>OX451736.1:1643219976-1643819976 GCA_948472305.1 Vicia faba | reverse complement strand
AATCTTTAGGAGTCAATTTAACTGAACCAGGCAAGGTCTTGGAATAACTTTGACTGGATAAGAATCAGGGAGATCTTAGGGTCGATCTAATTGAACCAGACGAAAGTTTTGGGATGTCTTTGACTGGATAAGAATCAGAAAAATCTTAGGGTCGATTTAACTGAACCAGACGAAAGTCTTGGAATATCTTTGCATGGATAAGAATCAGAAAAATCTTAGGGTCGATTTAACTGAACCAGACAAAAGTCTTGGATTAACTTCAACTGGATCGGCATCAGAAAAATCTTTAGGAATCGATTTAACTGAACCAGAGGAGGTCTTGGACATAGCTGAGAACTTAACTGGATCTTTCCTGAAAGGTAAAGGTCAGTCATATGCTATGCATGATATGGATCAAGCAATGATGTTCTCAACATAAATGAGATTGTAAGATATGATGCGTTTATGCATGCTATAGTGTATGGAAATACGATGTTTATGAATGTATGTTTTCGTCTTAGGAAAATAAATCCTTGACGGGTGCCGGGAGTTAAAATCCTGGGCTGATGGAGAGCTTCTGTTTCCACTGGGGAGTGATGGTTGCAAGAATACCGATAGGAGAAGATAACTCCATCGGGGAATAAACTTGGCGAATGGATTACTCTGCCGGAAAAAATTATTCTGACGATCTTGCTGGGGAATAATTCTCTGTGGGAAGAGAGGTACTCTGTTGAGATGTTGATGGTAATTTCGCTGGGGATAGCGTTGTTATGTTGGAAGTTTTAATAGACTCCGTTGGGGATAAGAAGACTTCGCCGAGGACGATCTTTCCGTGGCTTTTGGCTGAGGATAACCCAGTTATATCCTGGTAGGGAAATAACCTTTGAATAAAGCCGGGGGACGCGTTTGTACTCTATAAGGGATAAGCTTCCAGAATTTACTGGGGGTAAGCCTCCTGCTGGGGAGATGGATTCAAACTTTCCTGGGGAAATCTTGAACTATACTGGACTCTCCTGGGGAAATTTGAGATGTACTGGAAGTGACTCCACTGAATGTCTAGTATACCGCCGGGGAACAATCTTAGATCAAGACTGCCGGGGATGCTTGTTAAGAATACTCGTATATTGTACTGGGGAATGTTGAGATCTGCTGGAGGACACCCAACTTCCTTAAGGCTGATAATGTAGCTTTGCTTGGGGAGAGTGCATTGACTTACTGGTTCACTCTCTGGGGAATTAAGATATCTTGGTTACGTTCTTCAGCTGAACTTACCTTGGTACCTTGGTGGATAGAGCAATTAGATCGCTTAGACAACTCGTTATTGCCCCTGTTTCTAATGTTACTTGTAATTAGTCCTTTGTTTTGTATACAAATATTTATGATTTAGCAGTTATTGTCAAATGCATATATCACAAATTGAACCTTGGACGTTCTTCGCAAAACAAAACAGAAAAGGAAAAACAATTGGCAATTTTAACTGAAAAGTGATTTTTATATTGATTTTTGAATTTGCCCGTAAATAGGCGTTTTATGTACAAGAGGCTGACGTCCTAGTAAGAGAACGCCGCCGAATAAAAAGTTTATACAAATTTGTACAAAGGGAAAACAAAACAGCTATGTGAAAAGAATAATCCCACTGGGTTTCAACTCTGCTATCGCCTTTATATCTTCGAGCGTCTCATCACTTGATGACCTAGCTGAAGATGAAGCTGATTGATTGATGTCGTCTGAACTTGATGCTGATACCGGATTCTGGATGCAAGGTGATCCAATGAGACATAGTATTACGCTTTAATCCCTAACTTTTGCCTGGACCGCCCTTTCGGGTTTTCGGTCCGCCGGGATACCCATTTTTGCCCAAGCCGCCTTTTCAGGTTTTCGACTTGCCGGGTGTACAGATTTTTTTCATTTCATCCCTCATTTTACCCGAACCCTTTTGGTTCGCCGGGAAGCTTTAATTTTTGCCTAGGTATGTCAACCTAGCGGGTCTTTATCATGCGTAGTATCTTTTTACTATGTCTGCATTGGCAGGGTGAGGAAGGTCGTCACCGTCCATGGTAGTTAGAATCATGGCTCCTCCTGAGAACACATGTTTAACCACAAATGGCCCTTCGTACGTAGGGGTCCATTTTCCCCTTGGATCACTCTGAGGAAGGATGATACGCTTGATTACCAGATCCCCAACTTGATATTCTTGTGGTCTGACCTTCTTGTTAAATGCCCTGATCATTCGTTTTTGGTACGTCTGACCATGAGAAAAAGCTGTGAGTCTCTTTTCGTCAATCAGGTTTAATTGATCAAGTCGTGTCTGGATCCAATCATCTTCGCTCAAATCTGCATCCTTCATTATCCGAAGAGAGGGTATTTGCACTTCAATCGGTAAGACTGCTTCCATGCCGTAGACCAAGGAAAAAGGAGTTGCCCCGGTTGACGTCCTTGCTGAGGTACGGTACCCATGTAGAGCAAACGGTAACATCTCGTGCCAATCTTTATAGGTCACTGTCATCTTCTGCACAATTTTCTTGATATTTTTATTGGCTGCTTCTACATCCCCATTCATCTTCGGCCGGTAGGGAGAAGAGTTGTGGTGCTGTATCTTGAACTGCTCGCAGAGCTCAGTGATCATCTTGTTATTAAGATTGGTACCGTTGTCTGTAATGATTCTTTCTGGGACGCCATATCGACAGATTAGGTTTTGCCGAATGAACCGTGCCACAACATTCTTGGTTACAGTGGCGTAGGAAGCTGCTTCAACCCACTTTGTAAAATAATCAATCGCCACCAGGATGAAGCGATGCCCGTTAGATGCCGTAGGTTTAATCTCGCCGATCATATCTATGCCCCACATTGCAAAAGGCCAAGGTGCAGTCAGGACATTCAGGGGAACTGGAGGAACATGCACCTTATCTGCATAAATCTGGCACTTATGACATGTCCGAGAATGTTGGTAGCAGTCGGCTTCCATTGTGGACCAAAAATACCCTGCCCGAAGGATTTTCTTTGCCATAGTATGTCCATTGGAGTGTGTTCCGAAGGTACCTTCATGCAGCTCCGCCATGATCCTTTCTGCTTCAGTCTTATCCACACAACGCAGTAAGGTTGAATCATGGTTTCGCTTATACAGGATGTCGTTGCTGAGGAAGAATTTTGCTGCGAACCTTCTCAGAAACTTCTTGTCGTTGACAGATGCACCCTCAGGGTATTCTTGAGCTTCCAAGTATCTCTTCACCTCATGGTACCAAGGTTTCTCAGTCACTACCTCAGCCTCAAGATCACAACAGTATGCCGGTTCGTCCAGTTTCCATATGATGACCCGGGGAGCCTCATTGTCCCATTTGACTTTGAACATGGAAGACATCGTAGCTAACGCGTCCGCCAACTGATTCTCCTCTCTTGGAAAATGTTCAAAAGTTATCTCTGTGAAGTGGGGGATCAATGTCAACACACATTCTTTGTAAGGAATAAGGTTCGGATGTTTCGTATCCCACTCGCCTTTGATCTGATTGATCACGAGAGCGGAATCTCCGAAGACACTCAGAAACTTGATCCTTAAGTCGATCGCAGCTTGAAGACCCATGATTCATGCCTCATACTCTGCCATGTTGTTGGTGCAGTTGAAACATAGCCGGGAAGTAAGTGGAGTATGAGTGCCTTGAGGGGATATGATCACAGCGCCGATGTCGTTGCCCAAAGCGTTGGAGGCTCAGTCGAAGTGCATAGACCATCGGGATCCTTCCTCGGGTCCTTCATCTGGTCCAGGTACTTCACAATCAGTCACTATCATGATGCTTTCGTCGGGAAACTCGAAGTTCATTGATTGGTAGTCATCTACTGCCTGATGTGCCAAGTGGTCTGCCAATACACTTCCTTTGATGGCTTTCTGAGTTGTGTATTGGATGTCGTATTCTGTCAAGATCATTTGCCATCTTGCTATTCTTCCAGACAGAGCAGGCTTTTCGAATATGTACTTTATAGGATCCATCTTAGATATCAACAAGGTAGTGTGAGTCAGCATATACTGTCTCAGCCGGCGAGCAGCCCATACCAAAGCGCAGCAAGTTTTCTCGAGCAGTGAGTATCGGGTCTCACAGTCGGTAAACTTTTTGCTAAGGTAATAAATGGTGTGCTCTTTTCGACCAGACTCGTCATGCTGCCCCAGCACACACCCCATTGAGTTGTCAAGTACTGTCAGGTATAGTATCAGAGGTCTCCCTTCAACCGGTGGCATAAGAATGGGTGGTTCTTGGAGATACTCTTTGATCTTGTCAAAAGCATCCTGACATTCATCATTCCAACGTACTACCTGATCTTTCTTCAGTAGCTTGAAGATTGGTTCACAAGTAGCAGTTAGGTGCGAGATGAATCGGGCAATGTAATTCAGGCGTCCTAAAAAGCCTCTGACCTCTTTCTCTGTCTTAGGAACTGGCATCTCTTGAATGGCTTTAACCTTGGCAGGGTCCACTTGAATACCCTTGTCGCTCACGACGAAGCCTAGCAACTTCCCAGATCTTACCCCAAAGGTGCACTTGTTCGGGTTCAACCTCAGTTTGTACAGTTTCAGACGGTCAAACAGCTTCTGCAGATGGTCAAGGTGTTCCTCCTCAGTTTGGGATCTTGCAATCATATCGTCGACATATACTTCTATCTCATGATGGATCATGTCATGAAATAAAGCAACCATGGCACGTTGGTAGGTTGCCCCAGCATTTTTCAACCCGAATGGCATGACCTTGTAGCAGAAGGTGCCCCACTGAGTAACAAAGGTAGTCTTTTCCATGTCTTCAGGAGCCATCTTGATCTGATTATACCCTGAAAAACCATCCATGAAAGAGAACACCTTGTGCTGAGCAGTATTGTCAACCAGAACGTCAATGTGAGGTAGGGGAAGTCATCCTTGGGGCTAGCCCTGTTCAGATCCCTGTAGTCAACACACATTCTGACCTTACCATCTTTCTTTGGCACTGGAACCACGTTGGCAACCCACCGAGGGTAAGAAGTCACTGCAAGAAACCCGGCATCGAATTGTTTCATAACCTCAGCTTTGATTTTCTCGGACATCTCCGGATGCATACGGCGGACCTTTTGCTTAACCGGAGGGCAGTCTTCCTTGGTAGGAAAATGATGGACCACAATGTCAGTATCCAACCCAGGCATGTCTTTGTAGGACCAAGCAAAGATCTCCACGTAATCATGTAACATCTGAGTCAACCGTTGCTTCACGCTAAGCTCCAGATTGGCACCAATCTTAACCTCTTTTCTATCTGCCTCAGTACCCAGATTTATCGTTTCCACCGGCTCTTCATGTGGTTGAATTGCCCTCTCTTCCTGGAGTAACAATCTTGCAAGCTCGCCAGGCACTTCGCAATCATCTCCACCTTCGTCTTCGACTAAGTTGATCGGATTTTCGAAGTCATAACTGGCGGTAGCAGAGTCGTTACCAGTGAGATCCAGAGTGGATTGAAACCTGTATGAGTGAGTGTGTGTAAATACAGCTGTCTTGCAATATATAAAGAAAGAAAGAAAGAAAAGGGAGCACAAGATTTGAAATGCGAAAAAACGTCCAAGGTCTTTATTCATGATATATGTAAATGACAGTTATAAGCCCTCACCAATGAAGCCAACGGTGCCCCGGGTAAGACACCAGGCCATAAAGTTTCAATTCATTGTTTATTACAAATAACAAAAACAAAGGAATTCATTACTGCGTAACAAAAGTAACAGGTGTATGATCTTTTGCGGTCCAATTGTTCAATCCACCGTCAGTCGTCGGGTAGATCCAGCTATTGAACTCAGATTCGTCCACTTCGTCCTCATCCCCAATAGCATTCACTCCTGGATTGGTGATGAGCACAGGAGGTCTTCCGATTCTAGCTTTGCGTACCTTCCTCTGAGCCTCTGTAGTAAAACCCAGCCCAAATTTGTCAGTTTTAGGGGTAAAATCAGGGAGCCTGCCCCAGTTAGCACATTCACCTTTCTTGATTACAGCCCGGGCGTCCTTCAAGGAGGCCATCTTCAAAGGAAAGTCCTCTTCCACCACTGTTTCTGCTGCTGCCAATGTTGGAGGTACCTCTTCAAAATGCTGAAAGGGGGTTTCAATAAACTCCCCGTCCATCTCAATATACCGGAAGGAATTCAAATGGCTAACCATGTACTCTTCCTCCCCCTGCACAGTGACAATCTTCCCTCTGACAGGGTACTTGAGCTTCTGCTGGAGAGTGGAGGTCACTGCCCCAGCTTTGTGAATCCAAGGTCGACCCAGCAAACAGGAATAAGATGGACGAATATCCATCACATAGAAAGTTGAGTCGAATACTTGAGAACCCACACGAATAGGAATGTCTACCTCTCCATGAACCATCCTCTTAGAACTGTCAAAGGCTCATACAATGATGTTGCTAGGTTTCAGCTCCAGGCCCTCACAATCCAACCGGTCTAAGGCCTTCTTGGGCAACACATTCAAGGAAGAACCGGTGTCCACCAACACATGCGCGAGAGTAGTGCCCCTGCATTCTATAGAGACATGCAGGGCATCATTGTGGTTCTTTCCCTTGGCGGTAAGGTCAGTATCCGAGAAACCCAAACCATTGTCGGCTATCAAATTGGCTACACAATCAGTAAAATGGTCTGCAGATGTCTCCTGTGGCACGTGGGCCGTCTTTAGAAATGAAATCAGGGCCTTAGCATGGGCCTCTGAGCACAGCAGCAAGGAGAGCATAGAGATCTTGGAGGGGGTATGCCCCAGCTGTTCAACGACATTGAAGTCTCTCTTCTTGATTATCTTAAGAATTTCCTCCATCTCTTGCTGGGAGGCTTCAACATTCACAGACTTTGGTGCCTCCATCCGGGCAGGCTCATCATCAATCCCTTTGCCCCGAGCATTAGATGACTCGGCAGCAGGGGAAACAACTTGATCAGAAGTGGAAACAGGTGCACTTGTAGGCGTTATTATGAGAGGTCTTCGAATAGTTGGTGGCGCAATGTCAGGCGAGAAGAGCCTGCCACTGCGAGTTACTTTGGCTGGACCGGTGATATTGCTGATGCTGGTACCGGTATTGAACTCTTGCTTGATTCCAAGTACATATACATCTGCCCCATAGTGCCATGGGACATCCTTATCAGATTCGTAGGGGAGGGGCCCTGAAACAGTAATAACAATGGGTGCGACAGTCATGATTTTAACTGGCTTCCTCGGGGGAGCCTTGATTGGATTGTTGAAAATGGTAACGACAGATACTTCTTCCACAGGAATAAAAGGAACAGCGGTCTTCTTGAACAGAATTTCCTTGCTATCCATCAGGCCTTGGATGCCTAACTTCAGCAACGGATAACCAGTAAGGGAAACAGCGCATAAAAGGCAACCCTCGCTACAACCCGGAAATAAACTGGCCAGCAGCAGGTTCCTCTTAACAGTCAACAGAGGAGTAGCTACATCATTCACAGAAACGGCATACAAGTCTTCATCAACGGCATTCACTCCATGCTGGGGCATAGGAGCAATCACCACATTTGGCCTCTCAGGCGCCTCAAATTGTATCTCCTTCGCATCAATAAGGTCTTGAACCTTATTCCTTAAGGCCCAGCAATCATCAGTAGAATGCCCTGGGCTATCGGAGTGATAAGCACAGCGGGCATTTGGATTATACTTGGGGGATGCAGTATTCACAACCTTTGGGGCCTCCCTAAAAGTCACCAAGTTGGTCGATAGCAATTGCGGCAAGATTTGTGACAAGGTCATACTCAGCCGGGTAAATTCTCTTCTGGGCCTTTCAGCCCTTTGTTGATTAGTTTGCCGAGGAGCGGAAGTAGGTTTAGCAATCACCACCGCGTTGACAGATTGGCGGCGCTCTGGTTTATCTTGCCTTCTAGGCCCATACACAGCACTGGCCTCCTTTTTGAAAGGCTTCTTCTCAGAACTTGAAGACGCACTTTTCTGAATCTTTCCGGACTTCATGCCAGCCTCTATCCTTTCCCCAGTCAGAATGAGGTCAGTGAACCCTGCAGATGAATTACCGATAAGATGATTGAAGAATTGCCCGGAGAGGGTCCCCAAGAACATATCTACCAATTCACGGTCAGTTAGTGGTGGCTGCACCCTGCCAGCCAGGTCCCTCCACTTCTGCGCATACTCTTTAAAACCTTCTCCTGATCCTAGCGACATACCCTGGAGTTGGGTACGTGTAGGAGCAAGGTCGGCATTATATTGATACTGCTTGTAAAAGGCCGTAGCCAACTCCTCCCAGTTACGAACCTTGGTTCCATCCAGCTGATAGAACCATTCGAGATGAGTCCCTGAAAGACTCTCCTGGAAGAAGTGGATCCACAAGTTCTTATCCACTGTATACGGCTGAATCTTCCGCACATAAGATCTGAGATGTAATTTAGGGCAAGACGCCCCGTCATACTTGGCGAAAGATGGTGCTTTAAACTTGTGAGGGATGATCACACCAGAAGATAAACCCAAGTCTCCGAAATCCATCCCAGGCACTTGTTGAATTTCCATGGCATTCAGACGGTCTTCCAACTGCTTGTATCTGTCTTCAGCTGGAGGATACTGTTCCTCGTTAAAATCAGTCTCATTGTCAGAGACCATCGGACTTGGAGCTCTTCCCCCCTGGGGACTGTCTTTACCTACAGAAGAACCAGCTTCCTCATTCTGCAGAGTGTTACCAAACCTTCGGCCCGTGTTGAACAGAACGGTTCTCTTCTTCTTCTTCTTCAGAACCAACAGGGCCTTCAGTTCTTCCTGTCCTTGGGCCAAACCCATGATCAGCTCCTGAAATTGTGCATTCTGCGCCTGAAGGGCCTTGATAGACTGCTCGGTAGATGATTCGGGGTTCATGATGCTGAAATAAACAGCGAAGAACAGTAAGCAACCTGAAAAGAAGAGTATCTGCTATGCACATGATGAATGGAATGCGTATGATTTATGTTTTCAAAGACAATCGGGAATCAACTTTGTAAACAAAAAGGAACACACTTCATTAGATTCAACTTTGAAATTCAAATTGTTCAACAGGTTGCCCTTAGGCGTTACATAGAAATGGGAATACTGAAAAGGGAAATAAAACTGTAAAAGAACATCCAAAGCTTATCATTGATCCCAGGGTCTCCTCTTCTCAGTGCGGATGTAGTCATTCAGAGCTCGCTCATTCTCCAACTGCTTTGTCAGCTTCTGGATCTTCAATTCCTGCTCGTTGTACTTTTCCCGATAAGAATCCCGTTCTTCTCGCAGTTGCGACCAAGACCTCTTTAATGTCTCATAATCAGTAGGTATCTGAGGAGGGAGGACAGTTGGAGGAGCCCCATCTTTGTCAGGATACTCAAGAATGACGGGTCTGACAGCTTTATATGGCATACCTAACTTCTGAGCACGGATGCAGACCCATTTGTAGTAGGCTTCCATAGGTAGAGAAGTCTTTGGCCCCAACTCTTGTGGGTCAGCTTTGTGAATTCTGTCCCAAGCCTTGATGAACCTACGACGCAGCTCGTCACTATCCACCTGAAACTCAAAACTGATGTGAGGCACCAGCATCTCATGAGGTCCTGCTCTTCTGGCCCTTCCGAACTGACGGAAAGCTAGACATGGATTATAAGAGATTCCTCCTTGGGTACCAATCAAAGGAACATTGGGGTATTCTCCGCAACGATCAATAACAGCTATCTCATCCAAACCTATGAGAGTCCAAATGATGTCCTTATCAGTGAGAGACATCAACCTATGAGCCCAGCCTCTTCCTTCTTGGTTCATTAGCACGAATTTGGGGAGGTGCGAAATAAACCACCTCACCAACAGAGGGATGCAACACCACAGAGTTCCTCGTCTTCGGGCAGTACGAGCATAAAGTTGTTGCAAGACATCACCCAAGAGAGTGGGCACAGGGTTCTGAGACATGAAGATCCTTATGGAAGTGACATTGATGAAGTTGTCAGGATTAGGGAACAAGACTAGACAATAGATTAAGAGAGCCAGGATGTCTTCATATGCCCTAAAGTCCAGATCATTCTAGAAACTGTTAGCTTTACCAACCAAGAACTTGGCTAAGAAACCCTTAACTCCGCTTCTAGTCACCCAGTTGTCCATTACCTCTTGGAGGGTCAAAGGAAGAGTTGCAGCAATCTCCTCAAGCCTAAGAGTCTTTTCCCAGCCAGTGTAGGGAGTCTGATCCAAGATAGGGATACCAAGCAAATCAGAGAACTCTTCCAGGGTAGGGACCAGCTGGAAGTCTTGAAAGGTGAAGCACTGGTATAGAGGGTCATAGAACTGGGTCAGGACACTCATCAACTGTTGGTCCCACTTTGCAGTGACTAAACTAAGAAGAGAACCATGCCTCTGGATGAAGGAAGTAGTATTTGGAATTCTACTAACCAAATCTTCAAGCAACTCAGGTGGGTGAACAAAGTTGAACCGGATAGTATTCCTTCGCATAGGCATCATGATGTCCTACAAAACAGAGCAAAGGTGAAACCCTCTTGTCTTTGAAATGGTCAGTCCTTATGCAGGATGCATGCAATGTTTATGATGTTATGATGTTATGATAAAGCACACCACAAATATTTACAAAGGCAAACATGATAAGGCACACAAGTCACACAAGATAAGCCCCTAGAGTTTAGGCCAGCATGAGGTCTAGGTATTACCCTCTTTCAGTTTGTTGGTTCATACCTGTCCTATCAAAAGTAACTGGGTTCTAGAGGATCCCAATATCATTGACTACCCTCAATCGGTCATAACTCCAGCATCGCAATCTTTTCATGCGACCAGAACCATCACGAGAGTTTAGCCTCAATGGGCGTAGCATACTGCTACTGTTCTATTGGCCAAGTTGGGTCATTTAAGGTTCTAAGGTCAGTTGGTGCTTAATGACTCCTCAGAAAACCCATATTCTCCTCGTTGCGACACAAGGGATATCGGTACAGACCAAGGTGCCACACCAACGTAGCCACTGTTTCACCCATGTCGGTCTACGCCGGACAGGTCCCTCACAGCTTATGCTACCTAACAGGGTATTCCCCAAATCCGGGTTAGGATCTATGTAACTCCGATGCAGCCCACAATAATAAAGCAAACAAACACAGCAATTGAAAACACAAGTGATCTATCCTAAGGTACACCTCACTTTAAGTGTCCCCAACAGAGTCGCCAGTTCTGTGATCGGTGGATCTGGAACTGACTGTTTAACGCTGGTTCGCGAAATGTCGCAGAAGCAAGAGTCGCCACCGTCTTTTATTTTATCCAACATGGAAAGGACAAAAGCATAGAAAAATTCCTTATGAGATTGCTCTCGGTTCGGGAGGTAGATTTATAGAAAGGGAAGGTGTTAGCACCCTTTCTATCCATGGTTATCCATGGGCTCTTAGATACTTGCTTATTGTGTTTTCAAAAGTGTTTGCTTTTCAATTGTGAGTGGGTTTGAAAAAGTTTCTTTGAAAGTTTCAGATCGACTCTTGTATCAGTCCTCAAGAGTGTTTGAAAAATTGTTTTTGAAAGCTTTTTGAAAGTGTGAGGTGTGAAAAGAAGTTTTTGATTTTGTTTTGAATTAGAGCAAGTATCTACGAGTCATCTACCTACCCTAAGGAATTAGATTGTGTTAATGTCCTTAAGGTAATGCCATCCCACCATTGAGAGGTAGGTAGCACCACCGTTGGAGGTGTTCGGGTCAATTCGAGGATTAGGGACAGTGTGGTCACCAGAGCAATAGTAGGACACCTTAGAAGCTACCCCCATGCCATGTTCATGGACATGAGGACTTACTAAAACGTCCTATACTCGACGACCACGTTTCGAGGGGCAAGGCAACAGTGAGGCGTACCCTAGGAGTGGTGTGTGAATTGTGTGTCATTTTCAGTTATTATTTGTCTTGTCATGCATTGGGTGAGCTACGCTTTGATTTTATTTGGGCCATTCATTCTTTCATGTGATTAGCAGTTTAAAAGGTGCGGAAATTAAAATGCGGAAAAATAAAAGTCCTACGCTATTACAAGGCGCGGGTCTATACATCGCCAAATTAACAAAGACCCGATTTGAATAAAGTGCGGAAAGTAAATGTCCTAATTATCTATTACAAAGCTTTGTGGCAAATACATTATATTTAAAATGAAAAAATGTAAATAAACGCGCGAAAATAAATTATAATCGAAGGTGCGAGGGCATTGGACCCTTTAAAGAAGTTAAATTGAAATTAAGAGGCAATTAATTATTTAATGAGAAAGTAAAGAAAAGAAATCATTTTTTGATGTTTTTTTAGTATTTATAAAAAAAAATTAATTAAAATTAAAAGTTAAATAAAACCCTAATTCTAAATTTGTTTTTGATTATTAAAAAGTTGTTTAAGTTTAACCTAATTTAACCCTAATTAATTAATTACAAGTTTATTTACAAGATTAATTAATAGTTAATAATAATTATAATAAGAAAAAATTTATTTATTGAGAAAAAGAATGAAAATGCTAAACCTATTTTTTATGTATTTTATTTATTAAGGAAAAGAATTAAAGTTGAAGACCTAAAATTAATTAATTTGATTATTGGAATTTATTTACAAAATTAATTAAAGTTTAAAAATTAAATAAACATATTTTTATTTTTATGATTTCTGATTTTTTTGTATTTTTGTATTATGAGAATTAATTTTTATGGAATTAAATAAAAGCAATTAATCAAATAAAAGAAAAAAGAGAATTAAAATAAAAAGAGATATGCAAACCATAGGAGGGGTATCTGCCCAATTTGGAGATGTTACTGGAGTAGTTTGGCCCAAGAAATCTGGCCTTTTTTGACTTTCCAATGCTTGTGCGTGGGACGTTTGACTAGGGTACATGGTGGATAGCACATTCTGGCCTTTGGATTGACCTTCAGGGACATGTGGCGTGCCAAGGTGTTGGGTGTATGATGGACCACTGGAGGGGAGCACCACCTGAACATGTTAGAAACAAAATTATGAAGAAATATGGGGGACCTGGGAATCGAACCCAGGTCCCAACGCCTGCATGACAACGCACAAACCAATTGGACTAGCGCGTTTGTTTGTTAGCTTAATGGAACGTGAACAACATATGTGAAAACGTGCTAGTGGCCTGAAGCAAAACAAAAACGCGCTAAATTTAAACTATCCAGTCATGTGCCAACACCTCAGCATCTTCTCCATGGCTTCTTCGTTTTTTCCTGAAAAATAAGACTAGATAGCGGGGGTTTTAAACCCCCACTAACCTCAAACCTGCAAAATAGCGATTAGAGCATGGTGAAATAGAAATTAGGCGCGATGTGATCAATAGTTTCGTCTGAATGTCCTGAGTCCAATGGTCCTGGTTTGAGTGGCTAATTGTTCCTTATTTGTGAAACCCCAAATCAAAGCTTCAGAAACCCTAAGAAGCTTTCATGGCAATTTCTCATACAGGCAAAATTAATTCAATTAAAAGACACCAAAAGCTTCAGTGAGTTCATGTTAGTGTAAATCAATGCTTAAAACGTATGGAAAATGCATGTAAATTCAAATACGATTAAGAAAATTTTCATGAACAGGGCGACTGCGTTCTACCACTTCTTCGAGTATGGAGACTTGGCTTTGATTGGAAAAGATTCCTTTATGTGTCAGGAGTGTAATGGAATCGTTATTTGGCTTTGAAACGAGCTCTAGCTGTGAAAATAGTTTTGAGATTTTTTGTTAAAAATGCAAAGTTGTTCCTTAGGTTTCAGCGCAACTTTCTTGTTCCTAGCATTAGGTTATTATTCTGCATATGTAAGTGAGTGAATTAGGTCAACAATCCAAGCCCAAAGTCCTTGCATTCATGTTTTGGAGATTTGATTTTTCCTTATATCTTTTTCAATCTTTTTGTTATGATAAACATGCCAATTATGGAAGATTTTCCTTTTTTGGACATGAAACGAATTGCCACCTTGCCTTAGTTGGATTTGCTGCATCAAAAAGATTTAAAAGCATGATTTTGTATTTTTCTCATATTTAATTTTAATTAAATGAATTAATAGGATTAAAAACTCAATTAATTAATTAAAAATAAGAAAATAACTCCCCTTTGGGTCAATGGGTCGTGCATAGCTTTTGGGTGATGATTCTTGGAAGAAATTGAGGCCCATTAGCAATTTTGAGGCATTTGAAACAAAGTTGACTTTTCAAAATTCCCAAAAATTTCCCAACTTCCACAAGGCATATCTTGCTCAATTTTTAAGCTTTGATCATGTTCTTGGACATTTTGGAAAGGTCTTGAAGTCCTCTAACCAATGCCTTTGGTACCATGTCATTTTGGGTTACCAATCTCAAGTTATGGTCTTTGACTTAAAGTGCCTTTTTATTGACTTTTGAAAATGACCTATAATGTTGAGATTGATAACTTTTTGTGAGAGCATTTCTTGGACTTGAAGTGTGAATAGGAGTTGTAGGAAATGTCATTCTCTTCACAATGAGCTTTGGATGGAATTTTTCTGATAAACCATGTGGAAGTTATGCCTTGGTCAATTTGCAGTTGACTTTTCCAACTGTCCAAATATAGAAACTTTTGCATCTTGGGACTTTTTGAGCCATGCCTTGAGAATCATGATCAAGAATTGATCAAATGATGTTTTTGGCTTCAGAATAAGATGTTGACCAAAAATTTTGACCTTTGACTGTCAAATGACCATTTTGCCCCTGCAGTTGACTGTTGAGCAATTAGGGTTTTTGACTGTGCAATTTTGTGCTGTGAGTCTTGAAACTTGGCATGAGGATGCTTGTCAATGTATATGGGCATATGGGACTTGATTGGACCCTTGGAAACCTCAACTTCTTTGCCAGAACCAAAACCCTAATTTTTGACTGTTAGGAGGCAATTGGACTGTGCAACTCTTGGGAGATTTTGAAGCATACTCTTAGCAAATCTTGAAGAAAATGGGAAGGCAAATTTTGGGGTACAACAGCTAGGTTTTAAGGTCAAACCTTCACAGTCGAGTCTATCAAGAGCCTTCTTAGGCAGCATATTTAAAGACGAACTAGTATCAACCAAGACATAGGCCAAAGTTGTGCCTCTGCATTCGACAGAGATATGCAATGCCTCGTTGTGCTTCCTCCCTCCAGGTGTCAAGTCAGCATCAGAAAAGCCTAAACCATTGTCATCGGTTAAATTGGCCATGCAGTCTTGGAACTGATCAGCGGAGTTTCTTGTGGTACATGGGCAATTTTAAGAAATTTCACCAAGGCCTTCGCATGAGCCTCGGAGCACAACAATAAAGCCAACATGGAAATCTTTGACGGAGTCTACCCTAGCTGTTCAACTACGTTGTAGTCGCTTCTCTTTATAATTTTCAGAATTTCTTTCATCTCCTTTTGGGAGGCCTATGGGATAGATACTGAATGCGCCTTCATCCGAACAGGCTCAACCAGAATTCCTTCGCCCCGAGCCTCGGTCGACTCAGTGGTAGGAATGTCAGTAGGGGTGACCATAGGAATTGTAGTATTAGTGTCAATAGGAACAGAAGAAGGGGTGATTACAGGACCGGTAACATTCTTCAGAGGAGCAATCTCGGGAGAGAATACTCTACCACTTCGGGTTATCTTGTTGGTTCCCACAATGTTGCTGATGTCGGGGTCAGCCTTCTCAAAAATCGAGTCTTCATCAGCCAGCCAATCTTGCTTGACGCCGTGATAGTAGACGTCGCCCCCATAGTTCCATGGGACAGTTTTATCTGATGAGTACGAGATTGGTCCAGGCATAGTAATTATTAGTGGAGCTACTAGAGGAACTGATGTAATCCTAACGGGTCTTTTAGTGGAGACCCTGGAAGGATTGGCGGAAATGGCTACTATTGAAACATCATTGTAAGAAATGGTTGGAACGGGAGTCTTTTCAAATAAAATCTCTTCGTCATCCATTAGGCGTTGAACACCTGCTTTCAATAAATGACAGCCAGTTGGTAGGGATAAACAGAGGTAGCAGCCGTGATACGGTGGCAGAACCGACTGTTTAATACTGGTTTGCATTTTACATTTTTGTGTTTGCAAAATATCGCGGTAAGAAAGAGTCGCCACCGACTTTTATTTCATTCAATCATGGAAAAAGAACATAAAAAATCTTTTTTCTAGATATTTCTGAGTACGGGGGGTAGATTATAGAAAGGGAAGGTGTTAGCACCCTTTCTACCCATGGTTTTACATGGGCTCTTAGGTACTTGCTCATATTTTTAAAATTGCTTGTGTGTGTGCTTGCTTTGAAAATGTTATACTTCGTGATAACCCTTGTATCAGTCCTCAAGGGTTTGACGAAGTGTTTTGGAAAACTGTTTTGAAAGGTGTTTGTGTGAAAAGTTTTTTATGGAGCAAGTACTTAAGATTCTACCTACTCGAAAAAAGATTGTTCGTTCTATTTCCTTTAGACAACGCTATCCTACTATTAAGGAGTAGGTAGCACCGTCGTTGGAGTTGTGAGGGATATTCGAAAGGGACAAATACAATCACTAAAGCAATGGTTAGAAAACCTTAGTAGTAACCCTAGGGTCTTAAGATCCTTTCGAGGCAACGTTTCCGAGGCAACATTTCCGAGGCAACATTCGAATGGGACATTTGATCTTTTAGACAGGAGGGCGACCACTAAAATTTCCTATGCTCAATGACTGTTTACCGAAGGAAACTGTAGTGAGGCAAACCCTAGGAGTGAACATGTGCATGTGAATTTTTTTCAGTTATTTGATCTTTTCACATTAGGTGATCTACCGTTTTAAATTTTAAGCATTCTTTTCATACAATGCTATTAGCCATGCATCTAGACAGTTAAAGGTTGCGGGAATTTAAAGTGCGAAAAATAAACCTATCTATTACAAGGCTTTGGGGAGGGGGATTAATTACATAACCAAAATCGGGGATTTAAAGCAAGAAATAAAACCCTAATTTAACTATTACAAACCCTGAGCAGTTACAAAAATAATGGAAAATAATTAACAAGCGCGCGGCGAATTAAATACGAGAGAAATTGAAAACCCTAAAATCTAATTGAGAAATAATTTGGGTTGTATTTTTGAGAAAAGAATTGATTAAATTATGTACGACTAAAACACTAATTCTAATCATTTTAATTATGAAAAAGAAATTGAAATTAACCTAATCTAGCTAAATTAAATAATTTCATGAAAATAAAATATTTTACAAAGAAAACAAGATTTTGTGTATTTTTTATTTTGTATTTGAGAAAAAGAAATTTAATTGTAAAAATTAAAACCTATTTTCTATTTGATTTTAATTATAAAAGAAATTAACTTAACCTATATTTCTAATTAAATTAAAATAAATATTTAAAAAAATGCTTTTTTCTGGTATTTGGTGATTTATTGATTTTATGATTTTTAAAAAAGGATAATTAATTTGGTGAAGAATAATTAAACAAAATAATTAAAATAAAAGAAATTAATAAAGAAAAGAAGAATATGGGCCTGTGTTGTTAGCAATTCTAGGGGGTGAGAATCTGAATTTCTTGGCCCAAAAGCACTCCAAGCCCAGTCCACCTTTGGTGCCTTGTATCGTTGACCTAAGGGCGCACCATAGTCCCTCATTGTTAGAACGTTGGATCTGATGGCATGTTGGATCCAGTGATCAGGAATTGCTAGCGCATGGTGGATGGTTAAGAGCGTGGTACACCTGATTACATAAGAAAAAATAATACAAGGAAATGGTTGGGACCTGGGATCGAACCCAGGTCCTCATACTCCCCACCAACGATGCGTTGCCAGCTGCGCTACCTTGTTAAGTTGTTATTACAGCAACAAGAATATATAATATATAAAACAAATTAATGGATTCAGAAAAGCACACAAAATTCAAATCAACCAGTCATGAGCTGCCACACATCATCGTCTTTGCTGCAACCATCATATTAGGTAAAAGACTTATACCTACGGACGTTTGCTGTAACTACAGCCCTGCAAAATTAAAAAATGCACAATACACATGATAAATGATTTCTAATTACATAGCCTCATTCGTGGTGATCTCGTGAACACCCTGGTATCCTTATTTTTTGGCTAATTTCACCTGTTTAAGAAAGCCCTAAATTGCAAACATAAACCCTAACAATGGCAATGACATGTAGAGGCTTCAAAAACACAATTAAATAATACAATTAGCTTGCAAACATGATGAGGATTACAAATATATGATTTAAACATGCTAAAGATGCCAGGAATACAGTAATCAATTTTGAGTTTAAGGGCAAACCGGGAGAGCGATTACACGTGTTTCTAGGTGTTTCAAGCCTTGCAAGTGATCCAATTGGCTTCTGGGAAGGTCCAAGAATTGATTAGCAGAGTTGGAATGGTCTGAATTAATCTCTAAATGCAAAAACGATCCAACACTTTTTTTCACGTTTTTGGAACTTTGTTTTGTGTTTTCATGACTGCTCACCCTTGTCTTTTGATCTGCAATTGTTGTGTACATATAGTAGACTGAATTAGGGTTAGAAAATTGCATCATATCTTTGAAAATTATGAAAATATGATTTGATTTGATTCATGTATGATATCTTTCTAAAACAAGCTTCAATCCAATCTTTTCCAACCCTAATGAGTCTTGCACGAATTGATCATCATGCTAGCTGTACATAGACTCCAAATGTGCACAAAAATCCCAAGATTTGATTTGTTTCCATTATTTTACCATTTAGTTTGATTTATTTTGATTTAAATGAATAAAAAATCAAAATAAATGATAAAAGTAATGAAATAATAGGTGGAAAATCTCAGGGGTCGTGGGTCCTATTAGAAACATGTTTCAAGCAAGAAAACATGGGCCCCTTTGGAAAAAATGGAAATTTGATTAATATTGACTTTTGACAATTTTCCAAAAATTGCCAACTTTGACAACGCACAACTCTCTCAATTTTGACCCTAGGAGGGTGTGCTTTGACTTTTTAGAAAGCTTAGGATATCCACTTACCAACCCTTTTGGTTTGATCTCAATTGGATCTTCCATGTTCATGTATGAAGCTTTGACCCAAAAGGTGTTTTTGTTGACTTTTCAAAAGGACCTATAATGTAGAAATTCATATCTTTTTGTGAGTGCATATTTTGAACTTGAGGGCTGAAGATGAATTGCAGGGAATTGAATCCTCTTCAAAATGAGCCTTGGATGGAAAATTTCTTATAAAGTATGAAGAAGTTATGCTTGTTCAAAGTTGGGTTGACTTTTCCTAAGAAACCCTAATTTAGCAACTTTTGGGTTTTGATGAATTTGGAGCATTCCTTGAGGATTCATAATCAAACCTTGATCAAATGATGGAAGTCACTTCAAAATGTTGATGTTGACCAAAAATCTTGAGTTTTGACTGTATGTGGACCACAGTTTACTTTTGTCCTAATACAATCGATTCTCAAGTACCTGAATAGTTGACTGAGCAAACTTCTTATGCAAGGCCTGAAACTTGGCATGGATGATCTTGGGAACATATTAGGACCTTGAGAAGCATTTGGGTCCTTTTTGGTTCACACATATTGATGAAAAGGAAACCCTAATTTGAGGTATACTGCCTTAGGAGAGAGTTTGTCTGGTCAACTCTTGGCCTTCCTTAAGCACCTTGGGGACTTCAATTGACATTTATTGAGTAAAATGGGAGGGAAAATTTTGGGGTACAACAGCTGCCCCTTTTCAATCTTCTTAAACCTGAGGATGTATATTGGCTGCTCTGCCTTTCGTGATCTGAAGGTGGAAGATGATTGAACACTAGAGTGCCCAGAAATTTGCACTCGCATGAAGTGGCACTTGATTTATGATATCGGGAATGGGCTTACAGATGCCATTTGGAAGTCGATAATGGAAGATTGCCGGAGATGGGCTTAAAGATGCCATCCTGGATGTGACGAAGAATTTGTCAAAGATGGGCTTAAAGATGCCATCTAGAGAATGTTGATTTCCTGAGATATTCCTTTGACGAGAGTTCCTATTGTTTTTGTCGATGAGAAATCTGCTGAGGAATGTTGGTATCTGTCTTGGGAGAAATAGAATTTTAGGAGTTTCAGTTGTCCGTTACTCTACTGGGGAAATGAGAAACCAATCGTGTTTGATTAGGTCCAGGTCTTACAGTGTTGTGGACTTCCGTCTAGAGGTAAGAGAGAAGGAACTCGGATAGTAAGGTTATAAGAAGGAACCTGGATAGTAGGGTTGCTTCGAAATGAAATCCTGGATAGTAGGGCCATGAGAACATACCTGGATAGTAGGGTTACTTCGATATGAAGGCCTGGATAGTAGGGCTGTGAGAAGGAACCTGGGTAGTAGGGTTACTTCGATATGAAATCCTGGATAGTAAGGCTGTGAGAAGGAACCTGGATAGTAGGGTTACTTCGATATGAAATCCTGGATAGTATGGCTGTGAGAAGGAACCTGGGTAGTAGGGTTACTTCGATATGAAAGCCTGGATAGTAGGGCTGTGAGAAGGAACTTGGATAGTAGGGTTACTTCGATATGAAAGCCTGGGTAGTAGGGCTGTGAGAAGGAACCTGGATAGTAGCGTTACTTCGATATAAGAGCCTGTATAGTAGGGCTGTGAGAAGGAAACTGGGTAGTAGGGTTACTTCGATATGAAATCCTGGGTAGTAGGGATGTGAGAAGGAACCTGGATAGTAGGGTTGCTTCGAAATGAAAGCCTGGATAGTAGGGTTGTGAGAAGGAACCTGGGTAGTAGGGTTACTTCGATATGAAATCCTGGAAAGTAGGGCTGTGAGAAGGAACCTGGATAGTAGGGTTACTTCGATATGAAAGCCTGGGTAGTAGGGATATGAGAAGGAACCTAGGTAGTAGGGTTACTTCGATATGAAAGCCTGGGTAGTAGGGTTGTGAGAAGGAACCTGGGTAGTAGGGTTACTTTGATATGAAAGCCTGGATAGTAGGGCTGTGAGAAGGAACCTGGATAGTAGGGTTACTTCGATATGAAAGAGTCTGGATAGTAGGGCTGTGAGAAGGAACCTTGATAGTAGTGTTACTTCGATATGAAAGCCTGGGTAGCAGGGTTGTGAAAAGGAACCTGGGTAAGGTTTCTTTGTGAGGAGTTTGGGTAAAACTGCATTTGAACCGAGAAGGAACCTGGGTAAGGTTGCTTTGGGATAAGCTCGTGTAAAGCTTCAGAATGAATCGGGGTAAGGTTATAAGTTTGTGTAAAACTTAAGGAGGAACTGAGGTAAGGTTACTTCGAAGCAATAATGTAGATTAGTTGAGTCGTTTGATTTCGAGAGCTGAGTTTCCATTAGTCGTATGTAGATATGATCTGTATAACTGCTGAATTTGTCGAAGCTAATCCTCTTTTCCTGAAAAGATATCAGGGTTAGTTATATGCGATGCATGAAATCAGGGTGAGATGATGTTCTTAAATTAAATGATATTATGATGTATATGTCATGTATGCGTATGTTATGATGTATGTTTATGAAATTCTATCGGGGTATGCTCGCATCTGGGAAAATAAATCCCTGATTATTGCTGGAGAGTTGTAAATATTCTGTCGGGAATAGATGCTGGGGAATAACTCTGTGGGGACAAGACTTTGGGGAAGAGATACTCTGTTGGTAGACCTGCCGATCTGGAGAAATAAATTTAGATGGGGATGAAATTCCGTTGCTGGAGCTGATGAGCCCTATTGGAGATTGAGCTTCTGTGTCTGTAGAAATGAACTCCGCTTGGGGGATGAAGTTTACTGACCAGCCCGCGATTATGAACCTCAGCTGGGGGTGATTACGTCCTGCTTTGGGAAAGCTGACATCGATGCCTTTTGGGTACTTTTGCTATGTGGGGAGTGTATGTACCAACAATTATGTTCCCAAGCTGAATTTATCCCGATGCCTGCGGGGCAGAGTAACCGTCGGGTTTGGTACTTCTTGTTTTTTCCATGTTTCCGGAATTATGAATAATTGCCTTGGTTTCTTATGTAAATATTTATGAGCAACAATCATTTTCAAATGCATATATCAAAAATAAATCATTGGACGTTGTTGCAAAACAAAACAGAAAAAGAAAAAACAAATTGAAGTTTGTGAAAATGACTTGTATTGATTTTGAAATTGGCCTGTAATAGGCGTTTTGTACAAAGAGGCTGACGTCCTAGTAAGAGAACACCGCCGAAAGATAGAAATTATACAATTTGTGTAAAGGAAAGAAAAACAGCTATGTGAAATGACCCCATTGGGTTCCAACTCCGTTATTGCCTTTATATCTTCAAGCGTCTCATCACTTTGCTACTTGGCCGAAGGTTGATCAAATTGATTGGCGCTGTCCGAGCTTGATAGTCGATACTGAAGTCTGGTCACTAGATGATCCAAGGAGATATAGTAATACACTCAATCCCTAACTTTTTCCTGGATTGCCCTCTCGGGTTTTCAATCCACAAGGATACCCTTTTTTGCCCAAGCCTCCCTTTCAGGTTTTCGACTTGTCGGGTGTATATATTTTTTCATTTTCATCCCTTACTTTTTCCCGAACCCTTTTGGTTCGTCGGGAAGCCCTTAATTTTTCCTAGGCCAGTCGACCTAGCGGGTCTTTGATTATGCGTAGTATCTTTTCACTATGTCTGCATTGACAGGGTGAGGAAGGTCATCACCATCCATGGTGGTTAGAATCATAGCTCCTCCTGAGAAAATATTCTTAACCACAAATGGCCCTTCGTACGTGGGAGTCCATTTGCCCCTGGGATCACCTTGCAGTAGTATGATGCGTTTGATCACCAGATCCCTAACTTGATATTCTTGGCGTCTAACTTTCTTGTTAAAAGTCTTGATCATTAGCTTTTGATACGTCTGACCATGGCAGATAGCAATAAGTCTATTTTCATCGATTATATTTAACTGATCAAGCCGGATTTGGATCCAGTCGTCTTCGTTTAAACCAGCATCCTTCATAATCCTGAGAGAGGGTATATGGACTTCTATGGGTAGGACTTCCTCCATGCCATATACCAGAGAGTAGGGTGTTTCCCCTGTCAACATCCGTGTTGAGGTGCGGTACCCATGAAGAGAAAATGGTAACATCTCATGCCAGTCTTTGTATGTCACCGTCATCTTCTGTACAATCTTCTTGATGTTCTTGTTAGCTGCTTCAACAACGCCATTCATCTTCGGCCGGTAAGGAGAAGAATTATGGTGTTGTATCTCAAACTGTTTGCAGAGCTCGGTGATCATTGTGTTGTTGAGATTTGTACCATTGTCAGTAATAATCCTCTCTGGTACTCCATATCGACAGATTATATTGTGTCGGATAAACCGCGCCCCGACATTCTTAGTCACAGTAGCAAAAGAGGCTGCCTCAACCCACTTTGTAAAGTAATCAATGGCTACTAAGATGAAATGATTCCCGTTGGACGCAGTAGGTCTGATATCACCGATCATGTTGATGCCCCACATCACAAAGGGCCAAGGAGTTGTCAGGACGTTCAGAGGAACCGGAGGTACATGCACCTTATCAGCATAGATTTGGCATTTATGACAAGTTCGAGAGTGCTGATAACAATCGGCTTCCATAGTGGACCAGTAATATCCTTCCCGTAGGATCTTCTTAGCCATGGTATGTCAACTAGAATGGGTTCCGAAGGTGCCTTCATGTAGCTCTGTCATGATCCTCTCTGCTTCGCTCTTGTCTACACACCGTAATAGTGTGGAGTCATGGTTGCGTTTATAGAGGATTCCATTACTGAGGAAGAACTTTGCAGCAAACCTTCTCAGAAACTTCTTATCGTTGATAGATGCCCCTTCGGGATATTCTGAGTCTCGAGATACCTTTTGACTTCATGAAACCAGGGTTTGTCTGCCACTTCTTTAGTATCGATCTCGCAGCAGTGTGCTAGTTCATCTAACCTCTCAATGGTAATTTGGGGAGCTTCATTGTCCCACCTAACTTTGAACATAGAATACATGGTAGCTAGCGCGTCCGCCAACTGGTTCTCTTCTGGTAGGAAATTTTCAAAGGTTACCTCCTCAAAGTGTGGGAGCAATGTCAGTACATACTCTTTGTAAGGAATGAGATTCAGGTGCTTCGTATCCCACTCGCCTTTGATTTGACTTATCACCAAAGAGGAATCCCCGAATACATTTAAGAACTTAATCCTCAGGTCAATAGCAGCTTGAAGACCCATGATACATGCTTCATACTCCGCCATGTTGTTGGTGCAGTTGAAACATAATCGGGCGGTGAACTGAGTATGACAGCTCTCAAGAGATATGATTACAGCGCCAATGCTGTTACCCAGTGCGTTTGAGGCTCCATTAAAATACATAGACCATCAGGATCCTTCCTCATGTCCTTCATCTGGTCCAGGCTCTTCATAGTCAGTCACCAACATGATATTCTCATCCGGGAACTCAAAATTTATGGACTGGTAGTCGTCCACGCCTTGATGAGCTAAATGATCTGCCAATACACTTCCCTTTATTGCCTTTTGGGTTGTATATTGTATGTCATATTCGGTTAAGATCATTTGCCACCTTGCTATCCTTCCGGAGAGTGCGAGCTTCTCAAAAATATACTTGATCAGGTCCATCTTTGATACCAACAAGGTAGTGTGAGTCAGCATATAATATCTCAGTCGGCAAGCAGCCCATGCCAAAGCGCAGCAAGTTTTCTCGAGAAATGAGTATCGGGTCTCACAGTCGGTAAACTTTTTGCTAAGGTAATAAATGGCGTGCTCTTTTCGACCAGACTCGTCATGCTGCCCCAGCACACACACCCATTGAATTGTCTAGCACTGTCAAGTATAATATCAAAGGTCTTCCTTCAACTGGAGGCATCAGAATTGCTGGTTCTTGAAGGTATTCCTTGATTCTTTCAAAAGCATTCTGGCATTCATCATTCCACTTTACCACATGATCTTTCTTTAGCAGCTTGAAGATTGGCTCACAAGTAGCAGTCATATGTGAAATGAATCTGGCGATGTAATTTAGACGTCCCAAGAAACCTCTAACCTCCTTCTCTATGCGGGGAATCGGCATCTCTTGTATGGCCTTTACCTTTGCAGGGTCTACCTGAATACACTTATCACTAACGATAAATCCCAGAAGCTTGCCAGATCTTACCCCGAAGGTACACTTGTTCAGATTCAACCTCAGCTTGTATGTCTTCAATCTATCGAACAACTTTTGGAGATGATCAGGGTGCTCTTCCTCAGTCTGAGACTTGGCTATCATGTCATCAACATAAACTTCAATCTCATGATGAATCATATCATGGAACAAAGCGACCATAGCGTGCTGATAAGTTGCCCCAGCATTCTTCAACCCAAAAGGCATCACCTTGTAGCATAAGGTGCCCCACTGTGTGACGAAGGTTATCTTCTCCATGTCTTCAGGAGCTATCTTGATCTGGTTGTAGCCAGAGAAACCATCCATGAAGGAGAAAATTCTGTGCTGCGCGGTGTTGTCGACCAGAACATTAATGTGAGGAAGTGGGAAGTTATCCTTGGGGCTCGCCCTGTTCAGATCTCTGTAATCAACACACATCTGTACCTTACCGTCCTTCTTAGGTATCGGAACAACGTTGGCAACCCACTGTGGATAGGAAGTGACAGCTAAGAATCCTGCATCGAACTGTTTCATGACCTCTGCCTTGATTTTCCCTGACATTTCAGGACGCATACGACAGACCTTCTACTTAACCGGAGGGCAGTCTTCTTTACTCGGCAGGCGATGTACCACAATATCAGTGTTTAAACCAGGCATATCTTCGTAGGATGAGGCAAAGATCTCAACATAGTCGTGCAACATCTGTATCAACCTCTGTTTGACGCTAAGCTCCAGATTTGCACCTATTTTAACCTTATTTCTGTCTTCCTCAGTACCCAAGTTCACTGTCTCAACCGGCTCTTCATGAAGATGTATGGCCCTTTCTTCCTGCTGTAGTAGTCTAGCAAGTTCTCTAGGAACCTCACAATCATCCTCACCTTCGTCCTCGGCTTGGTTGCTCGGATTTTTGAAGTCATAACTGACAATAGCAGAGCTATTATCAATGAGATCCAGAGTGGATATGGATCTGCATTGTGATACGTGAGTGTGTGTAAGAGAATAGCTGTTTTGATAGAGTGAAAAACAGAAAGGAAAAACAAGGAGCGCAAAATTTGTATGCAAGAAACGTCCAATGCTTTATTATTATTATGAAATGACAAATAATAGCCCTCACAAGCAAAGCCAAGGTGCCTCGGGCAAGGCACCGGGCCGTAAAGTTTCAAATTGTTTATTACAAATCATAAAACAAATAAGTCAATTACTGCAGAATAAAAGAAATAGGTATGAAGTCCCTAGCCTTCCAGTTACTCGGTCCACTGTTGGTAGTTGTGTAGATCCAGTTGTCAATGTCTGAGTCCTCTTCACTGTCTTCAATGGCGTTAATCCCATGATTGCTGATGCGTAGGGGAGGTCCTCCAGCCCGAGCGCGTCTAACAGCCCTTTGAGCCCCTGTAGTAAAGCCTAAACCAAATTTGTCTGTTTTATGAGTGAAATCAAGGAGCTGACCCCAATTGGCACATCCACCTTCTTCAACCACAACCCTGGCGTTCTTGAGAGAAGCCATCTTCACAGGAGGTTTGTTGCTAGTAGTTTCAGTTGATGCCAAGATCTAAGGGACCTCTTCAAAATTATGATAAGGAGTTTCAATGAATTCCTCGTCCATCTCTATGTAGCGGAAGGAGTTGAGGTGACTCACCATATATTCTTCTTCACCCTACACTGTGACAATATTTCCTTTCACCGGATACTCCAGCATTTGGTGAAGTGTGGAGGTGACTGCCCCAGCCTCATGGATCCAAGGACGACCCGACAAACAAGAATATGACGGTATGATATCCATCACATAGAAAGTGGATCCAAAGGTCTGAGGACCTACTTTGACAGGGATGTCCACCTCCTCGTGCACCGTTCTCTTCGATCTGTCAAAAGCCCTTACCACAATATTACTAGGATTTAGAGTTAAACCATTGTAATCCAACCGGTCTAATGCCTTCTTTGCAGCATATTCAGTGAAGACCCAGTATCTACCAACACATGAGCCATAGTGGTGGCCCTGCATTCAATCGAGACATGCAGAGCATCATTATGCTTCCTTCCTTTCGGAGTCAAATCCGCGTCTGAGAAACCCAGCCCATTATCAGTAGTTAGGCTGGCCACACAATCTTTGAACTGATCTGGTGAAGTTTCTTGTGGCACATGCGCAGTCTTGAGAAATGCAATTAAAGCCTTTGCATGGGCTTCAGAACACAACAGCAGAGACAACATGGATATCTTTGATGGAGTCTTCCCCAGCTGCTCGACCACATTGTAGTTGCTCTTCTTAATGATTTTCAATATTTCCTCCATTTCTTGCTTAGAGGCTTCCACGACAATTATCTTAGGCGCCTCCGTCCGGGAAGGCTCACCTAAAAATTCCTTGCCGCGGTTATCAGACGATTCACTGACAGGGGTAATAACTGGAGTAAGAACATGAACATTAGCAGATGTACTAGCAGGAACAACAGATGGAATAATAATAGGCTTGTTGATAGTCTTAGGGGAAATCTCGGGAGAGAAGACCCTTCCACTTCGGTTAACTTTGTTGGTTCCGACAATGTTACCAATATCAGGATCAACCTTTTCATATTTCAAGTCTTGTTTGATGCCATGATAATACACACCGGCACCATAATGCCACGGGACAACTTTTTCTAAGACATACGGGACAGGACCAGGTATAGTAATTATCAGCGGAGCAATTCTTGGAGCAAATGTAATCCTAACAGGTCTTCTCGAGGAAACCTTGGAAGGATTGGCGGAAATGGTTATAATAGCGACATCTTCAGATGGAATAACGGGAACCAAGTTTTTCTCAAACAAAATTTCTTTGCTATCTATCAGGCATTGGACACCTAACTTCAGCAGAAGGAAACCAGAAGGTAGAAACGAACACATGTGGCAACCTTCACCACAACCCAGAAATAAACCGGCCAACAACAAATTCTTCTTGACAGTCATGAGGGGAGTAGATACTTCATTGACAGAGGTAACAAACAAATCAGTATCAATAGCGTTAACTCCACGGCCGTGCTTAGGCATAGGAGCAGTTATGACATTTGGCTTCTCCGGAGCATCAAAATCTATCTCCTTAGCTTCAATAAAGTCTTGTATTTTGTTTCTCAGTGCCCATCAGTCATTTGTATCGTGGCCAGGAATCTCATAATGATAGGCACACCAGGCATTCAGATTATATCAGGGAGATGTAATATTTGGATTCTTGGGAGCCTCTCTCAAGGTTACCAAGTTCGATCTCAGCATATGAGGTAGAACTTCAGCCAATGTCATTTTGATGCGGGTAAACTACCCTTGTGGTCTTTCCACCCGTTGTTGATTGTTGCATTGTGGAGCAACTGCAGGTCTAAGTATCATCACGACACTTATTGTCTGACGTTGTTCAGCCCTGTTCTGACCCCTCAGGCTGTAGATGTCACTGGCTTCCTTCTTAACAGCAAAAGGCCTCTTTACTGAACTTGAAGAGGTATCCTTCTGTATTTTTCTGCTTCGAATCCCCGCTTCTACTCTTTCCCCAATTAGGATCAGCTCAGTGAAACCAGCTGATAAGTTGCCGATCAAATGATTGAAAAATGGACCAGATAGCGTCCCCAGAAACATATCAACCAATTCCCTATCAGACAACGGGGGTTGAACTCTCCCAGCCAAGTCTCTCCACTTTTGTGAATAATCTTTAAAGCCTTCACTGGCACCCATGGTTATACTCTAGAGTTGAGTACGAGTGGGAGCAAGATCGGCATTGTACTGATACTACTTGTAGAAAGCAGCAGCTAGATCTTCCCAATTTCGGATCTTTGCTCCCTATAGTTGGTAGAACCATTCAAGTTGAGTCCCTGACAGACTATCTTGAAAGAAGTGAATCCACAGATTTCTATCAGCTGTGTGGGGCTGGATCTTCCTGACATAAGAACGGAGATGGAGTTTTGGGCAGGACACCCCATCATACTTAGCAAAAAATGGAGCTTTGAACTTCTGCGGTATGACTACTCCTGACACCAGTTCCAGTTCTTCGAAATCTAGACCAGGTATCCTCTGAACTTCCATGGCACTCAGACGGTCTTCTAACGTCTTGTATCTATCCTCAGCAGGAGGATATTGCTCATCATTGTAATCAGTATCATTGTCAGAGACCACAGGACTAGGGTCCTTCTCTTCTTCCTGATTCTCCCCTTCCTTGGATGATGAGGTCAGATCAGTTTTTCCCTTCAACCTCTCTCCAAACCTTCTTCCCATGTTCAGAATACCGACAACCTTATTCTTTTTCTTCTTTTCTTTCAGAATAAGGGATTTCAGATCCTCCTGCCCTTTTGCCAGACTGATGAACATTTGTTGGAACTGGGCGTTCTGTGCCTGAAGATCCTTGATGCTTTGTTCAGAAGACATTGCTGCTGAAATAAACAGCGAAGAAGATGAGAAACCTGTAATGGTACCTGTAATGACGTGCATGATAATGGGATGCGCATGCAATGATTTCAAAGACTTTGTGAAATTTAAATTTGCAAACCAAAATAAACAAAAACTTTATTATCCGAATTTGAAGTTCAAATGCCTTTTAGGCGTTACAATTAAAAATAAAATCTGAAACTATAAAGAAATCAAAATTCCCATGGATGTTTCCTCTTTGTGCCAAGATAGTCATTGGGTCCTCTTTCTTCATGCAACTGCTTTGTGAGCTCTAAAACCTTCCTCTCCTGAGCATGGAACTGATCCCTGTAAGTATCCCACTCCTTCATCAACTGAATCCAAGACCTCTGTAATTCTCCAAGATCAGTGGGCATATAAGGATAGAGAACTGTGTAAGGAATACCCTCCTCCGTAGTGGGTTCTACAATCACTGGAAAAACAGCCACATAGGGAATCATAAGCTGTTGGGCACGAGCTCGTACCCATTGTAGGTAAGGTTCCATAGGAATTGGAGTCTTTGGTCCCAAATCCTTGGCGCCAGATCTGTTTACCATGCCCCAGGCTCGTATGAATCTCCAGCGATAGTCCTTGACATCATCCTCATAGTTGAATACAATACCCTCGATAAGTAACTCATGGGGACCATCCCTTAGAGCGTAACCAAATTGTCGCAGGGCTAAACAAGGGTTGTAGGTTATACCCCCTCCGATGCCAAGTAGCGGGACATTAGGGTACTCTCCGCAGCGATCAATAATAGCATTATTTTCCATAGCCCGAGAACACCAGAGAATATCCGTATGAGCGAGCGACATTATCCTTTGCAACCAACCCAAACCTTCTTCATTCTTCAGTATGGACTTAGGGAGGTGAAAAATAAAGCACCTCGACAGCAATGGCATACAGCATACAAGAATCCATCTTCTCTTCATAGTACGAGTATGGAGAGTGTGCAAAATATCTCCGAGCAAAGTAGGCACCGGGTTGCGAGAGAGAAAGATCTTGATAGCATTCACTTCTACGAATGAGCCCGGATTAGGGAATAGGACTAACCCATAGATTAGAAGAGCCAAGACCTCCTCGAAAACCTGAAACTCCATATCATCCCAAAATAGCTGGGCTTTGTTTATCATAAACTTATATAGAAAACCCTTGACTCCGCTTCTTGTTTTCCAATTGGATACCATGTCGGCCCGTTTCAGGTGTAAAGTTGAGGCAATGACTTATGGCTTAGGAGCTTCTTCTAAACCTGTGAAGGGTAACTGCTCAAGAATGGGTATATCCAACAGATGAGAGAATTCTTCCAAGGTAGGTACCAACTGATAGTCTGGAAAGGTGAAGCAGTGGTGCTTGGGATCAAAGAACTGCAAAGTACACTCATCATCTTTTCATCAAAGTTTGAAGTAACCAGGTTGAGAAGTTGACCATGTCTCTTGGTGAATGTAGAAGTTTCAGAAACCCTTGATGATAGCTCTTTGAGTTGGTAAGGTACCTTCACAAATCTGATTTAGATAGTGTTTCTACGAACAGAAGCCATGATCTACAAAACAGGGCAAAGATAAATTCCCTTGGTCTTTGAAATGGTTATTGCAATAAGAATGGATGCTATGTTATGATGCATGATGTCATGATAAAACACAGGTATGGCAAACACGGGTATAGCAAGCACAGTCAAATCACACAAAGTCCTTAGGTTTAAGGCTTGCACGAGGTCAAAGGTAGTACCCTCTTAAAGTTTAGTTGGTTTCAAACCTGTCTTAAAAAGTAACCGGGTTCTAGAGGATCTTAATATCATTGACCATCCTTTATCGGCATTGTCTCAGCTTACGCAATCTTTTCTTGTGGCCGAAATATCCCGAAAGTCTGATCTCAATGAGTGTAGCATCGAGTATCAACCAGTTCTCAGCTCTACACTTAGGTCGGCTATGTCACTACTTTCAAATGGCCAAGTTGTGCAATTAAAGGTTCTAAGGTCAGTTGGAACTTCACGACACCACGCGGAGGGCCCGTACTCTCCCTGATTGACTCAAGGGTTACCGGTACCAACCAAAGTGCCACATCAATGTAGCTACTGCTTCAACCGTGCCGGTATACCCCAACATAGTTCCCTCATAGTTTATTTCTACTTACCTAAAACGTGTTCCCCAGATCCGGGTGTAGGATCAAGTAATCCAAACAGTTCCCATAAATATAAAGCAAGCAAGCCAATAAAGAGAAAGCAATTAAACCTGACCTAGATCCTAAGGTTTACCCCACTTTATATTTTATCCCCAGCAGAGTCGCCAGTTCTGTGATACGATGGCAGAAACTACTGTTTAATACTGGTTTGTGTTTTGCGTGACAATCTTTCCCCCCACACTGTGAGAATCTTTCCTTTCACCGGATACTTCAGCATTTGGTGGAGTGTGGAGGTGACTGCCCCAGCCTCGTGGATCCAAGGACGACCTAGCAAACAAGAATATGACAGCCTGATATCCATCACATAGAAAGTGGATCCAAAGGTCTGAGAACCTACTTTGACATGGATGTCCACCTCCCCGTGCACCGTTCTCTTCGATCTGTCAAAATCCCTTACCACAATATTACTAGGCTTTAGAGTTAAACCCTTGCAATCCAACCGGTCTAATGCCTTCTTTGGCAGCACATTCAGTGAAGACCCAATATCTACCAACACATGAGCCATAGTGGTTCCCTTGCATTCAATCGAGACATGCAGAGCATCATTATGCTTCCTTCCTTTCAGAGTCAAATCCGTGTTTGAGAAACCCAGCCCATTATCAATAGTCAGGCTGGCCACATAATCTTTGAACTGATCCGCTGAAGTTTCCTGCGGCACATGCGCAGTCTTGAGAAATGTAATTAAAGCCTTTGCATGGGCTTCAGAACACAACAGCAGAGACAACATGGATATCTTTGATGGAGTCTTCCCCAGCTGCTCGACCATATTGTAGTCGCTCTTCTTAATGATTTTCAATATTTCCTCCATTTCTTGCTTAGAGGCTTCCACGACAATTTTCTTAGGCGCCTCCGTCCGGGCAGGCTCACATAAAATTTCCTTGTCGCGGGTATCAGACGATTTGCTGACAGGGGTAATAACCGGAGTAAGAACAGGAACATTAGTAGATGTACTAGCAGGAACAAACATATCATCTTCAATAGCGTTAACATCAAGGCCATGCTTAGGCATAGGAGTGGTGATAACATTTAGGATCTCAGGAACATCGAATTCAATTTCTTTTGCTTCAAGAAGGTCTTGCACCTTGTTTTTCAAAGCCCAACAGTTGTTGGTATCATGGCCTGGACTTTCTGAATGGTAAGCACAACGAGCATTAGGATGGTAATAAGGAGAGGTGGTGTTGGGATTCTTCAGGGCTTCTTTCAAAGTTACCAGATTAGATCTCAACAAATGTGGCAGGACTTGAGATAGTGTCATATTAATCCGAGTAAATTGTCTTACTGGTATTTCTGTTCTAGGTTGATTGCTTCTTTATTGAGTAGGTGCAAGCTTAGGGATCATGACAGCCCCTACCATTGGACGGTGTTCAGTTCTATCTTGATTTCTTTGAGGATACACAACACCAACTTCTTTCTTCCCAATAAATGGTTTTCTCACGGCACTGGAGGATGCATCCTTTTGAATCTTCCCACTCTTAATCCCAGCTTCCACTCTTTCTCTGGTCAAGAATAATTCAGTGAAGCCTGCTGAAGAGCTTCCAATTAGATGATTAAAGAAAGGACCGGACAGGGTACCCAAAAACATGTCTACTAGCTCTCTTTCAGATAGGGGAGGCTAGACTCTTCCTGCTAAGCCCCTCCATTTCTGAGCATAGTCTTTGAAACCTTCACTTGAAACCATAGCCATACTCTAGAGTTGAGTATGGGTGGGAGCAAGGTCTGCATTATATTGATACTGTTTATAGAAAGCAGCGGCAAGGTCTTCCCAATTATGGATATTGGCCCTCTGTAGTTGATAGAACCAATCTAGCTGAGTTCCAGATAGACTATCTTGAAAGAAGTGAACCCACAAATCTCTGTCAGTAGTGTGAGGCTGTATCTTCATCACATATGATCGGAGATGCATCTTGGGACACGAAACCCCATCGTATTTAGCAAATACGGGTGCCTTGAATTTTGCTGGAATAACAATGCCAGACACCAAACCCAGCTCTTCAAAGTCCAGCCGAGCACTTTCTGAATTTCCATTGCACTTAGACGTTCTTCCAGATGTTTGTATTTGTCGTCGGCCGGGGGATACTGCTCTTCAGAGTAATCCTCTTCTTCTTCTTCCTCTTCAGATTTTGGTTGGGCAGTTGCTTCCTTGCCTTTCCCTTCTTGATTGTCTTTTTCACCAGATGATGTTACAAAGTCTAAGATCTTTTTGGCTACCCCTGGGAATCTTCTTCCTAGATTCAGAACACCGGTTGCTTTCTTTGCTTTCTTCTGCTTTTGTTCAATCAACAAAGTTTTCAAATCCTCTTGTCCTTTGGCTAGAGTCAAGAACATCTGTTGAAACTGAGCATTCTGCGCATAGAGGTCTTTTACGGTCTGCTCGAGATCCATCTTACTGAAATAAACAGTAGAAAGATGAGGAGACTTATTGTAAGAAACCTGCTTATGTTATGATGAATGGTAGATGCATATGCAATGATTTCAAGGAAATTAGAGACTTAAATTTGCTTTAGACCAAAAAGGAACACACGTTATATTAATAAATCAAAGCTTGAGTACATCATGCCTCTTTTTGGCTTACAAAGAAATACAAAAATTCTAAGATAAAAAATTTGTACGCATCCTCTTTGGTGCAATATTGGCGTTCAGGCTCCGCTCCTCATGAATTTGCTTAGTGAGTTCCAAAATCTTCTTCTCGCTGGCATAGAATTGGGCCTCAAAAGTGTCTCACTCCCCCTTAAGCTATATCCAATCCCTTTGTAAGTCTTTAAGAGAGGTGGGCATGTCAGGATGTAGGATAGTGTATGGAACATCTCCTTCCACAACAGGCTCTTTGATAACCGGGAGGATGGAGGGGTAAGGCATCATAAGACTTTGAGAACGAGTTCATACCCACTTGAGGTAAGGCTCAAGAGGGATGGAATTCTTATACCCCAATGTCCTGCTATCTACCTTGTTCAACATCCTCCAAGCTCGGATAAACCTCTGGAAGTGACCTTTATCGTCGTTCTCGTAGTCAAATACCAAGCCTTGAATAAGCATCTCATGTGGGCCATCCCTTCGGGCATAACCAAATTGTCTTAAGGCTAAACAGGGGTTGTAGTTGATACCTCCTATAATGCCAAGTAAAGGGACATTAGGGAATTCTCCCAACGGTCGACAATAGTAACATTCTCTATAGATCGGGAACACCAATGAATGTCTAAATGTTTGAGTGTCATCAACCTATGTGACCACCTTGAACCTTGCTCATTCCTCAATACAGATTGGGGAAGATACAAAATAAACCATCTTGCCAAAAGAGGAGTACAACACATAAGGATACCTCTTTTCCTCATAGTGCGAGTGTGAAAAGAATGTAGGGTGTCTCCTAACAGAGTAGGCACCGGGTTACGAGACATGAATATTTTGACGGCGTTCACATCTAGGATTTGGAAAAAAAACATCCCATAGATGAGGAGAGCCACAATTTCCTCAAAAGCTTGCAAGTCTAAGGAGTTCCAATAATTTTGGGCTTTCTCAAACAAGAACTTTGCTAAGAAACCTTTGACACCACTCCTTGTTTCCCAATTAGTTGTGATATCAGATGGTTGTAAGTGTAGAGCTTGAGCAATCTCTTCTGGCTTTGGATCTCTTTTCGTACCGTTGAAAGGTAGTTGATTGAGAATGGGAATCCTCAAGAGTTGGGAGAATTCTTCCAAAGTTGGCACAAGTTGATAATCGGGAAATGTGAAACAATGATGTAGAGGATCAAAGAACTGGAAGAGCACCTTCGTCATGTCCTCATCAGTGTTGGAGGTAACCAACTTTAGGAGGTGACCATGTCTTTCGGTAAATGGAGAGTTTTCAGGAATTCTTGATGCTAGCTCTTTAAGTTGAGGAGGGGTCCTTACAAGATTGACTTGAATGGTTTTTCTGCGAATAGATTCCATGTCCTACAAAACAGAACAAAGATAAATCCCAAGATCCTTGAAATGGTTAGTGAAAATGAGTATGATGTTATGATGTTTATGATGTTATGTACAAGTATATATATACAAATAAGGCAAACAAGTCCTTAGGTTTAGGCTTGCATGGAGTCTCATAGGTAAGTACCCTCTTGAAGTTTAGTTGGCTTAAACCTGTCCTAGTAATAGTAACCGGGTTCTAAGGAGCTCAATATCACTGGTTTGTTTCCTTGGGCATTGTTTCGGCACAAGCCTATTTAATGGCGACCAAAATATCCCAAAAAACCAAACCTCAATGAGTGTAGTATTGAGTATCTACCAACTTCGAACTGCACCAAAGCCGGTCATCTCACTACGTCCTAATGGCCAAGTTGGTCAAGTAAAGGTTTTAGTAGTTAGTTAGTGCTTCATGACATCACTCATCGGCCCCGTATTCTCTTTGACTACTCAATGGCTACCGGTACACACAAATATGCCACACTAACGTAGTTATTGCTTAGACCATGTCGGTATACCCCGCACAATTTCCATAACGTATTGCTACTTACCTATATGGTATCCCAAATCCGGGTAGAGGATTCAAACCTAAACAAAGAACCATAATGTAAAGCATACAAGTCAAACAATGAAAGCAAGTAAATATGATCTAATCCTAAGGTAATCCCACTTTTAAAATTTTCCCCAGCAGAGTTGCCAGTTCTGTGATACGGTGGGAGAACTGACTTGGTTGTTTTGCATTTGATTGCAAATGTTGCGGTTAGCAAGAGTCACCACCGACCTTTCTTTTATCCAAAAGGAAAGGTGAGAAAGCACATGAAAGACCTCTGAGATGTTTTCTTGAGTTCGGGGGGTAGATTATGAAAAGGGAAGGTATTAGCACCCTTTTCATCCATGGTTTTCCATGGGCTCTTAGTTACTTGCTAGATCATTTGTTTTTGTTTGAAAATGTGCTTTGTGTGGTTTTTGAAAGTATTTTGTAAAGGCGCCATCGTTTAGGCAAACTTTGTAATGATTCTCGTTCGTAAGAATGTATACAAAGTGTTTGATCTTTTGAAAATGTTTTCAAGTTTTGAAAGATGTTTTGAAAGTGTTGGTGTTTGTTTTGAAAATAGTAATGATGTTTTTGTTTTGAAATGGAGCCAGTAACTAGGAACATTCTACCTACTAAAAAGTCTTTCATGTTCATTTCCTTTTTCCTTTGACATTGTTATCTTACCATTAATTTGGTAAGTAACCCTATCTTTGAATGTAAACAGGACGGGCGTGGGTCATCGCATAGCCATGATAGCAATGTTGTGAAATATCTTAGCAATTCTCTTTGAGGGACTAAGAGCCCGTAGATAACTACGGATGAAAAGGGTGCTAATACCTTCCCTTTTCATAACCTACCCCCCGAACTCAAGAAATAATCTCGAATGGTCTTTCCTGTTCTTTTTAACCTTTCCTTTTGGATAAAAGAAAAGTCGGTGGCGACTCTTGCTATCTGCAACAATTGCGATCAAACGCAAAACACCCAAGTCAGTTCTCCCACCATGTTACGACAGGTTTAATTATTTATATGACTGAACTCCTGATGAAATTTGGAGCAAGTTTCATGTTTATATTTTTGCAAATGGTTGAGAAATGAAGGAGATAGCGTTTTCAAAAATGGTGTCGTAACTTCTGACGCGAGGAAGAAGATGAAGTCATATTTATGACTTGTTTTATAATATATATGTTTGGTTTTGTTTATAACACAAGATGTATAGCCACCCCAGTGGTAAGAAGCGCGTACCTGTGACTATAGGGACCTGGGTTCGAGCCCCAGTGATACCCTTTTGTATTTTTCTAACGTTTTCTTGTAGGATCCAATACAAGCCAGTTAACATGCATGTCATGCACCTCATCTCCACACCTTCTGATCATCATCCAAGACCAGATTTAACGCCCCACACGCTTCCTCATGGTGAACCTCAAAGGGCCTCCCCCACTGGATACAAAAACAGGCGATGTGCTCACTATAATAGGCCTGGATTTTGCTAAATTCTTACCCCTCTTTTTACTTTCACACATAGGCCCAAAACATTTTCTTTTTCTTATTTTATTTATTTATTTTTGTTTAAACATTTTTTATTTAATATCATAAAATCACAAAAATATTAGATTTAGTTTTTAATTTAATTAAACTAACTTTTTTGACATAAAAATTAATTTATTTTAATCACCTCTTTGTTTTATTAATTAGAACTAGGGTTTTCATTATTATTTTTATACATTAAAATATTTTCTTAAACAAAAGAAATAAACTATTTTCCTAAAATATTTAGAACATTTTAGGATTTAATTTATTTTCGTAAATAAATTAATTTATCACACTTTTATTTTAATCAATTTGTAAATACTTAAAATTAGATTTAAGTTTCTAATTTCTTTTCATTTTTAATTTCAAACTCTTTTCTCAAATATATAAAAATCTAAAAATATTTTCCTAACAAATTTAATTTCTTTTTCTTTTCTTAAATTTAATTGAATTAATGTTTGTACTTAGTTTTATTTTAATTTTCTTTTAACTAAGAATCTAGGAATTTAATTAATTATTTTCTTTCTTTTTTTTACTATTTTAATTAGAGCATTTTTTTCACACAAAAAAACATAAAAATAATCTTCTTCCCAATTTCACCTTATCTTTATATTCTTGTACATTATTTAGCGATATTCAATATGGTTGTAATAGTAATTAGGGTTTAATTGCTTTCATTTCCCCATTTGTAAATTGTATCCCCATCCCCCAAGTGATGTAATAGAGTAGAACTTTAAATTTCCGCAATTTATCGCTTTCAATATTATTGCTAGTAATTAAGGTTTGTATGACAAGATATAAAATCAACAAATAGATAACCCTAAATTCAAGACAAAAATGCATGAAAATAAATACTTTGCACACTTACACCTCTAGGGTTAATCTACACTTGTTGCCTTCAATAAAAACAGTCATGTCCCTCGAACGTGGGATACTTTAGTGTTGTACCCCAAAATTTGCCCTCCCATATTCTTCAAGATTTGCAAAGAGCATGCCTCAAAATTCCCCAAGGGTTGCACAGTTCAAGGGTCTCCTAACAGTCAAAATTAGGGTTTTGGTTCTGACAAAGAAAATGAAGTTTCCAAGGGTCCAATAAAGTCCCACATGCCTATAAACATGGTCAAGCATCGTCATGCCAAGTTTCAAGACTTACAGCACAAAATTGCACAGTCAAAAACCCTAATTGCACTACAGTCAACTGTAGGGGCAAAATGGTCATTTGACAGTCAAAAGTCCAAATTTTTGGTCAACATCTCATTTTGAAGCCACAAACATCATTTGATCAATGCTTGATCATGATTCTCAAAGCTTGGCTCAAAAAGTCTCAAGATGCAAAAGTTTCCATATTTGGACAGTTGAAAAAGTCATCTGTAACTTGACCAAGGCATAACTTCCACATGGTTTATCAGAAAAATTCCATCCAAAGCTCATTTTGAAAAGAAAGACATTTCCTACAACTCCTCTTCACACTTCAAGTCCAAGAAATGCTCTCACAAAAAGTTATCAATTTCAACATTATAGGTCATTTTCAAAAGTCAACAAAAAGGGACTTTAAGTCAAAGGCCATAACTTGAGATTGGTAAATCAAAATGACATGGGACCAAAGACATTGGTTATAGGACTTCAATACCTTTCCAAAATGTCCAAGAACATGAGCAAAGATTAAAAATTGAGCAAGATATGCCTTGTGGAAGTTGGGAAATTTTTGGATATTTGGAAAAGTCAACTTTGCTTCAAATGCCTTAAAAATGCTAATGGGCCTCTTTTTCTTCCAAAATCCATCATCCAAAGCATGTGCACGACCATTTGGCCCAAAGGGAAGTTTTTCATCATTTTTTTTTATTTATTTGAATTTTTAATTGCTAATAATTCATTTAATTAATTAAAATATATGAAAAATACCAAACCTAAGTTTTTAAATCTTTTTATGCATGAAATACACTCAATATTTCGTGCATGATCAGATTTGGAAAGAATCATGGTAATTGGATATGATTGGTATCAAAAACATGTGAAAAAGATTGAAAAATTATGGCATGAAAATCAAATATTGATTCCATCAATTCATTGATTCTTTGGACCAAAAACCTTACCCTAATCATTCCATACATAAGTGCAAAGCTAACCCTAGTGTTCAGGACCTGAGAGCTGCGCCAGAATTCAAGAAAGACTTTTGCATTTTTTGTGAAAAACTCAAGAACTGAAATCACGATTGCAAGGCTTTTCAAGGCAAAATACCAATTGCAATAGCTTGCAAAAGCTTCACTGAACCTAACTGCATTGTTTTCCAACCCTTACACGCCCAGAATTGGTATACAAAACTCAAACTGTTTCCAATTTTATGCATATTCGTATTTCAATATTCAAGCATTCTCATTGCATTTTTTTATGGATTCATACTAATTAATTGATTCTGAAGCTAACCACATAGTTTGATTGAGTTTTTATACACCATACGCGAAGTTGCCATTGTTGTCTTTTAGGGTTACAGAGGTCACGAATTGGGGTTTCTTCATTTTGGAATAATTGAGACTTGAGACCTAGACCATTGAAATCAGCATGCTTGGACGATCTGAACACATACCTCGCGCCTAATTTATAAGCTAGCATCTCCTATTCGCTATTTTCATGCTTGCTATTTAGTGGGGGTTTAAAACCCCCGCTATTTAAATGTAATTTTTGTTTCAGGTACAAAAGCCATGGAGAAGACGATGATGTGTAGGACAGCAATTGGTTCATTTAAATTTCGCGCTAAAAAAGTCCACTAACTCACGTTTTGATTGATATTATTTGTTAGTTATATTACATACAAAGTATTCAGGTGGTTCAGTTGGCAAGGCGTGGGTTTGGTAATCTCTGGGACCTGGGTTCGAATCCCAGGTCCCCCTTTCTATTCCATGTTATTTTTATAATCATGCTCCTATGCAGTTCAAGCTTCAGCGTCCACCATGCAACCCACAATCCAGACGTGCCACGCATCTCATGATGGCAATCTAAAGGTGGAGATTCGAGGAACATCCTAGGCCTCAGTCAATGTACACATACGCCCCAAGGAAAGTCAAAAGGGCCTTGAAACAGATGGGCCTAATTGCTAAACAATAACCTCCAATTGGGGACAGAACCCCCATGGTTTGCTTCTTTCATTCCTTTTTATATTTTTCTATTTTGTTTGTTTTAATTAATTTCTCTTTAATTCTTTAAACCAATTTATTTTCATAAAAATATAAAAATAACAAAAAAATCAGAAAAGACAAATACTAATATATTTTATTTTAATATTTTTGTAAATAAATCTCACTAACTAATTAGGTTAAATTTAGGTTTAAACCTTAATATTTTTTTCTAACAAACTTAAAATTTGTAGAATTAGGTTTTAATTTCTTTTTTTCTTTTTTTCTTTCTTCACCATAATTAATTATTAAATATCATTTTTTGTAATTAAATTATCATGTAAATAGTTAAATAATTTTAGGTTTAACTTTAACATGTTTTTCTTAATAAATAAAAATTGTAGAATTAGGGTTAATTAATTAATTTCTTAATTTCATTTAATTCACATAAAAAACCATAAATACAAAAAACCTCAAAAATAATTTCTTTTTTCATTTTAATTTCATTAAATAATATAATTTGATTCCATTAAAAAGGGTCCAACGCCCTCGCATTCAATTTTAATTCAATCCGCGCATTTTATTTTATTTCTTTTAAATATTTGTGTAATTCTCCCAAAGCCATGTAACTCGGACAATTTATATTTCTCGCACTTTATTTCTTTATTTTACGTCAAATCGGGTCCTGGATTTAATTTTGGCGATGTGGACCCGCGCCTTTGTAATAGTTTAGGAACTTTATATTTCTCGCCTCTTTTAAACTGTTAATTAATTGCATGCAAGAATGAATGTCTAAATAAAAACAAACGCGTAGATCACTCACGACAAAAGACAAAATATCTGAAAACGACACACAAATTCACACACCACCCCTAGGGTACGCCTCACTGTTGCCTTGCCTCGAAAGGTGATCGTCGAGTAGAGGATGTCTTAGTAAGTCCTCATGATCCGGGAACCTGGCATGAGGGTAGCTTCTAAGGTGTCTTCCCATTGCTCTGGTGATCACCATGTCCCGAACTTCGAATTGACCCGAACACCTCCAACGGTGGTGTTACCTACCTCTCAATGGTGGGATGGCACTACTTTAAAGGACATTTACACAGACGAATTCCTTAGGGTAGGTAGACGACTCTAGATACTTGCTCAAATTTCAAAACAAATCAAAAATACTTTTCACACCGACACCTTTTCAAAAAGCTTTCGAAAGCAACTTTTCAAACACTCTTGAGGACTGATACAAGAGTCGAACTGGAATCTTCAAAGAAACTTTTTAAAACCCACAGTTGAAAAGCAAACAAACCATTTTTGAAAACATAAATGAGCAAGTATCTAAGAGCCCATGGATAACCATGGATAGAAAGGGTGCTAACACCTTCCCTTTCTATAACCTACCTCCCGAACCGAGAGCAATCTCTATAAGGAATTTTTCTGTGCTTTTGTCCTTTCCATTTGGAGAAAATAAAAGACGGTGGTGACTCTTGCTTCCACGACATTTCGCGAACCAGCTTTAAACAGTCAGTTCCAGATCCACCGATCACATTTAGCAATGACCCTCAAATACAAGATCGTAGTCCTTCGATGACCCTTCGATATTGCCTTCGATAAACGATCTTAGACCCTTACGAAAAGTTGCTAAGGTATCCTACAATGGTGCCTTCAATAACTATACAACGACCACGCCTGTCCCTTCACATCCAATGTTATGGTTGCTTACTAACTAATGGTAAGATAACACTATCTAAAGGAGAAGGGAAAGAACTGAGACTTTTTGAGTAGGTAGAACACTCGTAGTTGCTTGCTCATAAATAAAACAATTTTCACACTCACTTTCAAAACATCTTTCTAAAAACAAACATATCTTTGAATTATTTACCAACACTTCGTATACATTCTTATAGAGACGAGAGTCATTACAAAGTTTGCCGAAAAAAAGGCGTTTGCAAAATATTTTCAAACTTACACAAAACCCAAAATCATTTACAAAGCATTTCAAAGTGAGCTAGCAACTAAGAGCCCGTAGATAACTACGAATGAAAAGGGTGCTAACACCTTCTCTTTTCATAACCTATCCCTCGAACTCAAGAAAATATCTCAAAAGGTCTTTCCTGTTCTTTTCACCCTTTCCTTTATTGGATAAAATAAAATTCAATGGCGAATCTCGCTATCTGCAACATTTGCGATAAAATGCAAAACACCCAAGTTAATTCTCCTACCGTATTACAGTAGCAGTCGAGGCTGATGACTGGTGGCTAGAGACTTATCCGAAATTGGAGGGTGCGGGTGAAAATATCACTTGGGCTATGTTTCGTAGGGTATATCTGATGAAGTATTTCCCTGAATATGTTCGTGGTAAGAAGGAAATTGAGTTTCTTGAGCTGAAGCAAGAGAGTATGCCGGTTACTGAATATGTTGAAAAGTTTGTGGAGTTGGCCAAGTTTTATCCGCACTATAGCGAGGCAAATGCTGAGTTTTCAGTGTATCAAGGTTGAGAATAGGTTGCGCCCAGATATCAAGAAGGCGATTGGATACCAGAAGATTCGTGTCTTTGCTGATTTGATTGATAATTGTAGGATTTATGAAGAGGATAATAATGCTCACTATAAGATTATCAATGAGAAGAGGGGCAAGCACCAACAGAATCGTGGTAAGCCTTACGATTCCCCAACTGGTAAAGGTAAACACAAAGTTTCTCAGGGTCAGAGAACTAGTGTGGGAGATGCTCCTACTAGTGTGGTTTGTTTCAAATGTGGAAAACCTGGTCATAAGAGTAATGTGTGTACTGTTGAGGTGAAGAAGTGTTTCTGTTGTGGTAAGACCGGGCATGCTATATCTGAGTGCAAGCATAAAGAGATGATTTGCTTCAATTATGGTGAAGAAGGGCATATTGGTAGTCAGTGTCAAAAACCAAATAAGGTTCAAACCAGTGGAAAAGTGTTTGCTTTGGCTGGGACTCAGTCAACTAATAAGGACAAACTTATCAGAGGTACATGTTTCATTAATAGTAGTCCTTTAATTACTATTATTGATACTGATGCTACTCATTGATTTATTGCTACTGACTGTGTTGAAAGGTTGGGTCTGATGTTCTCTTATATGAATGGAGAGATGGTCGTCGATACTCCAGCTAAGGGATCGGTGACTACTTATTTTATGTGTTTAAAGTGTCCTTTGTCGATATTTGATAGAGACTTTGTTATTGATTTAGTTTGTTTTCCTTTAAGTGGGTTAGATGTGATCTTAGGTACAAACTGGTTAGAGCATAATTATATTCATATTAACTGTTATAACAAGTCTGTGAGGTTTTCTACTCTTAAAGAGGAGGAAGTTGGTCTGTTATCTTCTAAACAGTTGCGTCAGTTGATGTAAGATGAGGCTCTGATGTTCTCGTTAATGGCGTCGCTATCTGTCAAGAATCAAGCTATAATTGAGGAATTGCAAGTGGTGTGTGAATTTCTTGAATTTTTCCATGATGAAATTCCTGATATACTTCCAGAGAGAAGTCAAATTTGCTATTGATCTTGTACCTGGTACCAGACCTGTTTCTATGGCACTATACAAAATGTCTGCATCTGAATTGTCAGAATTAAAGAAGCAATTGGAAGAGTTACTTGAAAAGAAACTTGTAAGACCAAGTGTATCGCCGTGGGGAGCTCCAGTGTTGCTAGTAAAGAAGAAAGATGGAAGTATGAGAATTTGTGTTGATTATAGACAATTGAATAAAGTGACGATTAAGAACAAGTATTCACTTCCGAGAATAGACGACTTGATAGATTAATTAGTGGGTGCTCGGGTGTTTAGTAATATTGATTTGAGGTCGGGTTATCATCATATTAAAGTGAAGGATGGAGATATCCAGAAGACGGCTTTCAGAACGCGTTATGGACATTATGAGTATTCGGTGATGCCTTTCGGTGTTACTAATTCTCTGGGAGTATTCATGGAGTACATGAATTGTATCTTTCATACTTATTTGGATCAGTTTGTAGTGGTGTTCATTGATGACATTTTGATTTACTCTAAATCAGAAGAAGAGCATGCAGAGAACTTAAGAATAGTATTGCAAGTTTTGAAAGAGAAGAAGATGTATGCAAAGCTATCTAAGTGTGTATTTTGGTTAAAGGAGATTAATTTTCTTGGTTGTGTTATCTCAGATAGTGGCATTGCTGCAGATCCATCTAAAGTAGATGTTATGTTGCAATGGGAAACTCCAAAGTCGGCTACCAATATTAGAAGCTTTTTGAGACTAGCTGGTTATTATAGAAGGTTTATCGAAGGTTTCTCTAAGTTGGAACTTCCGTTGACTAAGATGACTTGTAAAGGCGGAGCTTTTGTGTGGGATGTTCAGTGTGAAGAAAGTTTTACAGAATTGAAGAAAAGATTGACGTCGGCTCCAATTTTGACATTACCTAATCCAGGAGAACCTTTTATGGTATATTGTGATGCTTTCAAGATGGGTTTAGGAGGTGTGCTTATGCAGAATGAAAAAGTAGTTGCTTATGCGTCAAGGCAGTTGAGGACTCATGAGAAGAACTATCCTATGCATGATTTAGAGCTTGCTGTAATTGTTTTTATGCTGAAGATTTAGAGGCATTATCTTTATGGTTCTAGATTTGAAGTATTTAGCGATCATACGAGTTTAAAATATCTATTTGATCAAAAAGAGTTGAATATGAGACAACTAAGATGGTTGGAGTTGTTAAAGGATTATGATTTCGGTTTGAATTATCATCCCGAAAAGGCAAATGTGGTGGCCAATGCGCTAAGTCAGAAGACTTTACATATGTCGGCAATGATGGTTAAAGAGTTGGAATTAATTTAATAGTTCAGATATATGAGCTTAGTTTTCAAAGTGACACCACAGAGTGTTATGTTGGGAATATTGAAAATTAACAATGAATTTCTGGACAGTATCAAAGAAGCTCAGAAGATAGATGTGAAATTGGTAGATTTAACGGTGGGAATCAATCAGCCTGAGAATAGTGATTTCAAGTTAGATGTGCAAGGTGTGTGGAGATTTCGTAATCCAATTTGCATTCCTGATGATGCGGAGATGAAGAAAGTGATTTTTGAGGAAAGTCATAGAAGCAAGTTAAGCATTCATCCGGGAGCTACAAAAATGTATCAAGATTTGAAGAATTTGTTTTGGTGGCCTAGAATGAAGAGTGATGTGGATCGGTTTATGTATGCATGTTTAACTTGTGAGAAGTCGAAAGTTGAACATCAGAAGCCTGCAGGGTTGATGCAACTGTTAGAAGTTTCAAAATGGAAATGGGATAACATTTTGATGGACTTTGTAACAGGATTACCTAATACTCCAAGAGGACATGATTCGATTTGGGTGAATGTTGATAGGCTTACGAAGTAGGCTCATTTTATTCCTATTAATATCAATTTTCCAGTATCAAAGTTGGCGGAGATTTATACTAGTGTAATTGTAAAGTTGCATGGTGTTCCTTTATGTGTTGTGTCAGATAGAGACTCGAGGTTTACTTCTGATTTTTGGAAGAGTTTGCAAGATTCGTTGGGTTTTAAGTTGAGGTTGAGTTCGACATATCATCCTCAGACAGACGATCAAACTGAAAGGACTATTCAGTCATTAGAAGATTTGTCGAGAGCACGTGTTCTTGAGCAGGGAGGTTTGTGGGATACTTATCTTCCATTAATAGAGTTCACTTATAATAACAGTTACCATTCTAGTATTGGAATGACACCTTTTGAAGCATTGTATGGTCGAAGATGTAGAAATCCTTTATGTTGGCATGAATCTGGAGAAAGTGTAGTACTTGGACCTGAAATTGTTTGAGAGACTACTGAGAAGGTGAAGTCGATTCGAGAAAAGATGAAAACTTCCCAGAGTAGACAGAAGAGTTATCATGACAAGCGAAGGAAAGATTTATAATTTCAAGCAAGTGACCATGTATTTCTGAGAGTTACACCTGTGACTGGTGTTGGGCGTGCATTGAAGTATAAGAAGCTCACTCCTCTTTTTATTGGTCCGTATCAGATTTCGGACAAAGTTAGGAATGTTGCTTATAGAGTGGCCTTACCGCCTAATATTTCGAATTTTCATGATGTGTTCCATGTGTTACAACTCTGGAAGTATATTTCATATCCATCTCATGTGATTCATATGGATGATGTGCAAGTATGAGATAATCTTACTATCGAAACAATGCATGTACGAATCGCATATTGTGAAATGAAGGCTCTAAGAGGCAAGGAGATTGCTTTGGTGAAAGTATTCTGGTTAGGAGCTTCCGGAGAAAGCATGACGTGGGAGTTGGAAAGCAGCTGCGTGAATCCTATACAGAGTTGTTTGAACAAGGTAAATATTTTAGGACAAAAATATTCTAAGTGGGGGAGAGTTGTAACGCCCGTTAATTTAATTAATTATTTTCGAATTATTCGTTGAAGTTGTGAGATGTTGCAAATTGTTGGTATAAGTTGCTAGATTATTACTAGTTAATTAATTAGTTGATTAATATTAGTAATAATATTAGAATTATTAGAATAATAGAATAATTATGTTGGGCCTACTTTAATGGTTGGAAGTAGAAATATAGGGGGGTGTTGTTAAGCCCACTAAGAATAGTAATATTGTGAAGTTCTATTTAAAATAAGGAATAAGGTTAATTGAGGTTGTTGGAAAATTGGTCGTGAGAAGTGCAGAGAAAGGAATAAGGAGAAGAGCAAAGCAAGGTTCCAGTTGGAGAGTTGTCGATCGACCTTCAATCCAAGGTAAGGGTAGGGTTATGACCTTATAATGGGACTATTGATGAATGGTAGAGGAGTTTGACCGTAGGAATAATTGTTGTGCATTGATTGTCCTGGGTCTGTTCTTGAAAGTTTCCCGTTTTTCCGTTGTGGTCATTTAGGAATCTTATGGATGACAGTCTTGTACAATTAATGAATCTGTTAATAGGAGATATAGTTGCCCCATTGCTATGTTATTCCGTGTGGTTGGTCGGAAATTTAATGGTCGAAGAGATTACTGTAAGGTTGGGTTGACGTTCATCACAGACTAGATGGATTATGTGCAAAAATGTGAAGACGCACCGTGTCGAAGAGCAAAGGTATTTTCATCGAGCGACATAAGGTTGAAATGTGTGCAAGGAGCACATGTGCTAGGTGTCGAGCGGCACAAGGCTGCAAGGTACGCCAAGGGGAACAAGTAGTTGTGTCAAGCGACACAAGGCTGCATAATGTGCCGAGAAGTATGGTGTGTGTTGGCCGGTACAGAGGCATGAAAGGAAGGTGTCGAGAGGTATGTCCACTGTGTCGAGTAGCACACGTTGTTATTAACTCGTTTTTATGCAAAGCAATTAGTTATTCAATTTAGATTAGTAATCTCATTATAATAATTCGAATTCTTAAGGTATTTTATCCCTATATGATTAATGAATTCTAGTAAAAATAAGTTAGTAGCATGAGATATAATATAGTTAATAAGTGACTGGAAATATATAGTCGAATTACCCGAATAATTATGCAGGACGTCGTAGTATATTTTGGTTAATATGGTGCATTGTATACTTTGTTACAATTTGAGAATTTGCAGGTGATGATGAATTTTGTTGAGATGCCACTAATTATTGGCAGATATTAAGTTGTAGGCTTATGGGCAATGTTGAATTGTGTTGAGTTGTTTTTGAATTATTGTTGTTGTCGTTACTACATTCATATTGTTGTCGTATACATAGCATATCAAGTTGGGAGCTCATGCTTGGTAAGTTGGCCTGGATTGACAAATATAAATTTGAAGGCTTATTCCTTGTTGATGCCTCTATTTATTGGAAGATTATTAAGTTAGGAGTTTTACTCCATTGGTACCACAAGCATGTGCATAAAAGAAGTCGCATTTCATGTTACATCCTGAGTTCTTGTGTGGATGGATTGATTATGTTAAATGTTGTTGAAGAGTTGCGAAGTGGTGATTTTGTATGAACTGATTTTAATATATTATTTATCATGAATTCTATTATATTGTTCGATATCTCACCCCTTCTGTTTGAATGTTACCCCATGTTGGTAACGTGCAGGTAATTTAGAGTGAAGGTGGTTTACCTTCAGTAGTTCGAGTCAGTGTCGTCACTCTGATACGTAACACTCGGGGGGATGAACGCTTATTGATTTATTGTTGATTCTACTTCCGTTGATGAATTTTAAGTTGTTTTTGTTAAGTACTTGTTGTTTTGAAGTTGTTTTCAGTTGGACAAAAATTTTATGTCATTTGAGTTGAAAATTGTGATTCCGCTGCTTAATTATAAAAATTGTTTTGTTTTCAAAGACTGAATAGGTTGTTATCGGTTCATCCGAATTTTATGTGTTATGTATTTGTTTTACATGCGATTAGTTAAAGGTGTTTTTAAGTTGAAAGTGTAGCATTCCATTTGTATGCCGAAATTTTGCAACTCTGATTTTATATAATTCGTTCGGTAGAAATGGGGTGTTACATGGACTACAACAATCACCTTATCCGTCATATTTCTACTACAGAGATAGAAGGAACTCTCCATGGTATTTGTGATCTTAAATCTCCAGGTGTTGATGGCTTTGGAGCAAAAAAATTTAAAGTGTGCTGGCAAACTGTTAAAAGTGATGTCATTGCAGCTGTTTGAGAATTCTTTGAACATGGCGAGATGCTGATTAACTTTAACAGAACTACGATTACTCTGATTCCAAAATCTGAGGAAGCAAATAATAGTGTCAAACAGAGGAGGGAGGAAAGAAATTACCATGAGAATTGGCATTGACAGTAGAATGATGTTTGAGAAGGTCGTTGTGATAATCATTGAGGTAACTAGGTGGACGAATTGTCCTAGTGGATTTTCCTAAGGGAACTATTTATAGAGGAAATGTAGGGAGACTAGGAGAAGTTTGAAGGTCAATATGGGTTGTGGGGTGGTTATTTGAATGAGGGATAGGGGAATGGTGGGGAGTGGTAGGAGAGGAAATATAAGGAAGCAAGAGAGTAGTAGTTGGAGGAGGACTTAAGGGTTCTAGGTCAGGTTCAAGCATTTGGATTGGGGGCTGATAATAGGGGGAATAAGTGTGGAAAGTGTAAATTATTTCATAAAAATGGAATTTTTGGATACAAAAAATTCACGAGAGTTCAAATCATATAAAAAAAAACCTTTTGTACCATTTCTAAAGCTTAAAATTATAATTTTCCTAGCACGAGAATAAATTTAGTTCTACGTGCAAGCAAAGTAGAAGCAAAAGCAAAACAAACAAACTTTTAAGATGCAATAAAGTTGGAGCTTTGTTGTATAAAAGTTGAAAGGGGGGAGTTATTTTTCAATGAGGGAAAAGGGATCATATTCATGAAATGTGTTATTTGTTGTAGTGGCAACATTTTTTGTTAAAAGCAACGAAAATCCTCTTTAGGAAGCACTTTCTCATAAAAGTGTCAGTGTAAGGCATCGTTAGGCACCAATTTCTGCTAAATGTGCCACACTACTACAAATAATTCTTTTTATGACGAAACTTACTCCTCGAACAATGAAAAACGAGGGTATAGGTCTTGGAAGCGCCATGTTTTAATTTTTTGAAATAAAAAACATTATACCTCAATATTTACAGAAAACTGAGGGAACATAGCAATAAGGGAGCTTGCTTCGACACACAGTTGCTGCATTTTATTTTATTTTTAATTGTTTAATTAGTGTTGTACCCCAAAATTTTCCCTCCCAGTTCCTCAACATTTTCTCACTACAAGACCCTTGGAGCTCAAGATCAAGTTAGGGTTTGCTATGCTCAAGACTCCTCCTTGCACTGTTGACCCAAATTAGGGTTTGAGTTTGCACAAAGATGTTTTGACCTAAAATGCCCAAAATGATTTGCCTGCCCTGACGGAGGCACCGAAGACAACCACTGTTGAAGCCTCCCAGCAAGAGATGGAGGAGATCCTCAAGATTATCAAGAAAAGTGATTTCAACGTAGTTGAGCAACTGGGGCACACCCCATCAAAGATTTCTATGCTATCCCTGTTGTTGTGTTCAGAGGCCCCTGCCAGGGCCCTGATTTCCTTCCTGAAAACGGACCATGTGCCGCAAGAAACATCTGCTGATCAATTTACCGATTGTGTGGCCAACTTGACTGCCGATAATGGGTTGGGCTTCTCTGACGCCGATCTGACTGCAAAAGGAAATAACCATAACGATGCCCTGCATGTCTCCATCGAATGTCGGGGCACTACTCTTGCCCATGTGTTGGTAGACACCGGTTCTTCATTGAATGTGTTACCCAAAAAGGCCCTAGACAGATTGGATTGTGAGGGTCTGGAGCTCAAGCCCAGTAACATTGTTGTCCGAGCCTTTGACGGTTCGAAAAGGATGGTACATGGTGAAGTTGACATTCCAATCAGGGTTGGTTCTCAAGTCTTTGATTCAACTTTCTATGTGATGGATATCCGTCCATCCTACTCTTGTTTGCTAGGTCGTCCATGGATCCACAAGGCTGGAGCTGTGACCTCCACACTACATCAGAAGCTTAAGTACCCAGTCAGAGGAAAGATTGTTACAGTTCAGGGGGAGGAAGAATATATGGTCAGCCACCTCAACTCGTTCCGGTACATAGAGATGGATGGGGAATTCATTGAGACTCCATTCCAGCACTTTGAAGAGGTGCCTCAGACACTGGCATCATCTGAAACTGTGATTGAAGACCCTCCTTTGAAGATGGCTTCCTTAAAGGATGCCCAGGCTATGATTGAGAAGGGCGAGTGTGCAAACTGGGGCCGACTTCCTGACTTCACTCCAAAGACTGACAAGTTTGGTCTGGGTTTCACTGCAGAAGCTCAGAGGGCTGTTCGTAAGGCAAGGATTGGAAGACCTCATGTGTTCATCACCAACCCGGGAGTGAATGCTATTGAAGACGACGTGGAGGAATCTGAATTCGACAGCTGGATCTACCCAACAACCGACAGTGGACCAAGCAACTGAACTTCCAAAGATTTCACACCTATTACTTTTGTCACTCAGTAATGAACTCTTTTGTTTTCAATTTGTAACAAACAATATGTTGAAACTTTTATGGCTCGGTGTCCTACCCGGGGCACCGTGGCTTCATTTGTGAGGGCTTTTGTGTGTCATTTTCATATATCATCAATAAAAACATTGGACGTTTGTTGCATTTCAAAATCTTGCACTCTTTTTCTTTCTTTATTATATATTGCAAAACAGCTGTATTTACACACACTCACTTATACAGGTTCCAATCCACTCTGGATCTCACTGGTAACGACTTTGCTACTGCCAGTTATGACTTCGAAAATCCGATCAACTTAGCCGAAGACGAAGGTGAAGATGATTGCGAAGTGCCTGGTGAACTTGCAAGACTGCTACTCCAGGAAGAAAGGGCCATTCAGCCACATGAAGAGCCAGTGGAAACGGTAAATCTAGGTACTGAGACAGACAGAAAGGAAGTCAAGATTGGTGCCAATCTAGAGCTCAGTGTGAAACAACGGTTGATTCAGATGCTGCATGACTATGTGGAAATCTTTGCCTGGTCTTACGAAGACATGCCTGGGTTGGATACCGACATCGTGGTTCATCACCTGCCTAGCAAGGAAGACTGCCCTCCGGTAAAACAAAAGGTCCGCTGTATGCTTCCAGAGATGTCCGAGAAAATCAAAGCTGAGGTTATGAAACAATTTGATGTCGGGTTTCTAGCAGTGACTTCTTACCCTCAGTGGATTGCCAACGTGGTTCTAGTGCCGAAAAAGGACGGTAAGGTCCGCATGTGTGTTGATTACAGGGATTTGAACAGGGCGAGCCCTAAGGATGATTTCCCCCTGCCTCATATCGACGTTCTGGTTTACAACACTGCTCAGCATAAAGTATTCTCCTTCATGGATGGCTTCTCCGGTTATAATCAGATCAAGATGTCTCCTGAAGATATGGAGAAGACCACCTTTATTACTCAGTGGGGCACCTTTTGCTACAAGGTCATGCCTTTTGGGTTGAAAAATGCTGGGGCAACCTACCAACGTGCCATGGTTGCTTTATTTCATGATATGATCCATCACGAGATAGAAGTATACGTCGACGATATGATTGCAAGGTCCCAAACTGAGGAGGAACACCTTGACCATCTACGGAAGCTGTTTGACCGTCTGAAGTTGTACAAGCTGAGGTTGAACCCGAACAAGTGCACCTTTGGGGTGAGATCTGGAAAACTACTAGGTTTCATTGTAAGCGACAAAGGCATTCAAGTGGACCCTGCCAAAGTGAAAGCCATACAAGAGATGCCAATTCCCAAGACAGAGAAAGAAGTCAGGGGCTTTCTAGGACGATTGAACTACATTGCCCGATTCATTTCACATCTAACTACTACTTGTGAACCAATCTTCAAGCTGCTGAAGAAGGATCAAGTAGTACGTTGGAACGATGAATGTCAGGCCGCTTTCGAAAAGATCAAAGAGTATCTCCAAGAACCACCCATTCTTATGCCACCAGTTGAAGGGAGACCTCTAATACTATACTTGACAGTACTTGACAACTCAATGGGGTGTGTGCTGGGGCAGCATGACGAGTCTGGCCGAAAAGAACACGCCATTTATTACCTTAGCAAAAAGTTTACCGACTATGAGACCCGGTACTCACTGCTCGAGAAAACTTGCTGCGCTCTGGTATGGGCTGCTCGTCGGCTGAGACAGTATATGTTGACTCACACTACTCTGTTGATTTCAAAAATGGATCCAATCAAATACATATTCGAAAAGTCTGCCTTGTCCGGAAGAATAGCAAGATGGCAGATGATCTTGACAGAATATGACATCCAGTACACGACTCAAAAAGCAATTAAGGGAAGTGTATTGGCAGACCATTTGGCACATCAGGCAGTGGACGACTACCAGTCGATGAACTTTGATTTTCCAGACGAGTATATGATGGTAGTGACTGATTGTGAAGTACCTGGACCGGATGAAGGACTTGAGGAAGGATCCCGATGGTCTATGCATTTTGATGGAGCCTCGAACGCTTTGGGTAATGGTATCGGCGCTGTAATCATATCCCCTAAAGGCACTCATACTCCACTCACTGCCCGGCTATGTTTCAACTGCACCAACAACATGGCGGAGTATGAGGCATGCATCATGGGTCTTCAAGCTGCAATTGACTTAAGGATCAAGTTTCTGAGTGTTTTCGGAGATTCCGCTCTCGTAATCAATCAGATCAAAGGCGAGTGGGATGCGAAACACCCAAATCTTATTCCTTACAAGGAATATGTGCTGACATTGCTTCCCCACTTCAAGGAGATAACTTTTGAACACTTCCCAAGAGAGGAGAATCAGTTAGCGGACGCGTTGGCTACGATGTCTTCTATGTTCAAAGTCAAATGGGATAACGAGGCTCCCCGGATCATTATTTGGAAGTTGGATGAACCTGCACATTGCTGTGATCTTGAGGCTGAAGAGGTAACAGAAAAACCCTGGTATCATGAAGTGAAGAGGTACCTTGAAGCTCAAGAATATCCCGAAGGCGCATCTGTTAATGACAAGAAGTTCCTGAGAAGGTTTGCGGCAAAGTTTTTCCTCAGTAATGGCATTCTCTACAAGCGAAACCATGATTCAACCTTACTGCGTTGTGTGGATAAGACTGAAGCAGAAAGGATCATGGCAGAACTACATGAAGGTACCTTCGGAACACATTCCAGTGGACATACCATGGCAAAGAAAATCCTTCGGGCAGGATATTCCTGGTCCACAATGGAAGCCGACTGTTATCAGCATTTCCGAACTTGTCATAAATGCCAGATCTATGCTGATAAGGTGCACATTCCTCCGGTCCCTCTGAACGTCTTGACAGCACCTTGGCCTTTTGCAATGTGGGGCATTGATATGATCGGCGAGATCAGACCTACGACATCTAACGGGCATCGCTTCATCTTGGTAACGGTTGATTACTTCACAAAATGGGTTGAAGCAGCTTCCTATGCTACCGTAACCAAGAACGTAGTGGCACGTTTCATTCGGCACAACCTGATATGTCGATACGGTGTACCTGAGAGGATCATTACGGATAATGGTACCAATCTTAACAACAAAATGATAACTGAGCCCTGCGAGCAATTCAAGATACAGCACCACAACTCTTCACCTTACCGGCCGAAGATGAATGGGGTTGTAGAAGCGGCAAATAATAATATCAAGAAGATTGTGCAGAAGATGACAGTGACCTACAAAGATTGGCACGAAATGTTACCATTTTCTCTTCATGGGTACCGTACCTCAGCACGGACGTCAACAGGGGCAACTCCCTTTTCCTTGGTCTATGGCATGGAGGCAGTCTTGCCTATTGAAGTCCAGATACCCTCTCTCCGGATAATGAAGGATGCAGACTTGAGCGAAGATGACTGGATCCAGACTCGGCTTGATCAATTAAACCTAATTGACGAAAAGAGACTCACTGCTATTTGTCATGGTCAGACGTACCAAAAACGGATGATCAGGGAATTTAACAAGAAAGTCCAACGACAAGAGTATCAAGTCGGAGACCTGGTAATCAAGCGCATCATTCTTCCTCAAAGTGATCCCAGGGGCAAATGGACCCCTACGTACGAAGGGCCATTTGTGGTTAAACATATCTTCTCAGGAGGAGCTATGATTCTAACCACCATGGATGGTGACGACCTTCCTCACCCTGCCAATGCAAACATAATAAAAAGATACTACGCATGAACTAAAGACCCGCTAGGTTGACACACCTAGGCAAAAATAAGGGCTTCCCGGCGAACCAAAAGGGTTCGGGCAAAAATAAGGGATGAAATGAAAAAAAATATGTACACCCGGCAAGTCGAAAACCTGAAAAGGCGGCTTGGGAAAAAAATGGGTATCCCGGTGGACTGAAAACCCGAAAGGGCGGTCCAGGCAAAAGTTAGGGATAAAGCATAATACTATGTCTCATTGGATCACCTTGCATCCAGAATTTGGCATCAACTATCAGACTTCGGCATCGATCAATCAACTTCATCTTCAGCTAAGCAGCAAAGTGATGAGACGCTTGAAGACATAAAGGCGATAGCAGAGTTGGAACCCAGTGGGATTATCCTTCACATAGCTGTTTTGCTTCCTTTTCAAAATTGTATAAACTCTATTTCGTTCGGCGGTGTTCTCTTACTAGGACGTCAGCCTCTTGTACACGGAACGCCTATTTACATGCAAATTTCAAAATCAATACAAATTCAATTTTTCATACAAATTATCCATTGTTTTTCCTTTTTTCTGTTTTGTTTTGCGAAGAACGTCCAATGTTCGTTTTTGATATATGCATTTGACATTAATTGCTAATCATGAATAGTTGCATGCGAAACAAAGGACTGATTATAGGTGACATCAGAAACAGGGGCAATTTAGAATTGTCTAAACGATCTAGTTGCTCTGTCCACCAAGGTACCGAGGTAGGTTCGGCTGAAGAACGTAACCCAGTTACCTCAACTCCCCACAGAGTAAGACAAGATTCAGCAATACTCTCCTCAAGCAGAGTTGGTTTCTCATCAGCCCTGAAAAGGCACATTGTTCCCCTAGCAAGTCAGCGATACTCTCCCAAGCAGAGTTAGTCTACTGTCAGCCTTAAGGAAGTTGGGTATCCCCGGAAAATCTCAATATTCCCCAACGGAGTATAGACATTCCTCAGCAAGCATCCCCGGCAGTCTTAATATAAGATTGTTCCCCGGCGGAATACAGACACCCCAGTGGAATCCATGTCCCCAGTAGGTTCTGAAGCTTATCCCCAGTAGATTCTAGAAGCTTATCCCCTGCAGAGTACGAGCGCCTCTCCCCGGCTTCATTCAAAGGTTATTTCCCACCAGAGCTTATAACTGGGTTATCCTCAGCTAATTACCACGGAAAGATCGTCCTTGGCGAAGTTCTTCCTATCCCCAGCGGAGTTCATCAAACTCCCCAACATAACTTATCAGTGGAATCCCCAGCGGAGCTCTCATCAAAACCTCAGCGAAGTATCTCTTCCCACAGAGTAATTCCCCGCAGAGTAATCTCTCCAACAAGTTTATTCCCCAACGGAGTCATCTTCTCCTACCGGTTTATCCTTGCAACCATCATCTCCAGCAGAAGCGAAGAACTCTACTCTTCAAAACGTCAGCCCAAGATTCAACAAGTTCCCGGCACTCGTCAAGGATTTATTTTCCTAGACGAAAATACATTCATAGACATTTCACATTATCATACACCATGACGCATGCATATACGCATCATATCACACAATCTCATTTACTCTTGAAAAAACATCATGACATCATGCATTTCATACATCATGACATTGCATACAACTGATGTTTTGCCTTTTCAGGAAAAGGTCAAACCAAAGATGATTATTATCAACTATCGCAATTCCAGATTCGATACCTGTATCTAGCCACGACATATCTGTGAGTGATTAATTATAGATTCGATACCTGCATCTAGCCAGGGCATATCTGCATGAAGAGTTTGAAGATCAACCCCTGTAATAGGCCAGGAAATTATCTTTCATTCTCAGGTCAGAGGTCTACACCTGTATCCAGCCAGGAAAGCTATCTCTTCCAACCTTTTACAATTCCAGATTCGATTCCTGTATCCAGCCAGGGCATATCTGTAGACGACTACTTCCAGATTCGATTCCTGTATCCAGCCAGGGCATATCTGTAGACGACCAATTCCAGATTCGATTCTTGTATCCAGCCAGGGCATATCTGTAGACGACCAATTCCAGATTCGACACCTGTATCTAGCCAGGGAACATCTGTGAGCAACTAATTGTAGATTCGATACCTGTATCTAGCCAGGGCATATCTGCATGAAGAGTTTAGAGATTTGATACCTGTATCCAGCCAGGGCACGTCTGTAAGCAACCCTTTGAAGTTCCGGATTCGATTCCTGTATCTAGCCAGGGCACATCTGTGAGCAACTAATTATAGATTCGATACTTGTACCTAGCCAGGGCATATCTGCATGAAGAGACTGAAGATCAACATCTGTAACAGGCCAGGAAACATCTTCCTTTCTCAAAGTACGCAAGTTCTCGCTAAGGAATCTCTTACGCGATCAACACTTCCAAATGGCATTTATAAGCCCATTCCCGACAAGTTTCTGTCACATCTCCAGATGGCATCTATAAGCCCATCCTCCCATCCACATCTCCAGATGGAATCTATAAGCCCATCCTCATATCCATCTCTCTAAATGGCATCTATAAGCCCATTCCCAACATCACATTGCTGATACTCCAGCATGCGATGCAAATTTCCGGGCACTATAGTGTCCAATCTCCTTTTACCCTCAAGTCGCGAAAGGCAAACTTGCCAATCTAACTCTTAAGGTTCAAGAAGATTGAACAGGGGAAACTGTTGTACCCCAAAATTTTCCCTCCCAGTTCCTCAACATTTTCTCACTACAAGACCCTTGGAGCTCAAGATCAAGTTAGGGTTTGCTCTGCTCAAGACTCCTCCTTGCACTGTTGACCCAAATTAGGGTTTGAGTTTGCACAAAGATATTTTGACCTGAAATGCCCAAAATGACTTTCACGCTTCATGTTGGACTCACAAGTTTGTCCATACCAAGTTTCAAGCCTTGATTCCGATCTTTGCCCAGTCAATTGGACAGTTGACCTAGAAATCAGTTGTATTGGGGAAAAAGTCAACTGTGGTCAATTGACAGTCAAACCTCATGATTTTTGACCCACATCAACATTATGAACTCATATGGACCATTTGATCAAGTTTGGATCACAATTCCACAAGAAATTTGATCAGATCACCAAAAGGGTAAAATGGTCATTTTTAGGGTTTTGACTGCACAAAGGCAATTTTTGACTGTATGACCTAGCCAATGGAAAACCAATCTCACATATGGACTCAAGGACTAAATGGAATTGTCTTGACATGTTCATCAAGTTCAAAAGATCCCAATTGCACAAGATTGACAGATGAATTTTCCAGTCAACTGAGCTAAATCTGACTGTATACTGAAAAGTCAAACTTTGACTTTTTGGTCAAAATCAAGTGTCAAGATTCATTTTTCATCAAGACATGTCAAATTATGAAACTTGTTCATCAAGAAATCAAAAATCACAAATTAGGGTTTGAAATGAAGAATTTTCATAACAAAATTTTTCTAAGTTATGAAAATTCCTAATTTTTTCCTAACTTTGTCCCATTTTTTCATCAAGATGCATTTGGATTCAAACAAAACTCAAAACATGAAAGTTGTAGTCCATTTCAAAATATACAACTTTGATTCACAAAGTTTCCTCAAAAGAAGCTTGTAGCTCAAGTTATGATTTTTGGAACAAGGTTGCAAAACATTCTTAACTTAGAAAAATTTGACCTATTCTAGGCAGGATTTTTGCCCAACTTCATGGCCACTTTTCACATGCTTCCACTTGGAATTTAAACTTGCATTACAAAGATGGATTGTAGTACACATTCCAAGCTTTCCAAATTATCCAAGAACTTCTCAAACACCCTTGTGATTAGGGAGAATCGAATTTGTCAATATGGGCAAAAGTCACTTTGTTCATGAGCCATTTCCATGTTCATAACTTTGCATTTTTGAACTCAGCATGTGCAAGCTACATTACAGGCCTTTTATCTCATCCACACTCAATAATTTAATGCAAATACTTTGTGTTCAAGCCTTATCTTATGTGTTTAACCATTACATGCCAATTTAATCCATAATTAGAAAAAGTAACTTAGCCATTTTTGAAAAGGTGAACTTTATGTCAAGTTTACAATCTATGAGGTACAATGCAGATCTTTGAGCCACAAGTTCATGAGCAAAGTCCACTGATTAAGGGTGATTTGTGCAGCATACTTGAGGGGCTTGTGGTAGCCTAGAAACCAAGTTGACAAACTTTGCTTACATTAGAAGAAACTTGCATTTTGAAACACAACTCTCATTCCTGTCAACACAAGCCTAAGCAAACTTATTGAACACATTCCAAACATCATAACTGAGCTGAAACACGAGCCAACCACCTTCAATACCTCCCCAAACACAAACACCATTTTGCTGCACAAAACAGGGCATCCCTGCAGATTGAGTGGCACAGCTCATTTCCATCGTGCATTTTCATCCAAACCACTTCATACACCTTTCATAACATCCATACAAACTATTCCAAGCCCTAGCTACAGACTGGAACACCTCTAACCAACTTCACCATTTTAACTTTTTCTGTTTTGTAGGTTGACTTCTATAGCTCGATTCATTTAGTTTCAAAGCAAGCTAAAGGTTGGAGAAGCATCCCTGAACTTCAAGCAAGCTGTACAAGTCCTCACATTGCCTTGAAAGTACCTCCATTGTCATACACGTATCAAGCTGAAACAGGTAAAACTTTGGACTTCTATCTCTCAATCTAGGAAGAGTTAGCCTTAGGTTTATGAATGAAAAATGCTCTACTCATGGCCTTGAAACTACACATATAATTACTTTCCATTTATATTGCATGTGTTGAGAGAATTTGGAACCTGAACATTAGAAAAAACTTAGGTCAGGAATTAGGGATGAAGAAATTCTCTTTCATTTCTTAGAGTTAAGTCAAGTTCTTTATATGTCTGGATTCGTCTCTTGATGCTCTACATTTTTGGTGTTATGAGTTTTGCTTGAAAGTCCAAGAATCAGGATGTTTGAATCAGTATGAAAAACGCGCGTTTTTGGAACAAATTGGCTGGAGGTTGAAGAAGATAGACTTGGGTTGGGCCTGAGTTTTGTTTTCCTTTTTGCACCATCTTTTTACACATGCACCCCCCTGGCCCATTTTGAGATATATTTGTCATTTTTGATTTTTTTTTCCTTTTGATTTTGATTCTATATTTTTATTTAAGCATGAAAAAACATTAAAAATATTTTTCTCACATTTTTGCATTTTTATTTGGTATTTATTTTGTTTCATTTAGTTTATATGTAAGTAAATATATAAATACTTTTATTTAAAATACTAGAAATAATACCAATACATTTTTATTTTCTGATTTTTATTTTATTTTATCTCTTGAAAACATTTTCTAAAAAATATACTTTATTTGTAAATAATAAATATTTTATTTTTGTACATATTTAATATATTTAGTAAATAATATAAATACTTATATATTTATTAGAATATTTAGGATAAAAACATAAAAATAATACATTTTTATTTTTATTAATATTTAATCTCAAAAATCACTTTTTACAATACATTCCCTTTTTTACTTATTTTTTGTATATAGTTAATAAATATTATACATAATAAATAATTAAATACATTTTATTTAGCAAATTAGGGTTTTGCCCTAAAAACATAAAAATACCCAAAAATTAATCCTTTTTATTTTTATTTATTTGACACATAAAAAAATACTTTTTACATACATATAAAGATCATTTTTTGCATCTTGCATATTTATTATATTTTATTTAATTATTGTGCAATTAAATAATTTGTATAATTCAATTTGGATGTAATAGTTTAGATTTAATTTTTCTTGCTAAATATCCCCCATTTGAACATTTGTACCCCCCATCCCATAAATTGTGTTGTAATAGTTTAGAACTTTTAATTCCGCATTTTTAAGCTTTCTAAAAATGCCATGATAGACTTAGGGTTTTGTATGCAAAAATCAACCAAACAAATAGCTTGACCTAATTCCAAGATAAAAGCATGAAAATGAACAAACACCAATCACACTTACACCCCCTAGGGTTACTCCACTTGTTGCCTTCAATAATGGGCCATGTTGCATGTTAGGTATCTTTGGCAAAACAAAACAAATCAAATGATCATAGTCCCTCGATGACGCTTTCAAAAGTTGCCTAAAAAATGATCAAGTCCCTCAAAGGAAAAAGTTGCCAAAGACACTTGGCACCATTGCAATCATGGTCTAAACGATGACCCGCACCCGTCCCGTTCACATCCTAACACAAGATTGTCCACCAAATACAATGGTGGAACAAAATTGTTAAAAGGGTTAAAACATTGAGAAAACCTTTGAGTAAATTTAGGAGTAGACAACTCTTGGTTACTTGCCAATTTGCAAAACAAAAACACTTGCCTATTTTTCAAAACCACACATCACAACACACTTTCAAAACAACTTTCAAAAAATATTGAAAACTTTTCAAAAGATATACATCTTTGTATACATCCAAACATGGGTCATTACAAAGGTTTCCACCACATTGGCCTCTTTTCAAAACATTTTCAAACCCACACACACAAAGCACCATTTCAAACAATTGAAAATCAAGACAAGTTGATCTAAGCAAGTAACTAAGAGCCCATGGATAACCATGGATAGAAAGGGTGCTAATACCTTCCCTTTCTATAATCTACTCCCCGAACCCAAGAAAACATCTCAAAGGTTTTTGCTGTGCCTTTTAACCTTTCCTTAGGATAAAATAAAAAGTCGGTGGCGACTCTTGCTCAACCGAAACATTTGCGAAAACAAAACCTCAAGTCAGTTCTCCCACCGTATCACAATTAGTATTTCTCATTTGGCGCCTTTCCAAAATCCATTTTTATTTTTTTTAATATTATTTTATTAGTATTTACCTCAGCTACATAGTCCAACTGAGAGGTAATATATTTTGCATTACCAATTTCATAATATTATTTTCAAACTCTTATTTTAATATTTTATTTTATATGTTTAGACCCCTCGATTTTCAAGAAAAATCGACGTGATATCTCTTTTAAATGATTTCCCAGAATATGACGCTATGTTACTTTTTTCAACAATTTTTATTTTAGTTAAATCAATTTGATAAAGATGAAATTTCATATGTGTTGTAGGATGATCTTGTTGAAGAAACCAAAATTGGTCTATTCACTTCACAAGATCATCATGACATCTTGGTAGAAGCGATTGGAACCAAGGAGCATCCTGGGCGTGTTCGTGGTCTTTGTAGAGGTGCTGGCTTCAAGGTATATTTTGAATGCTCTAAATCATTTAGAGAGAAAATTAGTAAGAGAGAGAATGAAGATATTGTTGATGTTGAGTTGGGGAAAGAAATGGAGAAGTGGAAGGAGAAACAGGATAGGATCTTGGAGGAAGAGAAAGAGAGCTAGGTGTAGACGGTGCAAGATAAATTCTTGGAGGAGGACAGAGAGACGTTGTTGCAGATGGTGCAGGAGAAGTTCTTTAAGGAGGAAGGGGGAGGTTGTTGTATACGGTGCGGGAGAGTGTCCATAAGGAGCAAGAGGGGTGAGATAGTATAAATGAGGAGAAGATGTTCGAGAAGTGTACCTACGATATTCTTGAGGTATAAAATGTATGTTTTTGTTACTATTGTTTGCGTATTTTAATTTTAGATTGTATTTATGTTGTTTTTATGATGTAAAAATTGAGTTTGTTGGGTATATTCAGCCACACAAATTCAAATTAGTTGGAAATTTGAGAGAATGTGGTTGAGAAATTTACGAGTGGTACAAGCGCAACACAAAGTTTTTCTGCCAACCAGGACAATATTGAACCCTCATCACCAAAATAACATAGCCTTAAGAGACTAGAGATGATGATGGTGAATACTGAAGGCACGTGATTGGTTATTACATTAAGTCATGATCTAGAGCAGTTATTCGTACTTTCTAAGCTTTATTTATATGAATTTTAGAAGGGTGATAGGACCTAGACAATTCCATATTGCAAATTTGGAGCTCGTAAGTATAGTTTTATGTTGATTTCTATTTATATTCATATGTTCTTGTAGTTTAACATAAATATTTGACCTTACATGTACATCCATGAGGTTTGTGATGAAAGAAATCTTCTAAACAAGTATTGTATCGTAGATGTTGCGATGATTGCTCTTACTCACGGTACGCCAGGACACGGAATCAAAATTTACTTACAAGAAAAATTGATGGAAAAAGAAAACATCAAATATTGTTATGTGGTCTTGTTTTACCTCGAAGAAGTACCACTACAAGAAATTTGACTTTTAGTGGGAGCCTAAAAATGTAGTAAATATATTTTTATCGGTGTCTATACCTATGGAATTTATTTCTTAACATATAATTCGTTGTAGTACGGATTTTTCCCATCGCTATAGGATATAGTAGCGGATATTAAGCCAATTGTATAAACCATACAGTTATACCTACGGGTTTTAATTTTGGATCTACGATATTTTAGCTACGGAGGTCTTCCATATTTCTGTGGGTATAGATCATGATAGTGAATTTTTTTTACAATTTTTGCTATTCCCATATTTAGTTACTTCAATGTCAAACTTTTCCGCTTATATACATACACCTTGTACTAACTAAATTACAATAGCCAATTAAATAAATATATTAAGGAAACATATTATAACAAAAGTGCCACACTATATATATAATTAATTCAAAATCTTACAAACTTAAATTAACTAAATCATTTCAATTCTAATCTACTTTAGTGTATACTAATAACAAAAAAATATAGTTTTGTGAATCATAAAATAAACATACAATGTCTAACTTAAAAACAAATTGTGTCTACTTAATAGGCTATAACTTTCTTTTTCAAGTTTCCATCTTAAAGTCTCCCATACTAGCTTTTAATCTTTCAGTTTAGTTTCAGTTTCAAAATCATGCAAAACTTATAATTAATATCAATTTTAGTTTCAACGAGTTCGAGCTTAGTTTCAGTTTCATAATTCTAATCAAATCGATAAAGTTGAACCACATTTTAGTTTCATAGATCAGGCTAAAGTAGTAAGAGTTCAATTTCGAAAAGTGAGAGTTCAGTTTTATAGAAGCAAAACTTACAATCAACCTTCCATACACTTTTTTGTCCTTGCTACATACAAATACACAAAACAAGATTGACATTATGATAAGTGTGTACTCCAACTTTTAATACACCATATTGCCACATAGATCTTGTATTAAAGGTTATGTAATATGATAAATTATGGTCGAGTAATATCATAAACTACAAAAAACTATATGGGTCTTAGTCATGTGAATCCTGCATAGATAAATAAAAGGTATATAGAGACTATATGGGTCGTAGTCATCTTTTTTTTTCCCAACAATTTCTTTCTTCCTTCCTTATCTCTCAACGTACTTTCTGTTCACTCACGAAACAAACACAACAAAGTAGATAACAACAGACGCGATATCAAAGCTCTAAATTGTTGGTGCACAAAGAAGATAAAAGGCAAAGGGAATATTTACTGATAGTTTTCAAATAATGATTTACAATGAATTACAATAACCTACTCTGCTAGATTATTTATACACACAAATTAAATCTAAAATATATCTTCTACAAAAATATAAGAAGATCTAAAATATATATCTTCTAACAAAGATATAAACAATCTAAAAGATATTTCTAAATATAAACTAATATCTAATTAAATCTAAATTAATTCTAACACCATCCCTTAATTTATATTTACCCAAAACTGAAAACACCAATTTCATCCCTTAAACCAAGAAATTGATCAGTTTTGATAGTCTTTGTCAGAATATCTGTCAGCTGCTTCTGAGTGCTACAGTGCACAACCTCTATTATTCCATTCTGAACTTGATTCCTCAGAAAATGATACCTGGTCTCAATATGCTTGCTTCTCCCATGAAACACTGGATTCTTGGCAAGATTGATTGCAGACTTGTTATCAATCATCAGCTTCAGAGGTTTATTTACCTCAATCTTCAGATCTTTCAGCAAGTTCAGAATCCACACAACTTGACATGCAGTCAGAGCATCGGCAATATATTCAGCTTCACAAGTTGACAGAGCAACAACAGGTTGCTTCTTGGAACACCAAGAAATAGGACCTCCCAGAAATTTGAATAAGTACCCAGAAGTACTTCTTCTGTCAACTCTATCTCCGCACCAATCAGAATCAGAATAACTCAGAAGTTCTGATTTAATCTTTCTTCCAAACAAAAATAACACTCCATATTTCAGAGTTCCCTTCACATACCTCAGAATCCTCACTGCAGCTTGATAATGGGACCACTTTAATTTTCTTATAAATCTGCTAATCATTCCAATTGCATAGCAAATATCAGGTCTGGTATTACACAAATACCTTAGAGAACCAACTATCTGTTTGAAGGTTGTAGCATCCACATCCTCTCCATCAGAATCAGAATCCAACTTTTGATTCGTATCAGCAGGTGTGACAGCAACCTTGCAATTTTCTAGCTCAAATCTCTTCAGAAGCTCTAGTTCATACTTCATCTGATGTAAAATGATTCCTTTCTTAGAGTATATAAATTACATCCCTAGAAAGAAACTCATTTTTCCAAGATCTGTCATCTCAAACGCATTCATCAGAACTTTCTTGAACTCAACTATCTCTTGTTCAGAACTTCCTGTGAGTAATATGTCATCAACATACAAACAGACCAGAATCATATTACCTTCTGAAGTATGCTAAACATAAACACCATACTCCATCTCACACTTCTGAAATCCTTGTTCCTTGAAAAATGAATCAATCTTCAAGTTCCAAGCTCTGGGCGCTTGCTTTAATCCATACAATGCTTTGTGTAATTTGAACACCATCCCTTCCTGATTATTTTTCTCAAATCTAGGAGGTTGTGAAACGTACACCTCTTCTTGTAATGGACCATTCAGAAATGCAGATTTTACATCTAAATGCATCAGAGGCCAATTCCTGTTAGCAGCTATTGCAATCATTAGTCTGATTGTTTCATGTCTCGCTACAGGTGCAAACACTTCAAAGTAATCCAGCCCAGACTTCTGTAGAAAGCCTCTTGCTACTAATGTCGCTTTGTGTTTTCCAATTGATCCATATGGCTTTAGCTTCTGCTTGAAAACCCATCTGACGATGATGGCTTTCTTGCCTTTTGGAAGTTCCGTCAACTTCCAAGTCTTGCTTCTCTCTATAGCATCAAGTTCTTCTTTCATGGCCTGTAACCAAACTTGCTGCTTAAGAGCCTCTTCCGTACTCACGGGTTCAGAGTCTACTAACATTGCACACTGAATAACTTCTCCTCCAGAGTCTACTTCAGTGTCTTGCAACATGTCAAACTCTACAAATCTTCTTAGGATGCTTCTGACTCTTTGTTGCCTCTGAACTAGACCTTCAGAACTTTGGACACCAGAACTTTCCCCTTCAGAAGCACTTGCTTCAAAATTTGGACTTTCTCCAGAACCTTGACTATCTTCAGAGTCTGGATCACCATCGAAGTCAGAGCCACTACCTTAAAAAATACTATCTTCAAAATTTGGATCAGCTCTGCCTTCAGAAGTTCTACTTTCTGAATCACGATCATCTTTAAAGGCTGAATTTTCTTCAGAAGCTCCTCCTTCAGAAGTTCCACTTTCAGAATCATGATTTCTACCAGAAACATGATCATCTTTAGAAGCTTGTCCTCCAGAACCTACGTCTTTAGAGTTTTCCCTTCTAGAATCATGATTACCACCAAATTCTGGATCATCATCAAAATATGGATCAGAATCAGATTCACCATCTGACTCACCTTCAGAGTTTCCAGAGTTATCATCTTTTGACTCTTCTTCAGAAGCAGAATCTTCTTCAGACTCAGAATCACCTTCAGATTCTGACTTGTGTTCAGCTTCAGAGTCATCTTCTAACTCTAACTCGTCTTCAAAAACCTCAGATTATGACTCATCTTTAAAATCTTCAGCGTCATCTTCTGATTCTGACTCGGAGTCATATTCTGATTATGACTCATACAAAATCACTCCTTCAAAATCAGAATATTCAGAGTCATATTCTTCCCCTTCAGAATCAGAAAATGAAAATTTCACTGGTTCCTCATCAGATTCATAAGCCATAAATAGCACATGTTCATCATCTGAATCTCCTCTGGCTACATTTACTTCTTATGACTTCCTTTCTTTCTTTGACTAGCTTTGGCATAGTAACCAAAGTTCCTGCAACAGTAACACTTAACATTCTTCTTGTCAGACTTCTCCTTTCCCCTCTGGATATTCTTCTGCCTATCAGAGTTTGAAGCTTCTGACTTTTTACCACCATTAGTTCTCTTCCTAGCTTATGACCAAGTCATCTTCTGATGCTTTTTACCAGAAGTTACCTTCAGAGCCTGTTGCTCTACTTCCCTCTTAAAATTCTTGCAGTCATACGCAACTCATGCGCCTCTAGACTACTTTGCAGCTCTTCAACTCTCATGGTACTCAGATCTTTAGAATTTTCAATTGCTACAACAATGTAATCAAACTGAGAAGTTAAAGATCTCAATATCTTCTCAATAATTATTTGTTCAGACAAAGTTTCTCCACAAGCTTTCATCTCATTAGTAATCAGAATCACTCTAGAGATGTATTCAGAAACCTTCTCGTTGTCCTTCATGTTGAGATTCTCATATTGCTTTTTGAGAGACTGAAGCTTCACCTTCTTCACTGATGCGTCACCACTGTAACATCTGACCAGTGTGTCCCACGCAGCCTTTACTGTTTCAGAATCAGCAATCTTCTCAAACACATTCACATCCATACATTGATGGATGTAGAACAACGCTTTCTAATCTTTCTTCCTCAGCGCCTTCTGTGCTATCTTCTGGGCCTCTGTTGCGTCTGCTTCTAACAGATTATAGCCATCAGTGACAAGATCTAACACATATTGAGAATCAAATAACACGCGCATCTAGATCTTCCAATGATTCCAATTTTTGCCATCAAATACTGGAAGCTTGGAATGAATATCGTTGTTTCTGTTCATCTTCTACCTTGTGAAATTTACGCGGAAACTCAATGAAAAATCAATGTTTCCCAAATTCTAGAGTTTCTAACCAGGAGCTCTAGATACCAATTATTAGTGCACAAGGAAGATAAAAGGCAAAAGGAATATTTACTGATAGCTTCAAAATAATGATTTACAATGAATTACAATAACCTACTCCACTAGGCTATTTATACACACAAATTAAATCTAAAATATATCTTCTACAAAGATATAAGAAGATTTAAGATATATATATATATATATATATATATATATATATATATATATATATATATATATATATATATATATATATATATATATATATATATATATATATATATATATATATATATATATATATTCTAACAAAGATATAAACAATCTAAAAGATATTCCTAAATATAAACTAATATCTAATTAAATCTAAATTATTTCTAACACAAATCAAGTATTTCAAACATATAGCAACAATAGGTTCAAACAGAATAGTAACATATAACAATGATTACCGACTCAGAATAATATAGAAACAAACAACAAATTGGTTATAAAGAAAACCGGAAGCGAGAAATCGAGTTACCTACGGCGAGGAGAATTTCTCTGAAACAGTTTTAGATAGTATTTCGGTTCTTCTGCTTTCCTCTTTGGTCGAAATCTGTTAGTTCGTCCATTTGATGTGATGCTTATGCTTTATGTTGTCGTTGTTGATGTTGTTGTAATTCCCTGAAACTTCCGTTTACAGGTACAAAAGTTAGTAAAATTTGATGAAAATAGATTGTTGGGTTCTGTGATAGATAGAGGTTTGAGTTTTCTTTGTGAAGAAAACTTGCAGAAGTGTTTTGAGAGGTTTTGAAGGTAAACTTTTTTTTGTTGATATTTCTGTATGATTTTTTTTAGAGGTTTTTTTTGTTGTATTCTTCCTTAGCCACCCTTTTGCCTCTTGTGTCTTTCTACCCTCAATTATTTCCACATTCCTTCAATTGTTCCTTATTCCTATACTAACTCTTATTTTCTTTTAAATTAATTAATAAATAATTTTACCACAAATTCACCAATTTCTACTATTATTTTAATAATAATTCTAATTTCTTATTCTAATTTTAGTTAAATAATAATAATAATAATAATAATAATAATAATAATAATAATATCTAATTATTTTCTAACTATTCTACCAAACACCATATTTCCACTACACCCTACCAATATCATTACACCCCAAACAACGCATAATAACATGTAATTTATTTAATCAAAATACATAATAATTAAACAAATACATAAATAATTCAATTAAATCAATTTTTTAAAATTGAGGTGTTGCAATGTCCAGAAGAACTTGCCTCTTTTCAATTTTCTCTTTATTGTTAGGCAACTACGTCTGAGTCTCTTTTCGAGGATTTATGGTAGCAACATGCTCTGACCGTGACATGTTATTATCAAGCTGGACGAATTTAAACATGGCGCCCAAAATCAGTCTCAAGGTCTTTATCTGGCCCCGATCGCTATGCTAAGCATTTCGTCTTGTAAGGCTTCATACTCTCATACGTCAAGATGGTCTACATTAGTTATTTCATCGACCGTATTCCTCATTTTCTCAAGAGTGGCAACTTATGCAAGGGAGTTCTTATGTGGTACTTTTTGTATAAGACGAGCTCCATAGAGATCAGATCTAACAAGGATTGTTTGGCCTGAATCATTATGGTATTCATCTTCAAATGGACCATAGTTTATATGGTGTCCAACATTGCCATGAATGATCTCCTGAGAAAGCAGGTGTGGACGCTTTCTCCAGTAACCACAAGAAAAAACATGTTTGTAGTTCTCTTGTTCTTCCTTACTACGAAGGAAACTGGTTGGCCAACTGCTCCACATGGCCGAGTCAAAGATTCGTTGAATGCTATGAGGCTTCTGCCTTCACATGACTTCATATCTTGTATGTGTAACCTAAATTTTCTAAAGATTCTGAGATACACTAGGTTGCACAAATTTCCATTATAAATGAGGATCCATGACACCAAATGATTGATTAAGGTGGAGGGTATGACCAATGTAATTAGTATCGTGTTAGGAGTCTTATCCAGATTATTGTGGTTTTGAAACCCTAACATATGTCTATCTTTATGTCACTTCACGATCTTAATACTGCTCTATGGCAGAGGGTTTTTCTCGTTATGCGGCTTCTAGCCAATCGAATCTACGAAAAGATCGGAGGTGGTCCAAAAATTGGAAGGATCTAGGTGCTATATGAAGTAGGGTCGAGAGTTATTTTATTTGCCAGCGTGACTGCTACATCAATTGTGACTTGAATTAGACGAATCTGATTGTGGAAATTTGCTGGAATAAGATATTGTATACCCACATACATCTTCACTATTTAGTTAAGAACTAAAAATGATTGTCGAAAAGATGAGGTAATGTTTTGCTACGATGGACAAGTGTTTTCGGTGCAGTCAAAGTTAACACTTTAACGCCTAAGTTAATGAGAAAATAAAAAGTATTGTGTGAGTGAGAGTAGATTTGAATCATATAGTTTCCTTTATATGGGATCGCTTATATATGTGCATTGGTCGATGTGTTCAAATTTTAAATTACATGTGAGCTTTCTCTTATTGGGTCAAAATAAATTGTATAATTTGTCTGAATTCCATCTCAAAGTCTTTACATAATTAAAATTCATCTAAAATCCCTCTGAAAATTAATGTCAATTGGGACGAAATTTATTCCATTTAAAATTATTGTATGACAATTATTCTATTTAAAAAATAATAAATGAAAGTGTGAGAAACCTAACAAGACTTATAAAAAAGAAGAAAATAATTGATTCTAAATAGCCTAAAGTAAAAAATAACAAACTGGTTAGATTTTGCTAATGATTATATGGAGAAGCTTGTTGAATCCTATTTTTTCTTTTTTGTAGAAATCTTTGCAAAGATATTTTCATTGAAAGAGCAGGACCAGGGCTATACAATTGATGAGGAGATTGTACTATTGTTTGTGTTGAAGGCTCTGACCCTGTTGGTGTCTTCACTGTTTCTTGCACCTTTTTGTTTGCCAGCATTAAGATAGATTTGGCCTGCAAGACATTCACATTAGCCAATTTATTATTAATGTTTCTCGAAGAATATGTGCTTTGTTGGTCGCATATATATTATATCTGATAACGTATGTATGTGTTTGACACATGTATCGACACTTGTGATTACATTTAATTTATTATTTTTTAAAATTATTATTAGTATCGTCGTGTTAGTATCAGATTATCGAATTTTTTTCGGGTGTTATTAAGTGATCATATAATTATGTATATCATCTTCAAGAAGAGAGGCCACTCAAAATCCAAACGTTATATAAATAAAATTACCTGAAGCGCAGTGACATCAGTAAAACACATCTTGCCATCGTAGAAAATGGTCAGTGGCCGTTGCTGATTTTGCATTGAACTCTCATCACTGTCTTTTTCTTCTTCAACCCTTTAATTGAGATAGAACAACTAAGATTTAGTTGAAAACACAAACGTAAAAAAACAAAACAAATAATTACAAAATACTAAACAAATTAAACCGAAGACAATACAAAAACAAAAACAAATTGCTTACATGTGATTTCCATCAGAAACGTATGGAGGATAAAGGCAAAGTTCCAAGTTACAATTCCTCTTCATCTTTTCCAGAGAGATACACGAAGTGAAGATGTGAAAATGTTGAAGGTATAAAGTGCAAGTAGAGTAGCCTATATATATAAATGCTTGTTTAGTTAGGCGCAGCTGGAATGGAAAAGAAAGTGAAAGGAACACACATTGAGGAACAAAGAATTAAGATTAGAGGATGTTTTCAACCATCTTGTTTAATACTTATTTTATGTCACGTGTTTGCGTAGCGCACAGGAAACCGCACACCACAAGTAAATTTCTCACTCGCGTGTCGGCACCACAGGCTCATAATAAAAAAATGGCAACAGTATTTGGATGTGACCTACAAAATCAAAGAGGAATATCGACAAACGAATAGGAAAGGAAAAGGTTCACACTTCACAATTACCCACAAGTTTCGTATTATATTCCCTACTGAAACTATTAGAATAACAAGGTTTTTATTATTCATATTAAAATAAGAAGTGAAGTTATCTTCATCGCCCATCAAAGATGAGGTAAAATAGAGAAAATAACTATATAGAGAAACTTTCGTATGATGGATAACGAACGTCTTTCTTTAGTGATTAGAGAGGAAGGTATTTATAAAATTAGTACTCTAATACTCAAATTAATGTTCGTGAGAGATGGAATTATGCAATAGAGTTGCATGTATTCGTTAGTCATTGGATTTCTTTATCTCGAATGAGTTGTATAGTTGTATCTATCTTATTAGGCTATTGATCATCCCATGATACAGTCGCAAACATTAGAGATTAGTAAACGCTAAATCTAGAATAAGAATACACGATTGTAGGTGCAAATTTATTAGATAAATTTTAACAAGATAAAGAAAATACTGAATTTTATTATTATCAAAGATGATCTTTGAGTCACACCAAAAGTGTTTAAATATCAAAATAAAGAAATTTTAATGGACTTTTAATTCAAAACAGAAATAAAATATAAATAATTTGAAAAATATTTAAATGTTCTTTTTAAGTCTGAAATAAATTCGGATGGCTTAAAAGTCTTTCTACATCAATCTCCTTCACCTCTGAATAACTTGACCTCGAGTTCTTTTCCTTATAAAGAGGCTCATCCGTTTGATATTCATGAATGTCAGCAAAATTAAAAGTATTTGATATATTCATGAAATTGATGAGAACTACCACATAAGCATTATAGTCGATCTTTTGGATCATTGTGAATGGGTCATACTTGCGTGGATGCAGTTTGTTGTAAGTACCAACTGGAAGCCTCTCCTTACGCATAAACATCATCACATTTTCTTTCTTATTAACAAATTTTACTTTCGGGTGTTTATCTCGCATAGGAGCCAAATCGTTTAGTAGCTCATCTGTGATCAATTCCTTGAAATTCTCTAAGATCCCTAGCATTTCTTCTGGAATTGTTGTTTTCTCCTTTATAATACTCATCGGCCCTTTACCCACCACTTGACAGAAAAATTCAGTTTCTTTAACAGCCCCATCAAGCTACTTTTCACTGTGTCATCACCAAAAAAATATATTTCTTTGCTCTTGGATTCTGATCAAAGTGCAAAACATGAGCCATATCAATTTTATGTATACCATATGGAAACATCATCGCGTTATCTCGTCCTCGATAAGTGATATCATTATCAAACTGTCAAGTTCTACCAAGTAAAATATGACAAACATCCATATCAAGAACATCACAACGTACCTCATCTCTATAATGTTTTCTGATGGAGATAGGAACTTGTTTACCCTGTAATTTGGTAAACAACCGTTGATCTTCTAAATCTCTAAAAAAAGATTCAGTTACTTAGGAGATCGATCAGATTGATCTCAGGACTATTGTGTTCTACTTTTTAGGAAAAAAGGTTTTGATGATAACTTCTTTAAACGAAGAGAATCACTTTGATATCAAATAAAGTGTTCTTATAAAATCAATAAAATAGAAAACAATTCTAGACTGTAAATCGTAAAGAATATAAATGACATGAAGAAATTTCATTAAATATAAATAACTTTCGAATGTAAATATGGTGCATCATACGTACATGTCTCACTAACTCGTTTCTCTAACACTGGTACTTTGAGTATTTGAGTATATTGTACAAAGATGTGAACACACTTGAATCATAACATCTAAGACTCCTATTTATACTAATTCGATCCTAACGTTCTTTCTATGAGATTACGCCACGTTCGACACCTTTTACATGCAGACATTCTGGCATTTCCACGCGTCTTTCTGGCGAAATGCATTAGTTTGAAATTTAAACTTCCCGCTCGAAGATTTTTTGAATTCAACTTTGAATTCAACCAACGTGACTGTCGAAGTATTTCACATATCTTAAAATATTATTTTAAGTTCCTCTTTCGACATATCGAATCATAATTTTTTCTTTCTTTTTACAAAAATAACCTTGTAAGGTCCAATTTCATGTTATTTTTTCTTAGACCATGACCTTCTCACATCAACTTTCATATTTTTATTAAATATCAAAATCTTCAGCTAACAAATTTCCCCCAATAAATGTCCATTTCGAATCAATGCAGAAATGACCATTTTTTGTAATCACCAGATTTCGACTAGCAACCTTTCATTTCCTTCATTTCCTGACGTCATAGTTAATCATGACTGCCTTTTTCCAAAACGTCTCATCAAGGCATGCGTGCGACAGTTTCACCATTATTATATACCAACTTCCAAGGACATGAATATTGATCTTTCACTTTCCTCCGTCAGATGTTGACACGTTCCCCACGAACTTCCTGAGGTGTAACCTCCCACGTCACCACTTACCATTATAAAAAAGTTACCTTTTTTATTATTCCTCTTTCTACTTTTGCAAACTCAGAAATCTTCATACTCTCTTTAATTTTCACTCTTATTTCTTCTTGAAAAATTCATCAGTTCTTCAAATCAACAACAATGTCTTCCGGTAAACAAGATTCAAAACATGCTGAGAAATATGGAATCTCTAAAGGTTCATCTTCTCAAAACGTACCAACAAGCAAAATCATCACTTCTGGGAATCAAGAATTTATCACACCTCCCAAACTCACTAGGGAACAGAGAGCCATTTATGCTTCTCAGGTACTAATTCCTTCTTTGTTTTATGGTAAAACCTTAGGTTTCTTAGGGCCTTTAATCGCTACAGGCGGTTTAGAAAAATATGTGGAATTTTTTCCAACCTATCATGTTACTAAACCTTTAGCAAATAAAACTGTGGCTTCTGAAGAGAACATTGAGGATTCAACCAAGAAACCTAAAAAGTCTTCTAAGAAAACTTTTGAAAGTAGTTCTTCAAATCCTAAGATAAAGAGAGAAGCTTTCCAATTGGATTATATAACTGAGAGCTTTAGACCTTTTAGATCATGTGCATACTTAGATAAATCTTACTTAGCTTGGCTTACTAAGGTTGAGAAGAAGAAAACACCTTACACATTTCTATTAGCTTCCCTGTATTTCTTGGATAGTACCTATAACACCTTTCACCTCCCTTATGGGATGATAACTCCCACCTTCTTTGATATAGCTGCCACTACTGGACTTCCTCCTACTGGATAGGCTTTTGATCCCTATTTGGAGTCGGAAAACACCATTGACTTTAATGTTAAAAATGCCTTTTTTAGTACTTACATAGATCTACATCATGTGGACGGTGAAGAGGTTTCTGATGTTGAGCATATAGATTTCTTAGCTCTGTGTTTATCTAAATTCATTTTTTGTTGCAAATATCTGCGAGTGGCTAAGAGATTTCTAACCTTGGCGAACCAGTTATATTCTGGTCGAAAAGTATGCTTAAGTGAGTTGCTTTTATCCAGTTTGTATGAAAGTTTAGGGGCCGCTGCTGCCAAACTAACAGATTATGAAGCAGGTACCAACTTACTTCTATCTGGACCTTACTGGCTACTTCAATTGTGGCTAAATGCCACTTTTGAACCCTCTTTCCAAACATCTGGAAATATTGATGAAGAGGACCCCAAAATAGCAGGTCGAAGTATTGAAGGAATTAGACTCTTACAACTAACTCCCAATGATGATGCTGAGACCCTTCAAGCTTGCCTCACTAAATATATGTTGATGTTTTCGAAAGTCATAATTTCACTCCCACTATGGCTCCTTTCTCCAGTAGAACTCATGGTCCCTCCCGATTTACCTTGTCAATTGAAGATATTATAAAGAATGCAGACACTAGCATTGAAAACATATGGCGCACATTCCTTCTTCCTAGACTTCTAGTCTCTAGGATCTTACCAGTGAAGAGCCATGTTTGCTTATTATCTTATCAACCCAACTTTGTCTCTCGATAATTTGGATTGTGTCAACTTATCCCTGAGCCTCTTTTCAGTAAAAAACGTGAGATTTGCGTTGCAGGTATAGATTACTCCGTTCAAGATATCCAGAAACACCAAGAGTACCATGCTAATTTTGCTGAATTTGGTCTCATTCCTTATCATCATGTTTTCTACATGACCAAAGGCTTCTATACCTGGTGGACTGACTTTTATTCGGACAACATGTTCGACACTGCTCAAATAAATGAACATTTAACAAAAGCTTTTTTCCTTGTGCAGGAAAACGTCCCAAAAGGTAAACTAACTCATACTCAGGAAATTCAGGCTTTCGAAAAATTCTTTGAAACTGTCTATGATCCAACCAATCTTAGTCGAACCGTTTTCCAAGCAGCAGCTACTTTAAAAGAAAAATTTACAAAGAAACTTCCACGTTTAAAGATTCCCTCTTCTATAAAACCGGAACATAGATATGATTTGGCCTTTGAGTTGCAACCACCAAAATTTCCAAAATTGCCTAGTGTTGATTTCGCCTTAGCGTTCTTTCCCCCCTATCCAAATTGGTTTACTTATGGCAATATTTTCAATGAGTTAAAAAATGACTCCCAAAAACCTGCTAAGAGGGTGGTTCCGACTAAGTGCACTCTGGACTGTTTCAAAGGTTTCCTTCATTATGACTTATCAACAGTCTCTATTGTGTCTCCGACACATGAAGGTGTGGAACCAAAGGATTCCTTGGTCCTTTTAATTTTGTTTTGGAAATTTCCAGTTTTGAGCATTTGATTAAACTTGATAGTGTTTTCTAGCTGTTGAAAGGAAAACTACAAAGAAGGAAAAACCTGCAACGAAGGCGGATTCGGCTACTGCCTCAAAAGCAGGAACTTCTTCCAGCCAAGGACTCTCTGTTGCAAAGGGTGCTTCCCCAAAAAAAGTAGCGAAGAATATAAAGGTACCATTTCTAAAACTCCTTCTTACTTTTTGCATTCTCTGACCATGACTTTCCTCGCAATCTTCTCTTTTTAGGGTAGTGGCTTACCCCTAGAACACCAAAGAAAAGAAAAGCTTCTGACAAAGAAAAAATCATTATTCCTGATGATGATGACGACGTTCCCCTCACTCCTTTCAAGGCCAAGAAGAAACATAAGAAAGCCACAACTTCGAAGGGTGTTCCATATCAAACCACCAATCAAAAATATGTGGAAGTAAAAATCCTTCCTCCTCCTCAACGTGAAGTTCAACCTGCATCCTCCGGGGTTGTAATTTTGGAGCATATTGGCAGCAATGCTTCTAACCCTGATGATCAAAAGGTATATCTTTATTCCAATATTTTACTTCTTGCTCAAATATCTTTTGACCTAACAGCTTTTTTATCTGCAGGATAAATCCACTACTCCTCCCATTTCTGCTATAAACCAAGATGCTCCTGTAAATACAGAGACTCCTTCGCCTTCTCCCACATCCAGTGGTGCTGTCCAAAATAAAGGGTCTTCGACTATGGTTCCCCAATCTAAAGAAGGTGACTTCCAAGTCGAACAGGAGACTTCCTCTCCTAGTGAAGATGACTTGCCAGTGTTTGGCAAGCAAATATTGGAGGAAAATGAAGATTCTGAAAGCATCCTTAGAGATTCTTCTCTAAAAAGGGCTCAATTTCCTATGGATTATACCGAGGACGAAGAGCAATATTCAGATGGGGTTGAGACATACTTTCGAGAAGATGAGGACATGGAGGAGATTGAACCACAACCTGAAGATACTCATCTGAAACATCCTGATACTACTGACGAACCAAGCACACAAGCTCGATCAATTCCACATCCCATTCTGACTCCAACACTCACTGAGGAGGAAAAAATTAGCGCTAAAGAAGACTGATCCCCTAAAATATATGGATTTGGTGATGGCTCTAAGGGATTCTTCTCTAGACAAAAGCGCTTCTGGGACTTCGAATCAATCTGGCGCCAACTCTAGTGAAACTTCTTTTGACGAACTCCTTCAGCAAGTGAAAAAAGTTGTATTCGAATCTGATTTGTTCGAAGTGCTAAAAATGGATGTTACTACTCGCTTTGGGGTGAAAAAGCTGATTAATCACATCAACATTACTGCTTGTCCTGCTAATGTAGGCGAGGTCCTAATAGATATTCAAAATCTAATTGACCAAATCTGCGCTGAGTACAACAGGGAGGTTGATGCAACTTCGAAGCTTCAAGCAAAAGAACAGGAGCAAACTGCTGAATTTGACAAAGCTAAGAGTGCTTCTAAATCATCTAAGGATTTGTTGGCTTCGAGGAAGGCAGCCCAAGCGGAATTCGACACTTACATCGTTTCGATCACACTCGTGGAGTCTCACATTGTGGAGTTGCAGAAGAAAGTAACTGATGTTAGGGCAAAACAAACTGCTATCAAAGGATTGGACACTACTGAAGCTGATACTTTGGGTGCACAGAGCTTTGAGCATGTCAAAAGAGCTTCAGCCATGACTGAAGACATTCTACGCTTCAAAAGCACACACACCGTTATTCAGTATAAGTTTGGCCTAGCAAAAATCAAGTATGAAAGGATGAAGGAAAATATACCGTTTTGATTTATGTGATAAACCATTCATTGTATTTTCTTTGTATTATAAGCATGCTTAGACAAAGCCATTTTGGCACTTTTATGTTTTACACCATGTTGGCTTCATTATTTCACTAATTTACTAGTTTGTCGCAATCTTTAAATCTTGAAGAAAAGGTTTGTATTTTTTCCAATATTTACCGTTAACTTTCAAGATTCTTCGATCTTCTGCTAGTTCTTCGATTTCATAGGCATTGTTAGTGAATGTTTGAATGACTCGAAAGGGGCATTCCCAATGTGGATACCATTTCCCAATAACTTATTCTTTCGATCCATTGGCAGAATCTCCTTCCAAACATATCACCATTTGAGAAGGTTTTGCCCTTAACTTTCTTATTATATGCTCTGGCTACTCTTTCTTCTTTCCTTCTTAGAATTTCCAAAGCATGTAACCTTTCCTCATCTAAATCAACCAATTCGTTCATCATCATTTCCCAATAAAGATCTGTGGGAATTTAGTTTTGTCTTTGGATTCTGATTGATTGTAAGTAAATCTCTACTGGCAAAACTGCATCATGTCCAAATGTTAGGCGAAACAAAGTTGCATTTGTTGCCTCTTTGGGGGATGTTCGACAAGCCCATAAGACTTAATCTAAAGTTTTATGCTAATTCTTTGGATTTCTACCCACATGTTTCTTTATTAAACCAATGATTACCTTATTAGCTGCTTCAACTTGTCCATTTGCTTGTGCATAATAAGGCGTAGAAGTTAGTAATTTAAAACCCATATTCTTAGCGAATTCTTGCATCCTTCGACCAGTAAATACCGATCCTTGATTTGTTGTAATAGTTTATGGAATTACAAACCTATAAACTATATGCCTCTGGATGAATTCAATGATGCTTTCTTGATCAACATTCACCAAAGGTATTGCTTCTATCCATTTTGTGAAATAATCTATTCCCACCAAGATGTATTTCTGAGTTTATGAAGATGATGGCCTAATTTCTCCAATCAAATCCAATACCCAACCCCTAAAAGGCCATGGCTTAACAATGGAATGTAGTTCACTTGCAGGAATGTGCTGAATTCCTGCATGAATATGGCACTCTTGGCATCCTTTGGCAAAATCTATACAATCTTTTAGAACTGTAGGCCAATACATGCCATATCGGAAAAAAATCCACTTCATCTTGTGACCTGCCTGATGTGCTCCACATGTCCCACTATGCACATTGGCTAGCGCTAAATAAGCTTCACTTTCTCCTAAACATTTCAAAAAGACCCCCGCTGGGGTTTTCTTAAACAATTTGTTGCCTATTAGCACATAACTTAAGGCACGATATTTTACCTTTCTTTTAGCACTTACTGTTGGGTTTTTTAAATAACTTATTATTGGATTTCTCCAATCTGTATTTGCTAAACTGTCAGTGGCTAATACTTCGAAATGTACTTCGTTTGCATAACCTAGACTTGAGTTTTTTAAATCTGCTGGAGAAAGTTTAGTAGCTAGTACCTTGCCTCGTACTTCGATCAAATCTTCCAATCTTTCTTTTGATACTTTATATCCTGAGGCAATCTGGGCCAAATCATTTGCTTCTTGATTCTTCAGCCTGGGGATGTGCTTTATATCTACATATTCAAATTTACGGAGCAATCTATTTGATATCACTATGTAAAATATCAAGTTTTCTTTTATGAACTTGTACTCTTTGGTAATTTTCTTGATCACTAATTCAGAGTCACCCATTATTTCGACACTAGTTGCCCCCAATTCCAATAAAGCTTCAAGTCCTGCTATAAATGCTTCATATTCCGCTTCATTGTTCGAACAAGGGGGGCCATCTATTTGGTACTTAAGCTTTGTTGGAATTTTATCTGGAGAAATAATCAAAACCCCAATTCCACTTCCTTCCTTATGTGTAGAACCATCAAAGAACAATTTCCAAGGTTCCAATTCCACAAGGTTCTGGGATGTTTCGACCAATGCATGGTCGACAATGAAATCATAGACTAATTTCCCCTTTATTTATTTTAAAGGCATGAAGGTTAAACAATACTCTGTTAGGGCCATGGCCCACTTACCAATTTGACTATGTAGAATTGGTTTTGACAACATATGCTTAATAACATCAAAATATGAGGAAACGTAAACGTCAACTGGCTTTATATAATATTTTAACTTAGTATATGAGAAGTACAAGCAAAGACATAATTTTTCTATTAAACTATATCTAGTCTCTGCATCATTCAGTACTCTACTTAAGTAGTAAATGGCCCTTTCGACGCCATTTTTATCCTCTTGAGCCAGCATGCTTTCTATAGTTTTATCTGACGCAGATATGTATAACCTCATGCACTTGTCTCTTTGAGGAAGCATTAGAATAGGTGGATGCATCAAGTATTATTTGATTTTCTCGAACTCCTCTTGATGTTCTTCTTTCCATGCAAAGTCTCCTTGCTTCAGCCGCAAGAGTAGGGAAAAGGCTTGAGTTCGACCACTTAAGTTTGATATAAATCTTCGCAAGAAGTTTATCTTTCCCAGCAGTGATTGCAACTATTTCTTTGTTGATGGCGATTTCGCTTCCATTATTGCCTTTTGTTGTACCCAAAAATTTGCCCTCTCATTTCATCAACATTTCTCATCACAAGACTCTTGGAATTCAAGATCAAGCTAGGGTTTGCTCTACTCAAGACACCTCCTTGCACTGTTGACCTAAATTAGGGTTTGAGTTTGCACAGGGATATTTTGACCTACAATGCCCAAATTGACTTCCATACTTCATGTTGGACTCACAAGTTTGTCCATACCAAGTTTCAAGCCTTGATTCAAATTTTTGCCCAGTCAATTGGTCAGTTGACCTAGAAATCAGCTGTATTGGGGAAAAAGTCAACCGTGGCCAATTGACAGTCAAACCTCATGAATTTTGACCCACATCAACATTATGAACTCATATGAACCATTTGATCAAGTTTGGATCACAATTCCACAAGAAATTTGATCAGATCATCAAAAGGGCAAAATGGTCATTTTTTATGGTTTTGACTTTACAAAGGCAATTTTTGACTGTTTGACCTAACCAATGGAAAATCAAGCTCAACCATGGACTCAAGGACTCAATTACATCATCTTGACCCATTCAACAAGTTCAAAAGATCTCAAATGCATAAGATTGACAGATGAATTTTTCAGTCAACTGATCAAAATTTGACTGTATACTGAAAAGTCAAACTTTGACTTTTTGGTCAAAATCAAGTACCAAAGGTCATTTTTCATCAAGACATGTCAAATTATGAAACTTGTTCATCAAGAAACCCAAAAATGCAAATTAGGGTTTAAAATGGAAAAATTTCATAACTTAGAAATTTCTAAGTTATAAAATTTTCTCATTTTTTTCCTAACTTTGTCCCACTTTTTCACCAAGATACAAATGGATTCAAACAAAGCTTGCAACATGAAAGTTGTAGTACATCACAAAGTCTACAACTTTTATTCACAAAGTTTTCTCAAAAGAGGCTTGTATCTCAAGTTATGATTTTTGGAACAAGGGTACCTAAAACTTTTAACTTAGAGAAATTTTGCCCTAGTTTTGGCAGGATTTTGACCCATCTTCTTGGCCATTTTTCACATAGTTACACTTGGAGTTTCAAGTTGAATTTCAAATATGGATTATAGTACATGTTGCAAGCTTTCCAAATTGTCTAAGAACTCCTCAAACACCTTCGTGGTTAGGGAGAATCGAATGCTTGAAGTTGGCAAAAACTCACTTTGATCCATGACCAATACATGTTCATACAACTTGCATTTTCAAATCAGCATGCTTTGTACTAGCTTGAAGGCCTCTAAACCATTTTACACTCCTTAATTGAATGCAAATCCACTGAGATAATGCATTATCTTGGCCATTGGGATATTGCACACAAAACTAATCCCTATTTGGAAAAAGGTATATTGCCTTTTTTGAAAAGTTACACTTTATGTCAAACCAAGATCCTTGAGGCATGGGGCCATATCTATGAGGCAAGATCAAATACAAAAATTGCAAGTATCAAGGGAAATATATGCATCTTACAAGATGGTGTGTACAGGCATGTAATCACAAGTTAGACACTCTTGCTTCAAGAAAAAGAAATTTGTCCAAAATCTTCCCAACTCAAAAACCATCCATAGTCAGCTTACACAAACATTGAAAACACATTTCACACAACCCTTTGAGTCATAAACACGATCTCTTCACCACTCAAACCTCCTTGTACCCTAAATTCACCATTTTTCTGCAAAACAGGGCAAGCCCTGCAGAACCACCCCCATCTCCACTTTCCCTCGTGCGTTTTGCCTCAAACTTGTTCCAATACCTTCCATTCAACTCACCTGAACTATTCCAGACCTCCATTGCTAGATGTAACACCATTAACACACATTGCCATTTTTGTTTCAAAGCTTTGCAGGTTGAGTTCTGTAGCACGATTCAGGCTACTTCAAAACAAGCCAAGCATTGGGAAAGCTTCATTGGACATCAGGCAAGCTCAAAAGAACCTCAAGCACTCTTGGAAGTTGCTGCATTGTCCAACTCGAAGTCAACTGAAACAGGTATTTCATGAACTTCTATCTCTCTATTTAGGAATAGTTAGACTTAGGTTTGTGAATGAAAGATGTTGTACTCATAGCCCTGAAACCATACATGTGCTTAGTTCTCATTTATATTAATCGTGCTAGGAGAATTTTGTTCATGAACTTTCTGAAAAAACTAGGTTAAGAATTAGGGCCATAGAAATTCTCTCTGGTCTTTGAGAGTTAGCTTAAGTTTTTTATATGGTTAGATTCGTTGTTTGATGCTCTACAAGTTTCATGTTTTGAGTTTTGTCAAAGGATCACTGAAACAGGAGATACAAGTTTGTGTGGAAAACACGCGTTTTTCAAACTTCTGGAGGTTGAAGATGAAGTCTGGGCTGGGCCTGGATTTCTTTACTTTTGACACCTCCCAATTCACTTTCAGCACCCCCTGGCTCATTGTTTTGTATTTTCATTATTTTTGCATTTTTATTTTTTCTCTGACCTTGATATTTTATTTTCAAATATCAAAAGTACTTAAAAAATATTTTCATAAATTTTTATATTTATTTGGAAATTATTTTAATTATTTCTAGTATTAATATATTAAATACTTTATATTTATTTTTGTTTAAATATAAAAATAATGTAAAACATACTTTTATTTTTATTTTATTATTTTTATACATATTTGAAAATATTAATTGAAATATATACATTTTTTTTTGTAAATAATTAATTTTTATTTTTATACATTTAATATATTTAATACATATATATACACATATAATATATCTTATTAAATAATAAGAACAAAAAACACAAAAATAATACATTTTATTTTTATTAATATTTTTATACTAAAAAATACCTTTTTTTAATATACTTTTATTTTTTGTACAAATTAATACATTATTGAATATAAATAATAAATAATTTTATTTATTTAAGAAATTAGGGTTTTGCCCTGAAAAACAAAATAATTGAAATTGACTTTTTATTTGTTTACATTTCACATTAAAAATACTTTTCATACATAAAAAACTTTTTTGCATAATACTTTTATTTAATATTTATTTATTTAAATATTGTACATTTAATTGTTATGCCTCACCCATTCAATTTGGTTGTAATAATGTAGAATTTAATTTCTTGTAAAATAATCCCCAATTCAAATTTGTACCCCCTCCCTATATCATGTTGTAATAGTGTAGAATTTAAATTCTCGCACCTTTAAATGCTTTCAATTATGCCATGATTAGACCTAGGGTTTGTATGCAAAATAAAAATCAACAATTAGTTTGACCTAATCCAAGATAACAATGCATGAAAACAAACACAATGCACACTTGCACCCCTAGGGTTACAATCCATTTGTTGCCTTCAAAAATGGGCCATGATATGCATGTCAAGTACTTTGGCAAGACAAAAACAAACAAAAGATCATAGTCCCTCGATGACGCTATCTGAGTTTCCTAAACAAAATGATCAAGTCCCTCAAGAAAATTGCCAAAAATACTTGACACTATTGCTATCATGGTCTATACGATGACCCGCGCCTGTCCCGTTTAACATCCTAACACAAGGTTGTTCACCAAATACAATGGTGAAACAACACTGTTAAAAGGGTTAAAAACAAAGGAAAGATATTTGAGTAAAATAGGGTAGCAACTCTTAATTACTTGATCAAAGCTTGCAAAAACATCCTTGCTGTTTTCAAAACGCACTTCACAACACAATTTCAAAACCCTACTTTCAAACATTGGAAACTTTTCAAAAGACCAAAACACCTTTGTATACATTCAAATAAGAATCATTACAAAGGTTGCCACAACGATGGCCTCTTTTCAAAACATCTTTCAAAACCACACACAAAACACCATTTCAAACAATTAAAGAGCACCATTTCAAACAATTGAAAAGCAAAGCAAGTGATCTAAGCAAGTAACTAAGAGCCCATGGATAACCATGGATAGAAAGGGTGCTAATATCTTCCCTTTCTATAATCTACTCCCCGAACCCAAGAAAACATCTCAAAGGTCTTTCCTGTGCTTTTTGACCTTTCCTTAGGATAAAATAAAAAGCCGGTGGTGACTCTTGCTAAATCGAAACATTTGCGAACATAAAACGCAAAATCCCAAGTCAGTTCTCCCACCGTATCACAGAACTGGCGAATCTACTGGGGATAACTTTAAAAGTGGAGTAACCTTAGGGCTTAGATCACCTTTTGCATGATTATATTGTTTGCTTTGATTGCTTTACATTTGGTTCTCTTGTTTGGGCTTGAAATCCTCTACCCGAATTTGGGAAACATTCATAGGTAAATAGCAATACGTTGTGGAAACTGTGCGGGGTATACCGACATAGTTGAAGCAATAGTTATATTAGTGCGACATATTTGTTAGTACCGGTAGCCTTTGAGTCAATCAAAGAGAATACATGGCCGCTGAGTAATGTCATGAAGCACTATTGAACTCTTAGAACCTTACTTGACCATCTTGGCCTTTTATTAGGGGTAGTGAGATGACCGGTTTTGGTGCAGTCCGAAGTTGGTAGATACTCGATACTACACTCATTGAGGGTTGTTTTCTTGGAATATTTTGGTCGCTAGTTAAGTGGCTAAACCAAAACAATGAACATAGAAAACAATCCAGTGATATTGAGCTCCTTAGAACCCGATTACTATTTATAGGACAGGTTTTGAGCCAACTAAACTCAAGAGGGTACTTACCTATGAAACCTCATGCAAGCCTGAAACTAGGGTTTTGTGTGACTTGCTTGTACATGTTCTTGTGCATACACCATGAACATCATAAAACATCATATGCATCCAATAACCATTTCAAGGGTTTGGATCTTCATCTTTGTTCTTGTTTTGTAGGTCATGGAATCTCTTCGCAGGAAAACAATTCAAGTCAACCTTGTGAGAATCCCTCCTCAACTTAAGGAGCTTACTTCTAGGATTCCAGAGAATTCTCTCTTCAGTGAAAGACATGGTAGACTTCTCAACTTGGTCAACTCCAATATTGAAGAAGACTTGGTGAAAGTCCTCTTCCAGTTCTTTGACCCCCTACACCACTGTTTCACATTCCCTAATTACCAGTTGATACCTACTTTGGAGGAGTTTTCTCAACTCTTGAGAATTCCTATTCTTAATCAACTACCCTACAACGGTACGGAAAAAGAACCAAATCCTGAAGATGTTGCTCAAGCATTACACTTGCAACCATCTGACATCAAGGGGCATTGGGAAACCAGAAGTGGTGTCAAGGGTTTCTTGGCAAAGTTTCTGTTTGAGAAGGCACAAGACTGCTGGAATTCTCTTGATCTACAAGTCTTTGAAGAGATTGTGGCACTCCTCATCTATGGGTTGGTCTTGTTCCCAAACCCTGATCAACTTATAGATGTGAATGCTGTCAAGATTTTCATATCCAGGAATCCTATACCCACATTGCTTGGGGACATCCTACACTCATTTTACACACGAACAATGAGGAAAAGAGGTGTTCTCTTGTGCTGTACTCCTCTCCTAGCAAGGTGGTTTATTTCTCACCTTCCACAATCAGTTTTGAAGAATGAGCAGGGTTTAAGGTGGTCACAACGATTGATGACCCTCACACATTCTGATGTACATTGGTGTTCTCGGTCCAGAGAAAATGTCATCATCCTTGATCGTTGTGGGGAATTTCCTAATGTCCCACTACTTGGCATTAGGGGAGGCATCACCTACAACCCCTCTCTAGCTTTGAGACAGTTTGGATATGCTCGGAGGGATGGCCCTCATGACATGATGATTCCTGACCTAGTTTTTGACTTCGACAATGATGCGCAAGGACTTCGACAAAGATTCATCAGAGCTTGGAGGATGCCCAACAAGGTAGATAGTAAGACACTAGGGCACAAGAATTCCATCCCCCTTGAGCCTTATCTCAAGTGGGTAAGAACCCGCGCCCAGAATCTTATGATGCCATACCCTCACGTTCTCCCCGTGATCAAAGAGCCTGTTATGGAAGGAGAGGTTCCATACACCATCCTACATCCTGACATGCCAACATCATGGGAAGAAATGCAAAAGAGTTGGATCCAACTCAAGGAAGAACGAAATACTTTTGAAGCCAACTTCTATGCCAGTGAGAAGAAGGTTTTGGAGCTTACCCTCCGACTTCATGAGGAGGAAACTCTCAACACTTACATCGCACCAAAGAGGATGCGCAATGTCTTTTTACATTAAGAATTTTGTAATATTTTTCCCATGGGGCACTTATGTACTAACAACTTCTTCTTAATGTGACGTGTGGTCCTTTTTGTTTGCAACAAATTTGAATTTCTGAATCCTTGAATGCATTACTTGAATAACATACCATTCATCATATGCATAAACAGGTCTTCACACCAGGTTTCCTTATATTTCTGCTGTTTATTTCAGCAAGATGGATTTGGAGCAGACGGTAAAGGATCTGCAGGCACAAAATTCACAATTCCAGCAACTCCTCATGACCTTGGCAAAGGGTCAAGAGGATCTCAAAGCTCTGTTGGAGAAGAATAAAGAGAAAAAGAAAAAGAGACCTGGAGTAGCCACTTTTGGAAGAAGGTTTGAAAGCAATGCCAGAAAGGTTCTTGAGTTCCCCTCAACGTCTGACGAAGGGGCCGGTAAAGGGAAAGGGACTGTTGTACCTTCTGAATCCGAGGTTGAAGAGGAGGAAGAGGAAGAAGACGAAGACTACTCCGAACAACAGTATCCTCCAGTGGATGATAAATATAAGAATCTTGAGGATAGAATGGCAGCCATGGAGTTGCAGAGGGTACCTGGTTTGGATTTTGAAGAACTAGGGCTGGTAGCTGGGATTGTTATCCCTCCCAAGTTCAAGGTGCCAACATTCGCCAAGTACGACGGTCTGTCTTGCCCAAAGATGCACCTGAGATCGTATGTCATAAAAATCCAACCCCACTCATTTGATAAAGACCTCTGGGTACACTTTTTCCAAGACAGTTTGTCTGGCACACAGTTGGATTGGTTCTATCAGCTCGAGAGATCAGAGGTTCACAATTGGGAAGACTTAGCAGCTACTTTTTATCGTTAATATCAATACAATGCTGATTTGGCGCCCACTCGTACTCAGTTACAAAGTATGGGGATGGCTTCCAATGAAGGGTTTAAAGAGTATGCCCAAAAGTGGCGTGATCGGGCTGGAAGGGTGCAACCACCGTTGTCAGATAAGGAGTTAGTTGACATGTTTCTGGGGACCCTGTCTGGCCCCTTCTTCAATCATCTAATCGGGAGTTCTTCTACGGGATTTACTGAACTAATTTTGACTGGCGAAAGGGTCGAGGCCGGTATTAAAAGTGGAAAGATTCAAAAGGATGCTTCTGCATCCACAACTGTTAAGAAACCCTTCCCGGCTAAGAAGGAAGCCTCTGCTGTGTATTCTCAGAAGTGTCAGGGAAGAACCGAGCGCCGACCGACTGTAGGGGCTGTGATGATTCAAAACTCGTCAAATGATCAACCTCGTAAAAATCAGTCGAGACCTAATCAACAACAGGTAGAAAGGCTACAACGGCAGTTCACCCGTATCAACATGACGCCAGCTCAGGTACTCCCTCATTTGTTGAAGCTGAATCTTACCAGTTTGAAGGAAGCGCCAAAGAACCCTAACACCTCCTCTCCATACTACCACTCCAATGCCAAATGTGCTTACCATTCCGACAGTGTTAGGCATGATACCAATAATTGCTGGGCGCTTAAGAACAAAATCCAGGACTTGATTGACGCCAAAGAAGTAGAATTCGATGCGCCTGAGAAGCCCAATGTGATTTCTGCTCCGATGCCCAAGCATGGTAATAATGTTCATACTGTTATGGAGGACCTTCATGTTACTGATGTTGTTGACCTGTTGACGCCGTTACTTGTGATTAAAGAAAATTTGATGAGAGCTGGGATCTTTCCTGGTTGTGGTAAAGACTGCTATTTTTGTTTGAACATACAAGGAGATTGCCCAATGTTGAAGTCAGGTGTCCAACGCCTGATGGATACCCAAGAGATACTTTTCCAGAAAACCCCTGTTGATACCTTCAATCCTGTTACTCCTGTTACTTTTGCTACTTCAACCAACGATATTGCAATCATAACCATTTCCGACAATCCTCCCAAGGCTTGCAAAAGGCCTGTCAGGATTACACCCAACTCTAAATGTGTACCTTTAAAGATCACCATGTCGGGACCTGTCCCGTACCAATCAAGCAAAACAATACCATGGAACTATGGGGGAGAAATCTTCTACCATGGTATCAAATAAATTGAAGCAGTCCAAGAGAATTCTGAGGAAGAAAACCCTGATATAGGGAACATTGCAGGTACAAGCAAGATAACCCGCAGCGGCCAGATCTTTTCTCCGGAGATTGCTCCCCCTCGAGCAGTTTTCGGACCCTTGAAAGCTTCTGTACCTGTTGGACCATCTTTGCAAGGCCCAATGATTGAAGAATTGGATACTCCTGAAGTAAAACCATCTGCTGATACTACCAATAAGGGTAAGGAGATACTAGAAGTGCCTGTCAGGACGAAGGCTCATGTTGTGGTTATCCCCGAAACCACTCAGAAATAAATGGATGAAATCTTGAAAATAATCAGAAAAAGTGACTACGACGTTGTGGAACAGTTAGGGCAGACCCCTTCTAAAATTTCAATGTTAGCTCTTCTGCTCTATTCTGAGGCCCATGCTAAGGCCCTAATCGAATTATTGAAGGCGGTACATGTTCCCCAAGAGACTTCGGCTGACCAATTTCAGGAATGTGTGGCCAGTCTTACTGCTGATAATGGCCTTGGCTTTTCCGACGCTGACTTGACTCCCAAAGGAAGGAAACACAACGACGCGTTACATGTCTCAGTTGAATGCAGGGGAACCACCCTCGCCCATGTCTTAGTTGATACTGGTTCTTCCTTGAATATGATGCCGAAGAAAGCCTTAGACCGTTTGGACTACGAAGGATTGACCCTCAAACCTAGCAACATCGTTGTTAGGGCTTTTGATGGTTCCAAAAGAATGGTTCATGGAGAGGTTGATATTCCTATCAAAGTAGGCACATAGGTTTTCAACTCCACCTTTTACGTGATGGACATCCGTCCGTCATATTCGTGTTTTTTAGGAAGACCGTGGATCCATTATGCCGGGGCAGTTACCTCCTCTTTGCACCAGATGCTGAAATATCCTGTTAAGGGTAAGATTATAACAGTGCACGGCGAGGAAGAGTACATGATAAGTCATCTCAATTCCTTCTGCTATGTGGAGTTGGATGGCGAGTTCATCGAAACGCCTTTCCAACATTTTGAGGAAGTTTCCCCTGAGGTAGCAGTTGCGAAGACAATGGTTGATGTGCCTGTCGTTCCCAAGCATGTATCTAGGATGGCATCTCTCAAGGACGCAGAGGCTGTAGTTAAAGAAGGGAAGAGTACAGTATGGGGGCAATTGCCTAACTTTCCCCATAAGACAGACAAATTTGGGTTGGGGTTCACTGCTGCAGGACAAAAGGCTATGCGTCGCTCCAAGGTTGGAGGACCACCCGTCAAGATCTCACACCATGGAATCAATGCTGTAGAAGATGAAGATGAAGAGAGCCACTTTGAGGATTGGATCTTTCCGACCGTCGAAGGGGGTTTGAGCAACTGGGAAGCAAAGGATTTTATTCCCATCACCTTTATCAACCAGTAATTTTATCTTTGAACAATTTCCCATTTTATGGTCTGTAATAACTAAAACAATTCTCACACTATTTTCACCTCATGCCTTGCCCGGGGCATGTAGGTCCATTTGTAAGGGCTTTATTTTCTTCATTACCATATGCCATGTTTTAATGAATCATTGGATGCTTTTCATCTATAAACTGCTGTGTTCATTTTCTTTCCTTTTGCATTTTGTTTTCTTAAAGGATGACTATCCCTTACACACACACACACACACTCACAAATGCAGGTACCCATCCACTCCAGATTCCATGGGTGACTATTCTGCTTTAGCCTTCGATAACTCTGAGGATTTGGTCAATCATGCTGAGTACGAAGTTGACGAAGATTGTGAAGTGCCTGGAGAATTAGCCAGACTTCTACAACAAGAAGAGAGGGTTATTCTGCCTCATGAAGAGTTGCTAGAAACCATCAACTTGGGGACAGAGGAAGACAGAAAAGAGGTGAAAGTGGGTGCCAACCTGGAACCAAGTGTCAAGGAGCGCTTAGTGCAATTGTTGAACGAATATGTTGAAATCTTCGCCTGGTCTTATGAAGACATGCCAGGGCTAGGCACAGATATCGTGGTTCACCGTCTCCCTACATGAGAAGATTGTCCATTAGTCAAGCAAAAGGTCCGCCGAATGAGGCCTGACATGTCTGAGAAGATTAAGGCTGAAGTGATGAAGCAATTCAACGCTGGCTTTCTGGCTGTTACTTCTTATCCATAATGGGTTGCTAACATTGTGCTCGTGCCTAAGAAGGACGGCAAAGTCAGAATGTGTGTGGACTATCGGGATTTAAACAGGGCTAGCCCTAAAGACGATTTTCCGCTACCACATATCGACATCTTGGTTGACAATACAGCTCAACACAAGGTTTTTTCCTTCATGGATGGATTCTCGGGATATAACTAGATCAAAATGGCCCCCGAGGACATGGAGAAAACTACTTTTGTCACGCAATGGGGTACCTTCTGCTACAAAGTGATACCATTCAGACTGAAGAATTCAGGGGCAACCTATCAACGCGCCATGGTAGCTTTGTTTCATGATATGATACATCATGAGGTCGAAGTTTACGTAGATGACATGATAGCTCGATCACAGACAGACAGAAGAACACCTTGATCATTTGCAAAAGCTGTTTGCTAGGTTGAAGGAGTATAAGCTCAGATTAAACCCAAGCAAGTGCACTTTTGGGGTTAGGTCTGGTAAACGTTTGGGATTTATTGTCAGCAACAAAGGAATTGAGGTTAATCCAGCTAAAGTGAAGGCTATACAAGAAATGCCCGCCCCCCCCGTACTGAAAAGGAGGTTAGAGGATTCTTGGGACGCTTAAACTATATCGCGAGGTTCATCTCTCACCTGACATCTAACTGTGAGCCAATTTTCAAACTGTTGAAGAAAGATCAGGTAGTTGAGTGGAACAATGATTGTCAAGTTTCTTTTGATAAGATCAAGGAGTATTTACTAGAACCTCCTATTCTGATGCCACCCGTCGAAGGAAGGCCGTTAATCATGTATCTGACTGTTTTGGATAACTCAATAGGGTACGTATTGGGCCAACATGACGAGTCTGGCCAAAAAGAGCATGCCATTTATTACCTTAGCAAAAACTTTACCGACTGTGAGACTCGCTATTCACTGCTCGAGAAAACTTGTTGCGCTTTGGTATGGGCTGCTCACCGGCTAAGACAGTATATGTTGACTCATACCACTTTGCTGATTTCCAAAATGGATCCAATCAAGTATATCTTCGAGAAGCCTGCTTTATCTGGAAGAATCGCTAGATGGCAAATGATCCTAACTGAGTACGATATCCAGTATACTACCCAAAAAGCTATAAAGGGGAGTGTACTAGCTGACCATCTAGCTCATCAAGCCGTCGAAGATTACCAATCTATGAGATTTGACTTCCCCGACGAGGACATGATGACATTGGACAACATTGAAAGTAACGGACCGTATGACGGACCTGAACAAGGATCCCGATGGACCCTGTACTTTGATGGTGCTTCAAATGAACTTGGCAACGATATCAGTGCGGTACTCATTTCTCCGGAAGGTTTCCATACACCCTTCACTGCCCGACTTTGCTTCAGCTGTACCAATAACATGGCTGGATATGAAGCTTGCATCTTTGGTCTCAAGGCTGCTATAGACTTGGGAATCAAATCTTTGGTCGTATTTGGGGACTCAACTTTGGTTATCAGCCAAGTCAAAGGAGAGTGGGACACCAAGCATCCTAATATTATCCCATACAAAGAACATGTCTTAACATTGTTGCCTCATTTCGAGCAGATCACCTTCGAGCATTTTCCACGAGAAGAAAATCAGCTAGCAGATGCTCTGGCTACAATGTCTTCTATGTTTAAACTCAACTGGGATAACGAGGCTCCCCAAATTACCATCGAGCGAATGGACGAACCTGCGCACTGTCATGAGATTAATACCGAAGAAGTAGTGGAACAACCCTGGTTTCATGAAATCAAAAGGTATCTCCAGACTAGAGAATACCCTGAAGGAGCTTCCGTCAATGACAAAAAGTTCTTAAGGAGATTTGCTGCCAAGTTCTTCCTAAGCAATGGCATCCTTTATAAGAGCAGCCATGATTGTGTTTTACTTCGTTGTGTGGACAAAGCTGAAGCAGAGTTGATCATGACTGAGATACACAATGGCACATTTGGCACCCACTTGAGTGGACATACGATGGCTAAAAAGATTCTAAGGGCATGCTACTACTGGTCTACCATGGAAGCTGATTGTCATCAACATTCCCATACTTGCCACAAATGCCAAGTCTACGCCGACAAGGTACATATTCCTCCTGTTCCTCTGAACGTTCTAACAGCTCCTTGGCCATTCGCAATGTGGGGCATTGACATGATTGGAGAGATCAAGCCTACGACATCCAATGGACATCGCTTCATCTTGGTCGCCATTGATTACTTCACCAAGTGGGTCGAGGCAGCTTCCTACGCCTCAGTTAAAAAGAATGTGGTTGCCCGCTTCATCAAGCAGAACCTCATATGCCGGTATGGTGTCCCTGACAGGATCATCACGGACAACGGTACGAATTTGAACAACACCATGATCACCGCTCTATGCGAACAGTTCAAGATTTATCATCACAATTCATCTCCCTATCGGCCGAAGATGAACGGTGTTGTTGAAGCCGCGAACAAAAATATTAAGAAGATCATTCAGAAGATGACAGTCACCTACAAATACTGGCATGAGATGTTACCGTTTGATCTGCATAGATATCGTACCAAGACATGTACTTCAACAGGGGAAACCCCATTTTCTTTGGTATATGGCATGGAAGTTGTTCTACCCATGGAGGTTCAGATTCCTTCCTTGAGGATTATGAAGGACGCTGGTTTGAGTGAAGACGATTGGATTCAGACCCGGCTTGATCAACTTAATTTGATCGACGAGAAGCGACTTACTGCTGTCTGTCATGGTCAGACGTATCAAAAACGGATGATCAAGGCTTTCAACAAGAAAGTCAGGCGTCAGGTATATCAAGTCGGAGATCTTGTAATCAAGCGGATTATCTTGCCGCAAAGTGATCCCAGGGGCAAGTGGAATCCTACCTACGAAGGACCATTTATGATCAAAAGCATCTTTTCTGGTGGGGCAATGATTATGACCACCATGGACGCCAACGATTTGCCGCACCCTGCAAACGCAGATATAGTCAAAAGATACTATGCATAAAATAACCCGACAAGTTGAAAACCCGAAAGGGCGACTTGGGAAAAAATGGGCATCCCGGTGAATCGAAAACCCGAAAGGGCAGTTCAGGCAAAAATTAGGGATAAAACAAAAAATTTGTACACCCGGCAAGTTGAAAACCCGAAAGGGCGATTTGGGCAAAAAAGGGTTTCCCGGTGGATCGAAAACCCAAAAGGGCGGTCCAGGAAAAAGTTAGGGAATTAAAGCGTATGACTATGTCTCGTCGGATCACGTTAAGAACAATCTCTTCACCCACAAGCTCCAAGCTTCTGATCAATCCAGTCATCGGCAGACGAAGCAGCGAATGGACAAGATATTCAGAGTTGTGAAGGCTATAGCAGAATGGGAATCCCATGGAATTGTTACACGTAGCCATCCTTTTTTGTATAAAAATTTTCAACTTTTACGACAACATTCTCTTACTAGGATGTCTGTCTCCTTTGTACAAAGATACTCACGAAAGTTAAATACAAAAATACTTCAAAGTACAAAAATTTGCTTGCCTTTCTTTTCTTTTTACACTTATGTTTTATTTGAAAACGTCCAATGTTTTGTTAAATAGGCATATGCATTTGAATATAATCACTGCTTACAAATAAAACGAAATTGAAAAAAGGCTAATTACTGGTAGGTTAAAGGTGTAGGAAGATATCTTTGTGCCATTTCAGAAGAAATCTCCTATAATACACCATTCAGATCCTCAACAAAGCTAAAATTTGGAGTATATTTCCCCAGCAGAGTTAAGCTTCAAGATCCTCAGCGGAGCCAGTTCATTCTAAAAACTTGATTCCCCAGCTGAGTTAGGTTTCAGAATTCCCATCAGATTTAAGCTTCAAGATCCCAAGTGGAGCCCGAAAACCTTGAAAATCCTATCCCCAACGGAGCCAGAATAATGAACATTTCCCCCACAGAGTTATCTCCCAGCAAGATCGAAGATTCTCGGTCTCATTTCTCCAAGCAGAAGCCTCCTAGGTTTTAGCTCCCCGGTAGAGATTTTCAGAGCCTTCCTTATTTCCCAGGAAAGTCATAAAGGATTCTCGTTCCCTGTAGAAATTATCAAAGACCTTATTAATCCTCGGAAATCGCCGAGGATTTTCAATCTCCAACAGTGGTCTAAGGATTTCTCCTTCTCAACAATTAGAGATCTTTAATCCCCAAGCAGTCAGCAAGGATTTCTCATCTTCAATAATCAAGATTTTTGGAATCCCCAGCATCGGTCAAGGATTTACTTTCCCCGACAGCAGTCAAATATTTCTTTATCTCCAGTTATCAAGGATTTATTTTCCTCGGCGAGACAACTACTCAGTTTACATGCACATCCATTACATTCATATATCATAAACATTGATGAAACGCAATTCATTGCATCATACATATTATGCAACATAACTTTGTGTTTTAGCTAACATTTTACCCTTTTCAGGATAAGAATAAAAGGTTGTTGATAACAATTATTCATATAAAGTATGGATACACCCCAGACACGGCGGCCATTCTATTACTCATTCACAATTTCAAGTCAAAATACAGTACAGATACACCCCAGACACGGCGGTCATTCTACTACTCATTCAGACTTCAACAATCCGATACAGACTAGATACGCTCCAAACACGGCAGCCATTCTATCTCTCATTCAGATTCAACTATAAACCACAAGTTCAGATACGCTCCAGACACGGATGCCATTCTGGCCTTTACACCAGCAGTTTGATTCTTCCCAGTGCAGTCGCCACAGGAGTCATTCGGTCACTTATTCAGATCCCAGTTACAGTTCCAGATACACTCCAGACACAAGTCATTCTGCTACTCATACAGATCTCAATTTCAGATAAAGTCTAGATACACTCCAGACACGGTTGCCATTCTGTCACTCATTCAGAATTTATCCCCAGCCCAGAGATGCTCCATACACAGATATTTCTCTATCGCTCATTCAGAATTCAGATACAATACAAATACACTCCAGACACAACAGTCATTCTGATATTCATTCAAAGTTCAAATACAGTTACAGCTCAGATACTCCCCAGACACGGACGCCATTCTTTTTCTCATACAGACTCAGTCTCCAGATACAGTTCAAATGCATTCCAGACACGGATACCATCTTGATGTTCATTCTTTCGACCTACAACATTACAGTTCAACATACATTCTCAGATGGAATCTTTAAGCCCATCTCCAGCAAGATTCTATCATCTCCAAATGGCATCTTTAAGCCTATTTCCTCAGCTGTATTTTGACGAGTGCAAATTTACGGGCACTCTAGTGTCCAGTCCTCTTTTACCTTCGAGTCGCGAAAGGCAAACTTTCCAATCTAACTCTTTAGGTTCAAGAAGATTGAACAGGGGCAACTGTTGTACCCCAAAATTTTACCTCTCATTTCATCAACATTTCTCATCACAAGACTCTTGGAATTCAAGATCAAGCTAGGGTTTGCTCTGCTCAAGACACCTCTTTGCATTGTTGACCTAAATTAGGGTTTGAGTTTGCACAGGGATATTTTGACCTACAATGCCCAAATTGACTTCCATACTTCATGTTGGACTCATACGTTTTTCCATACCAAGTTTCAAGCCTTGATTCAAATTTTTGCCCAGTCAATTGGACAGTTGACCTAAAAATCAGCTGTATTGGGGAAAAAGTCAACTGTGGCCAATTGACAGTCAAACCTCATGAATTTTGACCTACATCAACATTATGAACTCATATGAACCATTTGATCAAGTTTGGATGACAATTCCACAAGAAATTTGATCAGATCATCAAAAGGGCAAAATGGTCATTTTTTAGGGTTTTGACTTTACAAAGGCAATTTTTGACTGTTTGACCTAACCAATGGAAAATCAAGCTCAACCATGGAATCAAGGACTCAATGACATCATCTTGACCCATTCAACAAGTTCAAAAGATCTCAAAAGCATAGGATTGACAGATGAATTTTTCAGTCAACTGATCAAAATTTGACTATATACTGAAAAGTCAAACTTTGACTTTTTGGTCAAAATCAAGTACCAAAGGTCATTTTTCATCAAGACATGTCAAATTATGAAACTTGTTCATCAAGAAACCCAAAAATGCAAATTAGGGTTTAAAATGGAAAATTTTCATAACTTAGAAATTTTCTAAGTTATAAAATTTTCTCATTTTTTTCCTAACTTTGTCCCACTTTTTCACCAAGATACAAATGGATTCAAACAAAGCTTGAAACATGAAAGTTGTAGTACATTACAAAGTATACAACGTTTATTCACAAAGTTTTCTCAAAAGAGGCTTGTATCTCAAGTTATGATTTTTGGAACAAGGGTACCTAAAACTTTTAACTTAGAGAAATTTTGCCCTAGTTTAGGCAGGATTTTGACCCATCTTCTTGGCCATTTTTCACATAGTTCCACTTGGAGTTTCAAGTTGAATTTCAAATATGGATTATAGTACATGTTGCAAGATTTCCAAATTGTCCAAGACCTCCTCAAACACCTTTGTGGTTAGGGAGAACCGAATGCTTGAAGTTGGCAAAAACTCACTTTGATCCATGACCAATACATGTTCATACAACTTGCATTTTCAAATCAGCATGCTTTGTACTAGCTTGCAGGCCTCTAAACCATTTTACACTCCTTAATTGAATGCAAATCCACTGAGCTAATGCATTATCTTGGCCATTTGGACATTGCACACAAAACTAATCCCTATTTGGAAAAAGGTATATTGCCATTTTTGAAAAGTTACACTTTATGTCAAACCAAAATCCTTGAGGCATGGGGCCATATCTCTGAGGCAATATCAAATACACAAATTTCAAGTATCAAGGGCAAGATATGCAGCTTACAAGATGGTGTGTACAGGCCTGTAATCACAAGTTAGACACTCTTGCTTCAAGAAGAAGAAATTTGTCCAAAATATTCCCAACTCAAAAACCATCCATAGTCAGCTTACACAAACATTGCAAACACATTTCACACAACCCTTTGAGTCATAAACACGAGCTCTTCACCACTCAAACCTCCTTGTACCCTAAAATCACCATTTTTCTGCAAAACAGGGCAAGCCCTGCAAAACCACCCCCATCTCCACTTTCCCTCGTGCGTTTTGCCTCAAACTTGTTCCAATACCTTCCATTCAACTCAACTGAACTATTCCAGACCTCCATTGCTATCTGTAACACCATTAACACACATTGCCATTTTTGTTTCAAAGCTTTGCAGGTTGAGTTCTGTAGCACGATTCAGGCTACTTCAAGACAAGCCAAGCATTGGGAAAGCTTCATTGGACATCAGGCAAGCTCAAAAGAACCTCAAGCACTCTTAGAAGTTGCTGCATTGTCCAACTCGAAGTCAACTGAAACAGGTATTTCATGAACTTCTATCTCTCTATTTAGGAATAGTTAGACTTAGGTTTGTGAATGAAAGATGTTGTACTCATAGCCCTGAAACCATACATGTGCTTAGTTTTCATTTATATTAATCGTGCTAGGAGAATTTTGTTCATGAACTTTCTGAAAAAACTAGGTTAAGAATTAGGGCCAGAGAAATTCTCTCTGGTCTTTGAGAGTTAGCTTAAGTTTTTTATATGGTTAGATTCGTTGTTTGATGCTCTACAAGTTTCATGTTTTGAGTTTTGTCAAAGGATCATTGAAACAGGAGATACATGTTTGTGTGGAAAACGCGCGTTTTTCAAACTTCTTGAGGTTGAAGATGAAGTCTGGGCTGGGCCTGGATTTCTTTACTTTTGACACCTCGCAATTCACTTTCAGCACCCCCTGGCTTATTGTTTTGTATTTTCATTATTTTTGCATTTTTATTTTTTCTCTGACCTTGATATTTTATTTTCAAATATAAAAAGTACTTAAAAAATATTTTCATAAATTTTTATATTTATTTGGCATTTATTTTAATTATTTCTAGTATTAATATATTAAATACTTTATATTTATTTTTGTTTAAATGTAAAAATAATGTAAAAAATACTTTTATTTTTATTTTATTATTTTATTACATATTTGAAAATATTTCTTGAAATATATACTTTTTTTTTTGTAAATAATTAATTTTTATTTTTATACATTTAATATATTTAATACATATATATACACATATAATATATCTTATTAAATAATAAGAACAAAAAACACAAAAATAATACATTTTATTTTTATTAATATTTTTATACTAAAACATACCTTTTTTTAATATACTTTTATTTTTTGTACAAATTAATACATTATTGAATATAAATAATAAATAATTTTATTTATTTAAGAAATTAGGGTTTTGCCCTGAAAAACAAAATAATTGAAATTGACTTTTTATTTGTTTACATTTCACAATAAAAATACTTTTCATACATAAAAAACTTTTTTGCATAATACATTTATTTAATATTTATTTATTTAAATATTGTACATTTAATTGTTATGCCTCACCTATTCAATTTGGTTGTAATAATGTAGAATTTAATTTCTTGTAAAATAATCCCTAATTCAAATTTGTACCCCCCTCCCTATATCATGTTGTAATAGTGTAGAATTTAAATTCTCGCACCTTTAAATGCTTTCAATTATGCCATGATTAGACCTAGGGTTTGTATGCAAAATAAAAATCAACAATTAGTTTGACCTAATCCAAGATAACAATGCATGAAAACAAACACAATGCACACTTGCACCCCTAGAGTTACAATCCATTTGTTTCCTTCAAAAATGGGCCATGATATGCATGTCAAGTACTTTGGCAAGACAAAAACAAACAAAAGATCATAGTCCCTCGATGACGCTATCTGAGTTGCCTAAACAAAATGATCAAGTCCCTCAAGAAAATTTCCAAAAATACTCGACACTATTGCTATCATGGTCTATACGATGACCCGCGCCTGTCCCGTTTAACATCCTAACACAAGGTTGTTCACCAAATACAATGGTGAAACAACACTGTTAAAAGGGTTAAAAACATAGGAAAGATCTTTGAGTAAAATAGGGTAGACAACTCTTAATTACTTGATCAAAGCTTGCAAAAACATCCTTGCTATTTTCAAAACGCACTTCACAACACAATTTCAAAACCCTATTTACAAACATTGGAAACTTTTCAAAAGACCAAAACACCTTTGTATAAATTCAAACAAGAATCATTACAAAGGTTGCCACAACGATGGCCTCTTTTCAAAACATCTTTCAAAACCACACACAAAGCACCATTTCAAACAATTGAAGAGCACCATTTCAAACAATTGAAAAGCAAAGCAAGTGATCTAAGCAAGTAACTAAGAGCCCATGGATAACCATGGATAGAAAGGGTGCTAATACCTTCCCTTTCTATAATCTACTCCCCGAACCCAAGAAAACATCTCAAAGGTCTTTCCTGTGCTTTTTGACCTTTCCTTAGGATAAAATAAAAAGTCGGTGGCGACTCTTGCTAAACCGAAATATTTGCGAACACAAAACGCAAAATCCCAAGTCAGTTCTCCCACCGTATCACACCTTTGTTTTGTTTTGGTGGATTTCTATGCCTTTCTTATGGACCACAAAACCAAGAAAGTCACCAGCCTGCACAAAGAATGCACATTTAAGGGGATTCATCTTCAGGCCATATTTTCTCATCCTTTCGAATGACTGGCGAAGGTGATCCAGGTGACTAGATCCTGATATAGATTTCACTACTATATCATCAATATAGACCTGCATGAAAGTTTCTATGAAATCATAAAAAATATAGAGTTCATGGCTCTTTGATAAGTTGCTCCAGCATTTTTTAAACCAAATGGCATAACCACCCATTCATAGGTGCCTATTGCCCCAGGGCATCGAAATGTTGTCTTTGGCACATCTTCTTCTACAATAAAAATCTAATTGTATCCTGAATACCCATCCAGCATACTAAGATATTCAAAATCAGCAGCAGAATATACTAACATTTCAGCCACCGTATTGGATATTCATCTTTAGGAGTTGCAGAATTTAAATCACGAAAATCTATGGATACTCTAAGAGATCCATTTTTCTTAATTACTGGTACTATATTTGCAATCCATTCGACATACCTTGTAGTCCGAATGAATTTGCAGTGCAAGAATCTTTCGACTTCTTCCTTTATCTTCGAGATGATCTCTGGTGCAAATCTTCTTGGTGTCTATTTGATGGGTTTTTTACCATCTTTTATAGGCAGCCTCGGTTCGACCAGGTCCATGCTTAAACCTGACATTTCGTCGTAATCCCAGGAAAAACAATCTTTGTACTCTTTAAGCAACTGGACCACTTCTGATTTCACTCTTGGACTAAGTTTCGAACTGACATACATGGGTATTCTTATAGTCCCATCTCCCAGATCCACTTCTTCAAGAGGGTCCTACGCTAGTATCTTTGCGTTCGACGCCACATGATCCTTCTCGAATCCCAAAGGCCCATCATCATATATTGCATCTAGCTTTTGGTCTTTTTCTTCGACGGACTTCTCTTCGCCAGCGGGTGTTGGCTTGAAGAAAATCCCTGGTCCTTTTGCATGATTTGTTTCTTCTTTGGCCTTTATAGCCATAATCTTTACTTTGGCTTTGTTGTATCCTAAATTTTGCCCCTAACTTTTTTCAGTCGCACTTTCATACCATATTTTATCATTCAGTCACAATCATTAATAAATAGCTTCATTCATAACATTTGCATCCTATCTTTAAGTTTACTCTTGTGTTGTTGACTAACTTCTAATCAAAATGCAAAAAAATATTTGTCTTTGTCTTTGCATATTTGTGTTTTGTAGGTACCGAGTCGAAGCATATGGCAAATAAGGTTTTCCGGTATTATTTCCCTAAAATCTCTATTTGCAAAGAAAAAGAATTAAAAGAATTTCATTTTTTTTCACTGTACAATCGATTGCTCCTAGAGTGCAATCGATTTCACAAAGTGAATTTTGCGCAATTTTTGGAAAGATACACTGTGCAAATCGATTTGCACTGTAGTGAAATCGATTGCACAGCGTGAAAATTAAAAAAAAAAATCAGCATTTTAAACTTGTCAAATTTTGGCTCCAATTTTCCTTCACTTTTGAAAGATGTATCATTAATTCAAATTTTAGTGCCAATTTTTCATTTTAAAGAAGAATTATCATTAATTCAAATTTTGGATCTAATATTTGAAAGAATTATCATTAATTCAAATTTTGGCTCCAAGAATCAATTACCAAATTACCACTAATCCCAATCCTAAAACTCTATAAATAGAGCCCTCATTTCATTCAAATTTCAAGCTTTTGATAACCAAATCCACCTTGCTAAAAAATCTCTCAATTCTCTCCATCTACCAAATTCACTCAAAGCTCCATTTTCAAGAAGTTAGTAAGCTTTGCATTGAAGCTTACTAATCTTTGAGCTAAACCTTCATCCAAACACTTTTTCTTCATCAATTCTCTACATCCAAGCTTGGTCAATTGATTCTTGTGGTTGAATTGAAGCAAATTCTTGGAGTTGTTTTGATAATTCTCTAGATCTACCTTTGGTAAGTTGGATAATTCATCTTTCACAATGTGATCTCTTGTTGATCTTTGGGTTTGATTCTTTGAGCATTATTTTGTGATTCCAATGGTGTTATTTTCTCATAATTTGATGGAATTTTCGTGCTCAATTGGATCCATGATCATAAGGTGTTTGATGGAAAGTTTGAACAAGAAATTGGCCTTTTAAAATGCTGTTTTTGCTACTGTAACAATGTGCAATCGATTGCAGTAACTGTGCAATCGATTGCACAGAAGCGTTTCACACAATTTTTTTTGAAAATAACACTGTGTGCAATCGATTGCACAGTTACTGCAATCGACTACACAAGGACAAAATTCACTTTTTTGCCTTGTTTTGGGGCAGCTTTGATCCAAAATGATTTTTCTACTCACTCCTTTTGATTGTTGGTTTGGATTGCAATTTTAAATGTCCAATTTGTTTTTAAACTCAATGAACTTTGTGATGTAGATGAAGTTGGATAAATGTTCATAAATTCAAATCTACCTTAGAGTGAATTATTTAATTCATTTTTGGTGCTTTGGATTAATGATATGTTTAGTGCTTTAATCCATCTAGAGGAGTGGTTGAATTTAAAGATGAAAGAATTTTGAAATGGTGATCCAAATTAGCTTATCATTCCCCTCCCTCTTCATCTTATCCCTTTCTTTTTTAATTGTGCTACATGTTAAGGGATGGTGATCTCTATATCATTTATCCAAACATGAATTACATAGATTGCTATTGACCGGACTTAAAATAGGTGTGACTTCTACAAAAGTCCATTTACGATTGCTTAACATAGCGCTAAATTTTGTCCCGATTCGAATAAATGATCATTCGTGGCCCAAACTTATGATTGCAAGCCCAAGTATGTTAATTTGATCTCTTTGATCCAATAACCTTGAGATTCATTGTGTGGAGGCTTTGGTTCTACCAATCCTCTAATGTATCTACAACACCTTTGGTCAACGCGGATCACTTAAACATCGTTGATCATTACATGTTGCCTTGTGAGAATTCCAAAATGGATGATATACTTGACAAAAAGAAAATGCAACTTGTTGTGTGGAGGCTTTGGTTCTACCAATCCTCTAATGAGTTCCAAATGCAAGTTTCAAGATGGTCATCCAACTAACCACTAATTACTAACAATTAACTTTACTTTACGCTTTTATTTTCATGCTTTATGTACCATTTACTTTTAGCATTTTACATTTCATGCTATTTTCATCTTTGCTCATTTGAGCATTTACTTTTATGTCATTTTTATTTTGCTCACTTGAGCTTTTCTTTCTTTTTAAAGACACCTAATAATCAACATGAACCATAAAAATCATTAATGATACTTGGACTACATGGTTACTATCCTTTGCATTATGGAGTGATGGACTTCTTGGACTTAGGATTAGAGACCTTGGCCTATCTTGGAGACTTTGTGACTTTATTTGATATTTTGTCTGGAGTTCTTGAGGTTTACCTCAAGACATTGGGTTGTTTGTTTGTTTTGTGTGCAGGTTATTGTGATTAAATACTTTGTTTGTAATCTGGAATTCACCCGTATACAACCGTTACTCTGTCCAATTTTTGCGAAGACTTAAAACACTTAAAGCAGGGTTCTCTCAAGAGGTCTAGTATCTTTTCTTGCTTTATTTCACTCCAAAGAATGGGAATTCTACATTGGCTTATAATGTCAAGTATCGGCTTCATGTTGGTTAGACGGTTCTCTTCCTTAGCTTTTACCTTATGCTTTAGGATAGTCCCTTCATCTCCTCCCATCTTTAATTTTAAAAACCTTCTCATCTTCTTTCAAAATCTTCTTTGTTTTTTAAACTCGAACCGCTTTCATAATAAACCTCGACTTTGTCGAGTGCCTTTTCTTTTAAAACTTATTTTCTTTAAATAAACTTCAATTCATTTAATCATACTTTGACATTTCTTTCAAAATTAACAAAACACTTCAACTCATTCAAACTCTTTTGTGCGCCCAAGCACCTTTTCCATTCAAAACTTTTTTTCAAGGTGAGACATGATTCATTGATAGTCGAGCAACATTCTCCTATCCCTATGGTTATAAAGGTGTCGACTTTTCCACTTGAGTACTAGAGGCGTTCTCAAACCCTCACTCTTGTTGACGCATGGTCCATCTTTCTTACACCTTGTGGGCGTTAGTCGAGATTTCTCTCCTAACAATGACAACTTGTCTCCTTGTTTAAAATCAACCAACAGACAAGTCTTTTCTAGATGAACTACGTGTACCCTGATCCCCTATTGCACGAAAGGTGGTACGTAGGCACTAAAGGTTCGCAACCGCGGCGGGTGCAAAAATCATAAAAATATTTCTTTTCTCACCTCCACCATCCATTTTATATACAACACATTTTTTATAGCCAAATATACAGATTTTACAAAGAGGTTCCTGCGGAGTACCGTAGATGTTTAGGGTGCTAATACCTTCCCTTTGCATAACCAACCCCCTTACCTTGAATATTTCCCCCTCTTTTTGGGTTATTCTCTCTTTTCCCATTCCTTTGGAAACAATAAAGCGCGGTGGCGATTTTTATTTTGATTTGTATAAAGTCTAGTCAATCCAATGGCTTAGTCTTGAACATTTCTACCACTACAGCTTCTAAAGCCGTTTTTAGTCTTTTTTCAGCCAAACAGGCCGAAATCTTTTCGAAGAAGGAAGATTCAGACATGGTCACTGTCTTCGTCATCCCAATCTTTTGGCTGTATCCCTGGAAGTCCAGGTACATCATCTTCCTACCCCAAAGTCTCTCTATCCCAGCAAAATCCATGCCTTGGATGCAGGGTCAGAAAGTACATAGCATTATTGTTCGGCATATATGCTCCATCTACAACACTGCAAGGCCCTATGTTGGCCAAGTTTCAATTAAAATTCCTTTGATCAATCTGGCTAACCCCTGCCATATAATAGCTTTGGTCTACTTCAATATTTTCCACAATTCCATCTTCTCTCCAAATTGCCACGCGTTGGTGCATTGAGGAGGGAATTGCGCCTATCCCATGAATCCATTCACGACCCAAGAGTAAATTGTAGTTTGTCTTGGCCGCTATAACCATGAACATCATTGGTCTGGTGATGGTTCCTACAATGAGGTCAACTTGAACTACGCCAAGTGTATGGCCAATTTTTCCTTCATAATTAGACAATACCATATTATGAGGTTTTATATCTGTGTCATACATACCTATCCTCTTCAGCAATAATTGAGGCATGAGGTTGATAGTAGCACCCCCATCTATCATTACTTTGTTGATCCCCACTTGTTCCACTTTTCCCATGATAAAGAGAGTCTTCAGATGGTTCTTCATACCTTGGTCTGGTTTCTCAAAGAACGCATTCTGTTCTTCGACCGCTCCACTATTCATAACATGATAGCACACAGGTTTGTGATTTGCCATCTCTAATTCACCTGCCTCTTCAGAATCTTTTACCTCCATTACTTAATCATATTCATGTGGTAGTACAGAAACCACATTGCAGACGATATTCAGAGAGGACTCCCCATCTGAGTTAAAGTTGTTAGTAAGCATGTCCTCATCGTTAGTTGGCTCTTCGTTATTTGGTTCCTATGGAGCCCTTTCGACGGATACCTCAGTCTTTCTGGGGGAGAAAAGCCTCCTTTGTGCTGGTGGCTTCTCTTTGACAAGTGTAGCAGACGGAATTTGATTCGTATTGGATTCCCCTACTTCGTTGCTGGCGAGTTCCCTTTGAGCCTTCTTGGTCCTTTGATACCTTCGCCACTGGGTCCTTGTCATTGGGTTTTTTCCTTTATAGTTCTCAGAAACATAAGCTTGTTGCTTTGTTGACTAGAACTGTCTTTGATATGCCCATGCAGATCTGCCACCTTCTTTGAAATTCTGCCATTTTCCTTTGCCTTTTCCTTTCCCCTTGCTTTGACTAGACTTCATCCACTTGTCTATTGGGATTTTGGATGGCGGCTTGAAGGTGACTTGTCGATTCACTCCGGGGTGTGGGCTATCTGCCCTTTTTGGAATTCCTTTCGCATTGGTTACATACCTGCCCCTACTACCCTACTACTCCTTTGTTTGTCCCAGTATTGTGTAGACGAAATTATTTCGAATGCTTCTGCTACTTTCCTATCATAAACAGCACTGCCCCATGGGCACATCAGAACTTCTGATCCTGTCTTATGACACATAACCAAAAAGCCCATAAAGCTTTCTCCCATTTTTGGGTATGGTAGCAATTCTCTAGCATTCCTCCAGCTGTTTCCAGCCCTCTCTTGGTATACTTTCTGGTATGCCATTGCAGCGCTTCGATCATTCTTTGCGCTGCACCTTGGACACATGAGTCCTCCAGGATTCTTCATATGGCAATGAAAAAGATATTCCACCAGGCTTCCTTTCTGGTGCCCAGTTCGCATCCTGTCATCTTCCTTCTTCAAGCGTCTTTCAATCTCCTCCATCTCTGGGGATAGCTGGTTTAGACTCACCATGTTTATTTCAAACTTGGGACCTTCAGCGTTCTCCAGCTCTTCGAATCTGACTCTAAGACCCTCAGTAGTCTTAGATTTGACAGCAACTTTGGCCCTGCCCCCAGTTTTGTTAACTTCAAACTTAGAACCTTCAACAATTTCCAGTTCTTCAAATTTGGCTCTAAGACCGTCAGTAATCTTAGGTTTTCTAGTAGTTTTGGTATTGCCATCAATAGCATTCCCTTCTAACTGTTCTATGAGACCCTCAGCAGTCTCCAACCCACGAGCCTCTTCAGATACTTTGTCGAGTTGACCTTCTTCGATTTCAACAGTGTCCACCATGTTGATATCTACATGTTCTGCAAAATTTGTCTCAGCAACCTGAAAAGGATCTGCGTCAACCTTCATCTTAGGCTTCTCTCCAAACTTCAGCCTTCCTTCCTTGATTACACTATATATCAAATCCATGAAAAGATAGCATTGTGAGGTTTTATAGCCTAAAAAATTATGATATTTACGAAAACCCCTTTTCTTCCGTTGTTCTAACGGAGGAATTTTAGCGCTAGGGGGCACTTATCATTTGGCCATATTTTACTAATAAGTTAAAGATTTCATCACACTTGGTGATGTCGAAGGTATAGGCTTTCTTTGGGAATTTGTCATTCCTTTCTGGTTCAACGGGATTCTTCCCGTTCGCAGGTGCTAGCCCTTTACAAGGATAAGGTGGTCCTTGCTTTAATTCTGCTAGATCTATTTCGTGCTCTTTGACCACTGACGAGTCATCTTCGACACCTCTTTCATCTGAGCATGCTTTGAGATAAGGCACACTTTCTTTCATGTGGCTTTTGTTAGCCCTTGCTTTTTCAATCTTCAAATGCTCCACTTGTCGAACCCTGTCAGCCAGTTGTGCCATGTCTCTTAGATATTGGGTATCTAACTTCTTTCTGATAGAGAAGTCCAATCCTCTTGCTGCCATTTCGACCAACTTGTGTTCAGGCACTTGTGTGAAACACCTCGCCTTTAACAGACGGAACCTATTAAGATAATCATCTATAGGCTTACTGAATTTGCGCTTAACATTTGCCAATTCTCTTAGGCTGATTTTGGATTGACCTACATACAATTGTTCATGAAATAATCTCTCCAAACGAGTCCAATCATGGATGGAATTTGCTGCAAGAGTTGTAAACCAAGTAAAGGTGTTTTTGGTTAGTGAACTAGGGAAATGTTTAATCCTTAAATTTTCATTGTTTGTTATATCCCCTGCTTCTGTAAGATATCTAGCCACATGTTCTATGGTTGACTCACTGGTGTCACCAGAGAACTTTTTGAATTTTGGCACTTTCCATCCCTAGGTAACTCAGTTTGCTAAATGTACTCAGACAAAGGAGATATATAGTTTGGCCTTCGCATGCCAATATTTACTCTATTTTGTGCCATTATCTTTTCGACTATGGCTTCTAGGTTATTGTTTCCTACCATATCATCCTGTCGACACCCTTGGAGAATTTTGTCAGCGTCTTGGTTCCGATTCACCGTGACCATCCTTCTTCGTGGTTCCTCCCTTAGGATAGCCTGTGGAAACCTATGTGGTTCTTCCCTTCGAACTGGTTGTTGAATTTCAACTTCTGGGTGTATCACTGGTTGGGCCTGGTCAATGGTTGGCTCTTCTTGAAATAGTATGCCTTGATTCTCCCTTGTCCATGTGGGTTGTGGTTGTCGAGTTGATTCTCTGGGTGCACCAAGAAAATCTGCAAGGCGCCCAATTTACGCTGCCATCTATTGGTTTGCTTGGGCATTCTGCAGATTCGTCTGTGCAGTGCTTTGGATTAGGGGGTTAAAGATTGTACTCATTTACGGGGCTAGTATTCCCACTATTTCGTGGTTACTATCATCCATCTATTGCCTTAAAATTGCCTTCGTATTTGTGGTAATAGGAGGCAATAGGGCCACATATCCTGGTTGTGAATAGTTTCATGCCATATGATTTACCCCTGAACTTGGTCCTTGTAATGGTGAGAAGGCAGATGTTAAAGGGCGTGTGCATGTCGAATTGTTATTTTGAAGTCCTGTCATGGATGTAGTTGGCATGCCATATATTGGATATGATATTTGGATTGTGAATCCTTGTACATAGGTTCTAGAGACATTTCCTACTAAAGGTCTGGGGGAAACAGACGGATTTTGGCTAGCCACAGATGTTACAAAAGGTTCATTTTGTGTGTTTAACAATATGGTTGAAGCGCTTGTATTTGGGGGTATGGTTGTAGTATTCGTAGTCGAAGGGATAATCGTAGTCCCTTGACTTGCTGCCGTGGATTCGGCCGTATTCGAAGCATTTGTATTCCCTCCCGTGTGGGGAGGAACTTGTTGCACACTGCCAACGGGTGGGTTAGCCATTCTCCTATTTTTCTGCTTTTTTATTCTAGGATCTGTGGTATTGGCTATTTTTCCACTCCTTAATTTCATGCAACGAAACAAGTTAAACAACAACTGAAAACTAGACACAGGGTCCCACCGGGCGTGCCAATTTGTTTACCCTGTAATTTGGTAAACAACCGCTGATCTTCTAAATCTCTAAAAAAAGATTCAGTTACTTGCGAGATCGATCAGATTGATCTCAGGACTATTGTGTTCTAGTTTTTAGGAAAAAAGGTTTTGATGATAACTTTTTAAATCGAAGAGAATCACTTTGATATCAAATAAAGTGTTCTTATAAAAACAATAAAATAGAAAACTATTCTAGACTTTAACTCGTAAAGAATATAAATTACATGAAGAAATTTCATTAAATGTAAATAACTTTCGAATGTAAATATGGTGCATCATATGTACATGTCTCACTAACTCATTTCTCTAACACTAGTACTTTGAGTATTTGAGTATATTGTACAAAGATGTGAACACACTTGAATCCTAACATCTAAGACTCCTATTTATACTAATTCGACCCTAACGGTCTTTCTATGAGATTACGCCACATTCGACACCTTTTACATGCAGACATTCTGGCATTTCCACACGTCTTTCTAGCGAAATGCATTAGTTTGAAATTTAAACTTCCCGCTCGAAGCTTTTTTGAATTCAACCAACGTGACTGTCGAAGTATTTCACATATCTTGAAATATTATTTTAAGTTCCTCTTTCGACATATCGAATCATAAGTTTTTCTTTCTTTTTACAAAAATAACCTTGTCAGGTCCAATTTCATGTTATTTTTTCTTAGACCATGACCTTCTCACATCAAATTTCATATTTTTATCAAATATCAAAATCTTCAGCTAACAGAACTCTGCATGCAAGTGTTACTTGAACTTGGGAGAAATTTATTACCTGATTAAGGGTGTATGACTTCTCATGGGGTTCTGTGGACAACTTCAAATAATCTATCAATTTATGTGACACTACATTCTCCATGCATAATATGATTACACACCTTATTCTTGATAGAACAATGTGTTTTAAGAAAATTCTTGTGTTGCCCATCATCTTTATATGCTAGTAAAATTCTCTACAATGAAAAATTTACCCTTTAATCAGATTATTCCTCTGCAAACTTAACCATGCATATGTATCATTCTCTACTGCATGTCCTACTCTTTCCTCTTCCTCTTCCCTTTCTTCCGCAATAACACTGACTCTCCTTGTTCGACAAATATTTGATATGCGACATCTTCCATTACAATGATAATACATGTTTCTAATGAGTTTAGCATATAGATTATTATACCTCTAGACTGGTACTTTACTTTACTGGACATTGCTTAGGCTACTAGTCCCCTTATTCTCAAGGTTGGAATCTCTAGTTGTTGCACTCTTTTCCTTGTTGCCTACTGATTCAAACTTATTCTGGGACAAATACCTAAAAGGTGAAATTTTTTGAGGGGTTTTCTCCATAAATTTTGTCTTGAAAGCTAGACTATATGCCTCAGCCATGGTCCATACAGTTTGTAAATCAATCTTCTCCTACAAGGATTCCTTTAAGCCTCTGATATATCTAGCCACTTTTTGGCTCTCTAATTCTCCCAATTCATTATGCTCAGAAAAACACAAGAACTCAGGTGTGTATTCTTTTACACTTCTCTTTCCCTGAACACACTCAATATACAACTTATAAAGAATCTACTCATAATCCTCTGATAGAAATTTCTCCATCACCAATTGTTTTATTCTTCTCCAAGATTTGACAGACCCTTTTATTTGCCTTTGTCTCTGAACAACAATATACACTCAATATACACTTCTCTTTCCCTAAACACACTCAATATAAATATGTTGTACCCCAAAATTTGCCCTCCCATTTTACTCAATATATGCTCATTAAGACCCTCAACTTGCTCAAGGATGCTCAAGAGTTAACCAGACAAACTCTCTCCTAAAGCAATGATCCCCAACTAGGGTTTCCAATTTAATAAAGAAGGGTGAGCTACAAAGGCCTCATATGCTCTCCACGGTCCTAATATCTCCTCAAGACCCTCCATGCCAAATTTCAAGCTTTGCACAAGAAGTTTGCTCAGATGCTAGAGAATCGACTGTATTAGGTCAAAAGTCAATTGTGGCCCACATACAGTCAAACTTCAATATTTTTGGTCAACATCAACATTTTGAAGTGATATTCATCATTTTATCAAGGTTTGATCATGATTCCTCAAGGAATACTCCTAATTCATCAAAACTCAAAAGTTGCTAAATTAGGGTTTCTCAAGAAAAGTCAACCAAACTTTGACCAAGTATAACTTTCTCATAATTTATCATAAATTTCTCATCCAAAGCTCATTTTGAAGAGAATCCAATTTCCTACAACTCATATTCAGCCCTAAAGTTCAAAAAATACTCTCATAAAAAGATATGAGTTTCTACATTATAGGCCCTTTTGAAAAGTCAACAAAAACACCTTTTGGGTCAAAGCTTCTTACATGAAAATGGAGGACCCAATTGAAATGAGACCAAAAGGGTTGTTTAGGGGACACCCTAATAGTTCTAAAAAGTCCAAGAACACCTCTATAAGGTTAAAATTGGAAGAGTTATTCATTGTCAAAATTGACCATTTTTGGAAAATTGCCAAAAGTCAAATGTGCTCAAAAATGCATTTTTTTGCCAAATGGGCCTAACTTTTTAGGCTTGCACCTCTCTTCCAACATGGTCCACGACCCAAACACCATTCCACATGTTATTAGCTTTATTTATTTGATTTATTTTGATTTTTATCCTTTAAAAATAAAAGTAAATCAAATAAATCATCTAAATAATAAAAGATTTTATTACAAATCTTTTTATCATCAATTGGCAATTAACAAAAGCTGGAAAAATCAAGGAAAATCATGGAAAGAGAGTAAAGAGTGGATTTGTTCCAAAAATAAGCAAAATCAATAACTTGAAAGGAGAATATTTTGTCATAAAAGCATGGGATTTTCTCCACTTATGTTCACCTAATATGCTGCCATACATAAGCACCACCATTCCAAACAACAGGGGGACGAAGGAGGCTGCCTCAAGAGAAAGAAAAAAGTTTCAAAAAAATTCAAGAAAAGGTGCAATTCATATCAATTGTTCTAGCTCTTTTCCAGTCAGAGCAAGAATTCAATCTTCCTCCTAAAGACTCCAGGAAGCGTTCCACACAGTTAGGCAAGTCCAGCACACGCAGGAAATCCCTCACACGATCCCTCCGATTGGTAAACTTTCTCTACTCTCAAACTCACATAACACTTAATTAAATCCATATCACTTGCATACATGTGTTTCTATTGATGATTATGGGTGTTTGAATGTATAATATGTAAAGATAAGGCCCACAATTGTCCTCTGCCATTAACGACTGTGGTTTCACTTGTTTTTCCATAGTGATGCTTGCAGGCTGTTTTAGGGCATGAGAACATCACCATTGGATCCGCAACCCTCGAATTAGGGGGGGTACGGTCTTGTTATTGCTTCTTTTTCAGGTTTACAGAAGTTTGGAAAAAAGGATGATCAGAGAAGGTGACCAGAGCTAGGGCTCCGGTGCTTCTCCAGTGAGTCAATGCCGGGAGGATAGTTTGACTCTGGCGTGGCACTTGGTGACATTTTGATTGGTTCGTTCAAAAACCAGGGGCCCCCATTGCTTGTATAGTTGACAAATCAGCAATTAACCAACTTTTCCCTTTATCTTCTTTTTGTTTGATTGTATATATGAGTTAATATCCAGCGCAGTTAGTCAGGGGAAGGAGGTATGAAGTTCATGTCCTGGGTTCGATCCCAGGCGTGAGCTTTTGGCTTTTTTTCATTATTTTCACCAGATCCAGTATGCCTCACCATCCAGAGTCCATCATACGCCTCAGATGCACAATCATCAGATCCATCTCCAATCAGATCCAAGGTCTCATGAAGGCGAAGTCCACGGTAGACCATCAGAAGGCAACCTCACATGATCTCATACTGGACAACCGGGCCATCATTCTGGGCCCATTACGAATTTGGCAGCATACCCCCTGGATTGCTTATGCCGACCCATTCTTACTTTTTTATTTTATTTTAATTCTTTTTCTTATTATTTATTAATTATCTTTTTTTAATAACACCAAAAAAATCATATATTTTTTATTTAATAAAAAAAATCATAAAAAACATCAAAAATCTTTTTTATAATTTTTTTTATTAATTAATTACTTTAATTAAATTAGGGTAATTTAATGACTTTTTATTATAATTCAAAATGATCAGAATTAGGGTTTAATCTTATACTTAACCTAATTTTTTCCTCAAAAACAACATAAATATTTTCTCAATTTAGATTTTTAGGTCGGCTAATTATTTCTCGCATTTAATTTACCGCGCGTTTTTAATTTTCCCTTTTTTATTATTTGTAACTGCTCCGAGTTTGTAATAGATTTAAATAGGGTTTTAATTCCGCATTTTATTTTTAGTCAAAATAATTATGTATCTGCCCAAAGCCATGTAATAATTAGGACTCTAACTTCTCGCATTTTTATTTCCACAAACTATAAATTTCTTAGATGTATGTATAGGATTGTATGGAAAGACGAATTGAAATTAAAACAGTAGAAAACCCTAATTGTGCAAAGATAATTAATTGAAAAATATACACTTACACATGCTCACTCCTAGGGTTTACTCCACTCCGGTTGCCTTCGGTAAACGGTCATAAAGTATAGGGAATGTTAATGGTTGTCCTCTAGTCTCAGAAGATCTAAAATGACCCAATCAGATGTTGCCTCGGAAAAAGATCTTTAAGGCTTTAGGACAATTACTAAAATTTCCTAACATTGCTTTTGTGATCGTATCTGTCCCTTCAAACGTCCCTTAAAACTCCAACGATGGTGCTACCTATTCCTTAATAATAGGATAGCGCTGCCTAAAGGAAAACGAACATACTTTTTTCGAGTAGGTAGATTAGTTCCTAGGTACTTGCTCAAACAAAATTTTTCACACACACACTTTTCAAAACAATTTTAAAAATAACTTTGTCACACTCTTGAGGACTGATACAGGGGTTATCACGAAGTAAAACTTTTTCAAAACAAGCAAACACAAGCAATTTTAAAAAAATGAGCAAAGTACCTAAGAGCCTGTGGAGAACAACAGATAGAAAGGATGCTAACACCTTCCCTTTCTATAATCTATCCCCCGTACTCAGAAACAAACTCGAAAAAGGTTTTTTTCTGTTCTTTTTCATTTTACATTGTTGGATGAAATAAAAGTCGATGGCGACTCTTGCTTACCGCGACATTTGCGAATATAAAACACAAAACCAGTATTAACAGTCAGTTCTGCCACCGTATCACAGAACTGGCGACTCTGCTGGGGAATATAAGTGGGGTATACCTTAGGATCTAAGTCATCTAAATGCTTCTCTTTTTTGTCTTAATTGCTTTACTTTTTAATGGATTGATTGGGTTACTATAGGTCCTACACCCGGATCTGGGGAACACCTTTTAGGTAAGTAGCATAAACTATGAGGGAACTGTGCGGGGTATAACGACACAGTTGAAGCAGTAGCTACGTTGATGTGGCACTTTGGTTGATACCGGTAACGCTTGAGTCAATCAGGGAGAATACGGGGCCACCGCGTGGTGTCGCGAAGCATCAACTGAGCTTAGAACCTTTAATTACACAACTTGGCTAGTAGGACGTAGAGAGATGTCCGACTTTGGTGTATTCCCAAGGTCGACAGATACTCGATGCTACACTCATTGAGGTTTGGATATTGAGTTTTGTTTGGTTGCGAGTCAATCGCCTATTAAACGAAGCTGGGAGAAAGATCGGTGATATTGAGATCCCTTAGAACTCGTTTACTATTTATAGGACAGGTTAAACTAATCCAGCCTCAAGAGGGTATGACCTTAAAACTCATACAGGCCTTAAACCTAAGGACTTGGTGTGACTTGTTTGTTGTTTGCTATACCTGTGATTTTCTAATATAATCATGACATCATAAGCATGGTGTGATACAGTGGGAGAACTGACTTGAGGTTTTGCGTTTTGTATTCGCACTTGTTCGGTTTAGCAAGAGTCGCCATCGACTTTTTATTTTATCCTAAAGGAAAGGTTAAAAAGCACAGGAAAAACCTTTGAGATGTTTTCGTGGGTTCGGGCGGTAGATTATGAAAAGGGAAGGTGCTAGCACCCTTTTCATCCATGGTTATCCATGGGCTCTTAGTTACTTGTTTTAGATCACTTGCCTTTGCTTTTTAATTGTTTGAAATGGTGCTTTGTGTGTGTGGTTTTGAAAATGTTTTGAAAAAGATGCCTTGTCTAGGCAACCATTGTAACAATTCTTTACTCGAATGTTTTACAAAGGTGTTTTTCTTTTTGAAAAGATGTTTTCAATGTTTTTGAAAGTTGTTTTGAATGTTGTGTTGTGGAGTGTGTGGTTTTGAAAATGTTTTGAAAAAGATGCCTTGTCTAGGCAACCATTGTAACAATTCTTTACTCGAATGTTTTACAAAGGTGTTTGTCTTTTTGAAAAGATGTTTTCAATGTTTTTGAAAGTTGTTTTGAAAGTTGTGTTGTGGAGTGTGTTTTGAAAGTAGGCAAGTGTGTTTTGCAAGTTTGGTCAAGTAACCAAGAGTTATCTACCCTAAATTTCTCAAAGATCTTTCCTATGTTTTAACCCTTTTAACAGTGTTGTTTCACCATTGTATTTAGTGAACAACCTTGTGTTAGGATGTTAACGGGACAGGCGTGGGTCATCGTATAGACCATGAATGCAATGGTGTCAAGTGTCTTTGGCAATTTTCCTTTAAGGGACTATGATCATTTCGTTTAGGCAACTTCGAAAGCGTCATCGAGGGACTATGATCATTTGATTTGTTTTTTTGTTTTGCCAAAATACTTGACATGCGAACATGGCCCATTTTGGAAGGCAACAAGCGGAATTACCCTAGGGGTGCAAGTGTGAATTGTGTATTTGATTTTCATGCTTTTGTCTTGTATTAGGTTATCTAGCGGTTGATTTTGAATCTTCGCATACAAACCCTAATTACTATAAATTATATAGAAAGCGATAAATTGCGGGAATTTAAAGTCTAAGCTATTACAAATAAGTATCCGTGGATGGGGGTACAAATGTTTACAAATGGGGATGAGTCTTATCAGGATAGTAGTGTCCAAATAATATTTACAACCAAATCGAATCGCATTCTCAATGTAAAATATAGCAAAGTATAAGAATCAAAGAGAAATAAAAGTATTTGTGAAAGTGTATGTGATTATTTACAAATGATACAAATATTAACCTAATGTATTTATTAAGTATTTATATTATTTTTTTTTGTGTTTTTTGTTAATGTTATATAAACAAAAGTTTTAATTAAAAAAAAAAGGAAATATTTAACCTAATGTATTTTTTATTAATGTTTTATACAAGGTTTAAATTAAACAAAAAGGTTTTAATAAAAAAATGTTTAAACTTAATAATCCTAAGATTTATGTATTTTTAAGTGTTCTAAAATAAAAAGAAATATTTAAGAAAATTTTGTATAAAAAAGTCAATGTATCATTTTTATCTACCAAAAATGTTAATTTAAGTTATGTATATAAAAAAGGAAAAAGTAAAGTGATAAAAAAATGTTTAATTTGTAAAAAAACAAAAAAAAAAGGTTTAAATGGGCCTTAGGGATATCATGCTGGGCCCAAAAATGTGTGTGGAAAGAGGTCAATAGGGGGGTGCACGCCAGTTTTCAGTGGGCTTAGGCATTTTGTGAGGGCAGGTCCAGATGCTTGTTACAATTTTGTTTAGGGTTTCACTTGTTTGTTTCAGAATAGGGTTTACAGGCTTTTTTGTGAGCGGCGCCGCTTCTCCACCTTTCTTCGTCCTCTTCACTTTCTCAAACCAAGGCTTTATGACGCTTCTCTTCGCCTCAGCTGCAAGACGCCACCGTCCATCTTCCCTCTCCCAATGGTCGAGCAAGACAGTGATAAAGGAAAGGTAGCAATTTCTATTTCAACGCGTTTTTTAGGGTTTTCAGTTTTTGCATGCTTCATTTTTGTATGTCCTGATCTTTGATTATTATTTGTTTCTGTGAGGTGTTAAAGAAAAGGGAGGAGTTACTACCTTTAGGGTTTTGGAGAAGAGGCGGAGAAGCGGACAGGAGGCGTCTCCGGTGGCTAAGGCGGGGGAGTATGTGATGCTGAGAGCTTGCTAGCTTTCCTGGTACTTTGTATCTTGCTTTTGGTTTTATGATGAATGTTGCACTTTGAAAACCCTATATGATTTGCTTCTGCCTCTTCTTTTCCTCTTCTGCTTTCTTGCCTCTGAGATACTTTCTTCTGAGTTGCTTTCTGGCTTGTTGATATTGAAATGTTGATGTTGTTCTGATGACTGTATGCTTGTTTCACTCGATGATGAACTTTTTTGTTCTGAGAGCTGTTGGCTTATGATTTGAGATGCTTGGATTTGGTTGTGTCTGACCCTATGATGAATTTGATTATGAGGGTATTGGCTTTGTTTGATTATGAGATGCTGGTTATTGTTTCAGTCGTTGCTCTGATAACTGCTTTTCTTTGGGGCTTGGAGGCTTATCAGTTTGCTTGCTTCAAGGCTTTGTTGGAGTTTTATTGTTTTGACAGGCTTTTGGAGGTTTGGCTTTGGGCAGGCTGTTAGGTTGTTTGAAGTTTATGTGTTTGGTAGCTGTAACAGGTTTTGAGGTTTAGGCTTTGACAGGCTTGAAAGGCTTATCAGTTTGCTTGCTTATTTGGATCACTGGCTGGCTTGAAGCAGGTTTTATGCTTGTGCTTTTTTCTGATTGTTTTGAAGCAGTCTTCTTTTGATTGTTGTTTTAGGCAGGATGAAGCAGGTTGGAGGCAAGCTTAAGCAGGCTTGAAGTTGTAACATGTTTGCTTATGTTTTATGCAGGCCTTTTGGCTTGTGTTTTAAAACAGGAAGGTTAAGGCTTGAGGCAAGCTTTGGTTTGAAGGCTTGCTTCAGTTTGTAAGCTTGAAAGCAGTTTGGGTGCAGTTTGTAACTTATGCAGGTTGATATGTTTTTGTTACCTTGAGGCAAGCTTTGGTTTATGTTATGTAACAGTTTGTGGTATCTCTTGTGTATTCTGCCTCTCCCTTTACAGTGTTCTGATTCTATTTGTTTTATATCTCTTAAGCCTGCCTCAAAAAACTGTAAGCCTGCTACTTTTTACTCTCTTTCTCTCTCTATCAGAAAAGCATATTTTAATGCTTTAGAATAGCTGTCTCTGAAAAAGTTTTGGCTGGGAAATGATGAATAAAAAATGTACTTTTCACAAGCTTGCTTGCATCTTTAGCTTTCCTCTGCATATCTTCCAGATTTTCTGCCCTTTTGCTTTTTGTTAGCTTGTTGACAGCTTTGATAGTTTTTGGACAGTTTGGTTGACAGCTTAGTTGACATTTTTTTGGACAGTTTGAACTTTCTTTGGATTTGGTTAGTTTGAAACTGTAACTTGGCTGTTTTGGTTTGAAGGCAATTTTGCTCTTGTGCAGCTTTGTTTGACATTACACTTTGCAATTTGTGAATTTCTTATGCAGCCTTGTATTTTAATTAATTCCAATGCTTGCAAACATTTAAATTCCCTCTTTGTGAACCAAGAAGAGACATCTTCTTGCGATTTGCAGAGAGGACGAACAAACTGATTCCGGCCAAAACTTTTAATGATGAGTTTTAATTAACTGTCTGAAAATGCCTTTAATTTTAATTCATCTGTGCTGACTTCTTTCTTCTCTTTTTGCAGGTAAATATCAATTGGGGCAAGAGGAATAGAAGATGAAGACTTCAAACAATTTAGGATAGTTTTATTTTATTTTAATCATTTGTAATAAATATTATTATAAATACTGTAAATAAAATTACTGTATTTAAATAACACTTGTACCAATAATTAAAAATAAATAAAAGTCCTTTGTCAGTTAATCTTTTTTTAATTCTTCTGCATTTGTTTATTTAATTATTTATATTTCTTGAATTATAATAACTGGAAATTATCCAACAATTTTAACTTAGAAATTATAAATAATCAATAAACGTCCGATGTTCCGAATAACCAAAAGCATTGCACAATTAAACAAACAAACGTCCATATGTCCTTTATCTCACTGATCAAACTAAACACTGCAAATTTTCAACCAGAAGCCTCAGCTTCTAACCCAGAGGTTCAGGTTTTTGAGAAACAAACTAAAATCTTGAGCAGGCGTCAAAGCAGTGTAACAGCCAATTAAGACACTGTGGATTCAAATTCTTCTGAAAATGCGCGTGCAAACCCTAATTCTTGATTTATTGTCAGAGAAGCGTCTGCTTGATCAAATCCTGAGCCAAACTCAACCAAACCCTAGTAATATGCTTGAACTGATTCAAAAGTTAATGGAAACCCTAATTTTGTCTGACTGGTAAGAAAAGCCTGTTTGATCGATTCCTGAGCCAATCTGAAAAATCAGGAAAGGCCCGAAGCTGTGATTTCTTGTGGAAAAGAGAGGGCAAATTTTGGGGTACAACAGTTGCCCCTGTTCAATCTTCTTGAACCTGAAGAGTTAGATTGGCAGGTTTGTCGTTCGCGACTCGAAGGTAAAAGGAGATTGGACACTAGAGTGCCCAAAAAATTTGCACTCGTCAAAGCGTAGTTTGAGGAATGGGCTTAAAGATGCCATTTGGAGATGGGCTTAAAGATGCTACCTGGAAATGTGATAGAATCTTGTCGGGGGATGGGCTTAGAGATGCCATCTGGGAATTGCTGGTAGGAGGATGGGCTTAGAGATGCCATCTGGAAATGTTTGTTGAACTGTATGTCGTGGGTGAGTATTAGAAAGGTATCCATGTTTTGGAACATCTCTGAACTGGGGGTCTGAATAAGCAATAAATTGTCATCCATATTTGGAGAATCTGTAAACTATTTTCAGAAGTCTTGGAATCTGAACAAGCGATAGGTTAACATCCGTGTCTGGAGAACCCGTAAACTGTTTTCAGAGGTCTTGGAGTTGAATAAGCAATAGATCAGCATCCATGTTGGGAAGCGTCCGTAAACTGTTTTCAAAAGTTGAGTCTGAACAAGCGATAGATTAACATCCGTGTTGGAGAATCTGTAAACTGTTTTCAGAGGTCTTGGAGTTGAATAAGCAATAGATCAGCATCCATGTTGGGAAGCGTCCGTAAACTGTTTTCAAAAGTTGAGTCTGAACAAGCGATAGATTAACATCCGTGTTGGAGAATCCGTAAACTGTTTTCAGAGATCTTGGATCTGAACAAGCGATAGGTTAACATTCGTGTCTGGAGAACTCGTAAACTGTTTTCAGTAGTTGCATCTGAACAAGCGATAGATTAACATCCGTGTTTGGAGAATCCGTAAACTGTTTTTAGAAGTCTTGGATCTGAACAAGCGACAGGTTAACATCCGTGTTTGGAGAACCCGTAAACTGTTTTCAGAGATCTTGAAGTTGAATAAGCAATAGATCAGCATCCATGTTGGGAAGCGTCCGTAAACTATTTTCAAAAATTCAGTCTGAACAAGCGATAAATTAACATCCGTGTTTGGAGAATCCGTAAACTGTTTTCAGAAGTCTTGGAATGGAGAAGGAACCGGTGTAGGGTTGCCTGATGATGAGTCTGTGTAAAACAGCATCTGAATTTTGAGAAGGAACCGGTGTAGGGTTGCTTCATGATGAGTCCGTGTAAAACTACATCTTGGATTTTGAAAAAGCTATCGTCGACCTTTTGCTGAAAAAGGTAAATTGTTAGTTGAAACACAAAGTTATGTTGCATGAAATGTATGATGCAACATATGTTATATCAATGTTTATGATATGAATGTAATGAATGCGCATGTAAGTTGATGAGCGGTCTTGCTGAGGATAGATGAATCCTAGATAGCCAGAGATAATAGAATCTTGACTGCTGTCGGGGAAAGTGAATCCTTGACTGCTGCAGGGGACTGCAAATCCTTTGATCGTTGAAAATGAGAAGTCTTGGGACCACTGTTGGGGAATCAGGAGCTTGGGTTGTATGCCAATCTACTGGGGATTCTTGTCTTGAGGAGATCTTCACTGGGGAATATCTGAATATCCTGTGAGGAATTGAGAATGAGAGTCTTCATTCTGCTTGGGGATTGATAGTTGGAAGTTTTAGCTCCGCTGGGGATTGCAAGAATCTTTTGATTGCTGCAGGTATTAATCTGGGATCTTGAAAAGGTTGGTCGGTGAGATAGTTGTCCTGGCTGATTTCAGGTATTAATCTCTGACCTGAGAAAGAAAGATAGTTTCCCTGGCTTGTTACAGGTATTAATCTTCAATCTCTTCATGTAGATAGTTTTCCTGGCTGGTTTCAGGTATTAATCTACAATCAGTCGTCCACAAATAGTTTTCCTGGCTTGCTACAGGTATTAATCTGGAACTTGGGTTATACGCCACTTTGAGAATGAGAATCTTCATTCTGTTGGGGGTCAGAAATTGGGAGTATACCAATCTTCTGGGGTTTTAAGGACGAGAGTCTTCATTCTGTTAACGGTCAGAAATTAGGAGTATACCAATCTTCTGAGGTTTTAAGGATGAGAGTCTTCATTCTTGAGGGTCAGAAATTGGGAGTATACCAATCTTCTGAGGTGATGAGAATCTTCATTCTGTTAACGGTCAGAAACTGGGAGTATACCAATCTTCTGAGGTTTTAAGGATGAGAGTCTTCATTCTTGAGGGTCAGAAATTGGGAGTATACCAATCTTCTGAGGTGATGAGAATCTTCATTTTGTTAACGGTCAGAAACTGGGAGTATACCAATCTTCTAAGGTTTTAAGGATGAGAGTCTTCATTCTAGAGGGTCAGAAATTGGGAGTATACCAATCTTCTGAGGTTTTAAGGATGAGAGTCTTCATTCTTGAGGGTCAGAAATTGGGAGTATACCAACCTTCTGAGGTGATGAGAATCTTCATTATGTTAACGGTCAGAAACTGGGAGTATACCAATCTTCTGAGGTTTTAAGGATGAGAGTCTTCATTCTTCTAACGCCTAACTGTTATCTGGTCGATCTCCAGGCTTTCACAGAAATTTGTATTACTATCTGGTCGTAATACAGGTTTCACAATAACTTGTTGAGCTGCCATCCAGTCGAATTCGGGCTTCACGGCTTGTGTTAAAGATATACCACTATCTGGTCGACTCCAGGCTTCATAGTATTCTTGACTGCTATCCGGTCGTAATCCAGGCTTCACAGAAACTTGTATTTCTATCTGGTCGTAATCCAGGTTTCACAATGACTTGTTGGGGATTAAACTATTATCTGGTCGAATCCGGGCTTCATAGCTTGCTCTTAGGAGATACCGCTATCTGGTCGTAATCCAGGCTTCGCGATAGTCTGATACTGTAACTGGGATCTGAATGAGTGACAGAATGGCTACCGTGTCTGGAGCGTATCTGAAACTGTATCTTGGAGTTGAGATCTGTATGAGTAGCAGAATGACTTCCGTGTCTGGAGTGTATCTGAAACTGTAACTGGGATCTGAATGAGTGACATAATGGCTACCGTGTCTGGAGCATATCTGAAACTGTATCTTGGAGTTGAGATCTGTATGAGTAGCAGAATGACTTCCGTGTCTGGAGTGTATCTGAAACTGTAATTGGGATCTGAATGAGTGACAGAATGGCTACCGTGTCTGGAGCGTATCTGAAACTGTATCTTCCAACAGGTGATGAAGGAATTTTTGATGTTGATCGTAACTTCCAACAGGTGATGAAGGAAATGTTGAACGCTTTTGACATTCGAATGCCCCAAGTGACGATGAAGGAGACTTGCCCCAAGTTCACTGAACTTTTGAGAGATTTGTTGAAATCTTGACTGGACTGCCCCGGGTTAAATGGACTTTGAAAGATTTATTGAAATCTTGACTGGACTGCCCCAGGTGTGCTGGATAGTGACATGTCATGCCCCCTTGTTGATAGGAGATTTGTCAATGGAAGTGTCATCCTTCTTGAAGTGATTTTACTCACTGAGAGAGTTTTCGTTCCTCCGAACATTCGCTGTATGAATTTCTTCGCTGTCAAACAAATAACCATGTGCAAACAACGATATTCAAATAATGCAAAGTTTATGTCTGTCTCGAAGTTTTGAAAAATGCATTTTTTAGCAGAAAACTTTTTATAAGACAAGATCAACACAAGATTTAGAGCAAAGCCTTACAGGAGTCAGGATACCTTTTGTAATAGTATGCTTTCAAACTAACCCATGCTTCAATTAGGACTTTTGAATGGTTGTAACATGGCCTGGTTCACGGTTTAAGAAACAAAGGATAAAGGCTCAAAGTATATTTGTACCCACCCGCTCTTCGTGATGTTCTTCAACCCTAAACTCAGTTAATTGTGTGTCGAACTCTATTTGAATTTGGAACGACTTTTTTGGTGATGGTTCACACAAGTTGAATTTGGAAGGCAGTCATCATCTCTTTTTTTCTTTTGCAACATTTCTCATGTTGTTGAGGATTTGTAGTGACCTCTTTCTTTTGATTTGTTATCCCTAATTTTTGCCCGACTGTTCCTATTTTCGAGATTAAAGTCAGCGGGATGCCCCAGCTTTCTTAAGCCTCCTTTATAGGTTTTGGCTTAATGGGCTTTTCTTTTTTGAGAGATTTACTGCCTATGTGATAGGGAACCATCACTGTCTTTTGATTCCAAAGGAATGTCTTTCTTTTTTGATGTCGTTCGTTGTATTACGAACTGAGAGTTTGCGACTTCAATGCGCATCTTTTTTGAATTAACTGAGAGACTACCCTGCCCCAGGTTTAAATCAAAGGTTTCAATTTGTTTAGAACAGAAAACTCCTACTTCTTTGGCTCGAAGGGGTTGACTAGGGATTATCTTCCTTATAGCTCCAGTGTTTGGGATTTGAAAGAAACGCCTGTACATCATCAGCAAGGTCTGTTCAAAAGCATACTGTATGAGATTATGGTATTGTTTCGTCATCCTCCCTCTAAAGGCTTGTAGCTTTTTATCAAGAGTTAAATATCTTAAAGCATAAGAATAGTGAAAACGATTGGATGAATTCAAGACAAACATATGCAATGCATTAATGAAACAGAGTTTGACATTAAAAGATAATTGTTTGAATTACAACTTTGAAAATTCAAATGGAACAAAGGTCTCTCAGTTTGAGCTTTGTCACTTCAGGTGGAGAAACCCTTAACGGAAGATTTTCATCTCGCCATCTGGCATGAATCTCAGCACTCCATTGTCAATCAGATCTTGAATCTTGTTCTTCAAGGCCCAACAGTCGTCGGTGTCATGTCCAGGACTATAGGAGTGGTATACACAGAATGCGTCAGGATGATAGCTAGGAGCAGAGGTATTGGGCTTCCGAATAGGATCCCTCAAAGTAGTCAGATTGACCTCCAACAAGCGTTCCAGTATTAGAGATGACGATATGTCAGTCTCAGTGAACTGTCTTCTAGACGTAGTTTGCTTACGCCGATTACCCCGTTGACGCTGACGCGGTTGTTGATGGGCTTGTGACCCTGAAGCAAGTAGAGGAGCCTTTCCCTTGTCTTCTTGTCTCAAAGGGGATTGAATGATGACTTGCTCTTCAACCTCAGATGTTTGCCCCACTTGGTTTTCCCGAAGCAGTTGGTTGACGAGAACCCTGAGCTCCTCTTGTCTTTGAGACAAGTCCTGGATGAGAGCCATCTGGCCCACCAGTTGTCCCATCATCTGGATCCTCATTATTGCCAGCTCAAACTGCAGTTCCTCCAACTGATCACTCCTGGCATTGCTTGAATTCCCCTGGACCAAGCCCCTTGTGAGGAGAGCTTTCACTTCTTCTTGCCCCTGGGACAGGTTCAAGAACATTTCCTGAAGTTGAGCATTTTGATCTTGGATATCCTTGACAGTCCTCTCTAGAGCCATCTCTACTAAAATAAACAGTAGGAGAATAAGGAAACCTGAAAAGGAAAAACTGTTATGATGCAATGCATGATATGTGAATGCATGTTTTCAAGAATCTCTTGGGGTAAACACAAGAAAATGTTAGAGGTTGAACTTCGATCTTTGATTGGAGAACTTTGCACCTGTGGATGTCTTTCCGCGAGAATCAAGCTCACCATGTCAAGTGGGTCATAGCCCCTGATTTAAGTTGTTGCACTTGATATTTGATGGCATTTATTTAGAGGAGAAACCTCTTGCCCTTTTGGTAGACGTCTGGTTCAACGTGACCCTGCATCAAAAGACCCTCGAGATCCTTGAAATGGTTATTGAAAATGCTTATGGTATGATGTCATGATGTTATGTACATGTATGCAAAAAGCAAGTAAGTGTATAGACAGGTAATCATATTCACACAAAGAAAAGAAGTCCTTAGGTTTAGGCTTGCATGGGGTTTGTAGGTAAGTACCCTCTTGAAGTTAGTTGGCTCATCCTGTCCTAAAATAGACACCGGGTTCTAAGGAGCTCAATATCACTGGATTATTTTCTGTGTTCATTGTTTTGGTTTAGCCACTTAACTGGCGACCAAAATATTCCAAGAAAACAACCCTCAATGAGTGTAGTATCGAGTATCTACCAACTTCGGACTGCACCAAAGTCGGTCATCTCACTACCCCTACATATGGCCAAGTTGGTCAATTTAAGGTTCTAAGGTCAGTTGGTGCTTAATGACCCCTTAGAAGACCCATATTCTCCTCGTTCCAACACAAGGGATATCAGTATAGACTAAAGTGCCACACCAACGTAGCTACTGCTTCAACTGTGTCGGTCTACGCCGGACAGTTCCCTCACAGTTTATTGCTACTTACCTAAAGGGTACCCCCAGATCCGGGTTAGGATCTATAGAAACTCCGATACAAGCCCACAAAATTAAAGCATACAAAGCATACAATTGAAAACACAATGATCTAATCCTAAGGTACACCTCACTTATTAATGTTCCCCAGCAGAATCGCCAGTTCTATGATACGGTGGGAGAACTGACTTGAGGTTTTGCGTTTTGTATTCGCACTTGTTCGGTTTAGCAAGAGTCGCCACTGACTTTTTATTTTATCCTAAAGGAAAGGTTAAAAAGCACAGGAAAAACCTTTGAGATGTTTTCATGGGTTCGGGGGGTAGATTATGAAAAGGGAAGGTGCTAGCACCCTTTTCATCCATGGTTATCCATGGGATCTTAGTTACTTGTTTTAGATCACTTACCTTTGCTTTTTAATTGTTTGAAATGGTGCTTTGTGTGTGTGGTTTTGAAAATGTTTTGAAAAAGATGCCTTGTCTAGGCAACCATTGTAACAATTCTTTACTCGAATGTTTTACAAAGGTGTTTGTCTTTTTGAAAAGATGTTTTCAATGTTTTTGAAAGTTGTTTTGAAAGTTGTGTTGTGGAATGTGTGGTTTTGAAAATGTTTTGAAAAAGATGCCTTGTCTAGGCAACCATTGTAACAATTCTTTACTCGAATGTTTTACAAAGGTGTTTGTCTTTTTGAAAAGATGTTTTCAATGTTTTTGAAAGTTGTTTTGAAAGTTGTGTTGTGGAGTGTGTTTTGAAAGTAGGCAAGTGTGTTTTGCAAGTTTGGTCAAGTAACCAAGAGCTATCTACCCTAAATTTCTCAAAGATCTTTCCTATGTTTTAACCCTTTTAACAGTGTTGTTTCACCATTGTATTTGGTGAACAACCTTGTGTTAGAATGTTAACGGGATGGGCGCGGGTCATCGTATAGACCATGAATTCAATGGTGTCAAGTGTCTTTGGCAATTTTCCTTTAAGGGACTATGATCATTTCGTTTAGGCAACTTCGAAAGCGTCATCGAGGGACTATGATCATTTGATTTGTTTTTTTGTTTTGCCAAAATACTTGACATGCGAACATGGCCCATTTTGGAAGGCAACAAGCGGGATTACCCTAGGGGTGCAAGTGTGAATTGTGTATTTGATTTTCATGCTTTTGTCTTGTATTAGGTTATCTAGCGGTTGATTTTGAATCTTCGCATAGAAACCCTAATTACTATACAGTATATAGAAAGCGATAAATTGCGGGAATTTAAAGTCTAAGCTATTACAAATAAGTATCCGGGGATGGGGGTACAAATGTTTACAAATGGGGATGAGTCTTATCAGGATAGTAGTGTCCAAATAATATTTACAACCAAATCGAATCGCATTATCAATGTAAAATATAGCAAAGTATAAGAATCAAAGAGAAATAAAAGTATTTGTGAAAGTGTATGTGATTATTTACAAATGATACAAATATTAACCTAATGTATTTATTAAGTATTTATATTATTTTTTTTTGTGTTTTTTGTTAATGTTATATAAACAAAAGTTTTAATTAAAAAAAAAAGGAAATATTTAACCTAATGTATTTTTTATTAATGTTTTATACAAGGTTTAAATTAAACAAAAAGGTTTTAATAAAAAAATGTTTAAACTTAATAATCCTAAGATTTATGTATTTTTAAGTGTTCTAAAATAAAAAGAAATATTTAAGAAAAAATTTTGTATAAAAAAGTCAATGTATCATTTTTATCTACCAAAAATGTTAATTTAAGTTATGTATATAAAAAAGGAAAAAAGTAAAGTGATAAAAAAATGTTTGATTTGTAAAAAAAACAAAAAAAAAGGTTTAAATGGGCCTTAGGGATATCATGTTGGGCCCAAAAATGTGTGTGGAAAGAGGTCAATAGGGGGGGGTGCACGCCAGTTTTCAGTGGGCTTAGGCATTTTGTGAGGGCAGGCCCAAATGCTTGTTACAATTTTGTTTAGGGTTTCGCTTGTTTGTTTCAGAATAGGGTTTACAGGCTTTTTTATGAGCGGCGCCGCTTCTCCACCTTTCTTCGTCCTCTTCACTTTCTCAAACCAAGGCTTTATGACGCTTCTCTTCGCCTCAGCTGCCAGACGCCACCGTCCATCTTCCCTCTCCCCATGGTCGAGCAAGACAGTGATAAAGGAAAGGTAGCAATTTCTATTTCAACGCGTTTTTTAGGGTTTTCAGTTTTTGCATGCTTCATTTTTATATGTCCTGATCTTTGATTATTATTTGTTTCTGTGAGGTGTTAAAGAAAATGGAGGAGTTACTACCTTTAGGGTTTTGGAGAATAGGCGGAGAAGCGGACAAGAGGCGTCTCTGGTGGCCAAGGCGAGGGAGTATGTGATGCTGAGAGCTTGCTTGCCTTCCTGGTACTTTGTATCTTGCTTTTGGTTTTATGATGAATGTTGCAATCTGAAAACCCTATATGATTTGCTTCTGCCTCTTCTTAAAACCAATACCCTATCTGAAAACCCTCTGAGATACTTTCTTCTGAGTTGCTTTCTGGCTTGATGATATTGAAATGTTGATGTTGTTCTGATGAGTGTATGCTTGTTTCACTCGATGATGAACTTTTTTATTCTGAGAGCTGTTGGCTTATGATTTGAGATGCTTGGATTTGGTTGTGTCTGACCCTATGATGAATTTGATTCTGAGGGTATTGGCTTTGTTTGATTCTGAGATGCTGGTTATTGTTTCAGTCGTTGCTCTGATAACTGCTTTTCTTTGGGGCTTGGAGGCTTATCAGTTTGCTTGCTTCAAGGCTTTGTTGGAGTTTTATTGTTTTGAAAGGCTTTTGGAGGTTTGGCTTTGGGCAGGATGTTAGGTTGTTTGAAGTTTATGTGTTTGGTAGCTGTAACAGGTTTTGAGGTTTAGGCTTTGACAGGCTTGAAAGGCTTATCAGTTTGCTTGCATATTTGGGTCACTGGCTGGCTTGAAGCAGGTTTTATGCTTGTGCTTTTTTCTGGTTGTTTTGAAGCAGGCTTCTTTTGATTGCTGTTTTAGGCAAGATGAAGCAGGTTGGAGGCAAGCTTAAGCAGGCTTGAAGTTGTAACAGGTTTGCTTATGTTTTATGCAGGCCTTTTGGCTTGTGTTTTAAAACAGGCAGGTTAAGGCTTGAGGCAAGCTTTGGTTTGAAGGCTTGCTTCAGTTTGTAAGCTTGAAAGCAGTTTGGGTGCAGTTTGTAACTTATGCAGGTTGATATGTTTTTGTTACCTTGAGGCAAGCTTTGGTTTATGTTATGTAACAGTTTGTGGTATCTCTTGTGTATTCTGCCTCTCCCTTTACAGTGTTCTGATTCTGTTTGTTTTATATCTCTTAAGCCTGCCTCAAAAAACTGTAAGCCTGCTACTTTTTACTCTCTTTCTCTCTCTATCAGAAAAGCATATTTTAATGCTTTAGAATAGTTGTCTCTGAAAAAGTTTTGGCTGGAAAATGATGAATAAAAAATGTACTTTTCACAAGCTTGCTTGCATCTTTAGCTTTCCTCTGCATATCTTCCAGATTTTCTGCCCTTTTGCTTTTTGTTAGCTTGTTGACAGCTTTGACAGTTTTTGGACAGTTTGGTTGACAGCTTAGTTGGCATTTTTTTGGACAGTTTGAACTTTCTTTGGATTTGGTTAGTTTGAAACTGTAACTTGGTTGTTTTGGTTTGAAGGCAATTTTGCTCTTGTGCAGCTTTGTTTGGCATTACACTCTGCAATTTGTGAATTTCTTATGCAGCCTTGTATTTTAATTAATTCCAATGCTTGCAAACATTTAAATTCCCTCTTTGTGAACCAAGAAGAGACATCTTCTTGCGATTTGCAGAGAAGACGAACAAACTGATTCCGGCCAAAACTTTTAATGATGAGTTTTAATTAACTGTCTGAAAATGCCTTTAATTTTAATTCATCTGTGCTGACTTCATTCTTCTCTTTTTGCAGGTAAATATCAATTGGGGCAAGAGGAATAGAAGATGAAGACTTCAAACAATTTAGGATAGTTTTATTTTATTTTAATCATTTGTAATAAATATTATTATAAATATTGTAAATAGAAATACTGTATTTAAATAACACTTGTACCAATAATTAAAAATAAATAAAAGTCCTTTGTCAGTTAATCTTTTTTTAATTCTTCTGCATTTGTTTATTTAATTATTTATATTTCTTGAATTATAATAACTGGAAATTATCCAATAATTTTAACTTAGAAATTATAAATAATCAATAAACGTCCGGCATTCCGAATAACCAAAAGCATTGCACAGTTAAACAAACAAACGTACATATGTCCTTTATCTCACTGATCAAACCAAACACTGCAAATTTTCAACCAGAAGCCTCAGCTTCTAACCCAGAGGTTCAGGTTTTTCAGAAACAAACTAAAATCTTGAGCAGGCGTCAAAGCAGTGTAACAGCCAATTAAGACACTATGGATTCAAATTCTTCTGAAAATGCGCGTGCAAACCCTAATTCTTGATTTATTGTTAGAGAAGCGTCTGCTTGATCAAATCCTGAGCCAAACTCAACCAAACCCTAGTAATCTGCTTGAACTGATTCAAAAGTTAATGGAAACCCTAATTTTGTCTGACTGGTAAGAAAAGCCTGTTTGACCGATTCCTGAGCCAATCTGAAAAATCAGGAAAAGCCCGAAGCTGTGATTTCTTTTGGAAAAGAGAGGACAAATTTTGGGGTACAACACATGGCATATCATGGCTAACTATTTCAAGGGATTCCTAGGGCTCATTTTTGCTTTGTTTTGTAGGACATGACATCTTCTCGTAGGAACACCATACAGATTAACCTTGTGAAAGTGTCTCTCCAACTTAAGGACCTGGCATTAAGGGTTCTTGAAAGTTCTCATTTCACTAAAAAGCATGGTCAGTTGCTCAATTTGGTCACTGCAAAACCTGATGAAGAATTAGTAAAAGTGTTGTTTCAGTTCTTCGATCCTGCGCACCATTGTTTCACCTTCCCGGATTACCAGCTAGTACCTACTATGGAGGAATTTTCTCAGTTATTGGGGGTAACTATTCTTGATCAGTTACCTTTTAACGGTACGGAAGAACATACAAATCCTGAAGAGATTTCTAGAGCATTGTCCTTACAACGGTCTGACATAGTGATAAATTAGGAGACTAGAGGGAGTGTCTGAGGAATTCCGGTTAAGTTTCTGTTCGAGAAGGCTTATCATTTTTGGGATACCTTATATTTACAAGCTTTCTAAGAGGTGCTGGAACTTCTCATTTACGGGACGGTGCTTTTTCCTAATGCGGATCAACTCGTAGATGTGAGCACTATTAAGGTTTTTCTGTCTCATAATCCAGTGCCTACATTACTCGGGGATATTCTGCACTCTCTACATGCTCGCACTCTAAAGTGAAGGGGGACCCTCCTGTGTTGCACTCCTCTATTGGCTAGGTGGTTTATTTCGCACCTACCCACGTCTGTTTTGAAGAACGAGCAGGGTTTGAAATGGTCTCGTAGGATGATGTCCCTTAAGCATTCAGAAATTCATTGGTGTTCACGATTCTCGGAAGATATTACCATCATCAATCACTATGGTGAATTCCCCAATGTCCATCTCTTAGGCATTAGGGGAGGAATCACTTACAACCCTTGTTTGGCACTGTATCAGTTTGGTTATGCGAGAAGAGATGGTCCTCACGACACGCTTATCCAAGGAATCTCCTTCAACTATGAGAATGATGCTCAGGGATACCGTAGAAGGTTCATAAAATCTTGGGGCATGGTGCATAAAATTAATACCAAGACACTAGGGCTCAAGAATTCCATTCCTCTTGAGCCTTATCTCTGGTGGGTACGAGCTCGCGCCCAAAGTCTCATGATACCTTACCCTACTGTCCTACTAGTAACTCTGGAGCCAGCTATTGGAGGAGATACTACCTCACTTGGTCATCATCCTGACATGCCAACCAATCATGAAGAGTTACAGAAATCTTGGGTTCAACTCAAAGAGGAGCGGGACACGTTTGAAGTTCAGTTCTATGCTAGCAAGAAGAAGGTCCTGGAGCTCACTAGGCTACTTCATGAAGAAAGGAACATAAACGCCTACATTGCACCAAAAAGGATGCTCTCCTGGGAGACCTAGTTTCTCTTTTGCTTTAAGTTTTGTTCTGTTTCATTGTAAGCCTAAAATGCATTCTTTGTAATAATTCGAACTTATCAATGCAATTAACGTGTGTTTTATTTTGATTAAACAAATATGAGCCTTTAAGAATCCTTGAAATCCTTGCATACGCATCCCATTCATAGCATCACATAAACAGGTACCATTACAGGTTTCTCATCTTCTTTGTTGTTTATTTCAGCAGAAATGTCTTCCGAACAAAGCATCAAGGATCTTCGGGCACAAAATGCCCAGTTCCAACAGATGTTCATAAATCTGGCAAAAAGGAAGGAGGATCTGAAGGCCCTCATCCTGAAGGAGAAAAAGAAAAAGAAGAAGGCCGGTATTCTGAATATGGGCAGAAGGTTCAGGGGGCCGTTGAAGCAGCAAGTCGATCTGACCTCTTCATCCAAAGAAGGGGAGAATCAAGAAGAAGAGACAAGGGAGAAGGACCCCAGTACTGAAGTTTCTGACAATGACATAGATTACAATGATGAGCAGTATCCTCCTAATAAGGATAGGTACAAGTAGTTGGAAGACCGTCTGAGTTCTATGGAAGTCCAGAGGATACCTAGGTTCGATTTTGAAGAATTGGGATTGGTGTCGGGAGTGGTCATCCCGCAGAAGTTCAAGGCTCCAATTTTTTCTAAGTACGATGGGGTGTCTTGCCCAAAGCTCCACCTCCGTTCCTACGTCAGAAATATCCAGCCCCACACCGCTGATAGAAATTTGTGGGTTCACTTCTTTCAAGACAGTCTGTCAGGGACTTAGCTTGAATGGTTTTACCAACTGGAGAGAGCCAATGTCCGAAATTGGGAAGATTTGGCTGCTACTTTTTACAAGCAGTACCAATACAACATCGACCTTGATCCTACTCGTACTCAACTCCAGAGTATGTCCATGGGTGCAAGTGAAGGCTTTAAGGACTATGCCCATAAGTGGAGAGACTTGGTTGGAAGAGTTCAACCCCCATTGTCTGATAGGGAGTTAGTCGATATGTTTCTGGGGACGCTATCTGGTCCGTTCTTTAATCATTTGATCAGAAGCTCGTTAGCTGGTTTCACCGAGCTGATCCTAACTGGAGAGAGAGTAGAAGCTGGAATTCGGAGAGGTAAAATACAGAAGGATACCTCTTCGAGTTTGGTAAAGAAGCCTTTTACTGGTAAGAAGGAAGCCAATTCCATCTATAGTACGAGAGGCCAAAGCAGAGTTGAACACCGTCAAATAGTAGTGCCGTAATGATACCGAGGCCTACAATTGCTCCACAACGCAACAATCAACAAAGGGCGGAAAGACCACAACGGCAGTTTACCCATATCAACATGAAATTGGTTGAAGTTCTACCCCATCTGCTGAGATCCAACTTGGCGACCTTGAAAGAGGCTCGCAAAAATCCGAACACCACATCTCCCCGATATAATCCAAATGCTCGGTGTGCCTATCATTCTGAGAGTCCTGGACACGACACCAATGATTGCTGGGCTCTGAGAAATAAGGTACAGGATCTGATCGAAGCCAAGGAGATTGAGTTCGAAGCTCTGGAAAAGCCCAACGTTATAACCGCTCCCATGCCTAAGCACGGTCGTGGAGTTAATGTTGTGGATACTGATTTGTTTGTGACCTTGGTGGATGAAGTTTCTACTCCTCTTATGACGGTTAAGAAGAATTTGTTGTCGGCCGGTTTATTTCCGGGTTGCGGTGAAGATTGCCACATGTGTTCGTTTCTGCCTTTTGGTTGCCATTTGCTGAAGTCACGTGTTCAGCGCCTGATGGATAGCAAAGAAATTTTGTTCGAGAAAACTTTGACACTCGTTGTTCCATTTGAAGACGTTACTATTATAACCATTTCCGCCAATCCTTCCAAGGTCTCCTCGAGAAGACCTGTTAGGATTACGTCTGTTCCGAGAATCGCTCTGCTAATAATCACCGTTCCAGGTCCTGTCCCGTAGGCCTAGGACAAAGCTGTCCCCTGGAATTATGGTGTCGATGTATACTATCATGGCATCAAACAAGATCTAAAAAATGAGGAGGCTGGTCCTGATATTAGTAACATTATCGGGACCAGCAAGGTTACCCGAAGTGGAAGGGTTTTCTCTCCTGAGATTTCCGCGAAGACTGTCAGTAGGCATGTTGTTATTCCGTCTGCTACTCCTGCTGATACATCAATTACTACTCCTGTTCTTACTCCAATTATCACTCCCGCCATCAAGTCATCTGGGACCCGAGGCAAAGAAGTTTTAGGTGAGCCTGCCCGGACGGAGGCACCTAGAAAAATTGTCGTGGAAGCCTCTAAGCAAGAGATAGAGGAAATACTAAAAATAATCAAAAAGAGAGACTACAATGTGGTCGAGCAGCTGGGGCAGACCCCCTCAAAGATATCCATGTTGTCCCTGTTGTTGTATTCTGAAGCCCATGCGAAGGCTTTGATTGCATTCCTCAAGACTGCGCATGTGCCGTAGGAGACCTCGGTTGATCAATTCAAGGATTGTGTGGCCAGCCTGACTGCTGGAAATAGGATGGGTTTTTCAGATGCCGACTTGACACCGAAGGGGAGGAAGCATAATGATGCTCTGTATGTCTCGATTGAATGCAGAGGCACCACTATGGCTCATGTGCTAGTAGATACTGGGTCTTCGCTAAATGTCCTGCCTAAGAAGGCATTAGATCGGTTGGATTGTGAAGGATTGACCTTAAAGCCTAGTAACATTGTGGTAAGGGCTTTTGATGGGTCAAAGAGAATGGTGCATGGGGAGGTGGACATCCTTGTCAAGGTAGGCTCTCAAATCTTTGAGTCTGCCTTCTATGTGATGGACATCAGGTCATCATACTCTTGTTTGTTGGGTCGTCCTTGGATCCAGGAAGTTGGGGCTATTACTTCCACACTGCACCAAATGTTGAAGTATCTAGTAAAAGGGAAGATCGTCACTGTGTGGTGAGGAGAAGTATATGGTGAGCCACCTCAATTCCTTCAGGTACGTAGAGATGGACGGGGAATTCATAGAGACTCCTTGCCAGAATTTTGAAGAGGTTCCCCAGATCTTGGCATCGGCTGAAACTACTACCAACAAACCTCCTCTGAAGATGGCTTCCCTCAAGGACGCCAGAGTCGTGGTTGAAGAAGGTGGGTGTACCAATTGGGGACAACTCCCTGATTTTACTCATAAAACTGACAAGTTTGGTTTGGGCTTTACTTCAAGAGCTCAAAGGGCTGTTCGACGCACTCTGGCTGGAGGACCTCCCGTACGCATCAGTAATTGGGGAATTAATTCCATTGAAGACAACGAGGAAGACTCAGACATTGACAGCTGGATCTACCCAACTAATAACGGTGGACCGAGTAACTGGACGACTAGGGACTTTATACCAATTTCTTTTATTCCACAGTAATTGTCTTACTTGTTTTGAGATTTGTAATAAACAATTTAAAACTCTACAGCCTTGTGCCTTGACCGAGGCACATTGGCTTTGGTTGTGAGGGCTATTATTTGTCATTTCATATATCATCAATAAAACATTGGACGTTCCTTGCATACAAATTTTACGCTCTTTGTTTTTCTTTTCTGTTTTCACTTTATAAAAACAGCTATGCTCTTACACACACTCACATATCATACTGCAGACCCATATCCACTCTGGATCCCATTGATAACAGCTCTGCTACTGTCCGTTATGACTTCGAAAATCCGATCAACCAAGCCGAAGACGAAGGTGAGGATGATTGTGAGGTGCCTGGAGAACTTGCTAGACTATTACAGCATGAAGAAAGGGCTATACAGCCTCATGAAGAGCCGGTTGAGACGATAAACCTGATGTTGGCTCCTAAATTCGACACCCTTGTTTTATTAATGTCAGCCATTAGAGCTGAAGGATGCTTTCGACCAGCTAGGTCCATCGAAACGCCTATCGAAAGTTGGCAAGGTACTTAGAAGATTTCTTCCAAGGGAGAAGTTGGTTTCCTTTGACGTCGAAGGTGTTTCTCGTCGAAAATGCTTCTCGACGAAGGTGTTCGATGGTTCAGAGTGGAACGGTTTGAAATTCAAGCGTTTGGAGGGAAAACGGTTTCCAGCAGTTACCAAGTGCAACGTGCAAAGATCTGGAGCGTCGAACGTTGAGAACGTGCCAAGTGGAATCATCTCGAAGCAGTGTAACTGCCCGACAGTTACTTGGGATGTTTTAGTATAAATAGTAGTAGTCATGTAGTTTCTCGCGTGTGTTCACAATTCTATACAAAGTCACTCATATAGATTCGAGTACCCAGCGTGTGAGAAAGAATTGTTGAGAAATGTATGTGTGAAACACCAACTTTATTAATCAAAGTCATTTACTTTTCCAGAAATTTACTTGTTTTCTTCTTTACGTTCCTGTCGAAGCCCTTTTATTTTAAGCCTTCCTTTACTTCAAGCCTTCATTTATTTTACCAAGTTTATCTCTTCATGCAATTTATTTAAAGCCTCTTTATTTTCTAGTCATTTAACTAATATCCAATTTAACCAAAACTTCAAAAATCAACCTATGTCCTAGGATCAATCTGATCGGTCCTGCGAGTAACCAAATAAGTAACCATTTGGAGGATCAGCGGTTGTTTACCAAAAACGAAGGTAAACAAATTGGCACACCAGGTGGGACTGTGTGTTGATTTCTGAAAAGAATCTCATCTTTTCGAGGAGCGTTGTATGTTATTGAGAAGTGGTAGAATATACACTAACGATAACAATACTGCCAGAAGAAGGGAAGAGATGGCGAATCCGCCAAACAATAACGAAATCCCACTAACAAATGTGGGAGCAACGGTTAGCGCGACCGTAAGTGAAACGATAACCGCTGGTTCGACACCAGCAGTAACGGTCACAACAACGGGGCCATTACCTCCGTTCACAGGCCCCAGAGTGCCTTTGGGAACACCCCCACCAAGGGGAAATTTAGGCACAAGGCCTTTTGTTCCCCCAGGATTTATGCCACTCTACGGCATGCCAACTTCTGAATTGGCTAGCCTGACGAATGCTGCGTCCACTTATTCAGACCCTTTAGTGAGTGCCTCTTCGCCACTCCAAGGTTCTGGAGTAGGCATGGCGAATAGAAATAGGACCCAACTCTTAGGAGGAACGTCCCAAGTAGCCCATGGCCTTACAAATGCCTCGACAGCAGTCTTAAGGCAACAAATGGACGAAAGCAACCATGATATGGTGCAAATGTTGGCACAAACTTTGAGTACAGTGCTAAACCCTCTAATACAAAACACTACTCAATCGAATCAGCAAGTGGCAGCGCAAATGACGCGTTTGACTGATTTCTTTAGAGTACCCCAACCTGTTCGACAGCCCCAAAGGGCGCAGATAAGGGGAAACCAGGGGATATTCTTAGAGGAAGAAACCACCATCAACCAGGCTCAACAGCCTGTCGAAGAAAACCTTAGGGCACGATTGGAGCAACCTGTCGAGGAACCTAGGGTAATAACCCCAGAGGTAAGGTTAGTTAACAGAAACCAAAATGCTGACGAAGTAGTCCAGCATATCCAATACCAGAATACGGGTTTGGAAAATAATCTGGCAACCATGATCGAAAGGATCATGACTCAAAATGGAATGAACTTGGGCTTTCGAAGGCCCAACTTTACATCTCCATTGTCAGAATACGTGTTGCAAACGGACTTACCTCCTAGATGTAAAGTCCCCAAATTCACCAAGTTCTCTGGGGACACGACAGAATCTACTGTCGAACATGTGGCGAGATATTTGATCGAAGCAGGTGACATTTCGAATAACGAAAATCTGAGGATCAAGTACTTCCCAAGTTCTTTAACAAAGAACGCTTTTACTTGGTTCACTACTCTCCCCCCCAATTCGATCCATCATTGGACCCAGTTGGAAAGATTGTTCCATGAACAATTCTATATGGGGCAAACCAAGATAAGCCTGAAAGAACTGGCCAGTGTAAAGAGACGTTTCACTGAACCTATAGACGAATATCTAAATAGGTTTAGGCTGCTCAAGGCGAGATGTTTTACACAAGTGCCAGAACATGAGTTAGTCGAAATAGCCGCAGGCGGTTTAGATTATTCCATTAGGAAGAAGCTAGACACCCAATACCTGAGAGACATGGCCCAACTGGCCGATAGAGTTCGACAGGTAGAACGCCTCAAAGCTGAAAAAGCAAAGGCAACGAAAACTCACAAGAGAGAGAGGGTAGCGTACGTTGAGATGGATGACGAAGATACAAAATCTTTCGACGATACTTTAGCTGTCGAAGAAGGAGAAGTCGATTTAGCAGAACTGAAACAAGGGCCACCATACTCTTGTAAACTGTTAGTCCCCTCAAGTGGGAAAAATCCCATTGGTCCAGAAAGGACCAACGATAGGTTCCCCAAGAAGACCTATAGTTTTGACATCACAAAATGTGATGAAATATTCGACTTGCTTGTTAAAGATGGCCAAATGATAGTACCCCCAGGGGTAAAAGTGCCTCCTCTTGATCAAATAAAGAAGAGAGGTTTTTGCAAATATCATAATTTTTTGGGCCATAAAACTTCTCAATGTTTTCTTTTCAGGAATCTTGTGCAAGACGCTATCGAAGAAGGGAGATTGAAGTTTGCTGACAAAACCCCCATGGCTGTCGACTCAAATCCATTGCAGGCTGAAGCCCACTATGCTGAACCCTCTGAGGTGAACGTGATAGAGGCAACCAGCAGCCAGTCGAAGAAGCCAGGAATCACAATGGTCGAAGTTTCAAAGGACCACATCAACATGCCAATCTTTGGCAGTTTTTCTGGAAATTTATCCAGGAAGACAATTGAAGCAGTTCAGAAAGCGGTCGAAAGCCCGAAGTTGGGGACCGCTGAAGCACAAAAAACTGGACCAAAACCCAGTTCCCACTTGGCCACAGTTCAATGCCAGACGGAGAATCTGGAGATGCAGATGAAGCAGTTAACTCTTGCTAACAAAGATACAATGAATATCAACATGGTCAAACTCTCTGACCCAAAAGCATCAGAAGAGGCCATGAGGCAAGAACAAGCTAATAAGACTGCTTTCCCTCAGGAAAATGAAAATTTGGCAGATTTTCTACAAAGATGCCAGAAAAAGAAATCAGAGGTGATGCTGTGTCCAAGGTGCAGTTCGATCTTTGACAAAAAAGCTGCTGAGCACATTCAAGGCGTGAGAGCAGCGAATAAGAGAAGGGAAAATGTTGATCTTCGACATGATCCCAGAAGAGCCTCCCAAAGAGGTTCAAACCAAGAAAAGAGGCCATTGACTTTTAGGCCTCCAACAAATGTGCCAGTAGATACCTGGTACAAAACCTCTGGTCGAAAAAGGCCAAGTGAGGAGAGATGGCACTCTTTCGACGTGCCAAGGGGTTCCTCTTTGACTCAAAAGAAAGAGCCTCAGGTTGCTGCGCCCAAAGTTGCACAAGTGTCAAGCAACTACAAAGGTAAAAATCCCATGTCTCGATCTCAATGGAGGAGATACCAAAGGAGACGAAAAGCTGAAAGGGAGGCTGCCAACGAACCAAAGGCAGAAACCAGTTCGAATGTTCCTAAAAGGAAGCAAAGGAAACCTCTAGAAAGAGAGCCAGTAACCAACAGGCTAGTTTGGCCTAACCAAGGCGAAGTCGAAGACGAAGACGATTCTGAGTCTGATGATACTTTGGACATAATGGTGAATATAGTCTCAGTGCTGCCCAGAGAATTCAACCGACAGGTGGAGGTCGAAGTAAGTGACTGGGAAGTGGAACAAGAAATGGCCAAACACAGGCCAGTGTGCTATTTCGTCATGGACAATGGCACTACTGAGGAACAAAATGGGTTCTTCGAGCCACCTACAGAGGCGATGAAAAATCACCTCAAGCCTTTATTTATAAGGGCTAAACTCGAAGAAACCACTGTGAATAAAATTTTGGTGGATTGTGGGGCGACCATCAACATTATTCCTCACTCTATGCTAAGGAAAATTGGCAAAAGGGATGAGGACATTAAGCCTCACAACATGGTCCTGTCGAACTATGAGGGCGGCATAGGGACCACTATGGGAGTGATCCAGCTGGATATCAAAGTAGGATCTATCCTTCGACCAACGATGTTTATGGTCATATCGGCCAAACCTAACTATAACCTTTTGTTGGGCCGTGAATGGATTCATGGTGTTGGAGTTGTACCATCATCAATGCACCAGAGGCTGCTCCTATGGCGTCCAGATGGGATGGTCGAAAACATAGAGGCAGATCAAAGCTATTACCTAGGCGAAGTGAATCACCTGGGGCTGGCAGATTTCGACAAGAACTTGGCTCACATAGGGCCATGTCCAACACCTGACTTCGACATGGCGCCAGCGCCAAACACTTTTTGTTCCCTATACCTGCATCCTGAGCATGGTTTCCAATGGGACAGAGAAGACTTGTCCCACATAGACTTCAGTGGGTTAACTGATATCCAACCAACTGGTTGGGGAAGTGAATTCAGTGACAATGACTGAGTCACAATCTTTGAAACGAATTTCGGCTTATGTAGCCGAAACAAAGATGATAACGGCTCTCGAAGCCGAAGTGAAGTATATGGCCACACAGGCCAATGATCAACAGTTAGCTGTTGCTGGTCCAGGAAAGGATTTCGATCCATTACCTCCTGATATCATGCAAGAAGAAATGCAGGAACAGAGGCTCGACGCCATCTATGACGATGAGCCTTTGGGCTTCGAAAAGGACCCCTTGGCGAACAACATTAAAATGTTAGCGCAAGATCCTTTAGAAGAAATCAACTTAGGCGAAGGATCAGAGAGAAGGCTGTGATCGGTGGATCTGGAACTGACTGTTTAACGCTGGTTCGCGAAATGTCGCGGAAGCAAGAGTCGCCACCGTCTTTTATTTTCTCCAAATGGAAAGGACAAAAGCACAGAAAAATTCCTTAAAGAGATTGCTCTCGGTTCGGGAGGTAGATTATAGAAAGGGAAGGTGTTAGCACCCTTTCTATCCATGGTTATCCATGGGCTCTTAGATACTTGCTCATTGTGTTTTCAAAAATGGTTTGTTTGCTTTTCAACTGTGGGTTTTAAAAAGTTTCTTTGAAAAATCTCAGTTCGACTCGTACGTCAGAGTGTTTGAAAAATTTGCTTTGAAAGCTTTTGAAAATGTGTTGGTGTGAAAAGATTTCAGTTTGTTTTGAAGAGAGCAAGTATCCATGACTCGTCTACCTACCCTAAGGAATTCGTCTGTGTAAATGTCCTTTAAAGTAGTGCCATCCCACCATTGAGAGGTAGGTAACACCACCGTTGGAGGTGTTCGGGTCAATTCGAGGTTCGGGACATGGTGATCACCAGAGCAATGGGAAGACACCTTAGAAGCTACCCTCATGCCAGGTTCCCGGATCATGAGGACTTACTAAGACATCCTCTACTCGACGATCACCTTTCGAAAGGCAACAGTGAGGCGTACCCTAGGGGGGGTGTGTGCGATTCGTGTGTCGTTTTCATTGATATTTGTCTTGTCATGTTCATTGTGATCTACGCTTGATTTTATTTTATCCATTCATTCTTGCATGCTTTGTTTAGCAGTTAAAAGTTTGCGGGAAAAATAAATCTAAGCTATTACAAATGGCGCGGGTCCACATCGCCAAAATTAAACCGGACCCGATTTGACAGAAAGTAAATAAAGCAAAAGAAATAAAAGTGCGAGAAGTTTAAGTTACAATGCTTCGGGAGAGATACATAATGAATTAAGCGAAATAAAACAAATGTGCGAATAAAATAAATTACGAACGAGGGCGTTGGACCCTTTTGCAAAATATTATTAATAAGGAATTAAAATTAAGAATTAAAAGAAATGTTTTTTTAGTATTTTTGTGTTTTTTGAGATTTAATAAAAAAGAATTAATTAAAAAACCAAAATGAAATGTTAAACCTAGTTCTAATTATTTTTAAGTTTATTATGAAAGTATTAAAATTTAACCTAAATGCAACCCTAATTAGTTTACAAGTTTAATTATGAAAATAAATAAGTCACTAATATTATGGCAAAAAAAGAGGAAAATTAAAAGGAATAAAAAGTCATTAAACCTAATGCTATATTTTTGGATTTTAGTTATTAAGAAAATGTTGAAATTTTTAACTAAATGAAACCCTAATTTTTATGTACAATTTAATTATAAAAATAAATAAATAAATAATATTATGATAAAAGGAAAAATTAAAAAGGATAAAAATTAAGCCTAAATTCTATATTTTTTATGTTTTATTATGAAAAGAATTAAACTTGCAAAAATCCTAATTAAAACTAAATAATTACATGTTAATTTATTTACAAGAAAATAATTACAATAAAAATATTTATTATTTTTTTTGGTCTTTTCTGATTTTTTAATGAAGTTTTTATATTTTGTGGAAAAAAATAATTAGTTAAATAAACAGCAATAAAAATAAAAATAAGAATTAAAGAAAGAATAGAAGAAAAATAATGAAGGCAAACCAGGGGGTTTTCTGTCCCAATATGGAGGTTAAATTAGTGCAATCCTGGCCCATTTAATATTCAGATCCATTGACTTTCCCAATCATGTATGATGCGTTGACTATGGTTTATTGTGTTCCTTGAATCCCTACCCTTGATTTGAAGCAGCTAGACGCGTGGCTCTTTGGATGTTGAGGCAACATGATGCGCTTTAAGGTCATGCCTGCATAGGAATTGCAATGGAAAAATAATAGTGAAATTATCCAGACCTGGGACTCGAACCCAGGTCACTAGCATTACTGATCACTTCCTGCGCCACTGAACCACTTCAATTACTTTTAATATATAATGGCTATTAATCAATATAAAAGAAAATTGGTTAGTTACCTGAAAAACGCGCGCAATTCAAAAAGAACCACTGGTTGTTGGCCACAAGGTCTTCTTCTTCGTTCCTGCAAATATCAAAAACAAAGGCCACGGTTTTATGTGTGTTCTCTTAGGCCGGTTTATAGAAAATAGCGATTACGCCGTCTCTAAACATAAATTAGGCGCGAGGATGGATTCTTCTTCGTCTGAACACGCTCATGCCAATGATATTATTCACGAGTCCTAATTTTGCCTTGGATGAAAAGCCCTAATTCGAAAACCTGCAAACCCTAAAAAGCTACAATGGCATCTTTGTACATAACACAGGAAAACGCAATTAAATGGATCAGTTAGCTTTAGAATTGCAGGAGGAATAAGAATCCATGCAGAAAATGTTATGAAAATGCTTAAATGTAAGAATACGATTGTGAGTTTTTCACGACATATGCTGAGTTCTGTACACTGATTCCTTGCTTTTTGATGAGTGTTATGAATTGGAATATGATCAGTGAACCACAAGGAAGCTTTTAGAATCAATATTAGGACTTGAATCCACCTAGAACACTGATTTCAGATTTTTGTTTTTATGGCAATTTTTCCAAGTTTTGCAAAGTGTTCTTGGGCGCAGCTTTCAGTGTGTGGGCATTAGGGTTAGCCTTAGTACTTATGAGGGAAGGGAATTAGGTCATTAGTTGGCCTTTATCCATGCCCATGAGAGAACTAGTCTTAGGTCTTTCACCATTAACAAACTTTCCCTTTTTTAAGCAAAACCAAGACTTGGTGTATAACCTAACCCTAGCATGAGTTTGTGAGCTGGCACATGATATATGGAAGCTATTCCAATTCAAATGACACTATTCCATTGATTTTTAAATTTTATTTGAATTTTTAAAGATTTAAAATGAATTAAATTATCAAAAATTAAATAAAATAGAAAAATCAATGTTTGATCTTGAAATTAGTTATGGGACACGTGTGTGGCATGACAAGGCTGAATCAAGTGGAAGAAAGTGGGCCCTTTTGTCAAAAATTGAAGTTTCAAGGATAGTTGACTTTTGCCATTTCACAAAAATTTCCCAACTTCTACAAGGCATAACTTGCTCAATTTTTAAGCTTTTCTCATGTTCTTGGACATTTTGGAAAGGTCTTTGAGTCCTTTAACCAATGCCTTTGGTCCCATGTCATTTTGATTTACCAATCTCAAGTTATGGCCTTTGACTTAAAGTCCATTTTTTGTTGACTTTTGAAAATGACCTATAATGTTGAAATTGATAACTTTTTGTGAGAGCATTTCTTGGACTTGAAGTATGAAGATGAGTTGTATGAAATGTCTTTCCCTTCAAAATGAGCTTTGGATGGAATTTTTCTGATAATCCATGTGAAAGTTATGCTCTGGTCAATTTCAGTTGACTTTTTCAGCTGTCCAAATAAAGAAACTTTTGCATCTTGATGATTTTCTGAGCCAAATTTTGAGAATCATGATCAAGCATTGATCAAGTGATGTTTGTGGCTTCAAAATGATATGTTGACCAAAAATTTGAACTTTTGACTGTCAAATGACCATTTTGCCCCTACAGTTGACTGTAGTGCAATCTAGGGTTTTGACTGTGCAATTTTGAGCTGAATGCCTTGAAACTTGATATGAGGATGCTTGACCATGTTTGTAAGCATATGTGACTTGATTGAGCCTTTGAACACTTCCTTTTCTTGATCAGACTCAAAACCCTAATTTTGATTGTTTAGGAGACAGTTGGACTGTACAACCCTTGGGGAATTTTGTGACTTGGCTTGGCAATTTCTTGAAGAATATGGGAGGGAAAATTTTGGGGTATAACAGTTGCCCCTGTTCAATCTTCTTAGACCTGAGGATGCAGATTGGCGGACGTGCCTTTCGTAATCCGAGGGTAGAAGATGATTGGACACTAGAGTGCCCAGAAATTTGCGCTCACATAGTGGCAGTGATGGTGGAATGGGCTTATAGATGCCATCTGGATGTTTGATTGAGTAAGAGATTCCTTGGCGAGAACCTGTATACCTGCAAAACAGAAAATGAGTACCTGACACGTTGCAGGAGCTGATTTTTAGATGCATGGTATAGATGTGTCCTGACTGGTTACAGGAGCTGAGTCTGGAGCTTCAAACGGCGATGAAAGAACCAGGGATGGTTACTACCTTAGCATGAATGGTAAGAGAACCTTGGGCGACTTTAACTTCAACAACGCTCGTTGAGAAAAATCTTGGGTGTCTTCTACTGGGATAAGAATCAGGGAGATCTTAGGGTCGATCTGACTGAACCAGAGAAGCCTTTGACTGGGTAAGAATCAGGAAAATCTTAGGGTCGAATTAACTGAACCGGACAAGGTCTTGAAATATCTTCAACTGGATAAGCATCAGGGAGATCTTAGGGTCGATCTGACTGAACCAGAGAAGGCCTTTGACTGGATAGGAATCAGGAAAATCTTAGGGTCGATTTAACTGAACCGGACAAGGTCTTGAAATATCTTCAACTGGATAAGCATCAGGGAGATCTTAGGGTCGATCTGACTGAACCAGAGAAGGCCTTTGACTGGATAAGCATCAGGAAGATCTTGGGGTCGATCTGACTGAACCGGTCTAGGTCTTGAAATGTCTTCAACTGGATAAGCATCAGGGAGATCTTAGGGTCGATCTGACTGAACCAGAGAAGGCCTTTGACTGGATAAGCATCAGGAAGATCTTGGGGTCGATCTGACTGAACCGGTCTAGGTCTTGAAATGTCTTCAACTGGATAAGCATCAGGGAGATCTTAGGGTCGATCTGACTGAACCAGAGAAGGCCTTTGACTGGATAAGCATCAGGAAGATCTTGGGGTCGATCTGACTGAACCGGTCTAGGTCTTGAAATGTCTTCAACTGGATAAGCATCAGGGAGATCTTAGGGTCGATCTGACTGAACTAGAGAAGGCCTTTGACTGGATAGGAATCAGGAAAATCTTAGGGTCGATTTAACTGAACCGGACAAGGTCTTGAAATATCTTCAACTGGATAAGCATCAGGGAGATCTTAGGGTCGATCTGACTGAACCAGAGAAGGCCTTTGACTGGATAAGCATCAGGAAGATCTTGGGGTCGATCTGACTGAACCGGTCTAGGTCTTGAAATGTCTTCAACTGGATAAGCATCAGGGAGATCTTAGGGTCGATCTGACTGAACCAGAGAAGGCCTTTGACTGGATAAGCATCAGGAAGATCTTGGGGTCGATCTGACTGAACCGGTCTAGGTCTTGAAATGTCTTCAACTGGATAAGCATCAGGGAGATCTTAGGGTCGATCTGACTGAACCAGAGAAGGCCTTTGACTGGATAAGCATCAGGAAGATCTTGGGGTCGATCTGACTGAACCGGTCTAGGTCTTGAAATGTCTTCAACTGGATAAGCATCAGGGAGATCTTAGGGTCGATCTGACTGAACCAGAGAAGGCCTTTGACTGGATAAGCATCAGGAAAATCTTAGGGTCGACTTAATTGAACCGGTCTAGGTCTTGAAATGTCTTCAACTGGATAAGCATCAGGGAGATCTTAGGGTCGATCTGACTGAACCAGAGAAGGCCTTTGACTGGATAAGCATCAGGAAAATCTTAGGGTCGATTTAACTGAACCGGACAAGGTCTTGGAATGTCTTCAACTGGACAAGAATCAGGGAGATCTTAGGGTCGATCTGACTGAACCAGAGAAGGCCTTTGACTGGATAAGCATCAGGAAAATCTTAGGGTCGATTTAACTGAACCGGTCTAGGTCTTGAAATGTTTTCAACTGGAATAAGTGTCAGAACGTCGCCATATCTGGTTCATATCTGGAAGGAAATCTGGAAGCAGTATCAGAACGTCACCGTCTCTGGTTTACATCTGAAACTATATCTGGAAGGAACTCTGGAAGCAGCATCAGAACGTCACCATATCTGGGTCATATCTGAAACTATATCTAGAAGGATATCTGGAAGCAGCATCAGAACGTCACCATATCTGGGTCATATCTGAAACTATATCTAGAAGGATATCTGGAAGCAGTATCAGAACGTCACCATCATCTGGATCATATCTGAAACTATATCTAGAAGGAAATCTGGAAGCAGTATCAGAACGTCACCATATCTGGGTCATATCTGAAACTATATCTAGAAGGATATCTGGAAGCAGTATCAGAACGTCACCATCATCTGGATCATATCTGAAACTATATCTAGAAGGAAATCTGGAAGCAGTATCAGAACGTCACCATCATCTGGATCATATCTGAAACTATATCTAGAAAGAATTGCGTTAGTTGATAGTAATCATTTTTGTATTGATCTTTTTCCCGAAAAGGCAAAACATAATTGTATGCAAAATCATGATGCATGAACTGTATGTCTTCAAAATTAATGAGATTCGTGCCATATGATGCATATAGATGTTACAATGTATGAAGATATGATGTTTATGACTGTATTTTTGTATAAGAAAATAAATCCTTGACAGGTGCCGGGAAGTCGTATCCTGGGCTGATGTTGAAGAATAATTTTTTTGCCTCCGCTGGGGATGATAGTTGCAAGTATACCGGTGGGAGAAGATAACTCCGTTGGGGAATAAACTTGGCAAATGACGGATTCTGCGGGGAGAAAAGATACTCTAATGACCATGCTGAGAAGTAATACTCTGTGGGAAGAGAGATGCCTTGCTGAGTGTTAATAGTAACCTGCTGAGGATATCCTTGTTGTTGGAAGTGTCGATAGACTTTGCTGGGGATAGGAAGGCTTTGTCGACGACGCTCTTTCCGTGGCTTTTGGCTGAGGATAACCCAGTTATATGACGCGTTCGTGTTCTGCGAGGGGATAAGCTTCCAGAATCTACTGGGGATAAGCTTATTGCTTGGGGATATGGATTCCAATTTTTCTTGGGGAAACTGGATTGGACTCTCTCGGGGGAGTATTGAACTGTATTGGTTATGTTCTTCAACGGAACTTACCCTGATGCCTTGAAGGATAGAACAATCAGACTGCTTAGACCACTCTTCATTGCCCCTGTTTCTATGGGGGAGGAAGACCTATGAGGTGCTGATTGTTGTTGACGGGCGAACCTTCTTCTGGTAGGCAGGTGACAAGATGGCAGGACATAGTCGTACGCTTTGATCCCTAATTTTTTGCTTGGACCGCCCTTTCGGGTTTTCAGTCCACCGAGATACCCATTTTTGCTCAAGCCGCCTTTTCAGGTTTTCGACTTGCCGGGTGTACAGATTTTTTCATTTCATCCCTTCATTTTGCCCGAACCCTTTTGGTTCGCCGGGAAGCCCTTATGTTTGCCTAGGTGTGTCAACCTAGCGGGTCTTTGATTTTGCGTAGTATTTTTCGACTATGTCCACGCTCTTAGAATGCAGGTAGGTGCCCCTGGCTGCTTGTGTTGCCATATTACCAGAAGGTGTCTGATCGTGCAAGATTCGTTGCTGGAGTGCCCCAAGTGACTCAGGCAGAGATTTGCCCCAGGCTTTTTGGCCTTTTGAGAGATTCTCTAGATCTTGACTTAACTGCCCCAGATGGTAGACCATGATCATGCCGTGCCCCTTGATTGGAGATACTCTTGTTCATTAGACTTTCGTCATGCGGATTTCTATGCTGTTCAAACAAAAAGTCATATGCAAACAAAGTTATGTTAAAAATGCAAAGCTTATGTCTGTCTCGAAGATTTTGAAAATGCATTCTTTTTCATAAAACAAGTAAATGTTTGTAAAAACATGATGTCAACTCCGTATTTACCGTAGGCCTTAAGGAGTCAGGATACCTTTCGTAACAGTATGCTTTCAAACTAACCCATGCTTCAGCTAGGACTTTTAAGGGTTATAACATGGCCTGGTTCACGATTTAAGAAACAAAGGATAAAGGCTCAAATTATTTGTACCCACCCGCTCTTCGTGATGTTCTCCAAACCTAAACTCAGTTGATCATACGTTAGACCTAGTTTGAGTCTTTGTTCTGATTTTCCAGTGATGATTCGGATGTTGATGATTTATTCTGAATAGGCAGTCATCATTTTTTGTCGGGGGTTTGTGGGACCTCTTTCTTTTTGATTTTGTTATCCCTATTTTTTGCCTGAACTGTTTCCTTTTTTGGAATTACAGTCAGCGGGATGCCCCAGTTTTGTAAGTCTTCTTCGTTGGCTTTGACTTTTTGGGCTTTTCATTTGTGATTTTTTGTTGATAATGACTGCCTGTCCTTATGATTATTCGGAACCATCACCGTATTTCTTTGTTTTGTAAGGATCTCTTTGGTGCCATTCGTTATGCACTTGGATCAACTGAGAGACTACCCTGCCCCAGGTTATGATTGAGGGTTTTGATTTTCGAAAATAAAAACTCCTACTTCTTTGGCTCAGAAGGGTTGACGAGGTATTATCATCCTTATAACTCCAGTGTTTAGGAATTGAAACAATGCCTGTACCTCATCAGCGGGGTCTGTTCAAAAGCATACTGTAATGATCGTGGTATCGTTTTCGTCATCCTCCCTCAAGAGGCTTAGAATTTTAGATCCAGAGTTGACATCAGAAAAAATATGAAAATAATTTGCATAGAGTGAATACGAATATATTGATTCAAAATAGACATAAGCGATGCATTAATGGAATAACAATGTTTAACATGAATAAATGTCTAAACAACCAAAGAATAACACAACTTGAACATTCGAATGAACAAAAGTCTTTTCATCTCAGGGCTTGTCACTTTAAATGGTGAGCCTTGGAGGGATGGTAGAAAAATTCAGCCTGACCATCTTGTGTGAACTCCAGTGTTCCTTCATCAATCAGGTCCTGGATCTTGTTCTTCAGAGCCCAACACTCATTTGTATCATGTCCTGGACAGGCAGAGTGGTAGGCACACCTTTTATTGGGATCATAAGTAGGATGTGCTGTTTTGGGGTTCTGGGGATGAGCCCTTAATGTGATCAAATTCAATCTCAACAGACGTTGTAAAGCTTGAAACAGCGACATGTTGAGCGGGGTGAATTGCCTCTTGGACTTGTCTGGCTGAAGCCGGTGAGGTTGATGCTGAATTTGTGACACTGGAGCCATTTGAGGAGCTCTCCCTTTATCTCCTTGTCTCAAGGGTGATTGAATGATGAATGGCTTTTTACCCTTAGACGTTTGCCCCAGTTGGCTACCCCGAAGCAGTTGGTTGACGAGAACCCCGAGCTCATCTTGTCTTTGAACTAGCCCTTGAATGGCATTCCTCTGCCCCAGCATTTGGGCTTTCATTGCATCCATCTCAGCTTGTAGGTGTTTCAACCTTTCATCCTCAGCACTGTTCCTGACAAAAGTCTCCATGAGAAGTGTCCTTAGCTCCTCTTGCCCCTTGGATAGATTCAGGAGGATTTCCCTAAACTGAGTCCCTTGAGCAAGAAAGTCCTGGTTATCTGGTTGGAAGGCCATTGCTGAAATAAACAGCGAGAAGGGTAAGTAACCTGCAACAAGGGTACCTGTTATGCAATGATGTGTATGACATGCATGCAATGTTTTCAAGGATCTCGCGGGGTAAACAAGAAAATTTTGTTAGCATTGGAATTTATAGCTTGATTGAAGGAAACCCATGTTGTTGAGAACTCTTCTTCAAGGGTCAAAGGCTCACCATATCCAGTGGGTCATAGCCCCTGACTTTAGTCATCATGTCTGGTTTTGGTTTTCAAACAACCTTGATTATGGGAACCTTCTTCAAGAGTCAGAGCTCACCATATCAAGTGGGTCATAGCCCCTGACAACCTTGGCTGGAGGAAAATAAATCCTCTTTGCCCCTTGCTAGACGTTTGATTCATCATGACCTGCATCACAAGCCCTTGAGATCCTCGAAATGGGTTAGTTTTCATGCAGGATGTATGCAATGGTATGATGTTATGCTATGCATGGGGTAATGCAAGTAACCCTGTTATGAGTCCCAATTAAGGACTATAAACAAACCCTGCAAGAAATTCAGTACACTTTGTTATGAGCCCTAATTAAGGACTATAAACAAAACCTGCAAGAAACTTAGTAAACTTTGTTATGAGCCCTAATTAAGGACTACAAACAAAACCTGCAAGCAGTTAGTAAACTCTGTTATGAGCCCTAATTTAAGGACTACAAACAAAACCTGCAAGAAACTTAGTATACTTTGTTATGAGCCCTAATTAAGGACTACAAACAAAACCTGCAAGCAGTTCATGTGTCAGATAACAAGCATGCAAGTAGGCAAGTACAAAGGCACACAAGTCACACAAGAGAAACCCTTAAGGTTTAAGGCCAGCATGGGGTCTGGGTAATACCCTCTTGAAGTTGGTGGGCTCAACCTGTCCTAATCAAAGTAACCGGGTTCTAAGGTTCCCAATATCACGGGATTGCTTTCATTGTTCATCGTTTCGATTTAGCCACTGAACTGGCGACCGAAATATTCCAGGAAAGCAACCCTCAATTGAGTGTAGTATCGAGTATCAACCAACCTCGGACTGCACTAAAGTCAGTTATCTCACTACCCTAAAGAGGCCAAGATAGTTCAATTAAGGTTCCTAAGGTCTGTTGATGCTTCACGACACCACGCGGAGGCCCCGTACTCTCCTTGACTGAACTCAAGGGTTACCGGTACACACCAAAGTGCCACATCAACGTAGCAGACTGTTTCAACCATGTCGGTATACCCCGCACAGTTCCCTCACAGCCTTGTTGCTACTTTCTAAGAAAGGTATCCCCAGATCCGGGTTAGGATCTATAGAACTCCCAAGCAACCTACAATAATAAAGCAAGCAAAGCAGACAATTGAAAACACAGTTATGAACTAGCCCTAAGGTACACCTCACTTTAAGATTATCCCCAGCAGAGTCGCCAGTTCTGTGATCGGTGGATCTGGAACTGACTGTTTAACGCTGGTTCGCGAAATGTCGCGGAAGCAAGAGTCGCCACCGTCTTTTATTTTCTCCAAATGGAAAGGACAAAAGCACAGAAAAATTCCTTAAAGAGATTGCTCTCGGTTCGGGAGGTAGATTATAGAAAGGGAAGGTGTTAGCACCCTTTCTATCCATGGTTATCCATGGGCTCTTAGATACTTGCTCATTGTGTTTTCAAAAATGGTTTGTTTGCTTTTCAACTGTGGGTTTTAAAAAGTTTCTTTGAAAAATCTCAGTTCGACTCGTACGTCAGAGTGTTTGAAAAATTTGCTTTGAAAGCTTTTGAAAATGTGTTGGTGTGAAAAGATTTCAGTTTGTTTTGAAGAGAGCAAGTATCCATGACTCGTCTACCTACCCTAAGGAATTCGTCTGTGTAAATGTCCTTTAAAGTAGTGCCATCCCACCATTGAGAGGTAGGTAACACCACCGTTGGAGGTGTTCGGGTCAATTCGAGGTTCGGGACATGGTGATCACCAGAGCAATGGGAAGACACCTTAGAAGCTACCCTCATGCCAGGTTCCCGGATCATGAGGACTTACTAAGACATCCTCTACTCGACGATCACCTTTCGAAAGGCAACAGTGAGGCGTACCCTAGGGGGGGTGTGTGCGATTCGTGTGTCGTTTTCATTGATATTTGTCTTGTCATGTTCATTGTGATCTACGCTTGATTTTATTTTATCCATTCATTCTTGCATGCTTTGTTTAGCAGTTAAAAGTTTGCGGGAAAAATAAATCTAAGCTATTACAAATGGCGCGGGTCCACATCGCCAAAATTAAACCGGACCCGATTTGACAGAAAGTAAATAAAGCAAAAGAAATAAAAGTGCGAGAAGTTTAAGTTACAATGCTTCGGGAGAGATACATAATGAATTAAGCGAAATAAAACAAATGTGCGAATAAAATAAATTACGAACGAGGGCGTTGGACCCTTTTGCAAAATATTATTAATAAGGAATTAAAATTAAGAATTAAAAGAAATGTTTTTTTAGTATTTTTGTGTTTTTTGAGATTTAATAAAAAAGAATTAATTAAAAAACCAAAATGAAATGTTAAACCTAGTTCTAATTATTTTTAAGTTTATTATGAAAGTATTAAAATTTAACCTAAATGCAACCCTAATTAGTTTACAAGTTTAATTATGAAAATAAATAAGTCACTAATATTATGGCAAAAAAAGAGGAAAATTAAAAGGAATAAAAAGTCATTAAACCTAATGCTATATTTTTGGATTTTAGTTATTAAGAAAATGTTGAAATTTTTAACTAAATGAAACCCTAATTTTTATGTACAATTTAATTATAAAAATAAATAAATAAATAATATTATGATAAAAGGAAAAATTAAAAAGGATAAAAATTAAGCCTAAATTCTATATTTTTTATGTTTTATTATGAAAAGAATTAAACTTGCAAAAATCCTAATTAAAACTAAATAATTACATGTTAATTTATTTACAAGAAAATAATTACAATAAAAATATTTATTATTTTTTTTGGTCTTTTCTGATTTTTTAATGAAGTTTTTATATTTTGTGGAAAAAAATAATTAGTTAAATAAACAGCAATAAAAATAAAAATAAGAATTAAAGAAAGAATAGAAGAAAAATAATGAAGGCAAACCAGGGGGTTTTCTGTCCCAATATGGAGGTTAAATTAGTGCAATCCTGGCCCATTTAATATTCAGATCCATTGACTTTCCCAATCATGTATGATGCGTTGACTATGGTTTATTGTGTTCCTTGAATCCCTACCCTTGATTTGAAGCAGCTAGACGCGTGGCTCTTTGGATGTTGAGGCAACATGATGCGCTTTAAGGTCATGCCTGCATAGGAATTGCAATGGAAAAATAATAGTGAAATTATCCAGACCTGGGACTCGAACCCAGGTCACTAGCATTACTGATCACTTCCTGCGCCACTGAACCACTTCAATTACTTTTAATATATAATGGCTATTAATCAATATAAAAGAAAATTGGTTAGTTACCTGAAAAACGCGCGCAATTCAAAAAGAACCACTGGTTGTTGGCCACAAGGTCTTCTTCTTCGTTCCTGCAAATATCAAAAACAAAGGCCACGGTTTTATGTGTGTTCTCTTAGGCCGGTTTATAGAAAATAGCGATTACGCCGTCTCTAAACATAAATTAGGCGCGAGGATGGATTCTTCTTCGTCTGAACACGCTCATGCCAATGATATTATTCACGAGTCCTAATTTTGCCTTGGATGAAAAGCCCTAATTCGAAAACCTGCAAACCCTAAAAAGCTACAATGGCATCTTTGTACATAACACAGGAAAACGCAATTAAATGGATCAGTTAGCTTTAGAATTGCAGGAGGAATAAGAATCCATGCAGAAAATGTTATGAAAATGCTTAAATGTAAGAATACGATTGTGAGTTTTTCACGACATATGCTGAGTTCTGTACACTGATTCCTTGCTTTTTGATGAGTGTTATGAATTGGAATATGATCAGTGAACCACAAGGAAGCTTTTAGAATCAATATTAGGACTTGAATCCACCTAGAACACTGATTTCAGATTTTTGTTTTTATGGCAATTTTTCCAAGTTTTGCAAAGTGTTCTTGGGCGCAGCTTTCAGTGTGTGGGCATTAGGGTTAGCCTTAGTACTTATGAGGGAAGGGAATTAGGTCATTAGTTGGCCTTTATCCATGCCCATGAGAGAACTAGTCTTAGGTCTTTCACCATTAACAAACTTTCCCTTTTTTAAGCAAAACCAAGACTTGGTGTATAACCTAACCCTAGCATGAGTTTGTGAGCTGGCACATGATATATGGAAGCTATTCCAATTCAAATGACACTATTCCATTGATTTTTAAATTTTATTTGAATTTTTAAAGATTTAAAATGAATTAAATTATCAAAAATTAAATAAAATAGAAAAATCAATGTTTGATCTTGAAATTAGTTATGGGACACGTGTGTGGCATGACAAGGCTGAATCAAGTGGAAGAAAGTGGGCCCTTTTGTCAAAAATTGAAGTTTCAAGGATAGTTGACTTTTGCCATTTCACAAAAATTTCCCAACTTCTACAAGGCATAACTTGCTCAATTTTTAAGCTTTTCTCATGTTCTTGGACATTTTGGAAAGGTCTTTGAGTCCTTTAACCAATGCCTTTGGTCCCATGTCATTTTGATTTACCAATCTCAAGTTATGGCCTTTGACTTAAAGTCCATTTTTTGTTGACTTTTGAAAATGACCTATAATGTTGAAATTGATAACTTTTTGTGAGAGCATTTCTTGGACTTGAAGTATGAAGATGAGTTGTATGAAATGTCTTTCCCTTCAAAATGAGCTTTGGATGGAATTTTTCTGATAATCCATGTGAAAGTTATGCTCTGGTCAATTTCAGTTGACTTTTTCAGCTGTCCAAATAAAGAAACTTTTGCATCTTGATGATTTTCTGAGCCAAATTTTGAGAATCATGATCAAGCATTGATCAAGTGATGTTTGTGGCTTCAAAATGATATGTTGACCAAAAATTTGAACTTTTGACTGTCAAATGACCATTTTGCCCCTACAGTTGACTGTAGTGCAATCTAGGGTTTTGACTGTGCAATTTTGAGCTGAATGCCTTGAAACTTGATATGAGGATGCTTAACCATGTTTGTAAGCATATGTGACTTGATTGAGCCTTTGAACACTTCCTTTTCTTGATCAGACTCAAAACCCTAATTTTGATTGTTTAGGAGACAGTTGGACTGTACAACCCTTGGGGAATTTTGTGACTTGGCTTGGCAATTTCTTGAAGAATATGGGAGGGAAAATTTTGGGGTATAACAGTTGCCCCTGTTCAATCTTCTTAGACCTGAGGATGCAGATTGGCGGACGTGCCTTTCGTAATCCGAGGGTAGAAGATGATTGGACACTAGAGTGCCCAGAAATTTGCGCTCACATAGTGGCAGTGATGGTGGAATGGGCTTATAGATGCCATCTGGATGTTTGATTGAGTAAGAGATTCCTTGGCGAGAACCTGTATACCTGCAAAACAGAAAATGAGTACCTGACACGTTGCAGGAGCTGATTTTTAGATGCATGGTATAGATGTGTCCTGACTGGTTACAGGAGCTGAGTCTGGAGCTTCAAACGGCGATGAAAGAACCAGGGATGGTTACTACCTTAGCATGAATGGTAAGAGAACCTTGGGCGACTTTAACTTCAACAACGCTCGTTGAGAAAAATCTTGGGTGTCTTCTACTGGGATAAGAATCAGGGAGATCTTAGGGTCGATCTGACTGAACCAGAGAAGCCTTTGACTGGGTAAGAATCAGGAAAATCTTAGGGTCGAATTAACTGAACCGGACAAGGTCTTGAAATATCTTCAACTGGATAAGCATCAGGGAGATCTTAGGGTCGATCTGACTGAACCAGAGAAGGCCTTTGACTGGATAGGAATCAGGAAAATCTTAGGGTCGATTTAACTGAACCGGACAAGGTCTTGAAATATCTTCAACTGGATAAGCATCAGGGAGATCTTAGGGTCGATCTGACTGAACCAGAGAAGGCCTTTGACTGGATAAGCATCAGGAAGATCTTGGGGTCGATCTGACTGAACCGGTCTAGGTCTTGAAATGTCTTCAACTGGATAAGCATCAGGGAGATCTTAGGGTCGATCTGACTGAACCAGAGAAGGCCTTTGACTGGATAAGCATCAGGAAGATCTTGGGGTCGATCTGACTGAACCGGTCTAGGTCTTGAAATGTCTTCAACTGGATAAGCATCAGGGAGATCTTAGGGTCGATCTGACTGAACCAGAGAAGGCCTTTGACTGGATAAGCATCAGGAAGATCTTGGGGTCGATCTGACTGAACCGGTCTAGGTCTTGAAATGTCTTCAACTGGATAAGCATCAGGGAGATCTTAGGGTCGATCTGACTGAACCAGAGAAGGCCTTTGACTGGATAAGCATCAGGAAAATCTTAGGGTCGACTTAACTGAACCGGTCTAGGTCTTGAAATGTCTTCAACTGGATAAGCATCAGGGAGATCTTAGGGTCGATCTGACTGAACCAGAGAAGGCCTTTGACTGGATAAGCATCAGGAAAATCTTAGGGTCGATTTAACTGAACCGGACAAGGTCTTGGAATGTCTTCAACTGGACAAGAATCAGGGAGATCTTAGGGTCGATCTGACTGAACCAGAGAAGGCCTTTGACTGGATAAGCATCAGGAAAATCTTAGGGTCGATTTAACTGAACCGGTCTAGGTCTTGAAATGTTTTCAACTGGAATAAGTGTCAGAACGTCGCCATATCTGGTTCATATCTGGAAGGAAATCTGGAAGCAGTATCAGAACGTCACCGTCTCTGGTTTACATCTGAAACTATATCTGGAAGGAACTCTGGAAGCAGCATCAGAACGTCACCATATCTGGGTCATATCTGAAACTATATCTAGAAGGATATCTGGAAGCAGCATCAGAACGTCACCATATCTGGGTCATATCTGAAACTATATCTAGAAGGATATCTGGAAGCAGTATCAGAACGTCACCATCATCTGGATCATATCTGAAACTATATCTAGAAGGAAATCTGGAAGCAGTATCAGAACGTCACCATATCTGGGTCATATCTGAAACTATATCTAGAAGGATATCTGGAAGCAGTATCAGAACGTCACCATCATCTGGATCATATCTGAAACTATATCTAGAAGGAAATCTGGAAGCAGTATCAGAACGTCACCATCATCTGGATCATATCTGAAACTATATCTAGAAAGAATTGCGTTAGTTGATAGTAATCATTTTTGTATTGATCTTTTTCCCGAAAAGGCAAAACATAATTGTATGCAAAATCATGATGCATGAACTGTATGTCTTCAAAATTAATGAGATTCGTGCCATATGATGCATATACATGTTACAATGTACGAAGATATGATGTTTATGACTGTATTTTTGTCTAAGAAAATAAATCCTTGACAGGTGCCGGGAAGTCGTATCCTGGGCTGATGTTGAAGAATAATTTTTTTGCCTCCGCTGGGGATGATAGTTGCAAGTATACCGGTGGGAGAAGATAACTCCGTTGGGGAATAAACTTGGCAAATGACGGATTCTGCGGGGAGAAAAGATACTCTAATGACCATGCTGAGAAGTAATACTCTGTGGGAAGAGAGATGCCTTGCTGAGTGTTAATAGTAACCTGCTGAGGATATCCTTGTTGTTGGAAGTGTCGATAGACTTTGCTGGGGATAGGAAGGCTTTGTCGACGACGCTCTTTCCGTGGCTTTTGGCTGAGGATAACCCAGTTATATGACGCGTTCGTGTTCTGCGAGGGGATAAGCTTCCAGAATCTACTGGGGATAAGCTTATTGCTTGGGGATATGGATTCCAATTTTTCTTGGGGAAACTGGATTGGACTCTCTCGGGGGAGTATTGAACTGTATTGGTTATGTTCTTCAACGGAACTTACCCTGATGCCTTGAAGGATAGAACAATCAGACTGCTTAGACCACTCTTCATTGCCCCTGTTTCTATGGGGGAGGAAGACCTATGAGGTGCTGATTGTTGTTGACGGGCGAACCTTCTTCTGGTAGGCAGGTGACAAGATGGCAGGACATAGTCGTACGCTTTGATCCCTAATTTTTTGCTTGGACCGCCCTTTCGGGTTTTCAGTCCACCGAGATACCCATTTTTGCTCAAGCCGCCTTTTCAGGTTTTCGACTTGCCGGGTGTACAGATTTTTTCATTTCATCCCTTCATTTTGCCCGAACCCTTTTGGTTCACCGGGAAGCCCTTATGTTTGCCTAGGTGTGTCAACCTAGCGGGTCTTTGATTTTGCGTAGTATTTTTCGACTATGTCCACGCTCTTAGAATGCAGGTAGGTGCCCCTGGCTGCTTGTGTTGCCATATTACCAGAAGGTGTCTGATCGTGCAAGATTCGTTGCTGGAGTGCCCCAAGTGACTCAGGCAGAGATTTGCCCCAGGCTTTTTGGCCTTTTGAGAGATTCTCTAGATCTTGACTTAACTGCCCCAGATGGTAGACCATGATCATGCCGTGCCCCTTGATTGGAGATACTCTTGTTCATTAGACTTTCGTCATGCGGATTTCTATGCTGTTCAAACAAAAAGTCATATGCAAACAAAGTTATGTTAAAAATGCAAAGCTTATGTCTGTCTCGAAGATTTTGAAAATGCATTCTTTTTCATAAAACAAGTAAATGTTTGTAAAAACATGATGTCAACTCCGTATTTACCGTAGGCCTTAAGGAGTCAGGATACCTTTCGTAACAGTATGCTTTCAAACTAACCCATGCTTCAGCTAGGACTTTTAAGGGTTATAACATGGCCTGGTTCACGATTTAAGAAACAAAGGATAAAGGCTCAAATTATTTGTACCCACCCGCTCTTCGTGATGTTCTCCAAACCTAAACTCAGTTGATCATACGTTAGACCTAGTTTGAGTCTTTGTTCTGATTTTCCAGTGATGATTCGGATGTTGATGATTTATTCTGAATAGGCAGTCATCATTTTTTGTCGGGGGTTTGTGGGACCTCTTTCTTTTTGATTTTGTTATCCCTATTTTTTGCCTGAACTGTTTCCTTTTTTGGAATTACAGTCAGCGGGATGCCCCAGTTTTGTAAGTCTTCTTCGTTGGCTTTGACTTTTTGGGCTTTTCATTTGTGATTTTTTGTTGATAATGACTGCCTGTCCTTATGATTATTCGGAACCATCACCGTATTTCTTTGTTTTGTAAGGATCTCTTTGGTGCCATTCGTTATGCACTTGGATCAACTGAGAGACTACCCTGCCCCAGGTTATGATTGAGGGTTTTGATTTTCGAAAATAAAAACTCCTACTTCTTTGGCTCAGAAGGGTTGACGAGGTATTATCATCCTTATAACTCCAGTGTTTAGGAATTGAAACAATGCCTGTACCTCATCAGCGGGGTCTGTTCAAAAGCATACTGTAATGATCGTGGTATCGTTTTCGTCATCCTCCCTCAAGAGGCTTAGAATTTTAGATCCAGAGTTGACATCAGAAAAAATATGAAAATAATTTGCATAGAGTGAATACGAATATATTGATTCAAAATAGACATAAGCGATGCATTAATGGAATAACAATGTTTAACATGAATAAATGTCTAAACAACCAAAGAATAACACAACTTGAACATTCGAATGAACAAAAGTCTTTTCATCTCAGGGCTTGTCACTTTAAATGGTGAGCCTTGGAGGGATGGTAGAAAAATTCAGCCTGACCATCTTGTGTGAACTCCAGTGTTCCTTCATCAATCAGGTCCTGGATCTTGTTCTTCAGAGCCCAACACTCATTTGTATCATGTCCTGGACAGGCAGAGTGGTAGGCACACCTTTTATTGGGATCATAAGTAGGATGTGCTGTTTTGGGGTTCTGGGGATGAGCCCTTAATGTGATCAAATTCAATCTCAACAGACGTTGTAAAGCTTGAAACAGCGACATGTTGAGCGGGGTGAATTGCCTCTTGGACTTGTCTGGCTGAAGCCGGTGAGGTTGATGCTGAATTTGTGACACTGGAGCCATTTGAGGAGCTCTCCCTTTATCTCCTTGTCTCAAGGGTGATTGAATGATGAATGGCTTTTTACCCTTAGACGTTTGCCCCAGTTGGCTACCCCGAAGCAGTTGGTTGACGAGAACCCCGAGCTCATCTTGTCTTTGAACTAGCCCTTGAATGGCATTCCTCTGCCCCAGCATTTGGGCTTTCATTGCATCCATCTCAGCTTGTAGGTGTTTCAACCTTTCATCCTCAGCACTGTTCCTGACAAAAGTCTCCATGAGAAGTGTCCTTAGCTCCTCTTGCCCCTTGGATAGATTCAGGAGGATTTCCCTAAACTGAGTCCCTTGAGCAAGAAAGTCCTGGTTATCTGGTTGGAAGGCCATTGCTGAAATAAACAGCGAGAAGGGTAAGTAACCTGCAACAAGGGTACCTGTTATGCAATGATGTGTATGACATGCATGCAATGTTTTCAAGGATCTCGCGGGGTAAACAAGAAAATTTTGTTAGCATTGGAATTTATAGCTTGATTGAAGGAAACCCATGTTGTTGAGAACTCTTCTTCAAGGGTCAAAGGCTCACCATATCCAGTGGGTCATAGCCCCTGACTTTAGTCATCATGTCTGGTTTTGGTTTTCAAACAACCTTGATTATGGGAACCTTCTTCAAGAGTCAGAGCTCACCATATCAAGTGGGTCATAGCCCCTGACAACCTTGGCTGGAGGAAAATAAATCCTCTTTGCCCCTTGCTAGACGTTTGATTCATCATGACCTGCATCACAAGCCCTTGAGATCCTCGAAATGGGTTAGTTTTCATGCAGGATGTATGCAATGGTATGATGTTATGCTATGCATGGGGTAATGCAAGTAACCCTGTTATGAGTCCCAATTAAGGACTATAAACAAACCCTGCAAGAAATTCAGTACACTTTGTTATGAGCCCTAATTAAGGACTATAAACAAAACCTGCAAGAAACTTAGTAAACTTTGTTATGAGCCCTAATTAAGGACTACAAACAAAACCTGCAAGCAGTTAGTAAACTCTGTTATGAGCCCTAATTTAAGGACTACAAACAAAACCTGCAAGAAACTTAGTATACTTTGTTATGAGCCCTAATTAAGGACTACAAACAAAACCTGCAAGCAGTTCATGTGTCAGATAACAAGCATGCAAGTAGGCAAGTACAAAGGCACACAAGTCACACAAGAGAAACCCTTAAGGTTTAAGGCCAGCATGGGGTCTGGGTAATACCCTCTTGAAGTTGGTGGGCTCAACCTGTCCTAATCAAAGTAACCGGGTTCTAAGGTTCCCAATATCACGGGATTGCTTTCATTGTTCATCGTTTCGATTTAGCCACTGAACTGGCGACCGAAATATTCCAGGAAAGCAACCCTCAATTGAGTGTAGTATCGAGTATCAACCAACCTCGGACTGCACTAAAGTCAGTTATCTCACTACCCTAAAGAGGCCAAGATAGTTCAATTAAGGTTCCTAAGGTCTGTTGATGCTTCACGACACCACGCGGAGGCCCCGTACTCTCCTTGACTGAACTCAAGGGTTACCGGTACACACCAAAGTGCCACATCAACGTAGCAGACTGTTTCAACCATGTCGGTATACCCCGCACAGTTCCCTCACAGCCTTGTTGCTACTTTCTAAGAAAGGTATCCCCAGATCCGGGTTAGGATCTATAGAACTCCCAAGCAACCTACAATAATAAAGCAAGCAAAGCAGACAATTGAAAACACAGTTATGAACTAGCCCTAAGGTACACCTCACTTTAAGATTATCCCCAGCAGAGTCGCCAGTTCTGTGATCGGTGGATCTGGAACTGACTGTTTAACGCTGGTTCGCGAAATGTCGCGGAAGCAAGAGTCGCCACCGTCTTTTATTTTCTCCAAATGGAAAGGACAAAAGCACAGAAAAATTCCTTAAAGAGATTGCTCTCGGTTCGGGAGGTAGATTATAGAAAGGGAAGGTGTTAGCACCCTTTCTATCCATGGTTATCCATGGGCTCTTAGATACTTGCTCATTGTGTTTTCAAAAATGGTTTGTTTGCTTTTCAACTGTGGGTTTTAAAAAGTTTCTTTGAAAAATCTCAGTTCGACTCGTACGTCAGAGTGTTTGAAAAATTTGCTTTGAAAGCTTTTGAAAATGTGTTGGTGTGAAAAGATTTCAGTTTGTTTTGAAGAGAGCAAGTATCCATGACTCGTCTACCTACCCTAAGGAATTCGTCTGTGTAAATGTCCTTTAAAGTAGTGCCATCCCACCATTGAGAGGTAGGTAACACCACCGTTGGAGGTGTTCGGGTCAATTCGAGGTTCGGGACATGGTGATCACCAGAGCAATGGGAAGACACCTTAGAAGCTACCCTCATGCCAGGTTCCCGGATCATGAGGACTTACTAAGACATCCTCTACTCGACGATCACCTTTCGAAAGGCAACAGTGAGGCGTACCCTAGGGGGGGTGTGTGCGATTCGTGTGTCGTTTTCATTGATATTTGTCTTGTCATGTTCATTGTGATCTACGCTTGATTTTATTTTATCCATTCATTCTTGCATGCTTTGTTTAGCAGTTAAAAGTTTGCGGGAAAAATAAATCTAAGCTATTACAAATGGCGCGGGTCCACATCGCCAAAATTAAACCGGACCCGATTTGACAGAAAGTAAATAAAGCAAAAGAAATAAAAGTGCGAGAAGTTTAAGTTACAATGCTTCGGGAGAGATACATAATGAATTAAGCGAAATAAAACAAATGTGCGAATAAAATAAATTACGAACGAGGGCGTTGGACCCTTTTGCAAAATATTATTAATAAGGAATTAAAATTAAGAATTAAAAGAAATGTTTTTTTAGTATTTTTGTGTTTTTTGAGATTTAATAAAAAAGAATTAATTAAAAAACCAAAATGAAATGTTAAACCTAGTTCTAATTATTTTTAAGTTTATTATGAAAGTATTAAAATTTAACCTAAATGCAACCCTAATTAGTTTACAAGTTTAATTATGAAAATAAATAAGTCACTAATATTATGGCAAAAAAAGAGGAAAATTAAAAGGAATAAAAAGTCATTAAACCTAATGCTATATTTTTGGATTTTAGTTATTAAGAAAATGTTGAAATTTTTAACTAAATGAAACCCTAATTTTTATGTACAATTTAATTATAAAAATAAATAAATAAATAATATTATGATAAAAGGAAAAATTAAAAAGGATAAAAATTAAGCCTAAATTCTATATTTTTTATGTTTTATTATGAAAAGAATTAAACTTGCAAAAATCCTAATTAAAACTAAATAATTACATGTTAATTTATTTACAAGAAAATAATTACAATAAAAATATTTATTATTTTTTTTGGTCTTTTCTGATTTTTTAATGAAGTTTTTATATTTTGTGGAAAAAAATAATTAGTTAAATAAACAGCAATAAAAATAAAAATAAGAATTAAAGAAAGAATAGAAGAAAAATAATGAAGGCAAACCAGGGGGTTTTCTGTCCCAATATGGAGGTTAAATTAGTGCAATCCTGGCCCATTTAATATTCAGATCCATTGACTTTCCCAATCATGTATGATGCGTTGACTATGGTTTATTGTGTTCCTTGAATCCCTACCCTTGATTTGAAGCAGCTAGACGCGTGGCTCTTTGGATGTTGAGGCAACATGATGCGCTTTAAGGTCATGCCTGCATAGGAATTGCAATGGAAAAATAATAGTGAAATTATCCAGACCTGGGACTCGAACCCAGGTCACTAGCATTACTGATCACTTCCTGCGCCACTGAACCACTTCAATTACTTTTAATATATAATGGCTATTAATCAATATAAAAGAAAATTGGTTAGTTACCTGAAAAACGCGCGCAATTCAAAAAGAACCACTGGTTGTTGGCCACAAGGTCTTCTTCTTCGTTCCTGCAAATATCAAAAACAAAGGCCACGGTTTTATGTGTGTTCTCTTAGGCCGGTTTATAGAAAATAGCGATTACGCCGTCTCTAAACATAAATTAGGCGCGAGGATGGATTCTTCTTCGTCTGAACACGCTCATGCCAATGATATTATTCACGAGTCCTAATTTTGCCTTGGATGAAAAGCCCTAATTCGAAAACCTGCAAACCCTAAAAAGCTACAATGGCATCTTTGTACATAACACAGGAAAACGCAATTAAATGGATCAGTTAGCTTTAGAATTGCAGGAGGAATAAGAATCCATGCAGAAAATGTTATGAAAATGCTTAAATGTAAGAATACGATTGTGAGTTTTTCACGACATATGCTGAGTTCTGTACACTGATTCCTTGCTTTTTGATGAGTGTTATGAATTGGAATATGATCAGTGAACCACAAGGAAGCTTTTAGAATCAATATTAGGACTTGAATCCACCTAGAACACTGATTTCAGATTTTTGTTTTTATGGCAATTTTTCCAAGTTTTGCAAAGTGTTCTTGGGCGCAGCTTTCAGTGTGTGGGCATTAGGGTTAGCCTTAGTACTTATGAGGGAAGGGAATTAGGTCATTAGTTGGCCTTTATCCATGCCCATGAGAGAACTAGTCTTAGGTCTTTCACCATTAACAAACTTTCCCTTTTTTAAGCAAAACCAAGACTTGGTGTATAACCTAACCCTAGCATGAGTTTGTGAGCTGGCACATGATATATGGAAGCTATTCCAATTCAAATGACACTATTCCATTGATTTTTAAATTTTATTTGAATTTTTAAAGATTTAAAATGAATTAAATTATCAAAAATTAAATAAAATAGAAAATCAATGTTTGATCTTGAAATTAATTATGGGACACGTGTGTGGCATGACAAGGCTGAATCAAGTGGAAGAAAGTGGGCCATTTTGTCAAAAATTGAAGTTTCAAGGATAGTTGACTTTTGCCATTTCACAAAAATTTCCCAACTTCTACAAGGCATAACTTGCTCAATTTTTAAGCTTTTCTCATGTTCTTGGACATTTTGGAAAGGTCTTTGAGTTCTTTAACCAATGCCTTTGGTCCCATGTCATTTTGATTTACCAATCTCAAGTTATGGCCTTTGACTTAAAGTCCATTTTTTGTTGACTTTTGAAAATGACCTATAATGTTGAAATTGATAACTTTTTGTGAGAGCATTTCTTGGACTTGAATTATGAAGATGAGTTGTAGGAAATGTCTTTCTCTTAAAAATGAGCTTTGGATGGAATTTTTCTGATAATCCATGTGAAAGTTATGCTCTGGTCAATTTCAGTTGACTTTTTCAGCTGTCCAAATAAAGAAACTTTTGCATCTTGATGATTTTCTGAGCCAAATTTTGAGAATCATGATCAAGCATTGATCAAGTGATGTTTGTGGCTTCAAAATGATATGTTGACCAAAAATTTGAACTTTTGACTGTCAAATGACCATTTTGCCCCTACAGTTGACTGTAGTGCAATCTAGGGTTTTGACTGTGCAATTTTGAGCTGAATGCCTTGAAACTTGATATGAGGATGCTTGACCATGTTTGTAAGCATATGTGACTTGATTGAGCCTTTGAACACTTCCTTTTCTTGATCAGACTCAAAACCCTAATTTTGATTGTTTAGGAGACAGTTGGACTGTACAACCCTTGGGGAATTTTGTGACTTGGCTTGGCAATTTCTTGAAGAATATGGGAGGGCAAATTTTGGGGTATAACAAAGGCCAACTTACATCAGCGCCAAAATTGATCCAGAACTTAGGTTGGAAGTAATCCAATTGTTGAAAGAGTTTAAAGACTGTTTTGCATGGGATTATGACGAAATGCCTGGTCTCGACAGAGGATTGGTAGAACTTCAGTTGCCAATCAAACCTGGGAAGAAGCCAATCAAGCAAAATCCAAGACGCTTCGCTCCAGAAATACTGTCGAAGATCAAAACGGAAGTCGAGAGACTGCTGAAATGCAAATTCATACGCGTTACAAGGTACGTCGAATGGATTGCAAACATTGTGCCAGTAATTAAGAAAAATGGTACGTTAAGGGTGTGCATAGATTTCAGAGATTTGAATGCTGCTACACCCAAAGATGAATATCCTATGCCTGTGGCGGAAATGCTAGTCGATTCTGCCGCTGGCTATGAATACCTGAGTATGCTCGATGGTTATTCAGGATATAATCAAATTTTCATTGCTGAAGAGGATGTGTCGAAAACAGCCTTTCGATGCCCTGGGGCCTTAGGCACTTACGAATGGGTAGTGATGCCTTTTGGCCTAAAGAACGCTGGGGAAACGTACCAGCGAGCAATGAATACTATCTTCCATGATTTTATTAACACTTTTATGCAAGTATATATTGATGACATTGTTATAAAATCTGTTTCCAGGAAGAATCATATTGACCACCTTCGACAATCATTCGAAAGAATGAGAGAACATGGTCTGAAGATGAACCCTTTGAAGTGTGCATTCTGTGTGAAAGCTGGAGATTTCTTGGGCTTCGTTGTCCACAAGAAAGGAATCGAAATCACCCAGAACAAGACGAAGGCAATTCTGGAAGCGAAAGCGCCATCGAATAAGAAGGAACTGCAATCTCTCTTAGGCAAGATAAATTTCTTAAGGAGGTTTATATCTAATCTAAGTGGGAAAGCTCAGGCCTTTTCACCCTTACTTCGACTGAATAAAGAAGGGTTCGAATGGGGGCAAGAGCATCAAGAAGCCTTCGACAAAATCAAAGGGTACCTCACTAAGCCACCTATTTTGGTGCCTCCTTGTAGCAATAGGAGTATGAGATTGTACATAGCTGCATCTGACAAAACTTTGGGAAGCATGTTAGCCCAAGAGGATGAGAATGGAGTCGAAAGACCCATTTACTATCTCAGTAGAGTTTTGAACGATGAAGAAACTAGATATAGCGAAGTTGAAAAATTGTGTCTATGTCTGTATTTCTCTTGTACAAAACTCAAGCAATATATAAAACCAGTTGATGTGTATGTTTCGTCTCATTTTGATGTTTTCAAATATATGTTGTCGAAACCTATCTTGCATAGTCGAATTGGCAAGTGGGCATTAGCATTGACTGGATACTCCTTGACCTTTATGCCTCTTAAGGCAGTAAAAGGACAAGTGGTTGCAGACTTTATAGTCGACCACTCAATTCAAGTTGAGGATATTAATTATGTGGAGATAGAACCTTGGAGATTCTACTTCGATGGTTCCAGCCATAAAGATGGAACAGGGGTAGGAGTCTTGATCATTTCTCCAGAAAAAATTCCAACAACATTCAAGTACAAGATATCAGGTTCTTGTTCGAACAATGAGGCTGAGTATGAAGCTCTAATTACTGGCCTTGAGATATTATTGGAATTGGGGGCAACTCGAGTAGAAATAATGGGAGACTCAGAGTTAGTCATTAAGCAAGTCACAAAGGAATATAAATGCATAAGAGAGAATCTCATTATGTACTTTGTGATAGCAAATCGTTTATTGAAAAAATTTGAAATGGTCAATATTCGACACATACCCAGAGTCGAAAATCAAATAGCCAACGACTTGGCACAAATTGCATCTGGGTATAAGATTTCAAAAACGAGGTTACAAAGAGCGATCGAAGTTCGAGAAAAGATAAGAGCAACTTGTCTATCACCAACAGATTTGGAATCGACGAGACTAGGATATGCTGATCAAAGTAACTTCGAAATTTCGTTCATAGATAATTTGTCAGAGCAAGAATGGAGAAAACCCATTGTGGATTATCTTCAAAACCCAGGAGCTTCGACAGAACGAAAAACAAAGTACAGGGCGTTGAGTTATGTACTCATGGGTAATGAGTTATTCAAGAAAACGCCTGAAGGGGTATTGCTAAAATGCTTAAGTGAAACTGAGGCATACATAGCCCTTTCGACTACGCACACTGGAGCATGTGGAGCTCACCAAGCAGGCCATAAGATGAAATGGTTGTTGTTTCGACAGGGACTATACTGGCCCACTATGCTGAAAGATTGTGTTGAGTTCGCCAAAGGGTGCCAAGAATGTCAAGTCCATACAGGCATCCAACATGTACCAGCAAGTGAACTTCACTCGATAGTGAAACCTTGGCCCTTTAGAGGATGGGCGTTGGACCTCATTGGAGAGATTCGACCAGCATCATCGAAGAGTCAGAAATACATACTGGTAGGCATTGATTATTTTACTAAGTGGATCGAAGCTATCCCTTTAGTCAATGTAGACCAAGAAAATGTCATTGAATTTATTCAAAAGAACATTATCTTTAGGTATGGAATCCATGAGACGATAACAACTGATCAAGGATCAGTTTTCACTGGTCGAAAGATGTAGGAATTCGCTCAGGAATCAGGTTTCAAACTCCTAACATCAACGCCTTATTATGCACAGGCAAATGGTCAAGTCGAAGCAGCAAACAAAGTAGTGATTGGCTTGATAAAAAAGCATGTTGGGAAGAAACCAAAGAATTGGCACAAGACGTTAGACCAGATTCTGTGGGCTTGTCGAACGTCCCCAAAAGAAGCCACAGGTACAACACCATATAGGCTAACTTTTGGCCATGATACAGTGTTGCCAGCAGAAGTTTGTCTTCAATCTGCAAGGGTTCAGAGGCATTATGATATTCCCTCTGAAATTTATTGGAACATGATGTTAGACGAACTGGTGGACTTAGACGAAGAAAGATTGCGCGCTCTTGACCTACTCAGGCTTCAGAAGAAAAGAGTAGAAGACTCTTATAATAAAAAGGTAAAACCTAAGGTATTTTTGCCTGAAGAACTAGTTTGGAAGGTAATTCTTCCCATGGATCGAAGGGATCGAAGCATGGGGAAATGGTCACCCAAATGGGAAGGACCATTCAGAGTTATCCAAACTTTTTCTGGTGGAGCCTATGAAGTCGAAGAGTTAGGTGAAGATAAAAGGCTCTTGAGAGTAAATGGTAAATATTTGAAAAAATACAAGCCTACACTCCAAGAGGTAAAAATAAAATAATAAAATAACAAGACTAAATTAACCATGAAAAGCCAAAATGGAAATTTTTTATAAATCTAGCCAAGATGGCAATGTTGTCGAATATAGATTACAAAATATGGTTACAAAAGCTGAATCAATCAGAAGAGAACAAAGTCCTTGAGTCGAAGGTATTTGACTTGCAGCAGCTCCAATCTTTTCTTGCACCAGGCATTCTCTTGCACAAGCTTGGCAATCTGAGCGTCGAAGCCTTGGGCCTTCTCAGCGAATTCCAGGCCCTGTTTGATTTCAGTTTGACTTTCGGTGTCTGGGACGGTCGAAAGAAGTTCCTCCTTGCGTTTGGTGTTGGCATTTATCTTAGCCTCTATTTCTTCGATTTGTGCCCTGAAGGAAGCATTCTCTCGATCGATGGCATCGACTTCTTCCTGCGTAGATGCTTTTTGCTTCGACAACTCCGCAATTCGAGAAGTTGTCTCCGAAACAGCAGTCCATGCAGAAGAGCTTTTGCCATATAACACCTCAAGCTGACTATTAAAGCCCCTTTGGCGCCTATAATCTGCTGAGCCCTGATCAATCATGGAGTGTAACTCCATGATTAAGCCTGAGACTTCTGGAGCTACAGCTAACAAGTCGACAGCATTCAAAACTTCCCTCAAGTATGATGGAGCAGTGGGGTCCCCCTCTAAAGCCTTCATCAAGTCCTTCTTGAAAAACTGGGCCTTAACCTTCGCTAAAGCTTCATCAAGAGGAGAGGTTTCAGTGGACTTCCCCGACAGGGTAGGAACCTCCTGACTAGCATCGGATGAACTCTTGCTCTCGATGATTGCGTTGAGATAGCTAACAGGGTCAGTTTGTTTCAAGAGTTCTAAGTCCTCTTTCGACCTGTGCTTCGTTGAGGTAACAGCCCTTGCAACAGCATTGTCTTGGGTTTGAGGCTGTTGAATGTTAGGTGTCTCGACTTGTTCACCTTCGACTTGGACTGGGGCAGTACTAGCGTCATCTTCGTGCCCTTCGCCAGTGGCACCTTGGTTTTCTTCGCCAGCATTGCCTTGGTCCCCTTCGTTACGATTCTCTTCCGACAGATCCACCACCTGAACCTCTTTCGGCTGTTGTTCTTCCGTTTGAGGATCTTCTGCTGGTTTTTCTACCGTCTCAGCATTGGCCTCATCTATTGTAGTATGGGCTTCGTCATTTCCCAAGCCTTTTTCTTGCGGCCTGCTGAGTTCAGCAGACTCCAGTGTTTCAGAGGTCCTTGGCGGAGAGCTTTCAGTGGTGTCCTGAAAAAGGAAAGAAGAAGAATCTTCAGAGATCGAAAGAAACATAGTCGAATGTAGGTGTCTACATCTAAGTTACAAAGAGATCTAAGAGATTACCTGTAAATTAGATTCAGCCCCAGGGATGGAATTGTCGCTTTCGACAGGCTTGTTGAGAAGAACGTTTAGTTCCTCCTCCGTTGGTTCCTCAATGATCACTGGAGGTGGCCTGGGCTTTCTTCCAGCAACCTTGATTCTGATTGTTCGACCCTCAGGAGCAGGAGCAGGAGCGTCCTTCGTCAGCTTTCGCCTTTTCAAAGGAGCAGGGGGAGAATCATCTTCTTCATCGCTCCCAGATTCGACCACCAGTGCTGGCCGTTTCTTGGGCGAAGGTGCCTAAAAAACCAATGGGAATTCGACTTAGCAATTGCATCGAAAGTCAAAAAAAAAAATCGAAAGCCAGAAGAAAATAATGAAAGTCTGGTTACCGATACAGAAGGCTTTTTCGAAGGGCCTTCCCCCTGTCGGTTGTTTGTGGTCTTCGCCGGCGCTATGGTCTTCGCCGGCGGTGGAGGTTTTGTTGAGGGGCCTCCTCCCTGTTGGCTTTCTGCAACCTTCTTGGCTACAGGCTTTCGAACAACTGAAATCGAATAAATAGTTAACAAGCTAGCAGTCGAAAGAGAAAGACAAAGTAATGTGAGGGGATGAACTTACATTGTTTTATTTTGTCCAGCACAAGGACAAAAGATTTTTGAAGCTCATCCACGAAGTCCTTCTCGTCGAAAAACTCCTCAGCGTAATAGCTTTTCCACCACTCCTCGAAGGATGGTGAGCAAAGAAAGTTGAGCTGGTAGTCAAACAACGAGAGAACTGTTCGACCAGCATATCTTCCGATATGTTTAGTGGCAGCTTCTTCGGTGTAATCATTGTAGAAGTACAACATAGACTTTTCTCTTGGAAAGATTGGAGAGGGTAAGGTTTGAATAATACCAAACTGGCGAGATACCAGGTTTGGTTGGTATGCAATCAGACTCAAGTGAGTCTTAGAGCTCTTGAATCGAAGAGGCATGATCCTTGGTGTGAGGAACGCCTCCCATATTGTTGTGTGTTCGTCAACTTGAGGACCACTCGACGTCCTAGGATGTGGCCTCGTGAACCACGCTGGGCCTACCTTCCGTCGAGCAAACGGAGCCATAGTCGAAGCAAACTCCTTCCTTCTAGCAAACATCAGAACGAAGTTTGTGAAAGTTTGCTGAAACTCTAGCCCATCTTCCATTGGGGTCAACAGAGCCAGTCTGGTTCCTTCGACACGTCTGTTCGCTATCGCTGGAGCCTGCTCATTTATTTGAATCTTCTTAGGCAAGAAAGATTCGAAGGTGGCATTGAGCCACAGTTGGAGCAACCAAAAAGGTCCAGCAAGTAGCAAACTGGCCCTGTTCTCGACGATCTTTAGAAGAGTCGCTCCGTTGCTAATCGACTCATACAGGTTCGCCAGAATCAATTCTGCCAAACAGATATTTTGGCCGTGGTGGAGTTGAGTGGCGAGAGTGACCATCTTCTTGGTCACCTGTAAAGATTTGGTGCAAAACACAAAGCGTGACAGCCATAAGGCTAGAAACGCAATGTGTTCGACATCCGACACAACATCTGTCGACCTGTCGTGGTAGTGATTGATGAAGGTGGTATATGTTGGTTTGGTGGCAGAGAATCCAATTTGATCCTCCGACATCTCCTCCGGATCGAAGTAGTCCCCGGTGGGTCGAAGGCCAGTGATAGCGGCCACATCGAAGAGTGTAGGAGTCAGCATCCCACAGGGAAGATGGAAAGTAAAGTGGGAGTAGTCCCAGAAAAGTAGAGAAGCTATCAGCATCTCCGGAGAATAGTTCAAACCTGTCTTCGACAGCATCACCAGGTCGAAAATCCCCATGTCTTTCCAGATCGAAGCTTGGTGTTTCTCCATCTTTGCCAGCCAAGCAACGTAATCAGGAGTAAGGCTAGGGCTAGACCTGAAAGCCCTAACCCCTTTGTTGAAGAAACGAAGGTCGATTTTGTCTTTAGCAGGGTCTTCGTTATCCTCTGCATCTTTTTTGGCGCATGCAACCGGTTTGAGTTTCTCAACTACCGGGAAATAACTCTTGATCTTCATGGCCTCAGCAATACTTGGGTACAAGGGGCCAGACATAGAAAAGATCTGGTTGGAATATCCAACCGGGATCATAAGGTGGCGTGAGTAAACATCACGCACGGCAATGTCCAAGGGTTCAGGGACCCTTCGTTGGCCTGCAGAAGTTACTACTGGAGCAGTGACGAAAACCTTGGGTTTAACGTTTCCAGATGGTACGGTAGCGCTAGGAGCATTGGAACCAGATGCCATTGTTAATGAGGTTGAAGACGAAGTGAAGGAAGAAAGGTTTTTTGCAAAGATGACAAGTTTGTATGAGAATAAGGAAGTCTGAAAGCTAGATGGCGTAAAAAGTCCCACAATGGGGTACTTACTGCTATTTATAGTAGTGGGGAAAATCCCCAAAACCGAGGACATTAAATACCATTTAATGTTGCAGGAGATAGTGGGACACGTGGCATCCCCCTGTTGTTCTAGCCGTTTCTGCAGAAATAGAGGGACGCAGCGTGCGTCCTCGTTTTTGGGAATTGTCATAATGACAAATTCTGAAATGACGTTTTGCACTGCATGCTGTGCTGAAGTGACGTCTTAGGTACGGACAAATGATGGTTTTCTTGGGATTGCCAGTGGTTGGTAGAAGACAACAAAAAGTGCACAATTAAACTTGTGACTAAGAGCGAAAAGACAGGTGTCGAATGGCGTTTCAAAGAATGCCTTTTTCTTTCAGAGTCGAAATAAGGCATTCTTGGGGGGCAATTTGTTGGCTCCTAAATTCGACACCCTTGTTTTATTAATGTCAGCCATTAGAGCTGAAGGATGCTTTCGACCAGCTAGGTCCGTCGAAACGCCTATCGAAAGTTGGCAAGGTACTTAGAAGATTTCTTCCAAGGGAGAAGTTGGTTGCCTTCGACGTCGAAGGTGTTTCTCGTCAAAAATGCTTCTCGACAAAGGTGTTCGATGGTTCAGAGTGGAACGGTTTGAAATTCAAGCGTTTGGAGGGAAAACGGTTTCCAGCAGTTACCAAGTGCAACGTGCAAAGATCTGGAGCGTCGAACGTTGAGAACGTGCCAAGTGGAATCATCTCGAAGCAGTGTAACTGCCCGACGGTTACTTGGGATGTTTTAGTATAAATAGTAGTAGTCATGTAGTTTCTCGCGTGTGTTCACAATTCTATACAAAGTCACTCATATAGATTCGAGTACCCAGCGTGTGAGAAAGAATTGTTGAGAAATGTATGTGTGAAACACCAACTTTATTAATCAAAGTCATTTACTTTTCCAGAAATTTACTTGTTTTCTTCTTTACATTCCTGTCGAAGCCCTTTTATTTTAAGCCTTCCTTTACTTCAAGCCTTCATTTATTTTACCAAGTTTATCTCTTCATGCAATTTATTTAAAGCCTCTTTATTTTCTAGTCATTTAACTAATATCCAATTTAACCAAAACTTCAAAAATCAACCTATGTCCTAGGATCAATCTGATCGGTCCTGCGAGTAACCAAATAAGTAACCATTTGGAGGATCAGCGGTTGTTTACCAAAAACGAAGGTAAACACCTGAGCACAGAGATAGACAGAAAGGAGGTCAAGATTGGTGCAAATTTGGAAGTTAAGGTCAAACAGCGGTTGATACAAATGTTGTACGACTACGTCGAGATCTTTGCCTGGTCATATGAAGACATGCCTGGTTTAGACACTGATATTGTGGTTCATCGTTTGCCGACCAAAGAGGACTGTCCTCCGATTAAACAGAAGGTCCATCGTATGCGCCCTGAAATGTCAGAAAAGATCAAGGCGGAAGTCATGAAGCAGTTCGATGCAGGGTTCTTAGTTGTCACCTCCTATCCACAGTGGGTTGCTAACATTGTTCCGGTACCTAAGAAAGATGGTAAGGTACGGATGTGCGTGGATTATAGAGATTTGAATAGGGAAAGCCCCAAGGATGACTTCCCACTTCCTCATATTTACGTTCTAGTTGATAACACCGTGCAACACAAAATCTTATCCTTCATGGATGGTTTCTCTGGCTACAACCAGATCAAGATGGCTCCTGAAGACATGGAAAAGACAACCTTCATCACACAGTGGGGCACCTTCTGTTACAAGGTGATGCCTTTCAGGTTGAAGAATGCTGGGGTAACTTATCAGTGCGCCATGGTCACTTTGTTCCACGATATGATTCATCATGAGATCGAAGTTTATGTTGATGACATGATAGCTAGGTCTCAAACTTAGGAAGAGCACCTTGATCATATACAAAAGTTGTTCGACAGGTTGAAGATATACAAGCTGAGGTTGAATCCGAACAGGTGCACCTTTGGTGTAAGGTCTGGTAAACTTCTGGGTTTCATTGTCAGTGACAAAGGCATCCAAGTAGATCCTGCGAAGGTAAAAGCCATACAAGAGATTTCGGCTTCCCGTACAGAGAAGGAGGTTAGAGGTTTCTTGGGACGCTTGAATTATATTTCCAGGTTCATTTCACATCTGACTGTTACTTGTGAGCCCATCTTTAAGCTTTTGAAGAAAGATCAAGTGGTAAAGTGGAATGATGAATGCCATACCGCTTTCGAAAGAATCAAATAATACCTTCAAGAACCGCCAATTCTGATGCCTCCGATTGAAGGAAGACCTTTGATATTGTACTTAAAAGTGCTAGACAATTTAATGGGGTGTGTGCTGGGGCAGCATGACGAGTCTGGTCGAAAAGAGCATGCGATATACTACCTTAGCAAAAAGTTTACCAACTGTGAGACAAGATACTCACTGCTCGAGAAAACTTGTTGCGTTTTGGCATGGGATGCTCGCTGACTAAGACAATACATGATGACCCACACTACTTTGTTGATATCTAAGATGGATCCGATCAAATACATCTTTGAGAAACCTGTTCTCTCCGGAAGAATAGCAAGATGGCAGATGATCTTAACTGAGTATGATATACAATATACAACCCAGAACGTAATCAAGGGGAGTGTATTGGCTGATCATTTGGCTCATCAGGCCGTGGATGACTACCAGTCCATGAATTTTGAGTTCCCGGATGAGAATATTATGCTGGTGACTGACTATGAAGAACCTGGACCGGATGAAGGACCCGAAGAGGGATCTCGATGGACCATGGTTTTTGATGGAGCTTCGAACGCACTCGGTAACGACATTGGTGCAGTAATCATATCTCCTAAGGGATGTCATACTCCTTTCACTGCCTGGCTATATTTCAACTACACTAACAACATGGCAGAGTATGAAGCTTGTATCATGGGTCTCAAGGCCGCTATTGACCTCAGGATCAAGTTCTTGGACGTTTTCGGGGATTCAGCCTTGGTAATAAGTCAGATCAAAGGCGAATAGGATACAAAGCATCTGAATCTCATCCCATACAAAGAGTACTTGTTGACATTGCTCCCACACTTTGAGGAGGTAACTTTTGAACATATCCCACGAGAGGAGAACCAGTTAGCGGACGCGCTAGCTACCATGTCTTCTATGTTCAAAGTTAGGTGGGACAATGAAGCTCCCCAAATCACCATTGAGAGGTTGGATGAACCAGCACACTATTGTGAGATTGATACTAATGAGGTGGCAGACAAACCCTGGTTTCACGAAGTCAAAAGGTATCTCGAGACTCAAGAGTATCTCGAAGGGGCATCTGTCAACGATAAAAAGTTTCTGAGAAGATTCACTGCAAAATTCTTCCTCAGTAACAGAATCCTCTACAAGCACAATCATGACTCCACATTACTATGGTGTGTAGACAAGAGCGAAGTAGAGAGGATCATGACGGATCTACATGAAGGCACCTTCGGAACCCATTCCAGTGGATACACCATGGCTAAAAAGGTCATACGGGAAGGATATTACTGATCTACTATGGAAGGCGATTGTTATCATCACTCTCGAACTTGTCATAAGTGCCAAATCTATGCTGATAAGGTGCATGTGCCTCCAGTTCCCTTGAACGTCTTGACAGCTCAGTGGCCCTTTGCAATGTGGGGCATCGACATGATCGAATAAATCCGGCCTACTGCTTCTAATGGGCATTGCTTCATCCTAGTAGCCATCGATTACTTCACGAAGTGGGTTGAGGTGGCCTCTTTTGCTACAGTAACCAATAATGTTGTGGCGTGATTTATCCGACATAATCTGATCTGTCGATATAGTGTGCCATAGAGAATTATTACTGACAATGGTACGAATCTCAACAACACAATGATCACCGAGCTCTGTAAACAGTTCAAGATATAACATCATACTTCTTCTCCCTACCGGCCGAAGATGAATGGCGCTGTCGAAGCGACTAACAAGAACATCAAGAAAATTGTACAGAAGATGACGGTGACATAAAAAGACTGGCATGAGAAGTTACCATTTTCTCTTCATGGATACTGTACCTCAGCACGAACATCGATATGGGAAACACCCTACTCTCTGGTATATGGTATGGAAGCAGTCCCACCCATCGAAGTCCATATGCCTTCCCTCAGGATTATGAAGGATGCGGGTTTGAACAAAGACGACTGGATCTAAACTCGGCTTGATCAGCTAAATCTAATTGATGAGAAGAGGCTTACTACTATATGTCATGACCAGACGTATCAAAAGCGAATGATCAAGGCTTTTAACAAGAAAGTCAGGCGTCAAGAATATCAAGTCTGGGATCTGGTGATCAAGCGCATCATACTGCCACAAGGTGATCCCAGGGGAAAATGGAGCCCCACATACAAAGGTCCATTTGTGGTTAAGAACATTTTCTCGGGTGGAGCTATGATTCTAACCACCATGGACGGTGACGACCTTCCTCACCCTGTCAATGCAGACATAGTGAAAAGATACTACGCCTAATCAAAAGACCCGCTAGGTTGACTGGCCTAGGAAAAAATAAGGGCTTCCCGACGAACCAAAAGGGTTCGGGAAAAAATAAGGGATGAAAATGGAAATAAATTTGTATACTCGGCAAGCCGAAAACCTGAAAAGGCGGCTTGGGCAAGAAAGGGTATCCCGGTGGACTGAAAACCCGAAAGGGCAGTCCAGGCAAAAGTTAGGGATGTAAAGTGTATCACTATGTCCCATTGGATCACTTTGCGACCTGACTTCGGTATCAATTATCAAGCTCAAACGACATCGATCAAACTAATCAACTTCGGACAATCAGCAAACTGATGAGACGCTCGAAGACATATGGGAAATAGCGGAGTTGGAACTCAATGGGATTGTTTCACATAGCTCTTTTCTTTTACACAAATTTGTATAACTTCTATTTTTACGACGGCGTTCTCTTACTAGAACGTCAGCCTCATTGTACGAAAATGCCTATTACGGGCCAACTTCAAAATCAATATAAAATAATTTTCACAAGAAACTTTGAGTTTTTTCCTTTTTTCTGTTTTGTTTTATGAGAACGTCCAATGATTTATTCTTGACATATGCATTTGAATATGATTGCTGCTCATAAATAGTTACATAATAAACAAAAAGACAATTACTCGTAATTCCAGAAACAGGGGCAAAAACAAGAAGTGTCAAAACCCGACAGTTACTCTGCCCAGCAAGTACCAGGAAAAAGACTACTTTTGGAGCATAATCATCAGTACATATACTCTCCACAGAGTAAAAGTATTCAAAAGCGTTGATGTCAGCTTTCCCGTAAAAGGAAGTAATCTCCCCAGCCAGGGCCATTCAGAAACCTGACAGTTATATCCCTCAGCCAAAATTACATAATCGCGAGCGGGTCAGTAAACTTTATCTCCCAAGCAGAGTTTATTTCTATGGATACAAAAGCTTAATCCCCGACAGAGCTTGTTACTTCAGCTACGGAAATCCACTTTCCAAGCTATTCCCCGCAGAGTTATCCTCGAACAGAATCTCTATCTGACAGAATATTCAAAGAGCAAATCTCCAGCATAGTCATTTTTGTTCGCTATCCCCGGCAGAAGTAGAATAACCATAATTCTCCACAACAGTCAGGAATGCTATATTCTCCAGCAGCAGTCAGGGATTTATTTTCCCAAACACGGGATACCCCGATAGCATTTCATGTACATACATCATGACATGCGCATACATATCATATACAACATAATCTCATTTATTTTGAGAACATTATCCCGCCATGCATTTCATGCATCGCATATAATTAACCCTGTTATCTTTTCAGGAAAGACGATTATCTTCAACAAATCCCAACAATTATACAGGTCACGTCTGCAGACGGCTAATGGAAACTCAGTTCCCGAAACCAAACGGGTTAACTAGTCTACACTGTCATCCCAAAGTAACACTATTATCCAGGTTCCTTCTCATAGCCCCACTATCCAGGCTCTCATTTCGAAGTAACCCTACGACCCATGTTCCTTCTCATAGCCCTACTATCCAGGCTTTCATTTCGAAGTAACCCCACTATCCAAGTTCCTTCTCATAACCCTACTATCCAGGCTCTCATCCCGAAGTAACCCTACTATCCAGGGTCCTTCTCACAGCCCTACTATCCAGGCTCTCATTTCGAAGTAACCTTACTATCCAGGTTCCTTCTCATAGCCCTACTAGGCTCTCATCCCGAAGTAACCCTACTATCCAGGTTCTTTCTCATAGCCCTACTATCCAGGCTCTCATCCCGAAGTAACCCTACTATCCAGGGTCCTTCTTACAGCCCTACTATCCAGGCTCTCATCCTGAAGTAACCCTATATCCAGGTTCCTTATCACAACCCTACTATCCAGGCTCTCATCCCGAAGTAACCCTACTATCCAGGTTCCTTCTCACATCTCTACTATCCAGGCTTTCATCTTGAAGTAACCCTATTATCCAGGTTCCTTCTCATAGCCCTAATATCCAGGCTCTCATTTCGAAGTAAACCTATAACCCAGGTTCCTTTCCACAACCCTACTATCCAGGCTCCCATTTCAAAGTAACCCGACTATCCAGGTTCCTTCTCATTTATCTCCAGATAGCAGTTTACAACACTGTAAGACCTGGACCTAACCAGATACGGTCAAATTCATAATTCCCCAATAAGTCGCTGTTCAGCTTGGACCCTGACCAGACATGCAGTTTACTTCCACCTCCTCAATCAAGAATTAATTCCCCAGTAGAGGAATGGACAACCGAAGCTCCTAGACTTTATTTCCCAAAACATAAATCAACTTTCCTCGGTGAAGTCCTTCTCATCGGAAGGTACAAGAATTCTCGCAAAGGAATCTCTTATACAACCGATATCTTCTCTAGATATCATCTTAAGCCCATCCCCAACCTTTCTCTGTCAACTTCCAAATGGCATCTGTAAGCCCATTCTTGATATTATCGATCGACATTCACTTTATGCAAGTGCAAATTTCTGGGCACTCTAGTGTCCAATCATCTTCCACCCTCAGATCACGAAAGGCAGAAAAGCCAATCTACATCCTCAGGTGTAAGAAGATTGAACAGGGGCAGCTGTTGTACCCCAAAATTTTCCCTCCCATTTTACTCTATATATTCTCATTAAGACCCTTAACTTGCTCAAGGATGCTCAAGAGTTGACCAGACAAACTCTCTCCTAAAGCAATGAATCCCCCACTAGGGTTTCCATTTTCATCAATAAGGGTGAGCTCAAAAGGCCTCAAATGCTCTTCATGCTCCTAATATGTCCTCAAGAACCTCCATGTCAAATTTCAAGCTTTGCACAAGAAGTTTGCTCAATCAACTGCTCAGATGCTTGAGAATCAACTATATTAGGTCAAAAGTCAATTGTGGCCCACATACAGTCAAACTTTAAGGTTTTTGGTCAACACCAACATTTTGAAGTGATATTAATCATTTGATCAAGGGTTGATCATGATTCCTCAAGGAATTCTCCCAATTCATCAAAACTCAAAAGTTGCTAAATTAGGGTTTCTTAGGAAAAGTCAACCAAACTTTGACCAAGCATAACTTTTTCATACTATATCAGAAATTTCTCATCCAAAGCTCATTTTGAAGAGAATCCAATTTCCTACAACTCTTATTCATCCCTAAAGTTCAAAAAATACACTCATAAAAAGATATGAATTTCTACATTATAGGCCCTTTTGAAAAGTCAACAAAAACACCTTTTGGGCCAAAGCTTCTTATATGAACATGGAGGACCCAATTGAAATGAGACCAAAAGGTTTGTTTAGGGGACATCCTAAACTTTCTAAAAAGTCCAAGAACACCTATCTAGGATTAAAATTGGAAGAGTTATGCATTGTCAAAATTGACAATTTTTGGAAAATTGCCAAAAGTCAAATACGCTCAAAAATGCATTTTTTTTGCCAAATGGGCCTAACTTTTTAGGCTTGCACCTCACTTCCAACATGGTCCACGACCCAAACATCCTTCCAAATGTTATTAGCTTTATTTATTTAATTTATTTTGATTTTTATCCTTTAAAAATCAAAGTAAGTCAAATAAATCATCTAAATAATAAAAGATTTTATTACAAATATTTTTATCATCAATTGGCAATTAACAAAAGCTGGAAAGATCAAGGAAAATCGTGGAAAGAGAGTAAAGAGTGGATTTGTTCCAAAAATAAGCAAAATCAAAAACTTGAAAGGAGAATATTTTGTCATCAAAGCATGAGATTTTCTCCACTTATGTTGACCTAATATGCTATCATACATAAGCACCACCATTACAAACAACAGGGGGACGAAGGAGGATGCCTCAAGAGAAAGAACAAAGTTTCCAAAAAATTCAAGAAAATGTGAAATTTGTATCAATTGTTCTAGCTCTTTTCCAGTCAGAGCAAGCATTCAATATTCCTCCTGAAGACTCCAGGAAGCATTCCACACAGTTAGGCAAGTCTAGCACACGCAAGAACTCCCTCACATGATCCCTCCGATTGGTAAACTTTCTCTACTCTCAAACTCGCATAACACTTAATTTAAATCCATATCACTTGCATACATGTGTTTCTATTGATGATTATGGGCGTTTGAACGTATAACATGTAAAGATAAGGCCCACAATCGTCCTCTGCCATTAATGACCGTGGTTTCACTTGTTTTTCCATAGCGATGCTTGCAGGCTGTTTTAGGGCATGAGAACATCACCATTGGATCCACAACCCTCGAATTAGGGGGGTTACGGTCTTGTTATTGCTTCTTTTTCAGGTTTACACAAGTTTGGAAAAAAGGATGACCAGAGAAGGTGACCGGAGCTAGGGTTTCGATGCTTCTCCAGTGAGTCAATGCCGGGAGGATAGTTTGACTCTGGCGTGGCACTTGGTGACGTTTTGATTGGTTCGTTCAACAATCAGGGGCCCACATTGCTTGTATAGTTTACAAATCAACAATTAACCAACTTTTCCCTTTATCTTATTTTTGTTTGATTGTATATATGAGTTAATATCCAACGCAGTTGGTCAGGGGAAGAAGGTATGAAGTTCACGTCCTGGGTTCGATCCCAGGCGTGAGCTTTGTCTTTTTTCATTATTTTCACCAGATCCAGTATGCCTCACCATCCAGAGTCCATCATACGCCTCAGATGCACAATCATCAGATCCATCTCCAGTCAGATCCAAGGTCTCATGAAGGCGAAGTCCACGGTAGACCATCAGAAGGCAACCTCACAGGATCTCATGCTGGACAACTGGGCCATCATTCTGGACCCATTACGAATTTGGCAGCATACCTCCCCTGGATTGCTTATGCAGGCCCATTCTTACTTTTTTTATTTTATTTTAATTCTTTTTCTTATTATTTATTAATTATCTTTTTTTAATAACACCAAAAAAATCATATTTTTTTATTTAATCAAAAAATCATAAAAAACATCAAAAATCTTTTTTATAAAAAATATTTTATTAATTAATTAGTTTAATTAAATTAGGGTAATTTAATGACTTTTTATTATAATTCAAAAATACTTAGAATTTGGGTTTAATCTTATACTTAACCTAATTTTTTCCTCAAAAACAACATAAATATTTTCTCAATTTAGATTTTTAGGTCGACTAATTATTTCTCGCATTTAATTTACCGCGCGTTTTTAATTTTCCCTTTTTATTATTTGTAACTGCTTCGAGTTTGTAATAGATTTAAATAGGGTTTTAATTCCGCATTTTATTTTCAGTCAAAATAATTATGTAGCTGCCCAAAGCCATGTAATAATTAGGACTCTAACTTCTCACATTTTTATTTCCGCAAACTATAAACTGCTTAGATGTATGTATATGATTGTATGGAAAGACGAATTGAAATTAAAACAGTAGAAAACCTTAATTGTGAAAAGATGGTTAATTGAAAAAAATACACTTACACATGCTCACTCCTAGGGTGTACTCCACTCCGATTGCCTTCGGTAAACGGTCATAAAGTATAGGGAATGTTAGTGGTTGTCTTCTAGTCTCAAAAGATCTAAAATGACCCAATCAGATGTTGCCTCGGAAAAAGATCTTTAAGGCTTTAGGACAATTACTAAAATTTCCTAACTTTGCTTTTGTGATTGTATCTGTCCCTTCAAACGTCTCTTAAAACTCCAACGATGGTGTTACCTATTCCTTAATAATAGGATAACGCTGCCTAAAGGAAAACGAATAGACTTTTTTCGAGTAGGTAGATTAGTTCCTAGGTACTTGCTGAAACAAAACTTTTCACACAAACACTTTTCAAAACAATTTTCAAAACAACTTCGTCACACTCTTGAGGACTGATACAGGGGTTATCACGAAGTAAAACTTTTTCAAAACAAGCACACACAAGCAATTTTAAAAAAATGAGCAAAGTACCTAAGAGCCCGTGGAAAACTATGGATAGAAAGGGTGCTAACACCTTCCGTTTCTATAATCTACCCCTCGTACTCAGAAACAAACTCGAAAAAGGTTTTTTTAGTTCTTTTTCCTTTTCCTTTGTTGGATGAAATAAAAGTCGGTGGCGACTCTTGCTTACCGCGACATTTGCAAATACAAAATGCAAAACCAGTATTAACAGTCGGTTCTGCCACCGTATCACAACATATTATAAAGAATATGCTTATAATCATCCGGTAAAAATCGGTCCATCACCATTGGTTTCATTCTGCACCAAGATTTGACTGGCCTTTTTCTTTTCCTTTGTCTCTGAACAACGAGTTTATCCCATTAGATAGCAGCTACACTCTTCAGCCTGATCGCCACCATCTTAACTTGCTTATTCTCGGGGATGCCTATAACATCGAAGAACTTATCAACATAGATCTGCCAATCTAGAAACTCCTCTACTCCCATCGTTCTATGGAACAATGGAACATCAACCTTCACTCAATAGTCATGGTCATTTTGTTAATTCCCATGAATAACCTCTTTCTCATAGTGTTTTTCTTCTTCTTGAGAAATTGAATTTTCAACAATAATAGTATGATTGTTTCCACACCGCATAACCCTAATTAGTTCATTTCTCATATCCATCGGTGGTTCCCGTTGTTGTTGGTGTTTTTCACCTGAGTTGTTAAAGTCGTCATTTATTCAATCAAAGAAGTGAAGGTCATGGTAAAAGCCATGGTAATACCCCTCGGGTCTTCTCTAGTCAATGAGTGATCTCCCATGGCTGATCAAGCTACGAAAATAAATAGGAGAAAACCTGCTCCAGTGCCACGTGACGCAGTCGGAAACACTAAGGATTATCAAGCATTAAACCTAAAATGAGAACACATGATTGTAAGTGTAAAACCTTTCAGATAAACTCTGGAATTCACCAGATAGAGAAAATAATAAGTTTTATTATATCAAAAGATGATCTTTGAGCCACGCCAAAAGTGTTTAAATATATAAGTAAAGAAACTCTAATGGGCTTTTTATCCAAAAAAAAATTAAAATAGAAAAAATTGTGGAAATATTAAAATGATCTTTTGGGCCTGAAACAAACTTAGATGTCTTAAACATCCTTCCTACATCATCCCATAATAGTTATTCCCCGAGTTCTTGCTATCAGTGATATAATGAGTAATGTTAATGTCGAAGTTTATGAGATTGATTCATGCATGATTTCAATTGAGGTGATATGCATGTTGAGAGGATGACCTCATGAATAGAAAAAGGCTATATTGTTGTTGGAAAAGGAAAATGCTATATGGATATTTATCGCGATGCAAAAAATGCCCAAGCGAATAAACGCTCGAAATTCAATGAATTTGCCACCGAAGTTTATTTTTAAAAGGAAAAACGTCGATAAAACCATAAAAGAAACAAAAACATTGTCATCACAACCAAATTCAGATTCAGTAGTCAATTATGTCCGGGGAAGGTATTAACACCCCACCTCATTCGTTGTAACCAACATGAATCATCCAATTAGTTATGCGAATAGAGTGTTAGCCTAAATTATTTTTAATTTCTTCTAATTATTATGAAATATTTATAAAAAAGGAATGAAGGAAAAATAGGTTTGTCATTAGGGTGCATGATAACATGTTAGATCTCGCTCCTATGTATCCCGAGGTGCAAGGGGAAACTAAAATCTATGTAGTTATGGGTAGCAAAATTTTGTTTGTTGGTTTATTTTAATTGTAAAAGTGAGTTTAAGTGTGTGCTTGGGCGGTGAAAGATTCATTGGTTGAAAAAGACTCGCGCTTGGATATAGCGGTGGAAAAATTGAGATTAAGTTATTGATTAACTTAACTCGCAAAAAATAATAAGCAAGAGTTGCCACCAAACATTATTGTTTCCAAAGGAATGGTAAAATATTGATAAAACTATAAAAAAGATCTAGATACGCATGTTGGTTATGCAAAGGAAAGGTATTAGTACCCCTCACATCTACGGTACTTCGTAGGAACCTCTTGAAAGTATGTGTTAGGCTAAAACGGTTGTTTGCGAAAAGATTGGGGAAATGAGAAAAGAAGTATATTTATTAATTTTTATTCACCAAAACTTCGAGAGAAATGTACCTACATACCTTCTTTGTGTAATGAAGAAGTCAGAACCACATAGTTCTTGTAAAGAACAAAGTGGTATTTGTTTGATTGATTTTAATGAAAAGAGACTTCGTCATTTTCAAGTGGAAAACTCAACTATCACCCACAAGTATGAAAAAGTGGACATTTGCATCATCTTTATGGAGAACTTTATCTTGGATAAAATCAATAAGTATGTCTCAGCATTCAAGTGGAAAATGTAAATATCTCTCAATCATACTATAGGAACAAGAGATCTACATTGCAACAAGAAGATGACTTATGTCTAATATTTCTCAAAAGTTTGAAAAAAAGTGCAAGAGCACAAAATTGATTTGATGATGTTTGTGTTTTTTAGTGTTTTTGAAATGATTTGGATATGCTTAAGTGTTTTAGCATTAATTAAGAAAAGTTTTGAAAATCACTTGACAAAGTCAAGGTTTATTTTGAAAGTGGTTTTAAGTTTGAAACAATAAGGTTCTGAAAAAAGAGAGAAGACGATTAAAATTTAAGAATGGGAGGAGATTAATAGACTATCCTAAAGCATAAAGTATAGGACAAGAAATAAATGGTCTCATTTGTAAGGTAGCCCAAGAGAAAGCCTTTGTGTGTACAAGTGAACTAACCAGGATGAAGCAAGCAATTGATATTAGTCAAACTTAGCATCCCTTTCCCTTTGGATTAAGCCACAATAAAGAAAGTATAAATAATATGAATATCACAAAGTTCAAACAAAGTTACAAAGCTCAAAGATCTCAAGACAAGGCCAAGTCTCAGATGAACACACAAAGTATCAGATGAAAATAACCAAAGCAGGGCCAATTTTTCAAATGTTGATCAATGTTACAGATGAATTCCAAGGTCTCTAGTACAAAATACAAGAATGGGAACAAGAACTCTAGATCTAAGTCCAAAAGTCTAACTCCAAGAAAAGGATAATATCACAAAGTCCAAAGATCAAGATTAAACATTTTTAGTGTTTTGATCTTTATTAATATTTTTGGTCTTTTGAAGGGAAATAAAGCACAAGAATAACAAAAATAAAAAATAAAAAATAAAGATGACATGAATGTAAATGACTTGAAATATAAATTACTTGAAATTTAAATGGCATAAAATTAAATGACATTAATGTAAAGTGCATAATGTAAAAGTTAGCACAATAATATGGAGTTAATGTTAGTGTTAGTAGTTAAGCAATCGTAATTGGACTTATGTAGAAGTCACAACTATCTGAGAATAGGCTACAACGACGTATGTGTCATACATGTTAAAGAAATGACACAAGAAGTAATTATCCTAAAACATGTAACACAAGTCAAAACAAATGAAAGCAAAAGAAGAAGAAAGAGATGGAGAGATGATCAAGCACTAATGCAAGGGGATTGGATCATTACTTTAATTCATCTTTTTCATGATATCTTGAGAAAAACTTATCATCAATCCAAAGTTCCAAAAATGATCAAATGATTATTTAATGGTAAATTTGAAATGAAGAAAGCTCATCAAGCATCAATCCAAAGTCCAATTGAACAAGATGAGCTTCAATCAACCACAATTGACCAAGTCAACCAAAAGTCAGAACCATCAGGCATCAAGAAAAATCAAAATAATATTTAAATTGAACTTAAAATTAATTTAAAATGGTTCAAAATGGAAATTAAAGAGAAATTTTAAATAATGCATCAAAACATCAAATTAAAAGACACAAAAATTTGAGAAGGTCATAAAACTCCAAGGATCAAGATCAAAAAGGTTGGACTAAAAATCATATCAAAATGATGGAAAATAAAATGTTTAAAGTTAATTAAAAAGAAAATAAAGAGAAAATAGAAAAAAAGATTAAAAAGAACCTTTAAATTATATATATATATATATATATATATATATATATATATATATATATATATATATATATATATATATGTGTGTGTGTGTGTGTGTGTGTGTGTGTGTGTGTGTGTGTGTGTGTGTGTGTGTGTGTGTGTGTGTGTGTGTGTGTGTGTGTGTGTGTGTGTGTGTGTGTGTGTGTGTGTGTGTGTGTGTGTGTGTGTGTGTGTGTGTGTGTGTGTGTGTGTGTGTGTGTGTGTGTGTGTGTGTGTGTGTGTGTGTGTGTGTGTGTGTGTGTGTGTGTGTGTGTGTGTGTGTGTGTGTGTGTGTGTGTGTGTGTGTGTGTGTGTGTGTGTGTGTGTGTGTGTGTGTGTGTGTGTGTGTGTGTGTGTGTGTGTGTGTGTGTGTGTTTGTGTGTGTGTGTGTGTGTGTGTGTGTGTGTGTGTGTGTGTGTGTGTGTGTGTGTGTGTGTGTGTGTGTGTGTGTGTGTGTGTGTGTGTGTGTGTGTGTGTGTGTGTGTGTGTGTGTGTGTCTGTGTGTGTGTGTGTGTGTGTGTGTGTGTGTGTGTGTGTGTGTGTGTGTGTGTGTGTGTGTGTGTGTGTGTGTGTGTGTGATAAAAAAAATTATTTGTGATTTATGAAATAAAATGGAGTTAAAAAGGTTTTTGGAGCTATTTAAAATTAATTTTGAAAGAAAATAAAATTAAAATGAAATAAAAAAAAAAGAAATAAAAAATAGCCAACGACTAGGTTAGGTGGGTTGTTCTGATTGGTTGAAACATTTTAATTTCTCTCCAGAAGGCGCGAAGCTCGGCTTCGTCTTCAACCTTTAGTTAAAATTATAGATCCTTGAACTCTAAGTTTCAAGCCCAAATACCACATGGCTTAGCTTCTACTCATGTAATCATTCTCATCTCTCTGCATTGGAGCCATTGATTCACTCCAAACTGAGAGAATTTGGAAAAATACACAGAAAACTTAGAAGCTTCAAAAATTAAATGACTAATATAAACGATAAACGAAAGGTGGTAAATTGTTTGCTCGTGAATTTTACTCGTAGCTACCTTTTTGAAGTGAAGCTTCAAGGTCTGAAAATGGTGGATTCGAGTTGGTACTTGCACGATGTTCAGAGCTTCTGTAATGCTTCAAACAACTTTAGATGATGCCAATGAAGGTTTCTGGGTGGAGATTTGGAGTTTAAAAGAGCATAAAATGAAAAAGGTAACTTCTGGTTTTTTGAGGGTTTTAGGCATGAGAGAGGTAGAGTTTTTGTGACTATTCAAGCTTGCAAATGAAGGAAAAAACTTCATCTATTTATAAGAGAGTGAATGAGGTCATGGTACGTGCAAAATGTGAGTACAACTTCACAAATAAATGTTTTACATGATTTCAAAAACTAGGAAAACATAGCATTTCTGTATGTTGAGGGTATCTCAATGTCTTGTGGCACTCCTTTGCTTTAGGGGTCTTAGGAGCCATTAATTTTTTTTTTCAATTGATCTATGTCATGAAAAAAAAGTTTCTGCATAAATTTTTATTGCATGTGTCGGCACATACGTATTTCAATTCGACACATGCAACTCAATTTTGAAGCTTGTAGCTTCTGAAAGGCTTAGGTCGACACAACATCATATAGGTCGACACATATTGAAGTTTTCTGAAATTGCAGAAAATATTATTTTATGTATCGACACATACTAATTTCATGTCGACACATGTATTCTTATTTTAAAGCTTGTAGCTACGGACTTGATTCAATCAACACATCCATTCTTCCAGGTCGACACATACATCTAAAATTTGACATATGTATCGACACATATGATTTTCAGGTCGACACATACGATTTAGTTAGGTTACTTTTTCAAAATTTTTTATTATGAAAATATCCTTTTGCATCTAAACTTCCACAAATATAAATACACCATTCATGCATCATTTCAACTTGATGATACAATAAAAATTTCCTGTAATTACTCTTCACATTTAACCTCCAACCTATGCATACACACTAACAAATCACACATAATAATCTTTTATTAGGCTGCCATCTAAGCGAGGTTTGATAAAGTCCAATTAGGTTCTTGTGTAGCTGAGAATATTGGGTTGAGATTTGCAGGGGTCTTCATCTGGAAAAATTGTGGGGTTGTCCTCCAAGATCATTGAGTGATTTGGGGGTTTTCGTGCAAGACGTTAAAGAGAGGAAATGATCCTTTGGATATAAATAACACAAAGTATCCTTTGGAGATAAAGAATGCAAATAAAGTAGTGCGAGAACAATGAATATAATTGAAGTGTTGTGTTGCAATAAGTATAATTAATTGCGCACGAAAGCTTTGAAGATAAAGAATGCAAAGGAGTAACAATATCGACAAGTCAAGTTGGATCTATTGTGTCTTGGTATTTATCAAGATCAAAATAAGAGAAGGGGTTTGTTGTACCCCAATTTTTGCCCCAAATATCCCTTCATCATACCATATTGATTCAATTACAACAACATCACATTTGGGCTTTTAGTTCTCCTCCTTATCTTTAGCTTTGCTCTTTGAGGAATCACCAAGCACCTTGACTTGTTTTTCTTTTGTGATCATGCATGTTTTATTTTGACTTTCCTTTTAATTAATAAAATGCAATTTTGGGTTGTCTTACTTGTTAATAATTTAGGTAAAGGATATGTGGCTTAGCAAGTTGATCCATGGGTTCATGAGTTTATTTCCATGACCTAGTCAATAAATCTTGAGAAATTCAAACCTCACCATTGAATTTGTTTTAGAAGAAATGGAATGGCAAGGTTTATTTTGGTTCACCACATTTCAAAGTTATCAATATTGATTCAAAAGTACAAGGGGTTGATTGAAGAAGTTGTCATGGTTGGACAAGACCTTGTTCCCATTGGTCACAAGTGCACATTTCTCTCAATTATCAAGATATGGAAGTGGTTTTGGTTGATATGAGTTCTTATTATCATCGTCAACAACTTCTATCTACAAAGCAAAAGTGTTGGTACAAGAAGGTTGTTTAAAATTGGCAAAGTTCCTCAAAGCATTTTCTTGATCTAGGAGCTAGGGTTTTGAACTTCAAAGAAGTATATCTTGCTCATATTTTGGTATTTTTGAGTTATTCCAAAAACATCCTTCTCTTCAATAGGTTATTAACAAATCAATTCAAAAGTTTCAAGGAGTTTTCATGTGGAAGAAACTTGATGATGTAGAAAAATAACAATCCTCCAGATGAACCCCTAACTTCCTATGTGTGACTTCAAATGATCATAACTTGGTCAATTTTTATCACCTTTAGACCACTCTTTTTCCACAATGATCTTGAGGATGTGCACTTTATTCCTTCATTTATATTCAAAGTTAGAAAATGGATGGAAAATGCCCTAAAGATACAAAAGATTATAGGTCATTTCATGATTTCTTGCCAACTTCAACAATTCATAAATCTCTCAATTTTTGGATATTTTGAATGGTTCAAGTTTCAAAATGTCATTCAAGAGGTCTATTTCATGCCATCTTTTTTTTTCAAGAGCAAATTCCAAGAGGAATGCCGTGTTTGGATGCAAAACATTATAGGTCACTTTTGAAGAAAAACTTGAAATATTTCTAAGTAAGGAAAGTCAATCTCTTTTTCCCAACTTTGACTCATTGGAACTTTCAGCTCAAACATCCATTTGATTTCACTCTTTTCCCATTGCAAAGCTTGTAATCTCATCTTTTTAAAGCTTCAAGAATCATGTCCTAGACCCCTTGAGTTGAAAATGCCATTGATTTGAATTTGGTAACTTGAAACTGAATTTCTCACCAATTAAGAATTTTGAAATCCACAATGTGGCCTCTAATCACAATATTTGTGCATGTTTTTGATTTAAACTTGATTAACAAACTTTCGAGAAGTGTTTAGCACCTCAAAACGCAAAGATTGGATGAGTTTTGGTGAAAATGAGATCACACTTCACTCGTGTCCAATCTCCACACGAATTCCCTCCAAAATGCATCATTCACCCTTTCTTTTGATCCCATTTGCTTCTCCTATTAATACATGAGCTATCCCATTCGTTTTCTCAAGCTTGAATAGGCAAAATCACCATGTCAAACTCCCTCCATAATTCACTTTTATGCAACTTTGAAATCATTGTTCAAGCCTTTTTCAATCCATTTTTCTATCAATTCACCTTCCTTGATCTTCCCTGAAGCTAACAGAAGAAGAATTGAGCCTTGAAACCTTCTGAATTGATCTGACCAAGTTCATTTACAGAGCTCTGCAACTGAACTTCAATAGGTAGATTTCTCCATCAATTCTTCCAAACTTTGATATCATTATGAAGCCTCATTGCCTTGGTTCTAGTCGCAACACTTGCTTTTAACTGGAAACACGTTTTGACCATGAAATTTCAAATTCCTTTTCAAAACTTTCCTAACAAATTTCTTGAGCTATAGTTTATATAAATTTTTTGCGAAGGTGTGGTTGTCTTCGTCTTGATGAGACGAAGTGAATGGCATAGGTCCACGCTTCTGATTTTACAGTTTGAGTGACTTGTGTTTCACGTTGGCTGGAGGTTGAAAATGACCAACGTGTCATCTTCCAACCAATGATGGCGTGCCATTTGTATTTTTTGAAAATCTGATTTATATTTGATTCAGTGTTTTATTCAGTAATGACCATGATATGTACATCGCGTCAGATCCCTTGGATTTGATTACTAATGCATTTTGACTCTCATCCATTGGTCCACATCTTTTTGGTTTTTATTTTATTTTCTGATTTTTATATTTAATTGTTTTAAACTTTAAAAAATCATAGAAAATTCATTTTAAGTCCAAAAAATCTGAAAAAATTATGAAAAATATTTTTGATTTTTCTCTTTCTGATTTTTTATTTTTTACAATTTTATTTTGTGTTTTGATATTTTTTATAAATTTTCACTTTATTTGAATTGTTTTAAATGTTTAAAAATACTTCTATGCATTTTTAAATTCTAAAAAAAATATGAAATGATTCAATGATATTGTGACAAATATTGTTATTTTACTCACTTCCTTTAATTTTAAAAATATTTTCTGACTTTAAAAAATTATCAAAAAATTTATAAAAATATTTGAGTACATTTCTGATTTTTATATGGTCTTACTTAATATTTCTTGATGAATTTGAACATAGTTGATATTTTTCTCTCTTATTTCTATTTTCAAACATTTTAAAACCCTTTTTAATATATATATTAAATGTAATATTATTTTGCGATTATTTTCTGGCTGATCTTGGGTTGAATTTTGATCATGAACTATGTTAATATCATTGGATCCATGGTGTTGAGTCTAACTCCATAAAAATAGATGAATGATTTTAATAATAGTTTGATTAAATTTTAATTCAAATGTGGTTTGTATATTCTTTCCCACCTCTTTTTATCTTATCCCTTTCTTATTGCACTAAGTGTTATTGGAGCATGATCTCTATATCATGTCTCAAAACAAATGGTGCATAGATTGCTATTGACCGGCCCCAAAATAGGTGCGACTTCTACATAAGTCCACTTATGATTGCTTAGCATAGCGCTAAATTGTGTCCCGATTCGAATAAATGATCATTTGTGGTCCAAACCTATGTTTGCAAGCCCAAGTATGTTAATTTGATCCCTTTGATCCAATAACCTTGAGATTCATTGTGTGGAGGATTTGGTTCTACCAATCCTCTAATGGATCTACATCACTTTTGGCCAACGCGGATCACTTAAACATCGTTGATCATTAAATGGTACTTTTGAGGATTCCAAAATGGATGATATACTTGACAAAAAGAAAATATAACTTGTTGTATGGAGGTTTTGGTTCTACCAATCCTCTAATGAGTTCCAAATGTAAGTTTCAAGATGGTCATCCAACTAACCACTAATTATTGATAATTGACTTTATTTTGTGATTTTATTTTATGCTCTTTTATTTTATGCAACATTTACTTTAGCATTTACATTTCATGCTATTTTCATCTTTGCTCAGTTAAGCATTTACTTTCTTGTCATTTTTATTTTGCTCACTTGAGCTTTTATTTTTTAAGACACCTAATAATCAACATAAACTATAAAAACCTTTAATGATACTTGGACTATTTGGTTACTATCTTTGGCATTATGGAGTATCGGACTTCTTGGACTTACGATTAGAAACCTTGGCCTATGTTGGAGACTTTATGACCTTAATTGATATTTTGTCTGGAGTTCTTGAGGTTTACCTCAAGACATTGGGTTGTTTGTTTGTTTTGTGTGCAGGTTATTGTGATTACATTGTTTGTTTGTAATCTATAATTCACCTGTATACAGCCGTTACTCTGCCCAATTTTTGTGAAGACTTAATACACTTGAAGTTTGGTTCTCTCAAGAGGTATAGTATCTTTGATCATTTGGTTTCAATCCAAAGAATGGGAATTCTATCTTGACTCATAATGTCAAGTATTGGCTTTTTGTTGGTTAGATGGTTCTTCTCCCTAGCTTTTACCTTATGCTTTAGGATAGTCTCTTCTTCTCCTCCCATCTTCTTTAATTTCAAAAATATTCTTCCTCCTTTTGAAAACTCTTCTTGTTTTTAAACTTGAACCATTTTCATAATAAACTTGGACTTAGGTCCATGCATTTTCAAAACATTTTCATGAATAAACTTCAATCAATTTAATAATACTTTAACATCCTTTTTTTTGTGAGAAGACTAAAAGTCAATCAATCTCATTTCAAACCATTTTGCCACTTTGGATTTTTATTTTAAAACCTTTTCAAAAGATTAGACTCTTGTCAATCCTTGTAGTGATGCAAACAACTATACTTCTATAATATGTAGTGAAGAGAGATATTTTCCACTTGGGTGTTGAGTGAGGCATTGTTGATTTTAAAATCCCAGCCATATCCTCCACTTTGAGATGATGCAAATTCTCCTTTCTCATGATTGTGGGTAGTAAGTATGTTTTCCACACGGACAATGACGATGATGTCTTATCTCATAAAATTAACCAACACACTTGTGTTTTAAAATTTTTAAAAGAGGAACTACGTGTACCCTGATCCCCTATTGCATGAAAGGTGGTACGTAGGCACTAAAGGTTCATAACCGCGGCGGGTGCAAAAATCATAAAAAAAAACTTATTTTTCTCACCTCCACCATCTATTTTTTTTGTACAACATTTTATAGCCAAAGTATATAGATTTTTCAAAGAGGTTCCTGCGGAGTACCGTAGATGTTTAGGGTGCTAATACCTTCCCTTTTCATAACCAACCCCCTTACCTTGAATATTTCCCCCCCTTTTTGGGTTACTCGCTCTTTTCCCATTCCTTTGGAAACAATAAAGTGCGGTGGCAATTTTTATTTTGATCTGTAAAAGTCAAGTAAATCCAATGTCTTAGTCTTAAACATTTCTACCGCTACAGGTTTGAATAAAAAACAAACAGTTATAGTTTATAGGATTAATCTTGGAACACTTCTCTTATGTCAACTTTTTCTTAGTAAGAATTATCCTAATTCCATCAGAATTTGGCACAGACATACCCTCGTGTGCTTTTTCTTATAGTTTTTACTTGCTTTAATTTTCATCAATTGACTTGTAGGAATTTTCCTAGACTAGTTTTGTTTGAATTAAGGTGTTGATTTGCTTATAACCACTTTGATTATAAGTTAATTTTTGTATTAACATAACTTAAAGGAAAATTCTGAAACTTTGGTTGCACACCAAGTGATCGATAAATTATTTTTGTTAGATCTTTGATAATTGCCATTGGAAATAATATTGCTAGTAACTTGCTATAAATGATTGATAACTTGTTACTTGATTTAAGTGTATCAATTTCATATTATAATATTCATTCCATAATCAATTTTAATATTTTCATATCCGACTTCCAATAATGTGGTTCTTATAGACGAAACTTTTGAAAACCTTCTGCTTGCACTCTTTTCTAAACAAATTCAAAACCAAAATTTTTATCTGGATTTTTTGGCTTGGTGATCTATTCACCCCCTCTATATAAGGAGTCATCGTCTGACAAGTGTCATTAAGATCCAAATTCATTCTAGCTTCGAAACCTGTTAGAAAATGGTGTACGGACCTAAAGGGGATTATAAAAGAGCCCCAAATTTCATGGGAGAAAACTATAGTAATTGGAAAGCTTTTATGCAAATTCATATTAACTCATATGACAAAGGTGTGTGGGAAGCCATTCAAAATGGTTCAACACCAGAGACATATATGGTTGATGGTGCTACCGTACCAATGCCATAAAACTTATGTAATGAGGATGATAATAAGAAGCGGTCACATGATTGGAAAGCGAAAAACATTATCATATCCGTTCTTGGTGTTGATGAGTTTTATCGTATCTCCCATTGTGAGACCGTCAAGGCTATGTGGGATACTCTACAAGTTACCTATGAGGGAACTAATAAGGTCAAACAAGCTATATATAATACACTCAATCAAGAGTTTGAACTCTTTCTCATGAAGCATGGTGAAACCATTACTTAAATGTAAAAGTAGTTCTCGCATCTTATTAATCGTTTAAATTTGCTAGGTTCCTATTTCCAATGCTATTGCTACTAAAAAGGTTTTAAGACGTCTTTTTAGGAATTAGCAACCAAAGGTCATCGCGATCAAGGAAGACAACAATCTTGCAACACTTGATCTCACAACCTTGTTTGGAAAATTGGAAGAATACTAGCAAGAACTTAAATGCTTGGATAAACTAGAAAAGAAGCTTGAGAAAAATAATAAAAAGGAGAAAGACACCAATAAGGAGGAAGGATTGAAATCCAAATCTCTAAGGGCTTAAAGTTCAAGGTCCTTAAAGGATGAGCATACCAATGAATGTGACAAAGATGAGTCGGATGATGAATAAATGGGGTTATTCATAAGGAAGTATAATAGATACATTCGTAAAAATGGGGTCAAACATTTCGATAATAACCTTGTGAAGTTTAGAAGACAATCAACTTCCTCCAAAGATGAATATAACAAAAGACATAAATCAAAGGGTATATTCTATGAATGCGGAAAGTTGAGTCATTATAGACCGAATTATCCATATCTTACCAATAAGAAAGGAAAGGGCCAACGAAACAACTCTAGGAATTCTAGACAAGCCTATGTTGCTTGGGATAATGATAGTTATGTCTCAAGAAATGAAAGCTCAGGTGAGAGTGATGAAGAGGGAAACTATTTTTTCATGTCCAATCAACGTCAAAGCAAGAAAAAAATGCAAGTCATTCTAAATACTCAAATATTGATAAGTTGTCTTTTAGTGAATTGAAAAATGTCTTTGAAAATATACAAAAAGAGGCTTCACATGATTATAAGAAATTAGCTTCCAATGAAAATGTTTTTACATACTTGGAAGGAAAGGTTGAAGAAACCAATAAAAAATTTAAAGCATTAAAACGATCTATTGTAGATAGTCAAAATTATAAAGAGGAGGATGAACCTTGTCGGTTCAATTTTAAAACTTGTCAAATTTGGCAACAAGAGGTGAGTACTCTTGAAACTAAAATGGAAAAGGCATCACAATCTCATGATACTTTTGCCATTAATTCTTCAAAGGTTTAGAAGCCTCATAAAAATTATAATTTGATAAATAAGGATTTAAATAGGAAAAGTAAATCTCATCATAGGTTGTTTTGTCACTATTGTTTGCAGAAAGGCCACCCAATTGAAAAATGCAAATTTAGGTGCTTTCTAGTTTCTAAAGGCAATTTAAAATGGTTTCCCGAATGCAAAAATTCTTTCACTAACTCCCAAGAATCCAATGAGAATTGGGTACTGATGTTGAGTATAATCAAATGAAAGTATTGTTTTATCGTATCAACAGGGATTTGAGCGATATCAAAACCATTCAACAATTTTTATTATTCTAAGCATATGTTTTTAATAAGTTTGATTGATAAGTGACGAAAATTAAATGCGTAAAGTAAAGAAAGATAAGATTGAGAGGAATAGACTTGTTGGGAATTGATTTTCATTCGCCGATTCAATATGCACTTCAAAAATTAGTTATACACAATTTAAGCATGTTTCATTATCATCATGTATCGCACACAAAAAAAGTTTGTGTCTAAACTTTGTTGATATTTCTTACCTCATGGTTTAATCGATGATTTCTCAGCCTATTAAACGATACAGTATCATTACAATTCAATACTTTTAGTAAATATTAAACCTAAATCTATGTCTAGAATTTAGAGTATAATAGCTATTCCTGGATCGAGATTAGAACCATATTTATAAATATCAATTTAATCCATGAAATAAATGGTAAAATAAAGATAGCTGTTGTACCCCAAAATTTGCCCTCCTATTTTACTCAAGACATGCTCATTGAGGTCCTCAATTGCTCAAGGTTGACCAAGAATTGGCCAGACAAATTCTCCTCCAAAGTAATGCATTTCCAACTAGGGTTTCACTTATCACAAAGAATTTTTGGTTTCAAAGGCTTCAAGTGATTTCAATGGTCCCTAATATGTTCTCAAGAATGTCCATGCCAAGTTTCATGCCTTGCACTACAAGCTTGCTCAGTCAATTGCTCAAATGCTTGGAAATCAATTGTACTAGGTCAAAAGTTAATTATGGCCAATATACAGTCAAACTTCAAGATTTTTGGTCAACATTAACATTTTTAAGTGATATCCATCATTTGTTAAAGGGTTGATCATGATTCCCCAAGGAATGCTCTCAAATCATCAAGAATCCAAAAGTGCAAAATTAGGGTTTTCTAGAGAAAGCCAACTAAACTTTAACCAGGCATAACTTTCACATGCTTCATCCATTTTTCCTAAACCATGGCTAATTGTGAAGAGAATTCAATTCCCTACAACTTTTCTTTTGCCCTCAAATTCAAAAAAATGCATTATTAGAAAGATATGAGCCAATACATTACAGGTCTTTTTGAAAGTCAACAAAAAGAGATTTTTTACAAGACCATTTACATCAAGATAATTTCTCCAAATGCAAAAATGGTCAACATATAGGTTGTAGGGGACATCTTAAGCTTTCTAAAAAGTCTAAGATCATCTCCAAAAGATAAAAATTGATCAATTTATGGTTTTCACAAGTTGGGAAATATTGGTCAAATTCCTGAAATGCAAAGCATAAAAATTTGAAATTTTAGGTCAATGGCCTAACTTTTTGAGCTTCAAACATATTCATGACCTTATGGAAGACCTATAAACTCACCATCACATTTCCTTTATTTTATTATTATTTTATTCACATTTTATTTTGTTTTTATCCAAATAAATGCAAAACAAATTGAAAAAAATATGAAAACCATTGGGCCAGCACATGGAAGGATTTCTCTAAGGCTCATACAACAAATGATAGCCTGTCAACCTTGCCATTTTCACGCACAAGCCAAAATGGCATGAAATCTTTCAAATTTGGAAAGTTTTCAAATTGGATTATTTTGCTTTCATCATGGCCATTATGGTTTGATTTCTTCCCATCTTTGCTATCCCTCTCCTTTCTATATAAATACAGAGTAGTATTGCAAGCCAAAGGGATGCAAAGGTTGCATAGAGAGACCACATAAATTTCTCAAAAATCATTCAAAGTTGTGAAATTCAAAAATCTCGATCCAGGCCTCCTCGATCCAAAGCAAGCATCCCATCCTCCTCCTAAAGGTTCCAGGAGACGTTCTCAATCTTTAGGCAAGCCCAACGCGCACCAGAATTCCCTCACGCTATCCCTCTGATTGGTAACTTTTCTCTATTCTCAAACTTTTAAAACATGCCACTTAAATCGATACAATGCTTACATTCATGTTTATGGCGATGATTAGAAGAGATCTGACGTTTTACATGGGAATTTAAGTGCTGAAATTGCAGGTTACCATTGTTAGGGTTTAGGAAAGTTTGAGTTTCGGTCTCGTTGATACAGGAACATTCAGATGAAACTAATGCCGAATTTGGATTCAGGATGATTTTTTAGTAGGGTTAGGGTCGTTTTGGGTCTTTGATTGTGGTTGTTTTGCAGGTTTAGCCTTCGAGCCCACCAGAGAAGACAATTAGAGAGTTGACTCCGGTGGGATGACTTCAGTAGCATGCATGTCGTTCCCCCATTGGCCTATTTGAATCCAATCTTGCGCGCATTTGAAAGTTTAACAAATTGATCAGTTTTCCATTATATTATTTTTACTTTAATATGCTAACAGTTGAAGTGAATGGCTTGGTGGCGAGAAGCATGTGTATTATGCTGGAGGACCTGGGTTCAATCCCAGGTCTTGAATTTTCCATTTTTTATATTTGCTTTGTAGATCCAGTGACACGCAGGTTCATACTCGTATCCTACGCCTCATGCTTGAGCCATCAGATGTTGATACAAGAAGATTTAGCCATCCTAGGGCGCGTTTCCACCTTATATACTCAAGGATGATGCTCACCAGGTTATTTTTGGAGCGTTGGATTCAAGCTTATTGGGCCTAAGCAAAAATCCAAATTCCACCCCCCATTTACTTCAATGCCAGACCCATCTTTCTTAATTTTTATTATTTATTTTGTTTTATATCATTTTCAACAATCATTTTATTTCATCATAAAATCAGAAATAATATAAAAAACTTAGATTTAGGTTTTATTTATTTAAATTTAATTTTCATAAATTAATTTAGTTAATTATTTTGACTTCATTTCATAAATTAAAACCAATTAGAATTAGGTTAAAATTTTAATATTTCTTAAACAAAAATGCCAAAAAAATATTAGATTTTCTTAGAATTAATTTTAATTAATAACTTTCTTTTATTTCTTATTTTAATTAATTAGATTTAATTTAATTTAATATTTTCAACAAATAAACAAAAAACAACAAAAATATTTTCTTTTACTTAGAACTTTCTAGGGTTTTAAAACGTCCTTTCTAATTCGTGCGCGTTTAGCATTCTCGCATTATCATTTTCTTATTAATGTATCTGCTTATAGGTTGTAATAGAATAACTTGGACATTTACTGCTTTTTACTTTCCCTATTTTTTGGACTTGTAATTTCCCCCCTCCCCGAAGCCATGTAATAGTTAGGTTTTAAATTCCTCACTTTAAATTCCTGTACATATTTGAACTGTTTAGATGTATGGTAATAGGATTGTATGGAAAGAAAATTAAAAACAAAATGTAGCAAACCTAACACCAAGATAAATAACTGAAATACAACGCACTTGCACATGCGCACCTTTAGGGTATTCCCACTTTGGTTGCCTTCGGAATAAAATAGTCATAATTCTCGAAACGCGAGAGGCTTTAGTGGATACCCTCTGGTTTAAAGATCTAAAAAATGACCCTCTCGATGTTGCCTTGGTATGATCTTAAAACCCTAGGGTGGTTACTAAAGTATCTTGCCCAGTTGCCTTTGTGACTGTAACGATGACCCTTCAAATGTCCCTCAAACATCCAATGATAGGGCTACCTACTCACTAATAGTAGGATAGCACTGTCTAAAGGAAAATAGGAAAAGAACAAACTCTTTCTAGTAAAGTAGATAGTTCTTAGATTCTTGCTAAAAAACAATTTTTCACATACACAAAACTCTTTCCAAAAACATCTTCAAAACCCTTCATATACGTTCTCAACAATGTGATAAACTTTACGAAGTTCGCCGCACTAAGGCGTCTTTTAAAAATATTTTCAAACACACAAACATAAGGTATTTTCAAATGAGCTAGCATCTAAGAGCCTGTAGATAAATATGGATGGAAAGGGTGCTAACACCTTCCATTTCCATAATCTACCCCCTTACTCAGAAATAATCTCGAAAGGTCTTTTTCTGCTCTTTTCACCCTTTCCTTTGTTGGATAAAAGAAAAGTCGGTGGTGACTCTTGCTTACCATACCATTTTCGAATACAAATGCAAAACCAGTATAACAGTCGGTTCTGCCACCGTATTACAGAACTGGTGACTCTGTTGAGGAGATACTAAAAGTGGGGTTACATTAGAGCTATATCATATTTAAAATGCTTAACTTGTTTGAATTGGTTGCTTTACATTTCGGGTTTATGTTTGGGGTTATTCTTAAAGACCCTATACCCGGATCTGGGGCACTTTTAGGTAAGCAGCAATAGATCATGGAGATTGTACGTCATAGACCAATATGGTTAAAGCGATGGCTGCATTGGTGTGACACATTTGCTGGTACCGATATCCCTTGTGTTAAATCGAGGAGAATACAGGGCCGCTGTGTGGTGTCATAAAGCACTAAATGACCTTAGAACCTTAGTTGAAAAAACTTGGCCTAGAAAATTAGTAAGATAGCCGACTCTAGTATAAAGCTGAGGATTGGTTAATACTCGATACTACACTCATTGAGATAAGACTTTTGGGATATTTTGGCCGCGAGAAAGGATCGCCTGAGCTGAAACAATGCATGATAAAGAAAGATCAGTGATATTGAGACTCCTTAGAACCTAATTACTTTTCTAGGACAGGTTCAACCAACTAAACTTCAAGAGGGTATTTACTTGTAAACCCAATGCAAGCCTAAACCTAAGGACCCGTGTGTTTTGCTTGTGTGTGATTAAATTGTTCAAACATAACATCATGCATCATAACATCCATTTTCATTTCACTAACCATTTCAATGACCAAGGGAATTTATCTTTGTTATGTTTTGCAGATCATGGCTTCCGTTCGTAGAAACACCATCTGAATCAGCATTGTGAGAATACCTCTCCAACTCAAAGAACTAGTATCAAGGGTTCCCGAGACTTCCTCGTTCACCAAGAAATATGGTCGACTTCTCAAGCTGGTTACCTCAAGCTTTGATGAGAAGATGATGGGTGTACTCTTTCAGTTCTTTGACCTCAAACACCATTGCTTCACATTTCCTGATTATTAGTTGGTACCCACCATGGAAGAGTTTTCTCAATTATTGGGTGTACCTATTCTTGATCAAATGCCTTTCACCGGTTTAGAGGAAGCTCCAAAGCTAGAGGTCATTGCAGTAGCCTTCCATCTGAAATAGTCCGATGTTATATCAACCTGGGAAATAAGAAGCGGAGTCAAAGGTTTCCTAATCAAGTTCCTATTAGAAAAGGCTCAATTGTTTTGGGATGATTTGGATTTCCAAGCTTTCAAAGAAGTCCTGGATCTTCTAATCTATGGGTTAGTACTATTCCCTAATCTGGACATACTCATAGATGTGAATGCTGTCAAGGTTTTCCTTTCTCATAACCCTGTGCCTACTCTGCTCGGAGATATCTTGCATTCCATCCACACTCGTACCATGAAGAGAAGAGGAGTTCTTATGTGTTGTATATTATTGCTATCTAGGTGGTTTATTTCGCACCTTCCTAAATCAGTATTGAAGAACGAGCAAGGTTTGGGTTGGTCGAAAAGGATAATGTCACTTTCTCACTCTGATATTCTTTGGTACTCCCGGTCTATGGGAGATATTTCTATCATCGACCGCTGTGGGGAATTCCCTAATGTCCCACTCCTCAACATTAGGGGAGGTATCACTTATAATCCTTCTCTGGATCTACGACAGTTTGGTTATGTTCAAAGGGATGGTCCCCATGATATGCTTATCCAAGGCATTATGTTCAACTACGAGGATGATGTTCAAGGGTATCGTCAAAGGTTCGTACGAGCTTGGGGCATGATAAAAAAGGTTGATAGAAAGACTTTGGGGTAAAATAATTCCATTCCTATGGAGCCTTATGTCAAGTGGGTACGAGCTCGCTCCCAAAACCTTATGATTCCATATACAGACATCTTGCCAGTGATTGTGGAGCCTATCACCGAAGAAGATATTTCTTATACAGTTCTACATCCTCACATGCCCACTGATCTTAAAGAGTTACAGAGGTCCTGGATTCAGATGAAAGAAGAATGAGATACCTTTAGATCTCAATTCTACACCAGTGAGAAGAAAGTGTTGGAGCTCACGAAGCAACTTAACAAAGAAAAAAGTCTTAATGTCTATCTCGGCACGAAGAGGAAACACCCATGGGAGACTTGATTCCTAGATTTTAAGAGTTTTTTTAATTTTCAATTGTAAGCCTAAAAGGAAGTTGTAATTTTAATTCTACTAATAAAATCTTTGTTTCATTTTTGGTTCACAAATTTAAATTTCCCGAAGTCCTTGAAAACATTGCATAAACACGTCATGCATATCATTACATAAGCAGGTATTTCAAGACATGTTTCTTATCTTTTCACTGTTTATTTCAGCAAAAAAAAAAGGCTCTTGAACAAACAGTTAAGGATCTTCAAGCACAGAACACTCAATTCCAACAGATGTTCCTAGCTCTGGCTAAAGAACAAGAAGATTTAAAAGCTCTCATTGTCAAAGAGAAGACAAAGAAGGCAAAGAAACCGGTCGGCGTCTTGAATATGGGAAGAAGATTTAGAGGACCAGCCAAGCGAGCTCTAGAATTTGCAAATCCACCAAATGAGGGGGATAATCAGGAAGAGGACAATAAGAAGAAAAAAGAAGAGGATAACAATCCAGAGACTGATGAAGAGGAAGCAGACTATGATGAAGAACAATATTCTCTTGCTGATGACAAGTATAAACAGTTGGAGGATCGTCTCAATGCTATGGAGATTCAGAGGGTACCTAGTTTGGATTTTGAAGAGTTAGGACTGATCTCAGGGGTGGTCATCCCACAGAAATTCAAATTTCCCTCATTTGCAAAGTATGACGGTGTTTCCTGTCCCAAGCTGCATTTAAGGTCTTATGTCAGAAAGATCCAACCCTACACAGCTGACAGGAATTTATGGGTTCATTTCTTCCAAGAGAGTTTGTCAGGGATGCAATTGGAATGGTTCTATCAACTGGAAGGAACCAACATTCGCAATTGGGAAGATCTGGTTGTTGCTTTTTACAAGCAGTACCAATACAATGCTGACCTCGCTCCAACCCGTACGCAACTTCAAAGCATGTCTATGGGTTCTAATGAGGGTTTCAAAGATTATGCCCAAAAGTGGAGAGATCTTGCAGGAAGAGTCCAGCCTCCTCTGTCTGATAGAGAGCTACGAGATATGTTCTTGGGTACTTTGTCAGGCCAATTTTTCAACCATCTGATCGGGAGCTCTTCAATTGGATTCACCAAGCTGATATTGATGGGAGAACGAGTAGAAGCTAGCACCAAAAGTGGCAAAATTCAAGGGGTTTCATCTTCGAGTGTTATGAAGAAGCCTTTCAATGGAAAGAAGGAAGTTAGTGCTGCCTATGGTCAGAGAAATCAGGGTAAAGCTGAACACCGTTTTTGTACCCCAAAATTTTCCCTCCCATATTTCTCAATACATTTCAAGTGAGATTTTCAAATTGCTCAAGAAAGTCCAAGGGTTGACTAGACAAACTCTCTCCTAAGGCAGTCTACCTCAAATTAGGGTTTCATGTTGCACCAAGATACTTGAGTGCAAGGGATCCAAAATGCTCACCATTGTCCTAATATGATCTCAAGATCATCCATGACAAGTTTCAAGCCTTGTAGAGGAAGTTTGCTCAGTCAATTACTCAAAGGACTGAAAATCGACTGTACTAGGGCAAAAGTCAATTGTAGCCCACATACTGTCAAACTTCAAGATTTTTGGTCAACATATTCATTTTGAAGTATTATTCATCATTTTATCAAGGGTTGATCATGATTCATCAAGGATTGCTTACAATTCATCAGAACCCAAAAATTGCTAAATTAGGGTTTTGCAGGAAATGTTAACTCAACTTTGAACAAGCATAACTTTCTCATACTTTATGGGAAATGACCCATCCAAAGCTCATTTTTAATAGGATGCAATTCTATACAATCCATCTTCAGCTTCCAAGTTCAAAATATGCACTCACAAGAAGTTATGAATTTGGACATTATAGGTCATTTTGAAAAGTCAACAAAAACACCCTTTTTGTCAAAGCTTCATACATGAACATGGAAGAGTAAATTGAGATGAGAAAAAAAGGGTTGCTTAGAGGACATCTCAATATTTCTAAAAAGTACAAGAACACCATCAAAGAGTCAAAATTTAGGAAGTTATGCATTGGTGAAGTTGACCTTTTTTGCAAAATTGCCAAAAGTCAAAAGTGCCTCAAATTGCAATTTTTGTCAAATGGGCCTAACTTTTGGCACTTGTTTTGAGTTTATAGCATGGTCCACGAGCCCTAGATCTTCCCACTTGCCTTTATTTTATTTTTTCCATTTATTTTGATTTTTTATTTCAATTAAATCAAATTAAATCAAAAACAAATCATGGAAATATCGAAATCATTTAAGTCTTTAGATTTGATGCATGTTTCAGGTCTCTTATACAGCTAGCAAGAGAATCAAATCGTGTAAGGCATGGTTGTGCATAAAAAGATTGGTTTTGGCTTATTTTTGGAAAGATTTTCATGAAGATCAAATCATGATCAAAGACCATAATTGACAAAGATTCAAGGCATATTTGTAAACCTAATTTCATCAGTGGTATATAGTGGACAAAAGAAGACCAAAAACAACAAGGGTTTGAAGGCGTGTAGAGAGAAGCACAAACTTGAAAAAACTCAAGAAAAGTGGTGATCTGATTTGATACTTCCAAGCATTTTCAAGACTCCCAAGCCATCTCTTTCGTTTCCTGGGCACTCAAGGAAGCCATAAAAATCAAAAGCAAGCATTTTCCTATGCTAAAATTCACTATAAGTGATTCACGACCTTTCCCTTTTCTTGAAATCGAATCATATTATTTTGGAACTTGTAGCATGAATTACTTACATATTCTTGTTCCTTGAAGAATTTGCAAGCTATTCATAACAGTTAATTGCATTTTGGCTAACCGTATAGAGAAACACCATTGCTAGGGTTTTCTGTTGCATTTTGGGATCTTTTTATACAGGAAAAATTGGTCCACAAGAAGGGCACCATGATGCTCACCAGGTCAAGGAGATTTGATCCACATCATTAGATTTTATTTATCGTGCCTGTATATGATTTTGAAATGTGTAGGGGTTATAGCTACGAACCTTTGTCCGTAGATAAAAGCCATTGGACCTTTTAGCAACAGAGAGAGGTAGGGGATGATGGCGTGGCAAGCCTTGATTGCTTCGTTTGAATTTTCCCGCGGATAGTGTTTGCTTTGATTGTTTTCCATATTATTAATTATTATTATTTCATATACAACAAAGCTTGCCAGCTCAGTTGGTATGAAGGCAGATGGAAAAGGCCATATGACCTGGGTTCGAATCCCAGGTCCCCCATGTATTTCATGTTATTTTTCATTGCATGATCAGGCATATGCACAGGCGTGAAGACCACCATGTACCCTCAAGGCTCAATCATTAGATCTCCCGGAGGCCAGATCTGAAGGCCATTACATGAGGGTCCATCACGCATCCTAGTCAAAGTGCAGCGCTGGATCAGGAAAGTCAAACGTGGGTCAGATTGCTTGGGCCCAGAAATTGCTAACGACACCTCTACAAATTGCTAGCAAACAGGCCCAATACTCTTTTTTTTATTTATTCTTTTATAGTTTCTTTTATTTAATTTATTTAAATTGTTTTACTAACAAAAATTAATTCTTTTTTTATAAAAACCATAAAATCAATTTTCATCCAATTAGATTTAGGTTTTATTTTTTATACAAAAATTAATTTAATTAGTTTATTTAATTTTAGGATAACTTTAATTCTTTTGTAAATAAATTAAAACAAATTAGAAATTAGGATTTGTTTAATTTAATTTTTATTTTCTTTTCTTAAAATAGAAAAATACAAAAATAGGTCAAAATTATTAATTTTCCTAATTTAAATTAATTAGTAATTAGATTTGTACATGTTTAATTTAAAACCTTATTTTTTTTAAAATAATCAAAACAACAAAAACAATTTTTATTTTAATTAGGTTAGACGGGGTCAAAACCCTATCTTTTTCTCGTTCTTAGTTCATTACGCGCGTTTATTTATTTTTACAATATTGATGTAACTGCTCATGGGATGTAATAGATTAATTAGGACCTTTTTCGCTTATTTACCGTTCTGACGGGTTTTTGGCTATGTAATTAATATCTCACCCGAAGCCTTGTAATAGCGTAGCTTTATTTTCCGCATTTTAATTTCCGCAAATATTAACTGTTAGATGTATGATATTAGGGTTGCATGACAAGAATGTATGTTAATTTTAAAACGGTTAGCAAACCCTAAATGTGCAAAGATAATAACCTGAAATTGAATCACTCGCACATGCGCACTCCTAGGGTATACTCTCACTTCAGTTGTCTTCGGTAAACGATCATTAAGTATAGGGTATTTTAGTGGTCGCTCTCTTGTCTAAACAAAGATCAAAAGTCCCGTTCGGAAAGGTTGCCTCGGAAATGTTGCCTCAAATATGATCTTAAGAGATTAGGGTTATTACTAAGACGTCCTAACATTGCTTTAGTGATCGTACGTCCCTTTTCGAATTGACCCTTACAACTCCAATGACGGTGCTACCTACTAACTAATAGTGGGATAGCGTTGTCCAAAGTAAACAAGAACAAGAACATTCTTTTTTCGAGTAGGTATATGCTAGTAGGTACTTGCTCAAAATCAAACTTTTCCACACTTACACTCTTTTCAAACAAAGTTTTCAAAAACACTTCGTAACACTCTTGAAGACAGAAGCAAGGGTTAAATCGAAGTAAAACAAAAACTTTTCAAATTACACAAATACAAAATCAATTTTAAAATGATGAGCAAGTACCTAAGAGCCCGTAGAAAACTACGGATAGAAAATGTGCTAATACCTTCCCTTTTTATAATCTACCCCTCGTACTCAGAATATCTCGAAAAAGGAATTTTTCTGTGCTTTTTTCCTTTCCAGTTGGATAAAATAAAAGTCGGTGGCGACTCTTGCTTACCGCGCCATTTTGCAAACACAAACGCAAAACGCAAAATGCAAACCAACATTTTTCCTAAAACAATTCCGGTTTTGCCACCGTATCACAGAACTGGCGACTCTGCTGGGGAATAATAAGTATGGTGTACCTTAGGATTAGTTCATCATATTGCTTCTATTGTTTGATTTGATTGCTTTACTTTTGAGGGTTTTGTATTGGAGTTACTATAGATCCTAACCCAGATCTGGGGGACACCTGTTAGGTAAGTAGCAATAAACTGTGAGGGAACTGTACAGCGTAGACCGATACGGTTGAAGCAGTAGCTACGTTAATTTGGCACATTGGTTAGTACCAGTATCCCTTATGGAGAAACGAGGAGAATACGGGGTTGCTATGTGTGTCGTTAAGCATCAACTGACCTTAGAACCTATAATTGACAAACTTGGCCATATGAAGTAGTGAGATAGCCGGTCTCGGTGTAAAGATGGGAACTGGTTGATACTCGATACTACACTTATTGAGACCATACTCTCGAGATAGTTTCGGTCGCAAGAAAAGATTGCGTGAGCTGAAACCATGACCGATGGAGGATGGTCAGTGATATTGAGAACCTCTAGAACTCAGTTACTATTATTAGGACAGGTGAAACCAACTGAACTTCAAGAGGGTAGTACCTAGACTCCATGCAAGCCTGAAACTTAAGGGCTCTTGTGTGACTTGTTTGCCTTTACCATGTTTGTTACCTTCTATACCTGATGTGTGATTTTATCATGACATCATGCATCATAACATAGCATGCATACTTCATTACACTAACCATTTCAAAGACCGAGGGGATTTATTTTTGTTCTGTTTTGCAGACTATGGCTTCCATGCACAGAAACACCATTCGGGTTAACTTCGTGCAAATACCTGCTCAGCTCAGAGAGTTAGTCTCAAAAGTTCCTGATACTTCCTCATTCGTTAGAAGACATGGTCAGCTCCTTAGTTTGGTCACTTCAATGTTGGATGAGCAAATGATGAGCGTGCTTTTCCAGTTTTTCGATCCGGTGCATCATTGTTTTACCATCCCAAATTATCAGCTAGTCCCCACTTTGGAGGAGTTTTCTTATTTACTGGGCATATCCATCCTCGAGCAGACACCCTTCACAGGTTTGGAAGAGGTTCCTAGACCCGAGGACATTGCTTCAGCCTTACATCTAAAAAGGGCTGATGTAGTATCCAACTGGGAGACACGAAGCGGGGTTAAAGGTTTCTTGGCTAAGTTTCTGATTGATCAAACTCAGCTGTTTTGAGACAATTTGGACTTTCAAGATTTCGAAGTCATCTTGGCTCTCCTCATCTACGACTTGGTTCTTTTCCCGAATCCAGATTCCTTCATAGATGTGAATGCGGTCAAGATCTTCTTGTCTCGTAATCCTGTACCTACTCTTCTGGGTGATATCCTACATGCCCTCTATACTCGTACTATGCGAAGAAGAGGAACCCTCATGTGTTGCATGCCGCTGCTGGCGAGGTGGTTTATTTCGCACCTCCCCAAGTCTGTATTGAAGAATGAGGAAGGTTTAAGTTGGGCTTACAAGATAATGTCCCTTGCCTACACGGACATTCTTTGGAGTTCAAAGGCTATGGAGGACACTGCTGTCATTGATCGGTGTGGGGGATACCCTAATGTCCCGTTGCTTGGAATTAGAGGAGAAATAACCTACAGTCCTTGCTTGGCTCTACGACAGTTTGGTCGCGCTCGGAGAGACGGTTCTCATGAGCTACTGCTTACAGATATCGTCTTTGACTACAAGGGGGACGTGGATGAGCATCGCCGAAGGTTTATATGGGCCTGTGGCATGGTGAACAGGTCTGCGAGCTAGGAATGAAGACTTCTCTCCCTATGTAACCTTATCTCCAATTGGTCCGAGCTCGAGCCCAGAAGCTTGGGATGCCATATGAAGTTATGCTGCCAGTGATTGTGGAGCATACCAATGAAGAGGGTGTTCCTTATATGGTCCTTTATGCATACATGCCTACTGATCTTGGGGCATTGAAGAGATCTTGGATCCAGTTGAAAGAAGAAAGGGATACCTACCGGGAGAAGTATCATGAGCAGGAAAGGAAGATCTTGAAGCTCACGAGGCAACTTGAGAATGAAAGGACAATCATTGATTATGTCAGTACGAAGGGGAAACGACCATGGGATTTCTGATATCTTTTATTGTTTCTAGTTTAGATTTTCTTTTCAGTTATTTCTTTTGTAACGCCTTGAAGGCATTGTTAAACATTTTACAAATTTAATCTAATACAGTTTGTTTGTTTTTTGTTTTACAAATTTAAATCTCCCAAAGTCTTTGAAATAATTTCATACGCATTCCATTATCATGCACATCATTACAGGTACCATTACAGGTTTCTCATCTTCTTCGCTGTTTATTTCAACACAAAATGTCTTCTGAAATACCTACCGATCAGGCTATCAAAGCTCTTCAGGCACAGAATGCCCAATTCCAAGAGATGTTCTCGAACTTGGCTAAAGGGAAAGAAGATTTGAAGACTCTCATCCTGAAATAGAAGAAGAAGAAGAAGAAGAAGAAGAAGAAGAAGAAGGTGGTTCTTCTGAATATGGGTCACAGATTTGGGAATAGGTTGCGATAGGAAGCTGATCTGTCTCATTCATCCAAAGGAGGAGAGAATCAAGAGGAAGAAGAAGGTCATAGCCCTGTGATATCTGATAATGACAATGATTAATTTGTGACCTCCGTGGAAGAAGTTTCTACTCCTTTGAGGATAGTTAAGAAGAATCTATTGTTGGCCGGTTTATTTCCGGGATATGGCGAAGGTTGCCACCTATGTTCAATCTTGCCTGCTGGTTGCCATTTATTGAGATCAGGTGTTCAACACCTGATGGATAACAAAGAGATCCTATTCGAGAAGACTATGATTCCGCTGATTCTAGTTGAAGATGTTGCGATCATAACCATTTCCGCCAATCCTTCCAAGGCTTCCTCGAGAAAGCCTGTTAGGATTACATCTTTTCCAAGAATCGCTCCCCTAATCATTACTATCCCTGGTCCTATCCCATACTCTTAGGATAAGGCTATCCCTTGGCACTATGGGGCCGATGTATATTACCATGGGATTAAGCAAGACTTAAAGACTGAAGAAGCTGATGCTGATATCAGCAATATTGTCGGGTCTAGCAAAGTCACCAGAAGTGGAAGACTCTTTTCTCCCAAGATTTCCCCTCCGACTGTTCAAAAGCCTGTTGCCACTCCATCCGTCAGTACATCAGCTACTGTTCTAATTCTTACTCCAGTTATCACCCCTGTCGCTGAATCATCTGACACTCGGGGCAAAGAAGTTACAGGTGGGCCTTCCCGGATGGAGGCGCCTAAGAAGATCATCGTAGAAACCTCTAAGCAGGAGATAAAAGAAATTATGAAGATTATCAAGAAGAGCGACTACAACGTAGTCGAAAAGCTAGGGCAAACCCCATCAAAAATCTCCATGTTATCCTTAATATTTTGTTCTAAAGCCCACGCAAAGGCTTTAATTGCTTTCTTCAAAACTGCGCATGTGCCGCAGGAATCCTCTGCTGGTCAATTCAAAGACTTTGTAGCTAGTTTAACTGCCGACAACGGGTTGGGTTTCTCAGATGCAGATCTGACTGCTAAAGGAAGAAATCACAATGATGCTCTGCACGTATTGATCGAGTGCAGGGGAACTACTTTGGCCCACGTGCTGGTGGATACTGGGTCCTCATTGAATGTTTTACCAAAGAAAGCACTAGACCGTCTAGACTGTGAAGGTTTGGTTCTGAAGCTGAGTAATATTGTGGTTTGAGCTTTCGATGGGTCAAAAAGGATGGTGCACGGGGAGGTGGACGTCCCTATTAAAGTTTTCTCTCAGACTTTTGCATCTACGTTCTATGTGATGGATATCCTACCATCTTATTCTTGCTTGTTGGGTCGCCCTTGGATTCATAAGGATGGGGAGTGACTTCTACGCTCCATCAGATGTTGAAATATCCAGTAAAAGGGAAAATTGTTATGGTACAAGGTGAGAAGGAGTACATGGTGAGTCATATTAACTCCTTCCGGTATGTGGAGATGGATGGAGAGTTCATCGAAACCCCATGTCAGAACTTTGAAGAGGTTCCCCAGACTTTGGCGTCGACTGAAGTTGCTGCTGACAAACCTCCAATGAAGATGGCTTCCCTCAAGGATGCCAGGGCTGTTATTAATCAGGGTGGGTGTGCAAATTGGGGCTAACTCCCTGACTTTACACACAAGACTGACAAGTTTGGTTTGGGCTTTACTGCAGAGGCTCAAAGGGCTGTTCGGCGCGCGCGGATTAGAAGACCTCTTCTGCATCAAAAATATGGGAGTAAATGCAATTGAAGATGATGAAGAAGAGTCAGATATCGATAGCTGGATTTATCCGACTACCAACGGTGGATTGAACAATTGGACAGCAAAGGGCTTCGTGCATGTTTCTTTTATTACACAGTAATAGACTTTTGTTTTGAGATTTGTAACAGACATTTTAAAACTTTACGGCCCGGTGCCTTGCCCGAGGCACCTGGGCTTTGTTTGTGAGGGCTTATTATTTGTTGTTTTCATATATCATCAATAAAGCATTGGACATTTTCTTGCATTACAAATTTTGTGCTCCTTGTTTTTCTTTTCTATCTCACACTTTATAAAACAGCTATTGTCTTACACACACTCACATATCATAATGCAGATCCACATCCACTCTGGATCCCATTGATAACAATTCTGCTACTGCCAGTTATGACTTCAAAAATCCGATCAACCAAGCCAAGGAAGAAGGTGAGGATGATTGTGAGGTGCATGGGGAACTTGCTAGACTGTTACTACAGGAAGAGAGGTCCATACAGCCTCATGAAGAGTTAGTGGAATCTGTGAATTTGGTTACAGAGGAAGACAGGAAAGAGGTCAAAATAAGTGCCAAATCTATGATGATAAGGTGCATGTACCTCCATTTCCTCTAAATGTTTTGACAGCTCCTTGACCTTTCGCAATATGGGGCATCGATATGATCGGCAAGATCAGACCTGCTGCGTCCAACGGGCATCGTTTCATTCTGGTAGCTATTGATTATTTCACAAAATGGTTTGAAGCAGCTTCCTTTGCTACAGTAACCAAGAACGTAGTGGCGCGGTTTATCCGACACAATCTGATATGTCGATATGGTGTACCAGAGAGGATCATTACAGATAATGGTACAAATCTCAACAATACGATGATCACCGAGCTCTACAAACAGTTCAAGATACAGCATCATAACTCTTCTCCCTACTGGACAAAGATGAATGGGGCTGTTGAAGCAGCAAATAAAAACATCAAGAAGATTGTGCAGAAGATGACGGTGAGATACAAAGACTGGCATGAGATATTACCATTCGCTCTTCATGGGTACCGTACCTCAGCGCGGACGTTAACAGGGGCAACACCCTACTCTTTGGTATATGGTATGTGTGATACAGTGGGAGAACTGACTTGAGGTTTTGCGTTTGTATTCGCAAATGTTTCGGTTTAGCAAGAGTCGCCACCGACTTTTTATTTTATCCAAAGGAAAGGTCAAAAAGCACAGGAAAGACCTTTGAGATGTTTTCTTGGGTTCGGGGGGTAGATTATGAAAAGGGAAGGTGTAAGCACCCTTTTCATCCATGGTTATCCATGGGCTCTAAGTTACTTGTTTAGATCACTTGCTTTTCTTTTCCAATTGTTTGAAATGGTGCTTTGTGTGTGGTTTTGAAAATGTTTTGAAAAGAGGCCATCGTTGTGGCAACCTTTGTAATGATTCTTGTTTGAATATATACAAAGGTGTATTGTCTTTTGAAAAGATTTCAATGTTTGAAAGTTTGATTTGGGAAATGTTTTGAAATTGTGTTGTTAGGTGTGTTTGAAAATAGCAAGGATGTTTTACAAGTTTTGATCAAGTAACTAAGAGTTGTCTACCCTATTTTACTCAAAGGTATTTCCTACACATTTTTAACCCTTTTGGTAGTGTTGTTTTACCATTGCATTTGGTAAACAACCTTGTATTAGGATGTTAAACGGGACAGGTGCGGGTCATCGTATTGACCATGATAGCAATATTGCCAAGTATCTTTAGCAAATTTTTAAGGGACTAGATCATTTTTGTATAGGCAACCAAGATAGCGTCACCGAGGGACTATGATCTTTTGTTTTGTTTTTTGTTTTGCCAAAGTACTTAACATGCATAACATGGCCAATTTCAAGGCAACAAGTGGATGAAACCCTAGGGGTGTTATGTATGCATTGTGTTGTCAATTTACATGCTTTTTGTCTTTGTATTAGTCAAGCTATTTGTTTGATTTTGGATTTTTGCATACAAACCCTAATCTCTAATCATGGTGTGATCGGTGGAAATAGAACTGACTGTTTTGAAATGCTGGTTCGCGAAATGTCACGGTAAGCAAGAGTCACCATCGTCTTTTATGTTCTCCAACAAGGAAAGGACAAAAGCACAACAAAATTCCTTTTCGAGATGTTTCTCGGTTCGGGAGGTAGATTATAGAAAGGGAAGGTGTTAGCACCCTTTCTATCCGTGGTTATCCACGGGCTCTTAGGTACTTGCTCACTATGTTTTCAAAATTTTTTACTTTTCTTGTGTTTGTGGGTTTTGAAAAAGTTTGTTTGAAAACTTTGATTTAACTCTTGTATCAGTCCTCAAGAGTGTATGAAGTGTTTGTTTGAAAACTTTTGTCAGAAAAGTGTAGGTGCGAAAAGTATTTTTGTTTTTTTTGAAAGAGCAAGTACCTGAGAACCTCTACCTACTCAAAAGGAATTAAGCTGTGTAAATGTCCTTTAGACAGTACTATCCCACTATTGAGAAGTAGGTAGCACCGTCGTTGGAGTTTAAGGGTCAATTCGATTATAGGGACATGTGGTCACCAAAGCAATAGTAGGACGCCTTAGCGGTAACCCTAATGTCCTAGATCCTTTTTATTCGAGGCAACCGTTTCGAGGCAACTTGGATCTTTAGACAAGAGGGCAAACTCTAAAACACCTTATACTCAATGACCACGTCGAGGCAACCAAGTGAGGCGTACCCTAGGAGTGGCATGTGCGAGTGTGTCAGGATTCAGTTACGTTATCTTTGCACATGTTATGGTGAGCTACGGGTTGATTTTAATTTCAGAGATAAGTCTTGTCATGCATAGCCTAATTAACATACATCTAGCAGTTAAATGTTGCGGAAAATGAATCTACGCTATTACAAGGCTCGGGTATTTACATCGCCAAAAACAAACCCTTGAAAAAGTAAATTGCGGGAAATTAAAGAAAGCGATAAAAAGTCCTAATTAAAGCTATTACATCCTCGGAGCAAATACATAATAATGATAAAAAATTAATCAAACAAACATACGCGCGAGAGAAAATTGAATCGGAAAAGTTCTTAGGGTTTTGACCCTTTTTTGAGAAAGAAAGAGATTTTTGAATTTAATGAATTAAATTAAATTAAACCTAAAACTAATTAATTAATAAAAAAGAAATATTTTTGGGTTTTTTTATGTTTTTTAGGAAATAAATAAAAAATAGTCAGAAGTTAGTAAAAACCCTAATTCTATGTTGATTTTAAAATATTGTGAAAATAATGAAATTAACCTAATTAAAACAACTAAATTAATTATATTTATTTACAAAAATAATAAATTAAGGGTGAATTTAATAAATAATAAAAATATATTATACTTTAGTTTTCTGATTTTATTATGAAAAAGTTAATTTGGGTTAATTAAATAATAATAATAATAATTAATAATAAAACAATTAAAAGAAAAAAAATATAAAAGAAGAAAAGAAATAATGAAACCAGGGGGTGATGGGCCAAGTTAGGAGGTGTATGATGCAATTCTCAGGACCAACAAACTGCAAACCTCTTTGACTTTTTTGATTCTCCATGGCGCGTGTTGACTGGGAGTACGATGGTCTTCCGCTCAGGACCATTGTATTCATGTCTGGGGACATCTGGCGCTTGGAGAGATGAAGTACATGGTGGACCTCAAGGCATGAGGTATACTGGATAAGTTGCAAGAAAATAACAATAATAATTTTGGGGGACCTGGGATTCGAACCCAGGTCCCAGCGCTCACATGCCCATGCCTTAACCACTCCAACCACCTGCTTTAGTTGTTATTAGGATAGAGAGAGAATATTATATATGAAAAATAAACCATATGCTGAAAACAAAACAAAACGCGCGTGTTTTCAAATTAACCAATGGCGTATCAACACATCATCGTCTTCCTCATTGTACCTGCATATTCAGAATTAGATTGCGGGGGTTTTTAACCCCCACAAACCATTGTGGCGAAAAATAGCGAATAGAACTGTGGTTTATATAAATATTTCGCGAAGGGTTCTTTGAGTTTGTCTTGGTTCAATGATTCCAACCATGTGTGTCACTGATCCTAATTTTTCTTGGTTCATAAAGCCCTAATTCAAAGCTTGGAAACCCTAGAAAATCGTTCATGGCATTCTTCGCTTCAGTGCATTATAATTCAATTAAGTGATACCATTAGTTTCATATGGTCCCTATCAATGCAAAACAATCAAGAAAATATGTTAAATGGGCATGAAATAGACAACACGATTCTGGAAAAAAATGGCAAACCGTGATTCTATAGGTATCGATTCCTTGAGCCTTAATGCTTGATTTTGATGGCAAAACGTCCCTGACACTTCCTACAATGTATTTGAATCAACAAATTGCCTTGAATTGGTCTGGAATACAAGAATCAGTTTTCAACTTTCTTGGAATTTTTTCAATATACTATGGCTTTGTTCTGCAGCTTTCTCACGTTCTCTGATCAGGGTTGGCTTGCATATATATAGGGCAACTGAATTAGGTCAAAAGCTTGAGCAAAAATCCATTGAATTGATGATTGAATCCTTGATTGGAAATCAAATCTTTTTGATTTTTCATGATTGGAAAAGGTTGCCAAATTTGGAGATTTTGTATCTTTGACTTGGTGCTCGAAATTGCCAGCATATATTGACCACATTTGGTTCAGCAATTGATTGAAAAAATCAAATCTTGTATTTTCCTACAATTTAAATTAATTAAATGAATTAATATTAATTAAAAATCCAATTAATCAATAAAAATAAGAAAATAAATTCAATTAAGCTTGATGGGTCGTGCATAGGTCATGGATGAAGTTTCAAGAAGAGATTTGAGGTCCATTAGCAAAAATAAGGTGTTTTGAGCAAAGTTGACTTTTGCAAATTCACAAAAAATTCCCAACTTCTCCAATGCATATCTTGCTCAATTTTGATCATATGACCATGTTCTGGGACATTTTGGAAAGGTCTTGAAGTCCTCTAACTAATGCCTTTGGTCCCATGTCATTTGGATTTACCAATCTCAAGTTATGGCCTTTGACTCAAAAGGTACTTTTGTTGACTTTTGAAATTAACCTATAATGTAGAAATTGATAACTTTTTGTGAGAGCATTTCTTGGACTTGGAGTGTGAAGATGGATTATAGGAAATGGCATCCCCTTCAAAATGAGCATTGGATTGGATTTTTCTGATGAACCATGAAAATGTTATGCCCTGGTCAAGATACAGTTGACTTTTCTATTGTCCAAAAATAGTAACTTTTTGCATCTTGATGATTTTTTGAGTTATCCTTGTGGAATCATGATCAAGACTTGATCAAATGATGATTGTGGACTCAAAATAAGATGTTGACCAAAAATTCTTACTTTTGACTCCAAAATGACCATTTTTCCCTTGCAGTTGACTGTAGGTCAAATGGAGCTTTTGACTGTGCAAATTGGCACTGTGAGTCTTGAAACTTGGCATGTAGGTGCTTGAGGATGCATATAGGCCTATGAGACTTGATTGAACCATTTAAAACCCCAAGTTCCTTGAAAGAACCAAAACCCTAATTTCAGATGTCTTAGGAGGCATTTGGACTGTGCAATCCTTGAGCAATCTTGAGCAATTTGAGAATTATTCTTGTCAAATCTTGAGGAATATAGGAGGGCAAATTTTGGGGTACAACAATTGCCCCTGTTCAATCTTCTTAAACCTGAGGATGTAGATTGGTTTGCGTGCCTTTCGTGATCCGAAGGTGGAAGATGATTGAACACTAAAGTGCCCAGAAATTTGCACTCACATAGTGTAGTATCAACAATGTGATGTCGGGAATGGGCTTACAGATGCCATTTGGAGATATGATGGATCGGAGGATGGGCTTATAGATGCCATCTGGAGATGTGACAAAATCTTGTCGGGGGATGGGCTTATAGATGCCATCTGGAGATTGTTCGTTGAATTGTAACTTTGTAAGTTGAAAGAATGAACCTGTGTAGGGTTGCTTGATGATGAGTCCGTGTAAAACTGCATCTTGGAAGAGAAGGAACCAGTGTAGGGTTGCTTCATGATGGTCAAGTAGATAATTGTCCTGTCTGGTTTTAGGTATTAATCTACAATCCGTCGTCCACAGATATTTCCTGGCTAGCTACAGGTGTTGATCTGGAACTTAAGAGAGGTGGGTCAAGGAGATAGTTGTCCTGGCTGGTTTCAGGTATTAATCTCTGTCTTGAGAAAGAAAGATAGTTTCCTGGCCTGTTACAGGTGTTGATCTTCAATCTCTATATGTAGATGGCTTCCCTGTCTGGTTTCAGGTATAGTTCTACAATCAGTCGTTCACAGATATTTCCTGGCCTGTTACAGGTGTTGATCTGGAACTTAGGAGAGGTTGGTCGATGAAATAGTTGTCCTGTCTGGTTTCAGGTATTAATCTCTGACCTGAGAAAGAAAGATAGCTTTCCTGTCTGGTTTCAGGTGTTAATCTTCAATCTCTTCATATAGGTGGTTTTCCTGTCTGGTTTCAGGTGTTAACCTATAATCAGTTGTCCACAGATATTTCCTGGCTAGTTACATGTGTTGATCTCGAACTGCAAAGGTTGATGGCAATCATCCTTTGATTGACCTTTTCCTGAAAAGGCAAAACATTAGTTGTATGCAATGTCATGATGTATGAAATGCATGATGTCATGATGTTCTCAAAATGAGATCGTATGATATGATGCGTATATGCATGTATCATGATGTATGGCAATGTGATGTTTTAGTTGAGGAAAATAAATCCCGGAGCTGCTGGAGAGTAGTGTTGAATTCTTCGTTTCCGCTGGGGATGATGAACGAAGATGATTGCACGAATAAACCTGTAGGAGAGGATGACTCCATTGGGGAATAAACCTGGTGAAGAGATTACTCTGCGGGGAATTACTCTGGAGAAGAGATGCTTCGCTGAGATTTTAACGGTAACTCCGCTGGGGATTCTGTTGCTATGCTTTGTTGGGGATTTTGATGATGAAATCCGCTGGGGATAGGAAGAACTTCGCTGAGGACGATCTTTCCGTTGCAATTTGCTGAGGATAACCCAGTTAGACTCTGGTGAGGGATAACCTCTTGAATATGGCTGGGGAGATTCATTTGCACTCTGCAGGGAACAAGCTTCCAGAATCTACAGGGGAAGATAATTCAACTCTGTCGGGGAAGCTTTTCAGACTGTGCTGGGAAATGGCTCCAATGGGGGTATCTTGTATTCCGCCGGGGAACAATCTTATATTTCTGTCGAGGAATATTAAGACTGTCGGGGATGCTTGCTGAGGAATATCTTTATACTCTGCTGGCGAATATTAAGATCTTCTGGGGATATCCAACTTTTTCAGGGCTGATGGTAGACCAATTCTGCTTGGGGGAAGAGTATTGCTGACTCTTGCTGAGGATACTGTGCCTTTTTAGGGCTGATGGGAGACCAACTCTGCTTGGGGAGAGTATTGCTGATTCTTGTCTTACTCTGCGGGGAGTGAAGGTATCTTGGTCATATTCTTCAGCTGAACTTACCTTGGTACCTCGGTGGACAGAGCAACTAGACCTTTTAGACAATTCTTATTGCCCCTACTTCCGGTGTCATCTGTAATTAGTCCTTTGTTTCGCATGCAAATATTTATGATCAGCAATTAATGTCAAATGCATATATCAAAAATGAACATTGGACGTTCTTTGCAAAACAAAACAGATAAAGGAAAAACAATTGGCAATTTGTCTGAAAAATGAACTTGTATTGATTTTGAAGTTTTCCTGAAAATAGGCGTTTTTGTACAAGAGGCTGACGTCCTAGTAAGAGAACGCCGCCGAACAAAATAGAGTTTATATAATTTGTGAAAAGAAAACAAAACATCTATGTGAAAAATCCCACTGGGTTCCAACTCTGCTATCGCCTTTATGTCTTCAAGCATCTCATCACTTTGCTGCTTAGTTGAAGAGGAATCTGATTGATTGGTGTCGTCCGAACCTGATGGTCGATACCGAAGTCTGGATGCAGGGTGATCCAATAAGACATAGTATTACGCTTATATCCCTAACTTTTGCCTGGACCGCCCTTTCGGGTTTTCAGTCCACCGGGATACCCATTTTTGCCCAAGCCGCCTTTTCAGGTTTTCGACTTGCCGGGTGTACAGATTTTTTTTATTTTCATCCCTTATTTTTGCCCGAACCCTTTTGGTTCGCCGGGAAGCCCTTATTTTTTCCTAGGCCAGTCGACCTAGCGGGTCTTTAATCATGCGTAGTATTTTTTTACTATGTCTGCATTGGCGGGGTGAGGAAGGTCGTCACCATCCATGGTGGTTAGAATCATTGCTCCTCCTGAGAAGATGTTCTTAACCAAAAATGTCCCTTCGTACATAGGAGTCCATTTGCCCCTGGGATCACTTTGAGGTAGAATAATGCGCTTGATTACCAGGTCCCCGACTTGATACTCTTGTCGTCTGACTTTCTTGTTAAATGCCTTGATCATCCGTTTTTGGTACGTCTGACCATGACAAATAGCAGTGAGTCTCTTTTCGTCGATTAGGTTTAGTTGATCAAGCCGAGTCTGGATCCAGTCGTCTTCGCTCAAACCTGCATCCTTCATTATCCGGAGAGAGGGTATCTGAACTTCAATGGGCAGGACTGCCTCCATACCGTAGACCAAGGAATAGGGTGTTGCCCTTGTTGACGTCCTTGCTGAGGTACGATACCCATGAAGAGAAAATGGTAACATCTCGTGCCAATCTTTGTAGGTCACTGTCATCTTCTGCACAATCTTCTTAATATTCTTATTAGCTGCTTCTACAGCCCCATTCATCTTCGGCCGGTAAGGAGAAGAATTATGGTGCTGTATCTTGAATTGCTCGCAGAGCTCAGTGATCATCTTGTTGTTAAGATTGGTACCATTATTTGTAATGATCCTCTCTGGTACGCCGTATCGACAGATCAGGTTGTGCCGAATGAACCGTGCCACGACGTTCTTGGTTATGGTGGCAAAGGAAGCTGCTTCAACCCACTTCGTAAAGTAATCAATCGCTACCAGGATGAAGCGATGCCCGTTGGATGCCGTAGGTCTGATCTCGCCGATCATATCAATGCCCCACATTGCAAAAGGCCAAGGTGCTGTCAAGACGTTCAAAGGAACTGGAGGAATGTGCACCTTATCAGCATAAACCTGGCATTTGTGACATGTCCGAGAATGCTGATAACAGTCGGCTTCCATTGTGGACCAATAATATCCTGCCCGAAGGATTTTCTTTGCCATGGTATATCCACTGGAATGCGTTCCGAAGGTACCTTCATGCAGTTCTGCCATGATCCTTTCTGCTTCGATCTTATCCACACAACGCAGTAAGGTTGAATCATGGTTACGTTTGTACAGGATGTCATTGCTGAGGAAGAAGTTTGCCGCGAACCTTCTCAGAAACTTCTTGTCGTTAACAGATGCGCCCTCGGGGTATTCTTGAGCTTCAAGGTACCTCTTTACTTCATGATACCAAGGTTTTTCTGTTACCTCTTTGGTCTCAAGATCACAGCAATATACAGGTTCATCCAATTTCCAAATAATGATCCGGGGAGCCTCGTTGTCCCATTTGACTTTGAACATAGAGGACATTGTAGCTAACGCGTCCGCCAACTGATTCTCCTCTCTTGGGAAATGTTCAAAAGTTATCTCTTCGAAATGGGGAATCAACGTCAACACATACTCCTTGTAAGGAATAAGATTTGGATGTTTCGTATCCCACTCGCCTTTGATCTGACTGATCACGAGGGCGGAATCTCCGAAGACACTCAGAAACTTGATCCTTAGGTCAATTGCAGCTCGAAGACCCATGATGCATGCTTCATACTCCGCCATATTGTTGGTTCAGTTGAAACATAGCCGGGCGGTAAGTGGAGTATGAGAGCCTTTAGGAGATATGATCACAGCGCCGATGCCATTACCCAAAGCGTTTGAGGCTCCGTCAAAGTGCATGGACCATCAGGATCCTTCCTCAGGTCCTTCATCTGGTCCAGGTACTTCACAATCAGTTACTACCATGATATTCTTGTTTGGAAATTCAAAGTTCATTGACTGGTAATCATCCACTGCCTGATGTGCCAAATGGTCTGCCAACACACTTCCCTTGATCGCTTTTTGAGTCGTGTACTGGATGTCGTACTCAGTCAAGATCATCTGCCATCTTGCTATTCTTCCGGACAAGGCAGGCTTTTCGAAGATGTACTTGATTGGATCCATTTTTGAAATCAACAGAGTGGTGTGAGTCAACATATACTGTCTCAGCCGGCGAGCAGCCCATACCAAAGCGCAACATGTTTTCTCGAGCAGTGAGTATCGGGTCTCACAGTCGGTAAACTTTTTGCTAAGGTAATAAATATCATGCTCTTTTCGGCCAGACTCGTCATGCTGACCCAGCACACATCCCATTGAGTTGTCAAGTACTGTCAAGTATAAGATTAGAGGTCTCCCTTCAACTGGTGGCATAAGAATGGGTGGATCTTGGAGATACTCTTTGATTCTTTCGAAAGCTGCCTGACATTCATCGTTCCAACGTACTACTTGATCTTTCTTCAGTAGCTTGAAGATTGGCTCACAAGTAGCAGTCAGGTGCGAGATGAATCGGGCAATATAGTTCAACCATCCTAGAAAGCCTCTGACTTCTTTCTCTGTCTTGGGAACTGGAATCTCTTGTATGGCTTTCACTTTGGCAGGGTCCACTTGAATACCTTTGTCGCTCACGACGAAACCCAGTAGTTTTCCAGATCTCACCCCGAAGGTGCATTTGTTTGGGTTTAATCTTAGCTTGTACAACTTCAACCGGTCAAACAGCTTCTGTAGATGGTCCAGGTGTTCCTCCTCAGTTTGGGACCTTGCAATCATATCATCGACATATACTTCAATCTCATGATGGATCATGTCATGAAACAGAGCAACCATGGCACACTGATATGTTTCCTCAGCATTTTTCAACCCAAAAGGCATGACCTTGTAACAAAAGGTGCCCCACTGAGTAACAAAAGTGGTCTTCTCCATGTCTTCAGGAGCCATCTTGATTTGATTATAACCGGAGAAACCGTCCATGAAGGAGAATACCTTATGCTGAGCAGTGTTGTCAACCAGAACGTCGATGTGAGGCATAGGGAAGTCATCCTTAGGGCTCGCCCTGTTCAAATCCCTGTAGTCAACACACATTCGGACCTTACCATCTCTCTTGGGTACCGGAACCACATTGGCAACCCACTGAGGGTAAGAAGTTACTGCTAGAAAACCGGCGTCGAATTGTTTCATAACCTCATCTTTGATTTTCTCGGACATTTCTGGACGCATACGGCGGACCTTCTGTTTTACCGGAGGGCAGTCTTCCTTGGTAGGCAGATGATGAACCACAATGTCAGTATCCAACCCAGGCATATCTTCGTAAGACCAGGCAAAGATTTCCACGTAGTCATGCAACATCTGAATCAACTGTTGTTTCACACTAAGCTCCAGATTGGCACTAATCTTGACTTCCTTTCTGTCTGTCTCAGTACCCAGATTTACCGTTTCCACTGGCTCTTCATGTGGCTGAATGGCCCTCTCTTCCTAGAGTAGCAGTCTTCCAAGCTCACCAGGCACTTCGCAATCATCTTCACCTTCGTCTTCGACTAAGTTGATCGGATTTTCGAAGTCATAACTGGCAGTAGCAGAGTCGTTACCAGTGAGATCCAGAGTGGATTGGGACCTGTATATGTGAGTGTGTGTAAATAGTTGTTTTGCAATATATAATAAAGAAATACAAGGAGCGTAAGATTTGATATGCAAAAAACGTCCAATGCTTTTATTAATGATATATGAAAATGACACACAAAAGCCCTCACAAATGAAGCCACGATGCCCCGGGTAAGACATCGGGACATAAAGTTTCATAAGATTGTCTGTTACAAATTCAAAACAAAGGAGTTCATTACTGAGTGACAAAAGTAATAGGTATGAAGTCTTTCGCCGTCCAGTTGCTTGGTCCACTGTCGGTCGTAGGGTAGATCCAACTGTCGAATTCAGATTCCTCCACGTCATCTTCAATGGCATTTACTCCCGAGTTGCTGATGAACACAGGAGGTCTTCCAATCCTTGCACGACGAACAGCCCTCTGAGCTTCTTTCTCAACCACAGCCCGGGCATCCTTTAAGGAAGCCATCTTTAAAGGAGGATCTTCGATCACAGTCTCTGCTGATGCCAGTGTTTGAGGAACCTCTTCAAAGTGTTGAAATGGGGTCTCAATGAATTCCCCATCCATCTCTATGTACCGGAATGAGTTGAGGTGGCTGACCATATACTCTTCCTCCCCCTGAACTGTCACAATCTTTCCCTTGACTGGGTATTTCAGCTTCTGGTGTAGTGTGGAGGTCACAGCTCCAGCCTTATGGATCCAGGGACGACCCAACAAACAAGAATAGGATGGTCGAATGTCCATCACGTAGAATGTAGAATCAAAGACCTGAGAACCAACCCTAATTGGAATGTCGACTTCACCATGTACCATCCTTTTAGACCCGTCAAAGGCCCGGACAACAATGTTACTTGGCTTTAGTTCCAACCCATCGCAATCCAGCCTGTCTAGAGCTTTCTTGGGCAATACGTTCAACGAGGAACCAGTGTCAACCAGCACATGGGCAAGAGTAGTGCCCCTGCATTCAATGGAGACATGCAGGGCATCGTTATGGTTCTTCCCCTTAGCAGTCATATCAGCGTCGGAGAAATCCAAACCATTATCAGCAGTTAAGTTGGCCACACAATCGGTAAATTGATCAGCTGATGTCTCTTGTGGCACGTGGGCCGTCTTCAGGAAGGTAATCAGAGCCTTGGCATAGGCCTCTGAACACAATAACAGTGATAGCATAGAAATTTTAGATGGGGTGTGCCCCAGCTGCTCAACTACATTAAAATCACTCTTCTTAATGATCTTCAGAATCTCTTCCATCTCCTGCTTGGAAGCTTCAACATTGATGGTCTTTGGTGCCTCCGTCTAGGCAGGCATATCAGTAGCGATCCCTTTGCCCCGAGCGTCAGATGACTCGGCAGCAGGGGTAGAAATAGGAACTTGGTCGGGAAGGGAAGCAGGCACACTTGCAGGTGTGATGACAATAGGTCTCTGGATAGTTGGTGGCGCAATATTTGGTGAGAAAAGTCTACCGCTGCGGGTGACTTTGGCAGGCTCGGTGATGCTACTGACGCCGGTACTAGTATCAAACTCTTGCTTCACTCCAAGAACATAAACATCTGCCCCATAGTGCCATGGGACAGCTTTGTCAGATGTATAGGGGATGGGCCCCGGAACAATGATGATTATAGGTGCAATCTTCTGAGCAGGCATAATTTTGACAGGCTTCCTCGGGGGAGCCTTGGGAGAATTGTTAAAAATGGTGACGATGGAAACTTCTTCAGTGGGGGTAGCAGGAACAACAACCTTTTCAAACAGGATTTCTTTATTATCCATCAGGTTTTGGATACCTGACTTCAAAGATGGGCAACCAGCAGGTGAAACGGAACACAGATGGCAACCTTCACTACATCCCGGAAATAAACCGGCTAGCAACAGGTTCCTCTTGACAGTCAACAACGGAGTAACAATGTCATCCACAGAGGCTACGGACATGTCTTCCTCTACAGCATTCACTCCATGCTTGGGCATGGGAGCAGTCACAACATTGGGCCTTTCGGGCGCTTCGAACTCAATCTCTTTAGCATCAATTAGGTCCTGAACCTTATTCTTCAGAGCCCAACAATCATCCGTGGTATGCCCCGGGCTGTCAGAGTGATAAGCGCAGCGGGCGTTAGGATTGTACTTTGGAGAGGTAGTGTTTACAACCTTCGGAGCTTCTTTTATAGTCACCAGATTAGTTGTCAGTAACTGCGGCAATATCTGGGACAAGGTCATACTGAGTCGAGTGAACTGCCTTCTAGGTCTCTCACCCCTTTGCTGGTTGTGATGCTGAGGAGCAGCAGCAGGCTTTGAAATAACCACCGCGTTGACAGCTTGGCGGCATTCCGGTCTATTCTGTCTCTTTGAACCATAGACAGCACTAAACTCCTTCTTGAACGGCTTCTTTTCAGTGCTCGAGGAGGCACCTTTCTGTATCTTCCCAGACTTGATAACAGCTTCTATTCTCTCACCAGTCAAGATAAGGTCTGTAAACCCGGCTGAAGAATTCCCAATCAAATGGTTGAAGAATGGACCAGACAGGGTCCCCAAGAACATATCTACAAGTTCACGGTCAGTTAAAGGTGGTTGCACCCTTCCATCCAGGTCTCTCCACTTTTGAGCATACTCCTTAAATCCTTCACTCGTCCCTAGTGACATACCCTGGAGTTGGGTACGCGTAGGAGCGAGGTCGGAATTATACTGATACTGCTTATAGAACACAGTAGCCAAATCCTCCCAGTTACGGATACTGGCTCCATCCAGCTGATAGAACCATTCGAGTTGAGTCCCTGAAAGACTATCCTTGAAGAAATGGATCCATAAATTCTTGTCAACAGTGTAAGGTTGGATCTTCCTTACATACGACCGGAGGTGCAGCTTAGGACAGGAGGCTCCGTCGTATTTGGAAAAAGCAGGTGCCTTGAACTTATGGGGAATCACCACCCCGGAGGATAAGCCTAGGTCTCCAAAGTCCAACCCGGGCACATTCTGTATCTCCATACCACTTAAGGGGTCTTCTAGCTGTTTATACCTATCCTCAGCACGGGGATACTGTTCTTTATCATAATCTGTCTCGTTGTCGGAGACCACGGGACTAGGAACCCTTCTTTCTTGGGGGTTGTCTTTTCCTACAGATGAAGTAGTCAGATCAACCTCATTCTGCAGTCCATTCCCAAATCTGCGTCCAGTGTTGAACAAGACAGTCCTCTTCTTCTTCTTCTTCAGAATCAGAGTCTTTAACTCCTGTTGACCATTGGCTAGGCTCATAACCAACTCTTGGAACTGGGCATTCTGGGCCTGGAGGGCCTTGATAGCTTGTTCAGTGGAAGGTTCAGAAGACATGATGATTGCTGAAATAAACAGTGAAGAAGATAAGTGACCTATAAAAAAGGGGTACCTGTTATGCATATGATGAAATGAAATGCGCATGATTTATGTTTTCAAAGACAATCGGGATTCAACTTTGTAGACAAAAAAGGAAGCAAACTTTATTAGATTAGCCTTCAGAATTTAAATTGTTCAACAAATTGCCCTTAGGTGTTACAAGAATGGAAATACTGAAAAGTAAATAAAAACTGTAAAAGAAACATCCAAGGTCCATCAATGCTCCCATGGCCTCTTCTTCTCAGTACGGATATAGTCATTCAGGATCTGCTCGTTTTCCAATTGCTTTGTCAGCTTCTGGATCTTCTGTTCCTGCTCGTTGAACCTTTCTCGATAAGAATCCCGTTCTTCCTGCAGTTTTGCCCAGGACCTCTTTAGTGTACCAATATCAGTGGGTATCTGAGGATGGAGAACAGTTGGAGGAACCCCGTCTTTATCAGGAACTTCAAGAGTAATAGGCCTGACGGCTTCGTATGGCATACCTAACTTCTGAGCACGGATGCGGACCCATCTGAAGTAGGATTCCATAGGCAGAGAAGTTTTTGGTCCCAACTCATGTGGGTCAGCTTTGTGAATCCTGTCCCAAGCCCTAATGAATCTACGACGTAGCTCGTCACTATCTACCTGAAACTCAAAACTGATGTGAGGTATCAGCATCTCATGAGGCCCCTCTCTTCTGGCTCTTCCAAACTGACGGAGAGCTAAACATGGATTATAAGAGATTCCTCCCTGGGTTCCGATCAAAGGAACATTAGGATACTCTCTGCAACGATCAATAACAGCCACCTTATCTAAACCTCTGAGAGTCCAAATGATGTCATTATCAGTGAGAGACATTATCCTATGAGCCCAGCCTCTTCATTCTTTGTTCTTCAGCACGAACTTAGGGAGGTGCGAAATAAACCACCTCACCAATAAAGGAGCACAACACCACAAAGTTCCCCGCCTTCGGGCAGTACGAGCATAGAGCTGTTGCAGGATATCACCCAAGAGAGTGGGTACAGGGTTCCGAGAGATGAAGATTCTTATGGCGTTGACATTAATAAAGGTATCAGGATTTGGAAACAATACTAGACCATAGATTAAGAGAGCCAGAATGTCTTCGTACGCCCTGAAGTCTAAGTCATTCCAGAAACTATTAGCTTTGCCAACTAGAAACTTAGCCAAAAAGCCCTTAACTCCACTTCTAGTCTCCCAGTTAGCCATTACCTCTTCTTTGGTCAAGGGAAGGGCTGCAGCAATCTCTTCAGGCCTAAGAGTCTTTTCCCAACCAGTGAATGGAGTCTGTTCCAAAACAGGGATACCAAGCAAATCAGAGAATTCTTCCAGGGTAGGGACCAGCTGGAAGTCTTGAAAGGTGAAGCAATGGTATAGGGGATCATAAAACTGGACCAGGACACTCATCAGTTGTTGGTCCCACTTTGAAGTGACTAAACCGAGAAGAGAACCATGCCTCTTGATGAAGGAAGTAGTGTTTGGAATCCTATCAACCAATTCTATAAGCAAAGCAGGTGGTTGAACAAAGTTGAGCTGGATAGTGTTCCTTCTCATGGGCATCATGATGTCCTACAAAATAGAGCAAAGATGAAACCCTCTTGTCTTTGAAATGGGTTAGTCCTTATGTAGGATGCATGCAATGTTATGATGTTATGATGTTATGATGTTATGATAAAGGCACACCACAAGTATTCACAAAAGGCAAACATGGTAAAGGCACACAAGTCACACAAAAGAGCCCTTAGATTTCAGGCCAGCATGAAGTTTAGGTACTACCCTCTTTTAGTTTCAGTTGGTTAAGACCTGTCCTAAAAATAGTAATCGGGTTCTAGAAGATCTCAATATCACTGACTACCCTCAATCGGTCATAACTCCAGCTTAGCAACCTTTTCTTGCGGCCGGAACCATCGCGAGAGTTTAGCCTCAATGAGTGTAGCATACTGCTACTGTTCTATGGCCAAGTTGGTCAATTTAAGGTTCTAAGGTCAGTTGGTGCTTAATGACTCCTCAGAAGACCCATATTCTCCTCGTTCCAACACAAGGGATATCGGTACAGACCAAGGTGTCACACCAACGTAGCTACTGCTTCACCCGTGTCGGTCTACACCGGATAGGTCCCTCACAGTTTATTGCTACTTACCTAAAGGGTATTCCCCAGATCCAGGTTAGGATCTATAAAACTCCGATACAAGCCCACAAAGTTAAAGCAAACAAGGCATACAATTGAAAACATAGTTATCTAATCCTAAGGTACACCTCACTTATTAGAAGTCCCCAGCAGAGTCGCAAGTTCTGTGATTGATGGAAATAGAACTGACTGTTTTGAAATGCTGGTTCGCAAAATGTCGCGGTAAGCAAGAGTCGCCACCGTCTTTTATGTTCTCCAACAAGGAAAGGACAAAAGCACAGCAAAATTCCTTTTCGAGATGTTTCTCGGTTCGGGAGGTAGATTATAGAAAGGGAAGGTGTTAGCACCCTTTCTATCCGTGGTTATCCACGGGCTCTTAGGTACTTGCTCACTATGTTTTCAAAAATGTTTGCTTTTCTTGTGTTTGTGGGTTTTGAAAAAGTTTGTTTGAAAACTTCGATTTAACTCTTGTATCAGTCCTCAAGAGTGTATGAAGTGTTTGTTTGAAAATTTTTGTCAGAAAAGTGTAGGTGCGAAAAGTATTTTTGTTTTTTTTGAAAGACCAAGTACCTGAGAACCTCTACCTACTCAAAAGAAATTAAGCTGTGTAAATGTCCTTTAGACAGTACTATCCCACTATTGAGAAGTAGGTAGCACCGTCGTTGGAGTTTAAGGGTCAATTCGATTATAGGGACATGTGGTCACCAAAGCAATAGTAGGACGCCTTAGCGGTAACCCTAATTTCCTAGATCCTTTTTATCCGAGGCAACCGTTTCGAGGCAACTTGGATCTTTAGACAAGAGGGCGACCTCTAAAACACCCTATACTCAATGACCACATCGAGGCAACCAAGTGAGGTGTACCCTAGGAGTGGCATGTGCGAGTGTGTCAGGATTCAGTTAATTTATCTTTGCACATGTTATGGTGAGCTACGGGTTGATTTTAATTTCAGAGATAAGTCTTGTCATGCATAGCCTAATTAACATACATCTAGCAGTTAAATGTTGTGGAAAATGAATCTACGCTATTACAAGGCGTCGGGTATTTACATCGCCAAAAACAAACCCTTGAAAAAGTAAATTGCGGGAAATTAAAGAAAGCGATAAAAAGTCCTAATTAAAGCTATTACATCCTCGGAGAAAATACATAATAATGATAAAAAATTAATCAAACAAACATATGCGCGAGAGAAAATTGAATCGGAAAAGTTCTTAGGGTTTTGACCCTTTTTTGAGAAAGAAAGAGATTTTTGAATTTAATGAATTAAATTAAATTAAACCTAAAACTAATTAATTAATAAAAAAGAAATATTTTTGGGTTTTTTTATGTTTTTTAGGAAATAAATAAAAAATAGTCAGAAGTTAGTAAAAACCCTAATTCTATGTTGATTTTAAAATATTGTGAAAATAATGAAATTAACCTAATTAAAATAACTAAATTAATTAATTATATTTATTTACAAAAATAATAAATTAAGGGTGAATTTAATAAATAATAAAAATATATTATACTTTAGTTTTCTGATTTTATTATGAAAAAGTTAATTTGGGTTAATTAAATAATAATAATAATAATTAATAATAAAACAATTAAAAGAAAAAAAATATAAAAGAAGAAAAGAAATAATGAAACCAGGGGGTGATGGGCCAGGTTAGGAGGTGTATGATACAATTCTCAGGCCCAACAAACTGCAAGCCTCTTTGACTTTTTTGATTCTCCATGGCGCGTGTTGACTGGGAGTACGATGGTCTTCCGCTCAGGACCATTGGATTCATGTCTGGGGACATCTGGCGCTTGGAGAGATGAAGTACATGGTGGACCTCAAGGCATGAGGTATACTGGATAAGCTGCAAGAAAATAACAATAATAATTTTGGGGGACCTGGGATTCGAACCCAGGTCCCAGCGCTCACATGCCCATGCCTTAACCACTCCAACCACCTGCTTTAGTTGTTATTAGGATAGAGAGAGAATATTATATATGAAAAATAAACCATATGCTGAAAACAAAATAAAACGCGCGTGTTTTCAAATTAACCAATGGCGTATCAACACATCATCGTCTTCCTCATTGTACCTGCATATTCAGAATTAGATTGCGGGGGTTTTTAACCCCCACACACCATTGTGGCGAAAAATAGCGAATAGAACTGTGGTTTATATAAATATTTTGCGAAGGGTTCTTTGAGTTCGTCTTGGTTCAATGATTCCAACCATGTGTGTCACTGATCCTAATTTTTCTTGGTTCATAAAGCCCTAATTCAAAGCTTGGAAACCCTAGAAAACCGTTCATGGCATTCTTCGCTTCAGTGCATTATAATTCAATTAAGTGATACCATTAGTTTCATATGGTCCCTATCAATGCAAAACAATCAAGAAAATATGTTAAATAGGCATGAAATAGACAACACGATTCTGGAAAAAAATGGCAAACCGTGATTCTGTAGGTAGCGATTCCTTGAGCCTTAATGCTTGATTTTGATGGCAAAACGTCCCTGACACTTCCTACAATGTATTTGAATCAACAAATTGCCTTGAATTGGCCTGGAATACAAGAATCAGTTTTCAACTTTCTTGGAATTTTTTCAATATACTATGGCTTTGTTCTGCAGCTTTCTCACGTTCTCTGATCAGGGTTGGCTTGCATATATATAGGGCAACTGAATTAGGTCAAAAGCTTGAGCAAAAATCCATTGAATTGATGATTGAATCCTTGATTGGAAATCAAATCTTTTTGATTTTTCATGATTGGAAAAGGTTGCCAAATTTGGAGATTCTGTATCTTTGACTTGGTGCTCGAAATTGCCAGCATATATTGACCACATTTGCTTCACCAATTGATTGAAAAAATCAAATCTTGTATTTTCCTACAATTTAAATTAATTAAATGAATTAATATTAATTAAAAATCCAATTAATCAATAAAAATAAGAAAATAAATTCAATTAAGCTTGATGGGTCGTGCATAGGTCATGGATGAAGTTTCAAGAAGAGATTTGAGGCCCATTAGCAAAAATAAGGTGTTTTGAGCAAAGTTGACTTTTGCAAATTCACAAAAATTTCCCAACTTATCCAATGCATATCTTGCTCAATTTTGATCATATGACCATGTTCTGGGACATTTTGGAAAGGTCTTGAAGTCCTCTAACCAATTCCTTTGGTCCCATGTCATTTGGATTTACCAATCTCAAGTTATGGCCTTTGACTCAAAAGGTACTTTTGTTGACTTTTGAAATTGACCTATAATGTAGAAATTGATAACTTTTTGTGAGAGCATTTCTTGGACTTGGAGTGTGAATATGGATTGTAGGAAATGGAACCCCCTTCAAAATGAGCATTGGATGGGATTTTTCTGATGAACCATGAAAATGTTATGCCCTGGTCAAGATACAGTTGACTTTTCTGCTGTCCAAAAATAGTAACTTTTTGCATCTTGATGATTTTTGAGTTATCCTTGTGGAATAATGATCAAGACTTGATCAAATGATGATTGTGGACTCAAAATAAGATGTTGACCAAAAATTCTGACTTTTTACTGCAAAATGACCATTTTGCCCTTGTAGTTGACTGTAGGTCAAATGGAGCTTTTGACTGTGCAAATTGGCACTGTGAGTCTTGAAAATTGGCATGTAGGTGCTTGAGGATGCATATAGGCCTATGAGACCTTATTGAACCATTGAAAACCCAAAGTTCCTTGAAAGAACCAAAATCCTAATTTAAGCTGTCTTAGGAGGCATTTGGACTGTGCAATCCTTGAGCAATCTTGAGCAATTTGAGAATTATTCTTGTCAAATCTTGAGGAATATGGGAGGGCAAATTTTGGGGTACAACACATGGTATAATTGAAAGCATAAATGCGTAAAAGTAAATCTACCACTATTACAACATGATTATGGGGAGGAGGATACAATTTTTGAATGGGGATTATTTGGCAAGAAATTAAAACCCTAATTTTACTATTACATCCAAATTTAATAAATGGTATAAATAATAAATGAACAATATTTAAATGATCAATTAAATAAATATGCAAAATATTGTGAATATGCAAAAAATGTTTTATTTATTTTTATATATGTAAAAATATAATATTTAATGTAAAAAAGAAAGAAATAAAAAGATTATTTTTTATTAAGGGCAAAAACCCTAATTTTCTTTTAAGAAAGTAAATATATATTATATATTTTTTATGTATAATAAAATAAAATAATGTATATACAAAATAAAATATATTTAGAAAAAATATTATTTAAGCATAAATAATGGAAAAAGTAAAAGTATAATATTTAATGTATTATTTTCAAGTTTTCATTAAATAAAATAAAAGTATATACTAATTGAATTATTTTTATGTTAGTAAAAAAAAAATACAAAATAAATGTGAAAATCTATAAAAATATATTTTTTGATATTTTTTATGTTTGGAAAATAAGAAAATAAAATCAGAAATGAAAATAAATACAAAAAATATAAAAATATGAAGAAATGGGCCAGGGGGTGCAATCAGTAAAAGGGGGGTGTCAAAAACAAAAAGCCAAAGCCCAGCCCAAATCCAGACTTCATCTTCAACCTTGGTTCAAAAACACGCGCGCCCTGTACACAATGTCAGATCCTGCATACATGCTCTGTTTCAGTTGACTTCGTGTATGATAATGTGGAGCTTTTCAGTGGGGCCTGAGATGTTTGGGAGCTTGCTTGAACTTCCTCTAACCTTCCCCAATGCCTAGCCTGCCTTAAATGTGCTTGAACAAGCCTGTAGAACTCAACCAACACAAGCTGAAATAAAAAATGGCAAACCTTGTAAAGGGAGTTACAGTCAGTGTTTAAGGGTTGGGATAGCTTGGATAGGTTATGTGGAAGGTGTTTGAACAAGTTTGAGGCAAAACGCACGAGCAACTTGTGAGATAGAACTCAAGATGCAGAAGCTTCCCTGTTTTGCCAATGGAAGGTGATTTTGTGCTATGGAAGGTTAGAGGGCTCAAAGGCTCGTGTTTATGGCTCAAAGGGATGTGTGAAACTTGTCTAAAATGTTTTCAAAAGTTTGTTCTAACAGATGTCCCTGATCCCTTGTGTTTTACAAGTTTCTTGTATATGAAGCAAAAGTGGACAAGTGATGCAAGACCGGCCTGTACAGGCTATCTATCCTCTTGCACTTTATGCTCTTGGCCCCTCAAATTGGTGGATATTGTGTGCAGTACAAGATATGGTTCAATGCTCAAGGATGCCATTTGACATAAAGCAAGATTTTGACAAAAATGGTAATGTACCTTTTACCATTTTTGGATTAATCTATTGTATAATCCTTTAATGACCAAAACAAAGCCTTAGAACAATGGATTTGCATTTAATTATTGAGTATGTAAGGGTTTTGAGACCTGTAATCTAGTGCAAGCAAGGCTGATTAGAGTTTGTAACTTGTATCAATATGAACATGCCATGGATAAAAAGTGAGTTTTTGCCAACTTCAAGCCTTCGATTCTCCCTAACCACAAATGATTTTGGAGAGTTCTTGGACATTTTCGAAATCTTGCAACATGCTGTAAAATCCATCTTTGAAATGCAATTTGAGATTCCAAGTGGAACTAGGTGAAAAATGTCCATAAAGATAGGTCAAAATCCTGCCTAAACTAGGGCAAAATTTCACTAAGTTAAAAGTTTCATGGACCCTTGTTCCAAAAATCACAACTTGAGATCCAAGCTTCTTTTGAGAAAACTTTGTGAATCAAAGTTGTAGACTTTGTGGAGGAATACAACTTTCATGTTGGAAGTTTTGTTTTAATCCAATTGCATCATGGTGAAAATATTGGGCAAAGTTGGGAAAAATTAAGGAAATTTCATAACTTAGACAAATTCTAAGTTATGAAAATTTTCAACTTTAAACCCTAATTTCTAAAATTGGGTTTCTTTATGAACAAGTTTCATGTTTTGACACATCTTGATGAAAAATGACCCTTGGCACTTGATTTTGACCAAAAAGTCAAAGTTTGACTTTTCATTGTACAGTCAAATTTTGATCAGTTGACTGGAAAATTCATCTGTCAATCCAATGCTTTTGAGATCTTTTGAACCTTGTGAATAGGTCAAGATGATTCCATTTAGTCCTTGAATCCATGTTTGAGTCCAATTTGCCATTGGCTAGGTGAAAAATCAGAAATTGCCCTTGTGCAGTCAAAACCCTAAAAAATGACCATTTTCCCCTTTTGGTGATCTGATCAAATTTCTTGAGGAGTGGTGGTCCAAACTTGATCAAATGGTCCATATGAGTCTATAATGTTGATTTGGATCAAAATTAATGAGGTTTGACTGTAAATTGGCCACATTTGACTTTTTCCCCAATATAGCTGATTTCTAGGTCAATTGTCCAATTGACTGGGCAAAAACTTGATTCAAGGTCTGAAACTTGGTATGGGCAATATTATAAGTCCAACATGAAGTATGAAAGTCACTTTAAGCATTGGAAGTCAAAAAGTCCCTGTGCAAACTCAAACCCTAATTTAGGTCAAAAGTGCAAGGAGAGATCTTGAGTAGTGCAAAACCCTAATTTTGGTCTTGAGTTCAAAGAGTCTTATGATGAGAAATCTTGATAAAATGAGAGGGAAAATTTTGGGGTACAACAGTATGGAAGCGGTCTTACCCATTGAAGTCCAGATACCCTCTCTCCAGATTATGAAGGATGCAGGTTTGAGCGAGGACGATTAGATCCAGACCCAGCTTGATCAGTTGAACTTAATCGACGAGAAGAGACTTACTGCTATTTGTCATGGTCAGACGTATCAAAAGCGAATGATCAAGGCATTTAACAAGAAAGTTAGACAACAAGAATATCAAGTCAGGGATCTGGTGATCAAACACGTCATACTGCCACAAGGTGATCCCAGGGGAAAGTGGACCCGTACGTACAAAGGGCCAATTGTGGTTAAAAACATTTTCTTAGGAGGAGCTATGATTCTAACCACCATGGACGGTGATGACCTTCCTCACCCCGTCAATGCAGACATAGTGAAAAAATACTACGCATAATTAACGAACCACTAGGTCGACTGGCCTAGGCAAAAATAAGGGCTTCCCGATGAACCAAAAGGGTTCGGGCAAAAATAAGGGATGAAAATGAAAAAACTGTACACCCGGCAAGTCGAAAACCTGAAAAGGCGGCTTGGGCCAAAAAGGGTATCCTGGTGGACTGAAAACCCGAAAGGGCGGTCCAGGCAAAAATTAGGGATCAAAGCGTAACACTATGTCTCGTTGGATCATCTTGCAACCAGACTTCGGTATCGACTATCAAGCTCGGAAGGCGCCAATCAATCTGATCTACCTTCAACCAAGTAGCAAAGTGACGAGACGCTCGAAGACATAAGGGCAATAGCAGAGTTGGAACCCAGTGGGATTGTTCACATAGCTGTTTTTCTTTGTTTTTCACAGATTGTATATCTTTCAGCGGCATTCTCTTACTAGGACGTCAGCCTCTTGTACAAAAACGCCTATTATAGGCCAACTTCAAAATCAATACAATTCATTTTACAATAAATTTCAAAATTGTTTTTCTTTTCCTGTTTTGTTTTGCAAGAATGTCCAATGATTCATTTTTGATATATGCATTTGAAAATAATTGGTGCTCATAAATACTTACATGCGAAACAAAAGACGATTACCGGTAATTTCAGGAACAGGGGAAAACAAGAAATGTCAAAACCTTACAGTTGCTCCACTCACCAGGTACAAGGATAGACCCAGCTTGAGAAAATGACTAAAGGTATATACACTCCCCGTAGAGTAAGAGGTACTAGAATACAGCGGTGTTAATTCTCCCCAAGTAGAGTTTATTTATCACCAACAATGGACGACCATCCCCAGTGGAGTTTATTTCTTCCAAAAATTGAAATTTTATCCTCGACAGAGTCCATCACCACCAGCAACGGTAATTCATCCACAGCCGAGGTTATTTCTCCAAATCAGCGGATCTTCTGACAGAGTATCTGTTCCCCACAGGGTCATTCTTTCACTAGTTTATTCTCCAGCAAAATTATTCTCCTGCCAAGTTATTCCCGAATCATCTTCGGTCGTTATCCCCAGTGAGCGAAACTCTTTGTATTCTCCAACAACAGTTCGAGATTTATTTTCCCCAACTAGGGAACATCATAAAAACATTTCACATCCATACATCATGACATGCATATATGCATCATACAACACAATCTCATTTATTTTGAGAACATCATTTCTCAATACATTTCATACATCATGACATTACATACGACTAACCCTTTACCTTTCAGGAAAATACAATCAAATTCTCACAAAGTTTAAGCTATAAAGCCCAGGTACGACCGAATAATATCTTGATTCCTCCATCATATTGTGAAGCCCGGAGAACGACCGGATAACAGTATCAGAATACCGCGAAGCCTGGACTCGACCAGATAGTTGTATCTTTTAAGCAAGCTATGAAGCCCGGATTTGACCGGATAATAGTTTAATTCCCAACAAGTTATTTTGAAGCCTGGATTACGACCAGATAGAAATACAAAGGACACCATGAAGCCTGGATTCGACCAGATAGTGGTATATTATAAACACAAGCCGTGAAGCCCGGAGTCGACCGGATAGCAGCTTAACAAGTTATTGTGAAGTCTGGATTATGACCAAATAGCAATACAAGACGCCATGAAGCCTAGACTCGACTAGATAATGGTAGAAGACGTTGTGAAGCCTGGATTCGACCAAATAGCAGCCAAGAATACTACGAAGCCTGAATTACGACCAGATAGTGGTATATCATTAATGCAAGTTATGAAGCCCGAATTCGACCGGATAATTTCTTGATCTCCCCGAACACCATGAAGCCTGGATTCGACCGGATAATGGTATAAGACATCGTGAAGCCTGGATAACGACCAGATAGCGTTATAATATATCGTGAAGCCTGGATTACGACCAGATAGCGGTAAAGAACACTGAAGCCTGGGATTACGACCAGATAACAGTAAGGGACACTACGATGCTTGGATTTCGACCAAATAGCAGTTCACCCGGCCAATTACTATGAAGCCTCGAGTCGACCAGATATTAGTAGGCCTTAAAATTAAATGGAAGCCCGGATGCGATTGGATAACCACTTGATTTCTTCCGAAGCCTGGATTTCAACCAGATAAGAAGTGAGGTATTGTGAAGCCTGGATTCAACCAGATAGCAGTACAGGACACCATGAAGCCTGGATTAGACCAGATAATGGTATGAAACATCATGAAGCCTAGATTACAACCAGATAGCGGTACAAGACATTGCGAAGCTTGGATTTCGACCAAATAGCAATTTTACTTGGACAATTACTAAGAATCCCAGAGTCGACCGAATATTAGTGTGCCCTAAATTCAAGTTGAAGCCCGGATGCGACCAGATAACAACTGAATTCCTTCTGAAGCATGGATTACGACCAGATAAGAATTGAGAAATTGTGAAGCCTGGATTACGACCAGATAGCAAGTTTAATCTCATCTCCCCAGTAAGTCATTGTAAAGCCTGGATTACGAACATATAGCAGTAGATCTTATCACTATGAAGCCTGGATCATGACCAGATAATAGTTCATTTTCACCTCTTCGACCAAGAGACAATTCCCCAGTAGAATAAAGGACGACTGAAGCTCGTAAAATTCAACTTTTCTCAAGACAGAGACCAACATTCCCCAGTGGAATCTTCCTCAACAACAGGTATACAAGCTCTCGTTAAGGAATCTCTTATGCGATCGACACTTCCTCAAATGGCATCTTTAAGCCCATCTTCTGTCATCAATCTCCAAATGGCATCTATAAGCCCATTCCCGACATCACAAGATAAGTACCACTTCATGCGAGTGCAAATTTCTGGGCACTCTAGTATTCAATCATCTTCCACCTTCGGATCACGAAAGGCAATCAAGTCAATCTACATCCTCAAGTTTAAGAAGATTGAACAGGGGAAGCTGTTGTACCCCAAAATTTTCCCTCCCATATTTCTCAATACATTTCAAGTGAGGTTTTTAAATTGCTCAAGGAAGTCCAATGGTTGACCAGACAAACTCTCTTCTAAGGTAGTCTACCTCAAATTAGGGTTTCATGTTGCAGCAAGATACTTGAGTCCAAGGGATCCCAAATGCTCACCATTGTCCTAATATGCTCTCAAGATCATCCATGACAAGTTTCAAGCCTTGCAGAGGAAGTTTGCTTAGTCAATTACTCAAAGGCCTGAAAATCGACTGTACTAGGGCAAAAGTCAACTGTGGCCCATATACAGCCAAAAGTCGAGATTTTTGGTCAACATCTTCATTTTGAAGTATTATTCATCATTTGATCAATGGTTGATCATGATTCATCAAGGATTTTTCACAATTCATCAGAACCCAAAAGTTGCTAATTTAGGGTTTTATAGGAAAAGTCAACTCAAATTTGACCAAGCATAACTTTCTCATACTTTATGAGAAATGACCCATCCAAATCTCATTTTGAAGAAGATTAAATTATCTACAATCCATATTCAGCTCCCAAGTTCAAAATATGCACTCACAAGAAGTTATGAATTTGGACATTATAGGTCATTTTGAAAAGTCAACAAAAACACCCTTTTTGTCAAAGCTTCATACATGAACATGGAAGACTCAATTGAGATGAGACCAAAAGGGTTGCTTAGAGGACATCTCAATATTTCAAAAAATTCCACGAACACCTTCAAAGAGTCAAAATTGAGGAAGTTATGCATCGGTGAAGTTGACCTTTTTTGCAAAATTGCCAAAAGTCAAAAGTGCCTCAAATTGCAATTTTTGTCAAATGGGCCTAACTTTTGGCACTTGTTTTGAGTTTGTAGAATGGTCCAAGAGCCCTAGATCTTCCCAATTTCCTTTATTTTATTTTTTCCATTTATTTTGATTTTTTATTTCAATTAAATCAAATTAAATCAAAATAAATCATGGAAATATCAAAATCATTTAAGTCTTAAGATTTGATGCATGTTTCAGGTCTCTTATACAGCTAGCAAGAGAATCAAATCGTGTAAGGCATGGTTGTGCATAAAAAGATTGTTTTTGGCTTATTTTTGGAAAGATTTTCATGAAGATTAAATCATGATCAAAGACCATAATTGACAAAGATTCAAGGCATATTTGTAAACCTAATTCCATCAGTGGTATATAGTGGACAAAAGCAGACCAAAAACAACAAGGGTTTGAAGGCGTGTAGAGAGAAGCACAAACTTGAAAAAACTCAAGAAAAGTGGTGATCTGATTTGATACTTCCAAGAATTTTCAAGACTCCCAAGCCATCTCTTTCGTTTCCTGGGCACTCAAGGAAGCCATATCAATCAAAAGTAAGCATTTTCCTGCGCTAAAACTCACTGTAAGATCCTGCATACGTGCTGTGTTTCAGTTGACTTCGTGTATGACAATGTGGAGCTTTTCAGTGAGGCCTGAGATGTTTGGGAGCTTGCTTGAACTTCCTCTGACCTTCCCCAATGCCTAGCCTTCCTTGAATGTGCTTGAACAAGCCTGTAGAACTCAACCTACACAAGCTGAAATCAAAAATGGAAAACCTTGTAAAGGGAGTTACAGTCAGTGTTTAAGGGTAGGGATAACTTGGATAGGTTATGTGGAAGGTGTTTGAACAAGTTTGAGGCAAAACGCACGAGCAACTTGTGAGATAGAACTCAAGATGCTGAAGCTGCCCTGTTTTGCCAATGGAAGGTGATTTTGTGCTATGGAAGCTTTGAGGGCTCAAAGGCTTGTGTTTCTGGCTCAAAGGGATGTATGAAACTTGTCTAAAATGTTTTCAAAAGTTGGTTCTAACAGATGTCCCTGATCCCTTGTGTTTTACAAGTTTCTTGTATATGAAGCAAAACTGGACAAGTGATGCAAGACAGGCCTGTACAGGTTATCTATCCTGTTGCACTCTATGCTCTTGGCCCCTCAAATTGGTGGATATTGTGTGCAGTACAAGATATGGTTCAATGCTCAAGGATGCCATTTGACATAAACCAATATTTTGACAAAAATGGTAATGTACCTTTTACCATTTTTGGATTAATCTATTGTATAATCCTTTAATGACCAAAAAAAAGCCTTAGAACAATGGATTTGCATTTAATTATTGAGTATGTAAGGGTTTTGAGACCTGTAATCTAGTGCAAGCAAGGCTGATTAGAGTTTGTAACTTGTATCAATATGAACATGCCATGGATAAAAAGTGAGTTTTTGCCAACTTCAAGCCTTCGATTCTCCCTAACCACAAATGATTTTGGAGAGTTCTTGGACATTTTGGAAATCTTGCAACATACTCTAAAATCCATCTTTGAAATGCAATTTGAGATTCCAAGTGGAACTAGGTGAAACATTTCCATAAAGATAGGTCAAAATCCTGCCTAAACTAGGGCAAAATTTCACTAAGTTAAAAGTTTCATGGACCCTTGTTCCAAAAATCACAATTTGAGATCCAAGCTTCTTTTGAGAAAACTTTTTGAATCAAAGTTGTAGACTTTGTGGAGGACTACAACTTTCATGTTGGAAGTTTTGTTTTAATCCAATTGCATCATGGTGAAAATATTAGGCAAAGTTGGGAAAAATTAAGGAAATTTCATAACTTAGACAAATTCTAAGTTATGAAAATTTTCAACTTTAAACCCTAATTTCTAAAATTGGGTTTCTTGATGAACAAGTTTCATGTTTTGACACATATTGATGAAAAATGACCCTTGGCACTTGATTTTGACCAAAAAGTCAAAGTTTGACTTTTCATTGTACAGTCAAATTTTGATCAGTTGACTGGAAAATTCATCTGTCAATCCAATGCTTTTGAGATCTTTTGAACCTTGTGAATAGGTCAAGATGATTCCATTGAGTCCTTGAATCCATGTTTGAGTCCAATTTGCCATTGGCTAGGTGAAAAATCAGAAATTGCCCTTGTGCAGTCAAAACCCTAAAAAATGACCATTTTGCCCTTTTGGTGATCTGATCAAATTTCTTGAGAAGTGGTGGTACAAACTTGATCAAATGGTCCATATGAGTCTATAATGTTGATGTGGATCAAAATTAATGAGGTTTGACTGTAAATTGGCCATATTTGACTTTTTCCCCAATATAGCTGATTTCTAGGTCAACTGTCCAATTGACTGGGCAAAAACTTGATTCAAGGTATGAAACTTGGTATGGGCAATATTATAAGTCCAACATGAAGTATGAAAGTCACTTTAAGCATTGGAAGTCAAAAAATCCATGTGCAAACTCAAACCCTAATTTAGGTCAACAGTGCAAGGACATGTCTTGAGTAGTGCAAAATCCTAATCTGGTCTTGAGTTCAAAGAGTCTTATGATGAGAAATCTTGATAAAATGAGAGGGAAAATTTTGGGGTACAACAGTATATAAGCGGTCTTACCCATTGAAATCCAGATACCCTCTCTCCGGATTATGAAGGATGCAGGTTTGAGCGAGGACGAATAGATCTAGACCCGGCTTGATCAATTGAACTTAATCGACGAGAAGAGACTTACTGCTATTTGTCATGGTCAGACGTATCAAAAGCGAATGATCAAGGTATTTAACAAGAAAGTTAGACAATAAGAATATAAAGTCAGGGATCTGGTGATCAAACACATCATACTGCCACAAGGTGATCCCAGGGGAAAGTGGACCCATACGTACGAAGGGCCAATTGTGGTTAAAAACATTTTCTCAGGAGGAGCTATGATTCTAACCACCATGGACGGTGATGACCTTCCTCACCCCGTCAATACATACATAGTGAAAAAATACTACGCATAATCAAAGAACCGCTAGGTCGACTGGCCTAGGAAAAAATAAGGGCTTCCCGGCGAACCAAAAGGGTTCGGGCAAAAATAAGGGATGAAAATGAAAAAACTGTACACCCAGCAAGTCGAAAACCTGAAAAGGCGGCTTGGGCCAAAAAGGGTATCCTGGTGGACTGAAAACCCGAAAGGGTGGTCCAGGCAAAAATTAGGGATCAAAGCGTAACACTATGTCTCGTTGGATCATCTTGTAACCAGACTTCGGTATCGACTATCAAGCTCGGAAGGCGCCAATCAATCTGATCTTCCTTCAACCAAGTAGCAAAGTGACGAGACGCTCGAAGACATAAGGGCAATATCAGAGTTGGAACCTAGTGGGATTGTTCACATAGCTGTTTTTCTTTGTTTTTCACAGATTGTATATCTTTCAGCGGCATTCTCTTACTAGGACGTCAGCCTCTTGTACAAAAACGCCTATTATAGGCCAACTTCAAAATCAATACAATTCATTTTACAATAAATTTCAAAATTGTTTTTCTTTTCCTGTTTTGTTTTGCAAGAATGTCCAATGATTCATTTTTGATATATGCATTTGAAAATAATTGGTGCTCATAAATACTTACATGCGAAACAAAAGACGATTACCGGTAATTTCAGGAATAGGGGAAAACAAGAAATGTCAAAACCTTACAGTTGCTCCACTCACCAGGTACAAGGATAGACCCAGCTTGAGAAAATGACTAAAGGTATATACACTCCCCGTAGAGTAAGAGGTACTAGAATACAACGGTGTTAATTCTCCCCAAGTAGAGTTTATTTATCACCAACAATGGACGACCATCCCCAGTGGAGTTTATTTCTTCCACAAATTGAAATTTTATCCTCGACAGAGTCCATCACCACCAGCAACGGTAATTCATCCACAGCCGAGGTTATTTCTCCAAATCAACGGATCTTCTAACAGAGTATCTCTTCCCCACAGGGTTATTCTTTCACTAGTTTATTCTCCAGCAAAATTATTCTCCTGCCAAGTTATTCCCGAATCATCTTTGGTCGTTATCCCCAGTGAGCGAAACTCTTTGTATTCTCCAACAACAGTTCGAGATTTATTTTCCCCAACTAGGGAACATCATAAAAACATTTCACATCCATACATCATGACATGCATATACGCATCATACAACACAATCTCATTTATTTTGAGAACATCATTTCTCAATACATTTCATACATCATGACATTACATACGACTAACCCTTTACCTTTCAGGAAAAGATACAATCAAATTCTCACAAAGTTTAAGCTATGAAGCCTAGGTACAACCGAATAATATCTTGATTCCTCCATCATATTGTGAAGCCCGGAGAACGACCGGATAACACTATCAGAATACCGCGAAGCCTGGACTCGACCAGATAGTGGTATATTTTAAGCAAGCTATGAAGCCCGGATTTGACCGGATAATAGTTTAATCCCCAGCAAGTTATTTTGAAGCCTGGATTACGACCAGATAGAAATACAAAGGACACCATGAAGCCTGGATTCGACCAGATAGTGGTATATTATAAACACAATCCGTGAAGCCCGGAGTCGACCGGATAGCAGCTTAACAAGTTATTGTGAAGCCTGGATTACGACCAAATAGCAATACAAGACGCCATGAAGCCTGGACTCAACCAGATAATGGTAGAAGACGTTGTGAAGCCTGAATTCGACCAAATAGCAGCCAAGAATACTACGAAGCCTGAATTACGACCAGATAGTGGTATATCATTAATACAAGTTATGAAGCCCGAATTCGACCGGATAATATCTTGATCTCCCCGAACACCATGAAGCCTGGATTCGACCGGATAATGGTATAAGACATCGTGAAGCCTGGATAACGACCAGATAGCGTTATAATATATCGTGAAGCCTGGATTACGACCAGATAGCGGTAAAGAACACTGAAGCCTGGGATTATGACCAGATAACAGTAAGGGACACTACGATGCTTGGATTTCGACCAAATAGCGGTTCACCCAGCCAATTACTATGAAGCCTAGAGCCGACCAGATATTAGTAGGCCTTAAAATTAAATGGAAGCCCGGATGCGACTAGATAACCACTTGATTTCTTCCGAAGCCTGGATTTCAACCAGATAAGAAGTGAGGTATTGTGAAGCCTGGATTCGACCAGATAGCAGTACAGGACACCATGAAGCCTGGATTCGACCAGATAATGGTATGAAACATCGTGAAGCCTAGATTACGACCAGATAGCGGTACAAGACATTGCGAAGCTTGGATTTCGACCAAATAGCAATTTTACTTGGACAATTACTAAGAATCCCAGAGTCGACCGAATATTAGTGTGCCCTAAATTCAAGTTGAAGCCCGGATGCGACCAGATAACAACTGAATTCCTTTTGAAGCATGGATTACGACCATATAAGAATTGAGAAATTGTGAAGCCTGGATTATGACCAGATAGCAAGTTTAATATCATCTCCCCAGTAAGTCACTGTAAAGCCTGGATTACAACCAGATAGCAGTAGATCTTATCACTATGAAGCCTGGATCATGACAAGATAATAGTTCATTTTCACCTCTTCGACCAAGAGACAATTCCCCAGTAGAATAAAGGACGACTGAAGCTCGTAAAATTCGCCTTTTCTCAAGACAGAGACCAACATTCCCCAGTGGAATCTTCCTCAACAACAGGTATACAAGCTCTCGCTAAGGAATCTCTTATGCGATCGACACTTCCTCAAATGGAATCTTTAAGCCCATCTTCTGTCATCAATCTCCAAATGGAATCTATAAGCCCATTCCCGACATCACAAGATAAGTACCACGTCATGCGAGTGCAAATTTCTGGGCACTCTAATATTCAATCATCTTCCACCTACGGATCACGAAAGGCAAGCAAGTCAATCTACATCCTCAGGTTTAAGAAGATTGAACAGGGGAAGCTTTTGTACCCCAAAATTTTCCCTCCCATATTTCTCAATACATTTCAAGTGAGGTTTTTAAATTGCTCAAGGAAGTCCAAGGGTTGACCAGACAAACTCTCTTCTAAGGCAGTCTACCTCAAATTAGGGTTTCATGTTGCAGCAAGATACTTGAGTCCAAGGGATCCCAAATGCTCACCATTGTCCTAATATGCTCTCAAGATCATCCATGACAAGTTTCAAGCCTTGTAGAGGAAGTTTGCTTAGTCAATTACTCAAAGGCCTGAAAATCGACTGTACTAGGGCAAAAGTCAACTGTGGCCCATATACAGCCAAACGTCAAGATTTTTGGTCAACATCTTCATTTTGAAGTATTATTCATCATTTGATCAATGGTTGATCATGATTCATCAAGGATTTCTCACAATTCATCAGAACCCAAAAGTTGCTAATTTAGGGTTTTGTAGGAAAAGTCAACTCAACTTTGACCAAGCATAACTTTCTCATACTTTATGAGAAATGACCCATCCAAATCTCATTTTGAAGAAGATGCAATTATATACAATCCATATTCAGCTCCCAAGTTCAAAATATGCACTCACAAGAAGTTATGAATTTGGACATTATAGGTCATTTTGAAAAGTCAACAAAAACACCCTTTTTGTCAAAGCTTCATACATGAACATGGAAGACTCAATTGAGATGAGACCAAAAGGGTTGCTTAGAGGACATCTCAATATTTCTAAAAATTCCACGAACACCTTCAAAGAGTCAAAGTTGAGGAAGTTATGCATTGGTGAAGTTGACCTTTTTTGCAAAATTGCCAAAAGTCAAAAGTGCCTCAAATTGCAATTTTTGTCAAATGGGCCTAACTTTTGGCACTTGTTTTGAGTTTGTAGAATGGTCCAAGAGCCCTAGATCTTCCCAATTGCCTTTATTTTATTTTTTTCATTTATTTTGATTTTTTATTTCAATTAAATCAAATTAAATCAAAACAAATCATGGAAATATCAAAATCATTTAAGTCTTAAGATTTGATGCATGTTTCAGGTCTCTTATACAGCTAGCAAGAGAATCAAATCGTGTAAGGCATGGTTGTGCATAAAAAGATTGTTTTTGGCTTATTTTTGGAAAGATTTTCATGAAGATCAAATCATGATCAAAGACCATAATTGACAAAGATTCAAGGCATATTTGTAAACCTAATTCCATCAGTGGTATATAGTGGACAAAAGCAGACCAAAAACAACAAGGGTTTGAAGGCGTGTAGAGAGAAGCACAAACTTGAAAAAACTCAAGAAAAGTGGTGATCTGATTTGATACTTCCAAGAATATTCAAGACTCCCAAGCCATCTTTTTCGTTTCCTGGGCACTCAAGGAAGCCATATCAATCAAAAGTAAGCATTTTCCTGCGCTAAAACTCACTGTAAGATCCTGCATACGTGTTGTGTTTCAGTTGACTTCGTGTATGACAATGTGGAGCTTTTCAGTGAGGCCTGAGATGTTTGGGAGCTTGCTTGAACTTCCTCTGACCTTCCCCAATGCCTAGCCTGCCTTGAATGTCCTTGAACAAGCCTGTAGAACTCAACCTACACAAGCTGAAATCAAAAATGGAAAACCTTGTAAAGGGAGTTACAGTCAGTGTTTAAGGGTAGGGATAACTTGGATAGGTTATGTTGAAGGTGTTTGAACAAGTTTGAGGCAAAACGCACGAGCAACTTGTGAGATAGAACTCAAGATGCAGAAGCTGCCCTGTTTTGCCAATGGAAGGTGATTTTGTGCTATGGAAGCTTTGAGGGCTCAAAGGCTCGTGTTTCTGGCTCAAAGGGATGTGTGAAACTTGTCTCAAATGTTTTCAAAAGTTGGTTCTAACAGATGTCTCTGATCCCTTGTGTTTTACAAGTTTCTTGTATATGAAGCAAAAGTGGACAAGTGATGCAAGACAGGCCTGTACATGCTATCTATCCTCTTGCACTCTATGCTCTTGGCCCATCAAATTGGTGGATATTGTATGCAGTACAAGATATTGTTCAATGCTCAAGGATGCCATTTGACATAAAGCAAGATTTTGACAAAAATGGTAATGTACCTTTTACCATTTTTGGATTAATCTATTGTATAATCCTTTAATGACCAAAACAAAGCCTTAGACCAATGGATTTACATTTAATTATTGAGTATGGAAGGGTTTTGAGACCTGTAATCTAGTGCAAGCAAGTATGATTAGAGTTTGTAACTTGTATCAATATGAACATGCCATGGATAAAAAGTGAGTTTTTGCCAACTTCAAGCCTTCGATTCTCCCTAACCACAAATGATTTTGGAGAGTTCTTGGACATTTTGGAAATCTTGCAACATGCTCTACAATCCATCTTTGAAATGAAATTTGATATTCCAAGTGGAACTAGGTGAAAAATTGCCATAAAGATAGGTTAAAATCCTGCCTAAACTAGGGCAAAATTTCACTAAGTTAAAAGTTTCATGGACCCTTGTTCCAAAAATCACAACTTAAGATCAAAGCTTCTTTTGAGAAAACTTTGTGATCAAAGTTGTAGACTTTGTGGAGGACTACAACTTTCATGTTGGAAGTTTTGTTTTAATCCAATTGCATAATGGTGAAAATATTGGGCAAAGTTGGGAAAAATTAAGGAAATTTCATAACTTAGAAAAATTCTAAGTTATGAAATTTTTCAACTTTAAACCCTAATTTGTAAAATCGGGTTTCTTGATGAACAAGTTTTATGTTTTGACACATCTTGATGAAAAATGACCCTTGGCACTTGATTTTGACCAAAAAGTCAAAGTTTGACTTTTCATTGTACAGTCAAATTTTGATCAGTTGATTGGAAAATTCATCTGTCAATCCAATGCTTTTGAGATCTTTTGAACCTTGTGAATAGGTCAATATGATTCCATTGAGTCCTTGAATCCATGTTTGAGTCCAATTTGCCATTGGCTAGGTGAAAAATCAGAAATTGCCCTTGTGCAGTCAAAACCCTAAAAAATGACCATTTTGCCCTTTTGGTGATCTGATCAAATTTCTTGAGAAGTGGTGGTCCAAACTTGATCAACTGGTCCATATGAGTCTATAATGTTGATGTGGATCAAAATTAATGAGGTTTGATTGTAAATTGGCCACAATTGACTTTTTCCCCAATATAACTGATTTATAGGTCAACTTTCCAATTGACTGGGCAAAAACTTGATTCAAGGTCTGAAACTTGGTATGGGAAATATTATAAGTACAACATGAAGTATGAAAGTCACTTTAAGCATTGGAAGTCAAAAAATACCTGTGCAAACTCAAACCCTAATTTAGGTCAACAGTGCAAGGATATGTCTTGAGTAGTGCAAAACCCTAATCTGGTCTTGAGTTCAAAGAGTCTTATGATGAGAAATCTTGATAAAATGAGAGGGAAAATTTTGGGGTATAACAGCTGCCCCTGTTAAATCTTCTTGAACTTGAAGAGTTAGATTGGTGAGTTTGCCTTTCGTGACTCGAAGGTAAAAGAGGATTGGACACTAGAGTGCCCGTAAATTTGCGCTCGTCAGAGTATAGCTGAGGGAATGGGCTTAAAGATGCCATTTGGAGATGTGACAGAATCTTGTCAGAGATGGGCTTAAAGATGCAATCCAAGAAAAATTGATCGCATAAGAGATTCCTTTGCGAGGGCCAATACACCTGTTGTTGAGGAGTATTATGCCGGGGAATTCTGGTCTCTGTTGTGGTAGAAATAGAACTTCAGTCGTCTTTTATTCTACTGGGGAGTCATCTCTTGGTTGGAGAGGTGACAGTGAACTGTTATCTGGTCAACATCCAGGCTTTACAGTCTTGTACTTCCTATCTGGTCAACATCCAGGTTTTAGAAGGAAATCAAGTGGTTATCCGGTCGCCTCCGGTTTTCCTTTTGATTTTGGGGCCTACTAATATCCGGTTGGATCCGGGCTTTAAAGTAATTGGCCGAGTAAATTGTTATTTGGTCAACATCCAAGCTTTGCAGTGTACCTTACTATTATCTGGTCAACATCCAGGCTTCACAGTCTTGTATTGCTATCTGGTCAACATCCAGGCTTCACGATACTTTGCTTCCTCTCTCTAGTCAATGTCCAGTCTTCAGAAGGATATCAAATGGTTATCCGGTCAGCATCCGGGTTTCCCTTTTGATTTTGGGGCCTACTAATATCCGGTTGAATCCGGGCTTCAAAGTAATTGGCCGAGTAAACTGTTATTTGGTCAACATCCAAGTTTCACAGTATACCTTACTGCTATCTGGTCAACATCCAGGCTTCAGTCTTGTATTGCTATCTGGTCAACATCCAGGCTTCACGATACTTTGCTTCCTATCTGGTCAACGTCCAATCTTCAGAAGGATATCAGAGGATTCAACTATTTTCCGGTCGATCTCCGGGCTTCAGTATAGTCAAGGTATTATCTGGTCGAAACCAGGCTTCATAACTGGAACATGAATCTGCCCCTTGATTTGAATAAGCAAATAAGAGAGCATCCATGTCCGGAGCATCTCTAAGCCGTTTTCTGAGCTTTGAATACCTGTCTTAGGTAACTATCAATTTCATCCCGAAAAGGGTAAAATGTTAGCTGAAACACAAAATTATGTTGCATGAAATGTATGATGCAATAAGATGTGTTTTATCAAATGTAATGTATGCGTATGTAAGCTGATTGGCTGTTTTGCTGAGGAAAATAAATCCTGGATAGCTGGAGATAATAAAATATTTGACCGCTGTCAGGGAAAATTAATCCTAGACCACTGTTGGAGATTCGAAATCTTTGACAAACTCTGTGGGGAGAGGCTATACCGCTGGGGAGATCAGGAGTTTGGGTTGTATGCCAATCTACTAGGGACCTCGAGAATCTCTATTCTAATGGGGGTATCAAGGGAAAACTGAATGGCTTCCGCTGGGGATCTCAATGACGTGCTGATTTGATCGTGGCGACTTCACTGGGGAAGAATAACTCTCTGGGGAATTACCTGGTTTTAAAGTGACTCTTCAGGGACAATGGAGGAAACTGGATGATCTCCACTGGGGTTTAAAGGTTGAAGTTTTGGACTCCGCTGGGGATTGGGAGTTTGGAAACTCAAATATGATGAGGATTTTGAAACTTAACTCTGCTGGGGGTATGTATTTCAAGGCTTTAGCTCTGTTGAGGATTTCTCCTGGAATAGCCCAAAGACGTTTTCCCATATTTTCAACCTGTCAGTAATTATTCTTTCTTATTTCGTTTTATTTGTAAGCAGTGATTATATTCAAATGCATATGCTCATTTAATAAATCATTGGACGTTTTCAAATAAAATATAAGTGTAAAAAGAAAGAGAAAGCAAACAAAATTCTGCACCTTGAAGTATCTTTGTATTAACTTTGTGTAAGTATTTTGTACAAAGGAGATAGACATCCTAGTAAGAGAATGTTGTCATAAAATTGAGAAAAATTTATACAAAAAAGATGGCTATGTGTAACGATTCCATGGGGTTCCCTTTCTGCTATAGCCTTCGTAACTCTGAGTAACTTGTCCATTCATTGCTTCGTCCGCAGATGATTGGATTGATCAGAAGCTCGGAGCTTGTCCGTAAAGAGATTGTCCTTAAAGTGATCCGACGAGACATAGTCATACGCTTTAATTCCCTAACTTTTGCCTGGATCGCCCTTTCGGGTTTTCGATCCATCGGGAAACCCTTTTTTGCCCAAGTCGCCCTTTCGGGTTTTCAACTTTCCGGGTGTACATATTTTTTATTATTTATCCCTAATTTTTGCCTGAACCGCCCTTTCGGGTTTTCGATTCACCGGGATGCCCACTTTTTCCCAAGTCACCCTTTCCGGTTTTCAACTTACCGGGTCATTTATGCGTAGTATCTTTTGACTATGTCTGCGTTCGCAGGGTGCGGCAGGTCATCACCGTCCATGGTGGTTAAGATCATTGCCCCACTAGAAAAGATGTTTTTGATCACAAATGGTCCTTCGTAAGTAGGAGTCCATTTGCCCCTGGGATCACTTTGCAGAAATATGATTCGCTTGATTACAAGGTCCCCGACTTGATATACTTGCCTCTTGACTTTCTTATTGAAGGCCTTGATCATACGTTTCTGATACGCCTGACCATGGAAAACAGCAGTAAGTCGCTTCTCGTCAATCAAGTTAAGTTGATCAAGCCGGGTCTGAATCCAATCGTCTTCACTCAAACCAGCATCCTTCATGATTCTCAAGGAAGGAATCTGAACTTCCATAGGTAAAACAACTTCCATGCCATATACCAAAGAAAAGGGGGTTGCCCCAGTGGAGGTGTGTACCGTGGTACGGTACTCGTGTAGAGAAAACGGTAATATCTCATGCCAGTCCTTGTAGGTGACTGTCATCTTTTGAATGATCTTCTTGATATTTTTGTTCGCGGCTTCAACATCACCGTTCATCTTAGGCCGATAGGGAGATGAATTGTGATGTTGAATCTTGAACTACTTGCACAGAGCGGTGATCATAGTATTGTTCAAATTTGTACCGTTGTTAGTGATGATCCTGTCGGGGATACCATATCGGTATATGAGGTTCTGCTTGATGAAGCGGGAAACCACATTCTTTGTAACTGAGGCGAAGGAAGCTGCTTCGACCCACTTGGTAAAGTAATCCATGGCCACCAGGATGAAACGGTGTCCATTGGATGTTGTAGGCTTGATCTCTCCAATCATGTCGATTCCCCACATTGTGAATGGCCAAGGAGCTGTTAGGACATTGAGAGGAACCGGAGGAATATGTACTTTATCAGCATAGATTTGGCATTTGTGACAAGTACGAGAATGTTGATGACAATCAGCTTCCATGGTAGACCAGTAGTAGCCTGCCCGTAGAATCTTCTTAGCCATCGTATGACCTCTTGAGTGGGTGCCAAAGGTGCCATTATGTAGTCCATCCATGATTTGCTCAGCTTCAACCTTTTCTACACAACAGAGTAGGACACAATCAAGATTGGGCTTGTATAGGATACCATTGCTCAGAAAGAACTTGGCCGTAAACCTCCTTAAGAACTTTTTGTCAATGACTGAAGCTCCCTCAGGGTATTTTTGTGCTTCGAGATACCTTTTGATGTCATGAAACCACGGTTAGTCCACTACTTCTTCGGTATTAATCTCGTGACAATGTGCAGGTTCGTCCATCCGTTCGATGGTGATTTGAGGTGCCTCATTATCCCAATTATGTTTAAACATGGAGGATATTGTAGCTAGCGCATCTTCTTGCTGATTCTCTTCTCGCGGGAAGTGCTCGAAGGTAATCTGCTCGAAATGTGGTAACAATGTCAGGACATGTTCTTTGTAAGGGATGAGGTTTGGATGTTTAGTATCCCACTCTCCTTTGATTTGACTGATAACCAAAGCTAAGTTCCCAAATACAATCAAAGATTTGATTCCCAAGTCAATAGCAGCCTTGAGACCAAAGATACAAGCTTCATACTCGGCCATGTTGTTGGTGCAGCTGAAGCAGAGTCTAGAAGTGAAAGGTGTATGGAAACCTTCTGGAGAGATAAGTACCGCACCGATACCGTTCCTAAGTGCGTTGGAGGCACCATCAAAGTACAGAGTCCATCGGGATCCTTGTTCAAGTCCGTCATACGGTCTGTTTTATTCAATGTTGCTCAAAGTCATGATATCCTAGTCGGGAAAGTCGAACCTCATGGATTGGTAATCTTCGACGGCTTGGTGGGCCAGATGATCGGCTAGCACGCTCCCCTTTATGGCTTTTGGGGTCGTGTACTATATATCATATTCGGTGAGGATCATCTGCCATCTAGCGATTCTTTCGGATAAAGAAGGCTTCTCGAAGATGTACTTAATCAGATCCATTTTAGAAATCTGTAAAGTGGTATGTGTCAACATATACTGCCTTAGCCGGCGAGCAGCCCATACCAAAGCGCAACAAGTTTTCTCGAGCAGTGAGTATCGGGTCTCACAGTCGGTAAACTTTTTGCTAAGGTAATAAATGGCATGCTCTTTTCGGCCAGACTCGTCATGTTGGCCCAATAAACACCCCATTGAATTATCCAAAACAGTCAGATACATGATTAAAGGTCTTCCTTCGACGGGTGGCATCAAGATAGGAGGTTCCAGCAAATACTCCTTGATTTTATCGAAAGCAACTTGACAGTCATCATTCCATTCAACCGCCTGATCTTTCTTCAACAACTTGAAGATTGGTTCACAGGTAGATGTTAGGTGAGAGATGAACCTTGCAATGTAGTTTAGGCGTCCCAAGAAACCTCTGACCTCCTTCTCAGTGCGAGGGGCAGGAATTTCTTGTATAGCTTTGACTTTGGCAGGATCAACCTCGATGCCTTTGTTACCGACGCTGAATCCCAAAAGTTTACCGGACCTGACTCCGAAAGTGCACTTGCTAGGGTTCAGTCTGAGCTTATATTCCTTTAACCTGACAAATAGCTTTTGCAGATGGTCGAGGTGCTCTTCTTCTATTTGTGATCGGGCTATCATGTCGTCTACGTAGACTTCGATCTCATGATGTATCATGTCATGAAACAAAGCTACCATGGCTCGCTGATAGGTTACCCCGACATTCTTCAGTCCGAATGGCATCACTTTATAGCAGAAGGTACCCCACTGCATAACAAAAGTAGTTTTTTCCATGTCTTCGGGGGCCATTTTGATCTGGTTGTACCCTGAAAATCCATCCATGAAAGAAAATACCTTATGTTGAGCTGTATTGTCAAACAAGATGTCAATGTGTGGTAGTGGAAAGTCATCTTTAGGGCTAGCCCTGTTCAGGTCTCTAATCCACACACATTCTGACTTTGCCGTCCTTCTTAGGCACGAGCATAATGTTAGCAACCCATTGTGGATAGGAAGTAACAGCAAGAAAGCCAGCAATGAACTGCTTCATCACTTCAGCTTTGATCTTTTCGGACATGTCGGGCCTCATTCGGCAGACTTTCTGTTTGATTGGTGGACAATCTTCTCTTGTAGGGAGACGGTGAACCACAATAACTGTATCCAGTCCCGACATATCTTCATAGGACCAGGCGAAGATCTCAACATATTCATTCAAAAGCTGAACTAAGCGCTCTTTGACACTTGGCTCTAAGTTGGCACCCACCTAAACCTCCTTTCTGTCTTCGGCAGTTCCCAAATTGATAGTCTCTAACAACTCTTCATGGGGTAGAATAGCCCTTTCTTCTTGTTGCAAAAGTCTAGCCAATTCTCCAGGCACTTCACAGTCTTCATCACCTTCGTATTCGGCGTGATTGACCAGATCTTCAGAGTCACTGAAGGCCATAGCAGAATTGTTACCCATGGAATCCGGAGTGGATGGGTACCTGCATTTTGTGAGTGTGGGTGTGTGTAAGGGATAGCCACCTTTAAACAAATAAAATGTAAAAAGAAAGAAAATGAACACAAAAGTTTATAGATGAAAACGTCCATGATTCATTAAAAATGGCATATGAAAATGAAGAATCAAAACCCTTACAAATGGACCTATATGCCCCGGGTAAGGCATAAGGCTAAAAGAGCGTACGAATTGTTTAATAATTATTACAGACCAAGCAGGAAATGTTCAAAAGATAAATTACTGATTGATGAAAGTAATGGGAAAGAAGTCTTTCGCCTCCCAGTTGTTCAGTCCTCCTTTAATAGTTGGAAAGATCCAGTCTTCAAAATTGTTTTCTTCTTCATCATCCTCTAAAGCGTGAACTCCATGATGAGTGATTTTCAATGGCGGTCCTCCAGCCCGGGAGCGACACACAACCTTCTGACTAGCAGCAGTGAAACCCAAACCGAACTTATCTGTCTTGAAAGGAAAATATGGTAGCTGACCCCACACTGTACTTCCTCATTCCTTGATCACAGCCTCTGCATCTTTAAGGGATGACATCCGGGACACAGGTTTGGTAATGACGGGTGTGATACGGTGGGAGAACTGACTTGAGGTTTGCGTTTGTATTCGCAAATGTTGCGGTTAGCAAGAGTCGCCACCGACTTTTTATTTTATCCTAAGGAAAGGTCAAAAAGCACAGCAAAAACCTTTTGAGATGTTTTCTTGGGTTCGGGGAGTAGATTATAGAAAGGGAAGGTATTAGCACCCTTTCTATCCATGGTTATCCATGGGCTCTTAGTTACTTGCTTAGATCACTTGCCTTTTGTTTTCAATTGTTTGAAATGGTGCTTGAGTGTGTGGGTTTGAAAAAATGTTTCGAAAAGAGGCCAATGTGGTGGCAACCTTTGTAATGATCCATGTGGGGATGTATACAAAGATGTATATCTTTTGAAAAGGTTTTCATTTGTTTTTGAAAGTTGTTTTGAAAGTGTTATGGATTGTGGTTTTGAAATTAGGCGAGTGTTTTGTTTTGCAAGTTAATTCAAGTAACTAAGAGGTTATCTACTCCTAAATTTCTCAAAAGATCATTGCTATACTTTAACCCTTTTAACAAGTTTACTCCACCATTGTATTTGGTGGGTAACCTTGTGTTAGGATGTGAAAGGGACAGGCGCGGGTCATCGTTTAGACCATAATTGCAACGGCGTTAAATGTCTTTGAGCAATTTCTCTAAGGGACTTGATCATTTGTTTTTGTTTGTTTTTGAAAAGTTTTGTCGAGGGACTATGATCATTCAAATTTGTTTACCTTGCTCAAAGAAGTTCAACATGCAACATGGCCCATTTATTTGAAGGCAACAAGTGGAATACCCTAGGGGGTGCAAGTGTGATTTGTGTGTGTCCATTTTCATGCTTGTTTATCTTGTATTAGGTCAAACTATTTTTTTTTATCGTTTTTCGCATACAAACCCTAATTCTAACATGTTATCATTAGAAAGCAATAAAGTGCGAAATTAAAATTACTAAGCTATTACAAAACCAAATATGGGAAGGGGGGTACAAAGGTTCAAATGGGGAATATTGACAAGAATTTAAATCTAAATTATTACATCAATTGGATATTTGCAATGCATAATTAAATGGAAATTAAATAAATATGTGAAATGTAAAAAAGAAAGTTTTATGTGCATGAAAAAATATTATTTATGTAAAAGAGAAAAGAAAAATAAAAATGTATTATTTTTTTGAATATCTTAATTTTAGGGCAAAAACCCTAATTTTAAAGAAAAAAGGTATTATTTTCTAATTTAATTCAACTATTTAATTATTATGTACAAAATAAAATAAAATGAAGTGTATTGTGAAAAAAGGTATTTTATATCAAATATTATAAAAATAAAAAAAATCAAGTATTTTTATATTTTTGTCTTAAATATATTAATAATCACATATATATATATTTATTAAACCCTAAATATGTATTATACAAAAATAAATATTTATTCAATATTTTAATAAAATAAATAAAAGAGTATTTTTTTTGTGAAATATTTTCAGAAAGTAAATAAAAAATAAAAAGTGTATTTACATTATTTTTTTTTATTTATTCTAATAATAGTATATATATATTTGTGTACAAACAAAGAAAATGAATAAATAAATATGCAATAAATGCAAAAAATGATGAAAAAAATATTTTTAATTTTTAAATGGCATGAGAAAAAATAAGCAAAGTCAGCCAAAAAAGAAAAAGTCAGAAATGTTAAAAAATGAGCAAATGGGCTCAAGGGGGTGTAAGCCAAAAAAGGTGGCGTGAAAAGAAAGAACACAAAAGCCCAGCCCAATGAAACACTGTCTTCAACCTCCAGCTTCAAACATTTGAAAAACGCGCGCCCCTGTTCCTCAATGTCTAACTCCTGATTCTTGGCTTTTCAGCAAAAACTCATAACACAAGAAATGTTCAGCATGAAGAGACGGTTTCAACCATATAAATAACTTGACCTATCTCTCTAAGATGAGGGAGAATTTCTCTCCCCCTCTTTTCTGACCTAATTTTTCTACCATTTTCAAGCTCCAAATTCTCTCTACTCAGGCAAAAGAAATGAAATGTAAAGATATGTACATGTTCAGGGCTATGAGTAGGACCTTGTTTCTTCACAAACTTAAGACTAAAGATGCATGATAAGAGAGATACGAGTTCAAAGTTTTACCTGTGCAGTTGAACTTCTATGTGGAGAATGAGAGACTTTCAGTGCAATGTAATGATTGGAAAAGCTTCCTTGAGGTCCAGGGATGCTGTTTCAATGCTTACTTTGTCTTGAGAGCTTCTGAATCAAGCTATGGAACTTCAACTGCAAAAGGAAAAAATGAAAATGGTGGAAACTGTTAGAGTGATTACAGGTCAGGTTTTAGGCCATGGTTAGCTTGCATATGTTGTAGGGAAGGTAGAGGAACAGGTCTTGATCAAAATGCTCGAAGGGATTGGGAGTTTGCACTCAAACTGCAGGGGCACCCCTGTTTGTGCAGTTTGAGGATGATTCTGAGATGGAGGATGTTTTTGGAGGGCAAGGGCTCGTGTGTTAGCTTGGATATGGTCTATGGAATATGTTTGATAACTTCTCTCTTGTGTTTCTAAGCTGAGATGAGATATGGCACAAGTTATGCAATATTACTTGAAAATGAAGCAAGCAATGGTCACTTTGTGTTTTAGGTCAGTAGGGGCCTCTAATCCTGCTGCATAATCTTCTCTTGATCAGAGCAACTTGTCCATAATCTTGTGCCAAGAGGATTTTGCTTGTACTTGCTTGGATTTCAAATTGACATAAAGCTAGCTTTTTACAAAAATGGAAATTTCACTTTATCTAGTTTAGGATTAAACCATTATGCAATGTTAGAACACAAAGAACATGACCTTAACACATTGAATATGCATTAAATTATTGAGTATGAAATGGTTCAAGGACCTGTAATCAAGCATAAAGCAAACTGATTTCAAATTGGCAAGGTTATGAACATGTCTTGATGAAGAACAAAAGTGAATTTTTGCCAACTTGTGAAATTCGAATCTCTCAAGTTATGAGGTTGTTTGATGAATTCTTGGACATTTTGGAAAGCTTGGAATGTGTACTACAATCCATCTTTGAAATGCAAATCAAAATTCCAAGTGGAAGGGTATGAAAAGTGGCCTTGAAGTAGGGTAGAAAACCTTGTCAAAATAGGTCAAACTTCACTAAGTTAAAAGATGGTTTAGTGCCCTTATTCAAAAAATCATAACTTGAGATACAAGCTTCAAATGAGAAAACTTTGTGAATCAAAGTTGTAGACTATGCAACAAGCTACAACTTTCATGTTTTGACTTTTGTTTGAATCCAAATGGATCATGGTGAAAAGATGGGACAAAGTTGGGAAAAAATTAGGGTTTTTCATAACTTAGAAAAATTCTAAGTTATGAAAAATTCCCTTTTCAAACCCTAATTTGCATTTTGTGATTTCTTGGTGAACAAGTTTCATGATTTGTAATGTTTTGATGAAAAATGAATCTTGACTCTTGATTTTGACCAAAAAGTCAAAGTTTGACTTTTCAGTATACAGTCAAAATTGATCAATTGACTGGGAAATTCAACTATCAATCTTGTGTACTTGGGATCTTTTGAGCTTGATGAACATGTCAAGATAATTCCATGGGGTCCTTGAGTCCATATGTGAGCTTGGTTTGCCATTGGCTAGGTCAAACAGTCAAAAATTGCCTTTGTGCAGTCAAAACCCTAAAAAATGACCATTTTGCCCTTTTGGTGATCTGATCAAATTTCTTGTGGAATTGTGATCCAAACTTGATCAAATGGTTTATATGAGTTCATAATGTTGATGTGGATCAAATTTCATGAGGTTTGACTGTCAATTGGCCACAGTTGACTTTTTCCCCAGTACAGCTGATTTCTAGGTCAACTGTCCACTTGACTGGGCAAAACTTGGAATCAAGACCTGAAACTTGGTATAGGTAAACTTGGGAGTCCAACATGAAGCATGAAAGTCATCTTAGGCTTTTTAGGTCAAAACATCCTTGGGCAAACACAAACCCTAATTTGAGTCCACAGTGCAAGGAGAAGTCTTGAGCAAAGGAAACCCTAATTGGATCTTGATCTTCAAAGGTCTTGTGATGAGAAAATGTTGAGGAAATGGGAGGGCAAATTTTGGGGTACAACAGTTGCCCCTGTTCAATCTTCTTGAACCTGAAGAGTTAGATTGGCAAGTTTGCCTTTCGCGACTCGAGGGTAAGAGGAGATTGGACACTAGAGTGCCCGGAAATTTGCACTCGCATGCTAGAGTCTCAACAATGCGGTGTCGGGAATGGGCTTATAGATGCCATTTGGAGAGATGGGGGATAGGGAGATGGGCTTTGTAGATGCCATCTGGAAAAGTGACAGACCTTTGTCGGGAATGGGCTTATAGATGCCATTTGGAAGTGTCGGTCGCATAAGAGATTCCTTTGCGAAAGACTTGTATATTTGAGGAAGGAGGATGTTTTCCTGGCTTGTTACAGGTGTTTGATCTTCAGTCTCTTTATGCAGATATGCCCTGGCTAGATACAGGCATCGAATCTACAATCGGTTGCTCACAGATGTGCCCTGGCTGGATACAGGAGTCGAATCTGGAAATAGTCATCAATAGATGTGCCCTGGCTGGATACAGGAATCGAATCTTCAAACTCTTCAGACGTGCCCTGGCTAGATACAGGAATCGAGTCTGGAAACGTGGTCGACAGATATGCCCTGGCTGGATACAGGAGTCGAATCCGGAAATGTTGTAGTTGATAGATATGCCCTGGCTGGATACAGGAATCGAATCTTTGAACTCTGCAGACGTTCCCTGGCTAGATACAGGAGTCGAGTCTGGAAACTGGTCACTCTCAGATGTGCCCTGGCTAGATACAGGTATCGAATCTGGAATTGTGACAGTTGAAGGTAGTTGTTTTTGAGATTGTCTTTTTCCTGAAAAGGTAAAGACGTAAGTTGTATGCAATGTCATGATGTATGATATGCATGATGTCATGATGTTCAACATGAGATGTTGTATGCGTTTCACCATGTATGTAAGCAAGATGTATGAAAATGTGAAATGTTTATGAGTGTAATTTCATCTTAGGAAAATAAATCCTTGACGAACGGCCGGGAAGCTGCTCTGTTGGAAGAGACACTTGGCCGGAGTTTGATAAGAGGCCTGCTGAGGACTTTAATGATGGATTCTGCTGAGGATAATGATGATAAACTCCGCTGGGGAACTCCGAAGATAAACTCTGCTTGGGAAAACCAAAGATAGACTTCGCTGGGGATTGAAGGAACTTTGCCGAGAGCGATCTTCCATAGCTTTTAGCTGAGGATAACCCAGTTATAAGTCCTTGTGAGGAAATAACTCTGAATAAAACTCGGGTGAGGCGTCCGTTCTTCGCAGGGGATAAGCTTCCAGAATCTACTGGGGGTGAGCTTTAAGACCTGCCGGAGAATGCTGTGCCTTTGCGGGATCGACGGGGAATCGACTCCGCTTGGGGAAAGTATTGTCGAACCTTTTTTATTCTGCGGGGAATTGAGATGATTTGGCCACATTCTTCAGTTGAACCTACCTTGGTGCCTTGGCGAACAAAACAACCAGACGGCATTAGACAACTCCAAATTGCCCCTGTCTTTGATGTCACCTGTAATTAATCTCTTGTTTCATATGCAAACATTTATGAATCAGCAGTTTAATGTCAAATGCATATATCAAAAATGAACATTGGACGTTCTTCGCAAGACAAAACAAAAAGAAAGAAAAACAAAGGTAATTTGTATGGACAAGTGAATTTGTATTGATTTAAATTTTGCCTGTGAATAGGCGTTTTTGTACAAGAGGCTGACATCCTAGTAAGAGGATATCGCCAAATAGTATAGAGTTTACAATTTGAAAAAGGAAACAAAACAGCTATGTGAACAATCCCACTGGGTTCCAACTCTGCTATCGCCTTTATGTCTTCGAACATCTCATCGCCTTGCTGATTAAATGAAGATGAAGCTGACTGGTCAATGCCGAAATCTGGAGCCAGATAGTTGATGCCGAATTCCGGATGCGAAGTGATCCAATGAGACATAGTGTTACGCTTTTATCCCTAACTTTTGCCTGGACCGCCCTTTCGGGTTTTCAGTCCACCGGGATACCCATTTTTGCCCAAGCCGCCCTTTCAGGTTTTCGACTTGCCGGGTGTACAGATTTTTTTCGTTTCATCCCTTATTTTTGCCCGAACCCTTTTGGTCCGCCGGGAAGCCCTTATTTTTGCCTAGGTATGTCAACCTAGCGGGTCTTTTAATTATGCGTAGTATTTTTTCACTATGTCTGCATTGGCGGGGTGAGGAAGGTCGTCACCATCCATGGTGGTTAGGATCATGGCTCCTCCTGAGAATACACGTTTAACCACGAATGGCCCTTCGTAAGTAGGGGTCCATTTGCCCCGGGGATCACTTTGAGGAAGGATGATGCGTTTGATTACCAGGTCCCCAACTTGATACTCTTGCGGTCTGACTTTCTTGTTAAATGCCCTGATCATCCGTTTCTGATACGTTTGACCATGACAGATAGCAGTGAGCCTCTTTTCGTCAATCAGATTTAATTGATCAAGTCGAGTCTGGATCCAATCGTCTTCATTCAAGTCTGCATCCTTCATTATCCGGAGAGAGGGTATCTGGATTTCAATTGGCAAGACTGCCTCCATGCCATAGACCAAGGAGAAAGGAGTTGCCCCGGTCGATGTCCTTGCTGAGGTACGGTACCCATGAAGAGCAAATGGTAACATCTCGTGCCAATCTTTATAGGTCACTGTCATCTTCTGCACAATTTTCTTGATATTTTTATTGGCTGCCTCTACAGCCCCATTCATCTTCGGCCGGTAGGGAGAAGAATTGTGGTGCTGTATCTTGAATTGTTCACAGAGTTCGGTGATCATTTTGTTATTGAGATTGGTACCATTGTCCGTAATGATTCTTTCTGGGACACCGTACCGACAGATCAGATTATGCCGGATGAAACGCGCCACGACGCTCTTGGTTACTGTGGCATAGGAAGCTGCCTCAACCCATTTCGTGAAGTAATCGATCGCCACCAAGATGAAGCGATGCCCATTGGATGCCGTTGGTCGGATTTCTCCGATCACATCGATGCCCCACATTGCGAAAGGCCAAGGTGCCGTTAGGACATTCAAAGGAACTGGAGGGATATGCACCTTGTCAGCATAGATCTGGCACTTATGACAAGTTCGGGAGTGTTGGTAACAATCGGCTTCCATCGTGGACCAGAAATATCCTGCCCGAAGGATTTTCTTAGCCATGGTGTGTCCACTGGAATGTGTTCCAAACGTGCCTTCATGCAGTTCCATCATGATTTTCTCCGCTTCAGCCTTATCCACACAACGCAGCAGAGTCGAATCATGATTCCGTTTGTAGAGAATGCCGTTGCTGAGGAAGAATTTTGCAGCAAATCTCCTCATGAACTTCTTATCATTGACGGATGCGCCTTCAGGGTATTCCTGAGCTTCCAAGTACCTCTTCACCTCATGATACCAGGGCTTTTCAGTCACCTTCTCAGCTTCAAGCTCACAGCAGTATGCCGGTTCATCCAACTTCCAGATTATGATTCGGGGAGCCTCGTTGTCCCATTTAACTTTGAACATTGAAGACATCGTGGCTAGTGCGTCCGCTAGCTGATTTTCCTCTCTGGGGAAATGCTCAAAAGTTATCTCTTCAAAGTGGGGGAGCAAGGTCGACACATACTCCTTGTAAGGAATAAGATTCGGGTGTTTCGTATCCCACTCGCCCTTGATCTGATTGATCACGAGAGCGGAATCTCCGAAGACACTTAGAAACTTGATCCTCAAATCGATTGCAGCTTGTAGACCCATGATACATGCCTCGTATTCTGCCATGTTGTTGGTGCAGCTGAAACATAATCGGGCGGTGAGGGGAGTATGAGTTCCCTTGGGAGATATGATTACAGCGCCGACGCCGTTACCCAAAGCATTGGAGGCTCCATCAAAATGCATAGACCATCGGGATCCTTCCTCAGGTCCTTCATCCGGTCCAGGTACTTCACAGTCAGTTACCACCATGATGTCTTCGTCCGGAAAATCAAAGTTCAATGATTGGTAATCGTCCACAGGTTGGTGTGCCAAATGATCAGCCAGTACACTTCCCTTAATTGCTTTCTGAGTTGTATACTGGATATCATATTCTGTCAAGATCATTTGCCATCTCGCTATTCTTCCAGACAGAGCAGGCTTTTCAAATATGTACTTGATGGGATCCATCTTTGAAATCAATAAGGTAGTGTGAGTCAGCATATACTGTCTCAGCCGGCGAGCAGCCCATACAAGAGCGCAGCAAGTTTTCTCAAGCAGTGAGTAACGAGACTCACAGTCGGTAAACTTTTTGCTCAAGTAATAAATAGCGTGCTCTTTTCGGCCAGACTCGTCATGCTGCCCCAGCACACACCCCATTGAATTATCGAGTACCGTCAAGTATAGTATCAGAGGTCTTCCTTCCACTGGTGGCATAAGAATAGGTGGCTCTTGGAGATATTCCTTTATTCTTTCAAAGGCGGCCTGACATTCATCATTCCAGCGTACCACTTGATCTTTCTTCAGTAATTTGAAGATTGGCTCACAAGTAGCAGTCAGATGCGAGATGAATCGGGCAATGTAATTCAGTCGTCCTAGGAAACCTCTGACTTCTTTCTCTGTTTTTGGAGTTGGCATCTCTTGTATGGCTTTTACCTTGGCAGGGTCTACCTGAATACCTTTATCACTTACAATGAAACCTAGCAATTTTCCGGACCTCACCCCGAAGGTGCATTTGTTGGGATTCAATCTCAGCTTGTACAACTTGAGTCGGTCAAACAACTTCCTCAGATGGTCAAGATGCTCCTCCTCAGTTTGAGACCTCGCAATCATGTCATCAACGTATACTTCAATCTCATGATGGATCATATCATGAAATAAAGCAACCATGGCACGTTGATAGGTTGCCCCAGCATTTTTCAATCCGAATGGCATGACCTTATAACAGAAGGTACCCCACTGAGTCACGAAGGTAGTCTTCTCCATATCCTCCGGAGCCATCTTGATCTGATTATACCCTGAAAAACCATCCATGAAGGAGAACACTTTGTGTTGAGCTGTATTGTCAACAAGGACATCAATGTGAGGTAGGGGGAAGTCATCCTTGGGGCTGGCCCTGTTCAAATCCCTGTAGTCGACACACATTCTGACTTTACCGTCCTTCTTCGGCACTGGCACAACATTGGCAACCCACTGAGGGTAAGAAGTTACTGCAAGGAAACCCGCATCAAACTGTTTCATCACCTCGGCTTTAATCTTCTCAGACATCTCTGGACGCATCCGTCGAACTTTTTGCTTTACTGGAGGGCAGTCTTCCTTGGTTGGCAGATGGTGAACTACAATGTCGGCATCCAAACCAGGCATATCTTCATAGGACCAAGCAAAAATCTCCATGTAGTCTCGTAGCATCTGGATCAATCGTTGCTTCACGCTGAGCTCTAGATTGGCACCAATCTTGACCTCTTTTCTATCCGTCTCAGTACCCAGGTTAATTGTCTCTACCGGCTCTTCATGTGGTTGAATAGCCCTCTCTTCCTGGAGTAGCAGTCTTGCGAGTTCACCAGGCACTTCACAATCATCTTCACCTTCGTCTTCGGCCAAGTTGATCGGATTTTCGAAGTCATAACTGGCGGTGGCAGAGCTGTTACCAGTGAGATCCAGAGTGGATTGAAACCTGTATAAGTGAGTGTGTGTAAATATAGCTGTTTTGCAATATGTATAACACAGAAAGAAAAAGAGCACAAGATTTGAAATGCAGCAAACGTCCAATGTTTTGATTGATGATATATGAAAATGTCATAAAAAGCCCTCACAAATGGAGCTACGATGCCCCGGGCAGGACACCGAGCCAACAAAGTTTTAACATATTGTTTGTTACAAATTTGGAAATCAAAAGAAATCAATTACTGCGTGACAAATGTGATAGGGGTAAAATCCTTTGCTGTCCAGTTGCTTGGTCCGTCGCTGGCGGTCGGGTAGATCCAACTATCAAACTCAGCTTCCTCCACATCCTCCTCGATAGCATTCACCCTTGAGCTGGAAATAAACACCGGAGCCTTTCCAATCTTCTCTTTGCGCACTGCCTTCTGAGCCTCTGCAGTAAAGCCTAGCCCAAACTTGTCGTTCTTCTGAGTGAAGTCAGGAAGCTGACCCCAGTGTGCACAATTGCCTTTCTGAACCACAGCCCGGGCATCCCTTAGGGAAGCCATCTTCAAGGAATCATTCTCTTCGGCCATTGTCTCTGCAGCCGCTGCAATTGGATGTACCTCCTCGAAATGTTGGAAGGGAGTTTCAATAAATTCTCCGTCCATCTCGATGTACCTGAAGGAATTCAGATGGCTCACTATATACTCCTCTTCTCCTTGCACAGTGACGATCTTTCCTCTGACAGGATACTTCAGCTTCTGGTGCAAGGTGGAGGTCACTGCCCCAGCTTTATGGATCCAAGGTCGACCCAACAGACAAGAGTATGATGGACGTATATCCATCACGTAAAAGGTAGAGTCAAACACTTGAGAGCCCACACGAATAGGGATGTTAACCTCTCCATGAACCATCCTTTTGGAACCGTCAAAGGCCCTGACGATGATATTGCTGGGTTTCAACTCCAGACCCTCATAATCCAGACGATCTAAAGCCTTTTTCGGAAGAACATTCAAGGAAGAACCAGTGTCCACCAATACATGTGCCAGAGTAGTGCCCCTGCATTCAATAGAGACATGCAGGGCATCATTGTGGTCTCTCCCTTTTGCGGTCAGGTCAGCATCTGAAAAGCCCAAGCCATTGTCCGCCGTCAGATTTGCTATGCAGTCAGTGAACTGAACTGCAGACGTCTCCTGCGGCACGTGGGCCGTCTTGAGAAATGAGATTAAGGCCTTAGCATGAGCCTCGGAGCATAGCAACAGGGAGAGCAGGGAGATCTTGGAGGGTGTATGCCCCAACTGTTCGACAACATTAAAATCACTTTTCTTTATTATCTTCAGAATCTCCTCCATTTCTTGTCGGGAGGCCTCAGCATTTACGGGTATTGGTGCCTCCATCCGGGCAGGCTCTCCTTCAATCCCTTTGCCCCGAGCATTTGATGACTCGGCAGCAGGGGACACAATTTGATCAGCAACAGGACTTGGTAAACTTGCAGGTTTTATGAGGAGGGGTTTTCGAATAGCGGGCGGCGCAATGTCAGGCGAGAAGAGCCTGCCACTGCGGGTGACTTTAGCTGGACCGGTGATATCGCAGATACTGGCACTAGCATCAAACTCTTGCTTGATTCCATTTACATATACGTCTGCCCCATAATGCCAGGGGACAGCTTTATCAGACACGTAGGAGAGGGGTCCTGGAACAGTAATGATCACAGGCGCGACTGTCAAGATTTGAATAGGCTTCTTCGGGGGAGCCTTGATTGGATTTTTGAAGATGGTGATCACGGAAACTTCTTTCATCGGTACCAAATGAACAGCAGTCCTTTTGAATAGAATCTCCTTGCTATCCATTAGGCCTTGGATGCCTAACCTTAGCAAGGGACAATCGGATAGGGAAATAGCACAGAATGGGCAACCTTTGCCGCAACCCGGAAATAAACCGGCCCGCAGTAGGTTCTTCTTAACAGTCTTCAAAGGGGTAACAACTTCATCTACCGAAACAGCGGACACTTCTTCCTCAATGGCATTTACCCTATGCTGGGGCATAGGAGCCGTTACAACATTCGGTCTTTCTGGTGCTTCAAACTGAATTTCTTTTGCGTCGATCAGATCTTGCACTTTGTTTCTCAAGGCCCAGCAATCATCAGTAGTGTGCCCGGGACTATCAGAATGATAAGCACACCGGGCATTTGGGTTGTATTTAGGAGACGCAGTGTTGACGACTTTAGGAGCTTCTTTGAGGGTCACCAGGTTGGTGGATAACAGTTGGGGTAAAATTTGAGATAATGTCATACTCAATCGGGTATACTGCCTCTTGGGCCTTTCACTTCTTTGTTGATTGTACTGCTGAGAAGCAGCAACAGGTTTAGAGATGACCAAAGCATTGACGGCTTGGCGACTTTCGGGCTTGACTTGTCTTCTAGGACCATAGACGGCACTTGCTTCTTTCTTAAACGGCCTCTTCTCAGCACTTGTAGAGGCAGCCTTTTGTATCTTGCCTGACCTGATGCCAGCTTCAATTCTTTCTCCTGTTAATATCAAATCTGTGAACCCAGCGGAGGAGTTACCAACCAAATGATTGAAAAACGGACCAGACAAAGTCCCAAGGAACATATCAACCAGCTCTCGATCAGTTAATGGAGGCTGCACCCTGCCAGCCAAATCTCTCCATTTTTGAGCATACTCCTTGAACCCTTCGCCCGTTCCTAGAGACATACCCTGAAGTTGGGTACGCGTAGGAGCGAGATCAGAATTGTATTGGTATTGTCTGTAGAATGCGGTTGCCAAATCTTCCCAGTGTCGGATGCTAGCTCCATCCAATTGGTAAAACCATTCAAGTTGTGACCCCGAGAGGCTATCTTGGAAGAAGTGAATCCAGAGGTTCTTATCTGCCGTGTAAGGTTGGATTTTCCTTACATACGACCTCAGATGCAGCTTTGGGCAGGAGACCCCATCATACTTGGCGAAGGCAGGCGCTTTAAACTTGTGTGGAATGACTACCCCAGAAGATAACCCCAAATCTCCGAAATCTAGTCCCGGCACATTCTGAATTTCCATGGCGCTCAAGCGGTCCTCCAATTGTTTGTATCTGTCAGCAGCAGGTGGGTATTGTTCATCGTTATAGTCCGTCTCGTTGTCGGAGACTGCGGGACTAGGAGCTCCTCCCCCTTGGGGACTGTTTTTCTCAGCAGAAGAAGTGGTTGGATCAGCTTCATTGTGGAGTGTGTTCCCAAATCTGCGTCCGGTGTTGAACAATGCAGTCCTCTTTTTCTTCTTCTTCTTCAGGAGTAGAGTCTTCAACTCTTGCTGACCTTGGGCTAGGCTTAGGACCATCTCTTGAAACTGTGCACTTTGGGCCTGAAGGGCCTTGATTGCTTGCTCACTGGATGAGTCTGGATTCATGATGACTGTGCACACAAACAGCGAAGAAAATTAAGCAACCTGTGAAATAGGGTACCTGCTATGCATATGGTGCAATGGAATGCGTATGTATGCAATGCATTCAAGGATTTAGAACATTCAAACTTTGTTGTAGACAAAAAGGAACGCACATCATATTAATAAGGAGAAATTCGTTAGTACATAAATGCCTCATGGGCCAAATATTACAAAATAACTCCTTAAGGTAAAAAGACACTGCGCATCCTTTTTGGCGCGATGTAGGTGTTGAGATTCCTTTCCTCGTGCAGCAGGCGGGTGAGATCCAGGACCTTCTTTTCACTAGCATGTAGACTGGTCTCAAGAGAATTCCGTTCTTCCTTAAGTTGGATCCAGCTCTTCTGCATCTCTTCCCAGGAGGTGGGCATGTCGGGATGTTGAATGGTGTAGGATGCTTCTCCTTCCAAGACTGGTTCCTTGATTACAGGTAGCATGTGAGGGTAAGGCATTACTAACTTCTGGGAGCGGGCTCGTACCCACTTGAGGTAAGGTTCCAACGGGATGGAGTTCCGGTGCCCCAATGTCTTGCTGTCTATCCTACTTGGCATCCTCCAGGCTCTGATAAATCTCTGACGAAGTCCTTGAGTATCGTTGTCGAAATCGAAAACTATGTCAGGAATTAACATGTCATGAGGGCCATCCTTCCGAGCATAACCAAACTGTCTCCAAGCCAGGCATGGGTTGTAGGTGATACCTCCTCTGATTCCAAATAAAGGGACATTAGGGTATTCCCCACAACGATCAATGATAGTGATGTCTTCCCTAGACCTAGGGCACCAATGTATATCTGCATGCGTGAGAGTCATTAACCGTTGTGACCATCTCAAACCCCGCTCGTTCTTCAAAACTGATTGTGGAAGATGCGAAATAAACCACCTTCCCAAGAGAGGAGTGCAACACATAAGGACACCCCTTCTCCTCATGGTTCGAGTGTAACATGAGTGAAGGATGTCCCCCAACAGTGTAGGTATAGGATTCCTGGTCATAAAGATCTGGACAGCACTGATATCAATAAGCTGATCTGGGTTAGGGAACAACACCAAACCATAGACAAGGAGGGCTACAACTTCTTCAAAAGCTCGTAGGTCAAGAGAGTTCCAACATTCTTGGGCCTTATCAAACAGAAACCTAGCTAAGAACCCTTTGATACCACTTCTAACTTCCCAATGTCCCTTGAGGTCAGATGTCTGTAGGTGCAAGGCTTTAGCAATCTCTTCCAGTCTGGGTTCCCCTTCCGTACCGTTGTAGGGTAGTTGATCGAGGATAGGGACCTTCAGAAGTCGGGAGAATTCTTCCAATGTAGGCACTAACTGATAATCCGGGAAGGTGAAACAGTGATGCAGAGGGTCAAAGAATTGGAACAGGACCTTTATCAGGTCCTCCTCAATGTTGGTGTTAACCAAGTTGATGAGTCTTCCATGTCTCTCACTGAATGAAGAACTCTCGGGAATTCTGGACAGAAGCTCCTTAAGCTGAGGAGGGATCTTTACAAGGCTAATCTGAATTGTCTTTCTGCGAGCAGTTTCCATGTCCTATAAAACAAGAACAAAGATGAAGATTCGAAACCCTTGAAATGGTTAGTCAATGCTCATGATGTTTGTATGATGTAATGATGTGATGATTAAATGCACTATAAACATTCACAAAGGCAAACATGGTAAGGCATACAAGTCACACAAATCCTTAGAGTTTAGGCCTGCATGGGGTCTGGGTATTACCCTCTTGAAGTTTTGTGGGCTCAACCTGTCTTATCAAAAGTAACCGGGTTCTAAAGGTCCCAATATCACTGGATTGCTTTCATTGTTCATCGTTTCGATTTAGCCACTGAACTGGCGACCGAAATATTCCAGAAAAGCAAACCTCAATTGAGTGTAGTATCGAGTATCAACCAACCTTGGACTGCACCAAAGTCAGTTATCTCACTACCCCTAAAAGGCCAAGATGGTTCCATTAAGGTTCCTAAGGTCAGTTGATGCTTCATGACACCACGCGGCGGCCCCGTACTCTCCTTGACTGAACTCAAGGGTTACCGGTACACACCAAAGTGCCACATCAACGTAGCAGACTGCTTCAACCATGTCGGTATACCCCGCACAGTTCCCTCACAGCCTTGTTGCTACCTAAAAAGGTTTCCCCAGATCCGGGTTAGGATCTATAAAACTCCGATACAAAGCCCACAAGATGTAAAAGCAAACAAAGCAAACAATTGAAAACAAAGGTGATCTAAACCCTAAGGTTACTCCACTTTAAAAGTAATTTCCCCAGCAGAGTCGCCAGTTCTGTGATACGGTGGGAGAACTGACTTGAGGTTTGCGTTTGTATTCGCAAATGTTGCGGTTAGCAAGAGTCGCCACCGACTTTTTATTTTATCCTAAGGAAAGGTCAAAAAGCACAGCAAAAACCTTTTGAGATGTTTTCTTGGGTTCGGGGAGTAGATTATAGAAAGGGAAGGTATTAGCACCCTTTCTATCCATGGTTATCCATGGGCTCTTAGTTACTTGCTTAGATCACTTGCCTTTTGTTTTCAATTGTTTGAAATGGTGCTTGAGTGTGTGGGTTTGAAAAAATGTTTCGAAAAGAGGCCAATGTGGTGGCAACCTTTGTAATGATCCATGTGGGGATGTATACAAAGATGTATATCTTTTGAAAAGGTTTTCATTTGTTTTTGAAAGTTGTTTTGAAAGTGTTATGGATTGTGGTTTTGAAATTAGGCGAGTGTTTTGTTTTGCAAGTTAATTCAAGTAACTAAGAGGTTATCTACTCCTAAATTTCTCAAAAGATCATTGCTATACTTTAACCCTTTTAACAAGTTTACTCCACCATTGTATTTGGTGGGTAACCTTGTGTTAGGATGTGAAAGGGACAGGCGCGGGTCATCGTTTAGACCATAATTGCAACGGCGTTAAATGTCTTTGAGCAATTTCTCTAAGGGACTTGATCATTTGTTTTTGTTTGTTTTTGAAAAGTTTTGTCGAGGGACTATGATCATTCAAATTTGTTTACCTTGCTCAAAGAAGTTCAACATGCAACATGGCCCATTTATTTGAAGGCAACAAGTGGAATACCCTAGGGGGTGCAAGTGTGATTTGTGTGTGTCCATTTTCATGCTTGTTTATCTTGTATTAGGTCAAACTATTTTTTTTTATCGTTTTTCGCATACAAACCCTAATTCTAACATGTTATCATTAGAAAGCAATAAAGTGCGAAATTAAAATTACTAAGCTATTACAAAACCAAATATGGGAAGGGGGGTACAAAGGTTCAAATGGGGAATATTGACAAGAATTTAAATCTAAATTATTACATCAATTGGATATTTGCAATGCATAATTAAATGGAAATTAAATAAATATGTGAAATGTAAAAAAGAAAGTTTTATGTGCATGAAAAAATATTATTTATGTAAAAGAGAAAAGAAAAATAAAAATGTATTATTTTTTTGAATATCTTAATTTTAGGGCAAAAACCCTAATTTTAAAGAAAAAAGGTATTATTTTCTAATTTAATTCAACTATTTAATTATTATGTACAAAATAAAATAAAATGAAGTGTATTGTGAAAAAAGGTATTTTATATCAAATATTATAAAAATAAAAAAAATCAAGTATTTTTATATTTTTGTCTTAAATATATTAATAATCACATATATATATATTTATTAAACCCTAAATATGTATTATACAAAAATAAATATTTATTCAATATTTTAATAAAATAAATAAAAGAGTATTTTTTTTGTGAAATATTTTCAGAAAGTAAATAAAAAATAAAAAGTGTATTTACATTATTTTTTTTTATTTATTCTAATAATAGTATATATATATTTGTGTACAAACAAAGAAAATGAATAAATAAATATGCAATAAATGCAAAAAATGATGAAAAAAATATTTTTAATTTTTAAATGGCATGAGAAAAAATAAGCAAAGTCAGCCAAAAAAGAAAAAGTCAGAAATGTTAAAAAATGAGCAAATGGGCTCAAGGGGGTGTAAGCCAAAAAAGGTGGCGTGAAAAGAAAGAACACAAAAGCCCAGCCCAATGAAACACTGTCTTCAACCTCCAGCTTCAAACATTTGAAAAACGCGCGCCCCTGTTCCTCAATGTCTAACTCCTGATTCTTGGCTTTTCAGCAAAAACTCATAACACAAGAAATGTTCAGCATGAAGAGACGGTTTCAACCATATAAATAACTTGACCTATCTCTCTAAGATGAGGGAGAATTTCTCTCCCCCTCTTTTCTGACCTAATTTTTCTACCATTTTCAAGCTCCAAATTCTCTCTACTCAGGCAAAAGAAATGAAATGTAAAGATATGTACATGTTCAGGGCTATGAGTAGGACCTTGTTTCTTCACAAACTTAAGACTAAAGATGCATGATAAGAGAGATACGAGTTCAAAGTTTTACCTGTGCAGTTGAACTTCTATGTGGAGAATGAGAGACTTTCAGTGCAATGTAATGATTGGAAAAGCTTCCTTGAGGTCCAGGGATGCTGTTTCAATGCTTACTTTGTCTTGAGAGCTTCTGAATCAAGCTATGGAACTTCAACTGCAAAAGGAAAAAATGAAAATGGTGGAAACTGTTAGAGTGATTACAGGTCAGGTTTTAGGCCATGGTTAGCTTGCATATGTTGTAGGGAAGGTAGAGGAACAGGTCTTGATCAAAATGCTCGAAGGGATTGGGAGTTTGCACTCAAACTGCAGGGGCACCCCTGTTTGTGCAGTTTGAGGATGATTCTGAGATGGAGGATGTTTTTGGAGGGCAAGGGCTCGTGTGTTAGCTTGGATATGGTCTATGGAATATGTTTGATAACTTCTCTCTTGTGTTTCTAAGCTGAGATGAGATATGGCACAAGTTATGCAATATTACTTGAAAATGAAGCAAGCAATGGTCACTTTGTGTTTTAGGTCAGTAGGGGCCTCTAATCCTGCTGCATAATCTTCTCTTGATCAGAGCAACTTGTCCATAATCTTGTGCCAAGAGGATTTTGCTTGTACTTGCTTGGATTTCAAATTGACATAAAGCTAGCTTTTTACAAAAATGGAAATTTCACTTTATCTAGTTTAGGATTAAACCATTATGCAATGTTAGAACACAAAGAACATGACCTTAACACATTGAATATGCATTAAATTATTGAGTATGAAATGGTTCAAGGACCTGTAATCAAGCATAAAGCAAACTGATTTCAAATTGGCAAGGTTATGAACATGTCTTGATGAAGAACAAAAGTGAATTTTTGCCAACTTGTGAAATTCGAATCTCTCAAGTTATGAGGTTGTTTGATGAATTCTTGGACATTTTGGAAAGCTTGGAATGTGTACTACAATCCATCTTTGAAATGCAAATCAAAATTCCAAGTGGAAGGGTATGAAAAGTGGCCTTGAAGTAGGGTAGAAAACCTTGTCAAAATAGGTCAAACTTCACTAAGTTAAAAGATGGTTTAGTGCCCTTATTCAAAAAATCATAACTTGAGATACAAGCTTCAAATGAGAAAACTTTGTGAATCAAAGTTGTAGACTATGCAACAAGCTACAACTTTCATGTTTTGACTTTTGTTTGAATCCAAATGGATCATGGTGAAAAGATGGGACAAAGTTGGGAAAAAATTAGGGTTTTTCATAACTTAGAAAAATTCTAAGTTATGAAAAATTCCCTTTTCAAACCCTAATTTGCATTTTGTGATTTCTTGGTGAACAAGTTTCATGATTTGTAATGTTTTGATGAAAAATGAATCTTGACTCTTGATTTTGACCAAAAAGTCAAAGTTTGACTTTTCAGTATACAGTCAAAATTGATCAATTGACTGGGAAATTCAACTATCAATCTTGTGTACTTGGGATCTTTTGAGCTTGATGAACATGTCAAGATAATTCCATGGGGTCCTTGAGTCCATATGTGAGCTTGGTTTGCCATTGGCTAGGTCAAACAGTCAAAAATTGCCTTTGTGCAGTCAAAACCCTAAAAAATGACCATTTTGCCCTTTTGGTGATCTGATCAAATTTCTTGTGGAATTGTGATCCAAACTTGATCAAATGGTTTATATGAGTTCATAATGTTGATGTGGATCAAATTTCATGAGGTTTGACTGTCAATTGGCCACAGTTGACTTTTTCCCCAGTACAGCTGATTTCTAGGTCAACTGTCCACTTGACTGGGCAAAACTTGGAATCAAGACCTGAAACTTGGTATAGGTAAACTTGGGAGTCCAACATGAAGCATGAAAGTCATCTTAGGCTTTTTAGGTCAAAACATCCTTGGGCAAACACAAACCCTAATTTGAGTCCACAGTGCAAGGAGAAGTCTTGAGCAAAGGAAACCCTAATTGGATCTTGATCTTCAAAGGTCTTGTGATGAGAAAATGTTGAGGAAATGGGAGGGCAAATTTTGGGGTACAACAACGGGCACAACAGTCATTGTCTTAGCTACCGCAACTTCAGGAGGAACCTCTTAAAAGTGTTGGAAAGGTGTTTCTATGAATTCACCATCTAACTCCACGTAGAGGAAAGAGTTAAGGTGGCTTATCATATACTCCTCCTCACCATGAACTGTTATGATTTTACCCTGGACTGGATATTTTAGCATTTGGTGTAGAGAAGAAGTGACTGCCCCAGCATTGTGGATCCATGGCCTTCCCAACAAGCATGAATATGAAGGACGAATGTCCATTACATAAAATGTAGAGTTGAAAGCTTCCGTTCCCACCTTAATTGGGATGTCCACTTCTCTGTGAACCATCCTCTTAGAATCGTCGAAGGCTCTAACAATGATATTACTGGGCTTTAGGGTCAAACCCTCACAGTCCAATCTGTCTAATGCTTTCTTTGGTAGGACATTTAAAGATGAACCGGTATCAACCAGAACGTGAGCAAGTGTGGTCCCTCTGCACAACACCGAGACATGCAGCGCATCATTATTCTTTCTTCCCTTAGATGTTAGATCAGCATCAGAGAAGCCAAGACCATTGTCGGATGTAAGGCTAGCCACACACTCTTGAAACTGATCCGCAGAAGTTTCTTGAGGCACGTGCGCCGTTTTCAGGAATTTGATCAAGGCTTTGGCATGAGCCTCGGAGCAGAGCAATAAAGCCAGCATAGAGATTTTTGAAGGGGTTTGCCCCAGCTGCTCTACAACATCATAGTCGCTTTTCTTAATTATCTTTAAAATCTCCTCCATTTCCTTTTGGGTGGTCTCGGGGATAACCAAAGTCTGAGCCCTCATCCTGACGGGAGCTTCTTGGATCCCTTTACCTTTATCAGCAGTAACAGCAGAGGGTATAGCTTCGGGAGTAACAATTTCTTCAATAACTGGACTTCGCACATATATCTTGATAGGCACAGGAGCACTTGAGGGTCCGAAGATCGCCCTTAGAGGAGCTATCTCCAGAGAGAAGATTCTTCCGCTACGAGTGATCTTACTTGTCCCCGCAATATTTCCTATGTCAAGAGTTTCTTCATCCGAATTTTCTTCAACTGATTCGATCTGTTTCACACCGTGATAGAAGATCTCTCCTCCATAATTCCACGGTATTGTCCTATTGGACTTTTATGGGATAGGCCCCGGCATAGTAATCTTCAGTGGTACAAACTTTGGATCGGGTGTAATCTTAACAAGTCTTTTGGAGACCTTGGAAAGATTGTCGGAAATGGTGATTATAGCAAAATCATTGATTGGAATAACAGGAGTAACAGGAGTTTTCTGAAAGAGGATTTCTTGAGTATCCATCAGGCGTTGGATTCCTGACTTCAACAGCGGACAATCGGATTACAAGGTCGAACATAGGTAATAATCTTTTTCACAACCTGGAAAAATCTCGGCTTTCAACAGATTCATCTTGATCATTGGCAACAGAGTCATTAAGTCATCAACAACAGTAACATGAAGATCTTCTACAATGGCATGGACATTATGACCATGTTTTAGCATTGGAGCGGATATCATATTAGGTTTTTCAGGTGCGTCAAACTCTACCTCCTTGGCATCTATCAAATCTTGGATCTTGTTTTTAAGGGCCCAACAGTTGTTGGTGTCGTGCCCAATACTGTCAAAATGGTAAGCACATTTAGCATTGGCATGGTAAAAAGGAGAAGTCGTATTCGGATCTTGTGGCGGATCTCTCAAAGTTGTAAGGGTCAACTTTAAGAGATGGGGGAGGACCTGGGCAGGCGTCATGTTTATTTTGGTGAACTTTCTAGCAGGACTTCCTCCTCTTTGTTGGTTGGCTCTTGGTTGACCATTCTAGGTTGATCAGCTGCTGCCTTTTGGATCATCACAGCCCCCACCGTTGACCGACACTCTACTCTTCCTCGACCTTTCTAAGAGTAAACAGCTGACACCTCCTTCTTGGCTGGAAAAGGTTTTTTGACAGTGGCAGAAGCAGACGTATCTTTTTGAATCTTACCACTTTTGATGCCAGCTTCAACTCGTTCACCAGTCAGAATTAATTCGGTGAACCCTGCCGATGAACTCCCAATCAGGTGATTAAAGAATGGACCGGACAGCGTCCCTAAAAACATATCAACCAGCTCTCTTTCAGACAATGGTGGCTGCACCCTTCCAGCCAAGTCCCTCCACTTCTGGGCATAATCCTTAAATCCCTCATTAGAGACCATACCCATACTTTGTAGTTGAGTACAAGTAGGTGCTAAATCTGCGTTATATTGATATTGCCGATAGAAGGCAGCAGCCAGATCCTCCCAGTTATGAACATCAGATCTCTCAAGTTGATAGAACCAGTCCAATTACGTACCCGACAAACTATCTTGAAAAAAGTGGATCCACAGATCCTTATCAGAAGAGTGAGGTTGGATCTTTCTGACGTAGGACCGCAGATGCATCTTCGGATAGGACAAACCGTCGTATTTAGCAAATGTAGGCACTTTGAACTTAGGGGGAATGACGATCCCAGCAACCAACCCTAGTTCTTCGAAATCTAACCAAAGTACTCTTTGTACCTCCATGGCTGCCAACCGATCTTCCAAATTTTTATACTTATCATCCACCGGAGGGTACTGCTGCTCAGAATAATCTTCATCCTCTTCTTCTTCTTCTTCTTCTTCTTCTTCTTTAACCTCGGACTTGGAAGGTACCGCAACTCCTTTTCCTTTGCCAACCCCTTCATCAGACGTTGAAGGGAAATCCAAGACTCTCCTAGCTTGGTTCTCAAATCTTCTACCCAGAGTGGCCACACCAGCCCTTTTCTTTTCTTTCTTTTCTTTTTCCTTCTCTTTCTCTAACAGTGCTTTAAGGTCCTCTTGACCCTTTGCCAAGGTCATGAGGAGTTGTTGGAATTGTGAATTCTGTGCTTGCAGATCTTTGACCGTCTGCTCTATATCCATCTTGCTGAAATAAACAGCAGAAAGATAAGGAAACCTGGTGTGAAGACCTGTTTATGCATATGATGAATGATATGTATTCATGTAATGCATTCAAGGATTCAGAAATTCAAAGTTGTTGCAAACAAAAAGAACACACGTCATATTAATAAGAAGAAATTTGTTAGTACATAAATGCCCCATGGGCAAAATATTACAAAATTCTTAATGTAAAAAGACGTTGCGCATCCTCTTTGGTGCGATGTAAGTGTTGAGAGTCTTCTCTTCGTGGAGTTGACGGGTAAGTTCTAAAACCTTATTCTCACTGGCGTAGAAGCTGGCTTCAAAAGTATTACGTTCTTCCTTGAGCTGTATTCAACTCTTTTGCAAATCTTCCAATGATGTTGGCATGTCAGGATGTAGGAGGGTGTATGGAACCTCTCCTTTCATAACATGCTCTTTGATCATAGGCAGAATGTAGGGGTAAGGCATCATAAGACTCTGGGCGTGGGTTCGTGCCCACTTGAGGTAAGGCTCAAGGGGGATGGAATTCTTGTGTCCCAGTGTCTTACTGTCCACTTTGTTGGGCATCCTCCAAGCTCGGATAAATATTTTTCAAAGTCCTTGAGCGTCGTTGTCGAAGTCAAAAACTAAGTCAGGAATCAGCATGTCATGAGGGCCATCCCTTCGGGCATACCCAAATTTTCTCAGAGCTAAACAGGGGTTATAGCTAATGCCTCCCTTAATGCCAAGTAGTGGGAAATTAGGGAATTCCCCACGACGATCAATGATGATGACATTTTCTCTGGATCGAGAACACCAATGAACATCAGAATGTGTAAGAGTCATCAATCGTTGCGACCACCTCAAGCCTTGTTCATTCTTCAAGACTGATTGGGGAAGGTGAGAAATAAACCACCTTGCCATAAGAGGAGTACAGCACATGAGAACACCTCTTTTCCTCATTGTTCGTGTGTGAAATGAGTGTAAGATGTCCCCAAGCAATGTAGGCACAGGATTCCGAGATATGAAAATCTTGACAGCATTCACATCTATAAGCTGATCAGGGTTTGAAAACAAGACCAACCCAAAGATGAGGAATGCTACAATCTATTCAAAAGCTTGCCGATCTAGAGAATTTCAGCAGTCTTGTGCCTTCTCAAACAGAAACTTTGCCAAGAAAACCTTGACACCACTTCTGGTTTCCCAATGACCTTTGATATCAGATGGTTGCAAGTGTAAGGCTTGAGCAATATCTTCAGGCTTCGGTTCTATTTCCGTACCGTTATAGGGTAGTTGATGGAGAATAGGAATCCTTAGAAGTTGAGAAAATTCCTCCAAAGTAGGCACTAGTTGGTAATCAGGAAATGTAAAGCAATGGTGTAGGGGGTCAAAGAACTGGAAGAGAACTTTCAGCATGTCTTCTTCAATGTTGGAGTTGACCAAGTTGAGAAGTCTGCCATGTCTTTCACTGAAGAGAGAATTCTCTGGAATCTTGGAAGTAAGCTCCTTGAGTTGAGGAGGGATTCTCACAAGGTTGACCTGAATAGTTTTTCTGCGGAGTGATTCCATTACCTACAAAACAAGAACAAATATGAAGATCCGAACCCTTGAAATGGTTTAGTGGATGCATGTGATGATTTATGATGTTAATGATGTACACACAAGTATATGTACAAGCAAGTCACACAAGTTCCTAGTTTCAGGCTTGCATGGGGTTTCATAGGTAAGTAGCCTCTTGAAGTTAGTTGGCTCAACCTGTCCTATAAATAGTAACCGGGTTCTAAGGAGCTCAATATCACTGGATTATTTTCTGTGTTCATTGTTTCAGTTTAGCCACTTAACTGGCGACCTAAATATTCCAAGAAAACAACCCTCAATGAGTGTAGTATCGAGTATCTACCAACTTCGGACTACACCAAAGCCGGTCATCTCACTACCCCTAAAAAGGACAAGATGGTCAAGTAAAGGTTCTAAGAGTTCATTAGTGCTTCATGACATCACTCAGCGGCCCCATATTCTCTTTGATTGACTCAAAGGCTACCGGTACCCACAAATATGTCGCACTAATATAGCTATTGCTTCAACCATGTCGGTATACCCCACACAGTTTCCACAACGTATTTCTATCTACCTATGAATGTTTCCCAAATCCGAATAGAGGATTTCAAACCCAAACAATAGAACCAAGTGTAAAGCAATCAAAGCAAACAAGGTAAGAATGTAGAGGTGATCTAAACCCTAAGGTTACCCAACTTTTTAGAATATTCCCCAGCATAGTCGCCAGTTCTGTGATACGGTGGGAGAACTTACTTGAGGTTTTGTGTTTGTATTCGCAAATGTTTCGGTTTAGCAAGAGTCACCACCTACTTTTTATTTTATCCAAAGGAAAGGTCAAAAAGCACAGGAAAGACCTTTGAGATGTTTTCTTGGGTTCGGGGGGTAGATTATGAAAAGGGAAGGTGAAAGCACCCTTTTCATCCATGGTTATCCATGGGCTCTTAGTTACTTGTTTAGATCACTTGCTTTGCTTTTCCAATTGTTTGAAATGGTGCTTTGTGTGTGGTTTTGAAAATGTTTTGAAAAGAGGCCATCGTTGTGGCAACCTTTGTAATGATTCTTGTTTGAATATATACAAAGGTGTATTATCTTTTGAAAAGATTTCAATGTTTGAAAGTTTGATTTGGGAAATGTTTTGAAATTGTGTTGTGAGGTGTGTTTGAAAATAGCAAGGATGTTTTGCAAGTTTTGATCAAGTAACTAAGAGTTGTCTACCCTATTTTACTCAAAGGTATTTCCTACACATTTTTAACCCTTTTGACAGTGTTGTTTTACCATTGCATTTGGTAAACAACCTTGTATTAGGATGTTAAACGGGACAGGCGCGGGTCATCGTATTAACCATGATAGCAATATTGCCAAGTATGTTTAGCAAATTTTTGAGGGACTAGATCATTTTTGTATAGGCAACCAAGATAGCGTCATCGAGGGACTATGATCTTTTGTTTTGTTTTTTGTTTTGCCAAAGTACTTAACATGCATAGCATGGCCAATTTCAAGGCAACAAGTGGATGAAACCCTAGGGGTGTTATGTGTGCATTGTGTTGTCAATTTACATGCTTTTTGTCTTTGTATTAGTCAAGCTATTTGTTTGATTTTGGATTTTTGCATACAAACCCTAATCTCTAATCATGGCATAATTGAAAGCATAAATGCGTAAAAGTAAATCTATCACTATTACAACATGATTATGGGGAGGAGGATACAATTTTTGAATGGGGATTATTTGGCAAGAAATTAAAACCCTAATTTTACTATAACATCCAAATTGAATAAATGGTATAAATAATAAATGAACAATATTTAAATGATCAATTAAATAAATATGCAAAATATTGTGAATATGCAAAAAATGTTTTTTTTTATTTTTATATATGTAAAAATATAATATTTAATGTAAAAAAGAAAGAAATAAAAAGATTATTTTTTATTAAGGGCAAAAACCCTAATTTTCTTTTAAGAAAGTAAATATATATTATATATTTTTTTATGTATAATAAAATAAAATAATGTATACACAAAATAAAATATATTTAGAAAAAATATTATTTAAGCATAAATAATGGAAAAAGTAAAAGTATAATATTTAATGTATTATTTTCAAGTTTTCATTAAATAAAATAAAATTATATACTAATTGAATTATTTTTATGATAGTAAAAAATATAAAAATAAAATACAAAATAAAAGTGAAAATTTATAAAAATATTTTTTTTTTGATATTTTTTATGTTTGGAAAATAAGAAAATAAAATCAGAAATGAAAATAAATACAAAAAATATAAAAATATGAAGAAATGGGCGAGGGGGGTGCACTCAGTAAAAGGGGTGTCAAAAACAAAAAGCCAAAGCCCAGCCCAAATCCAGACTTCATCTTCAACCTTGGTTCAAAAACACGCGCGCCCTGTACACAATGTCAGATCCTGCATACGTGCTATGTTTCAGTTGACTTCGTGTATGACAATGTGGAGCTTTTCAGTGAGGCCTGAGATGTTTGGGAGCTTGCTTGAACTTCCTCTGACCTTCCCTAATGCCTAGCCTGCCTTGAATGTGCTTGAACAAGCCTGTAGAACTCAACCTACACAAGCTGAAATCAATAATGGCAAACCTTGTAAAGGGAGTTACAGTCAGTGTTTAAGGGTTGGGATAGCTTGGATAGGTTATGTGGAAGGTGTTTGAACAAGTTTGAGGCAAAACGCACGAGCAACTTGTGAGATAGAACTCAAGATGCAGAAGCTGCCCTGTTTTGCCAATGGAAGGTGATTTTGTGCTATGGAAGGTTTGAGGGCTCAAAGGCTCGTGTTTCTATCTCAAGGGGATGTGTGAAACTTGTCTCAAATGTTTTCAAAAGTTGGTTCTAACAGATGTCTCTGATCCCTTGTGTTTTACAAGTTTCTTGTATATGAAGCAAAATTTGAAAAGTGATGCAAGACAGGCCTGTACATGCTATCTATCCTCGTGCACTCTATGCTCTTGGCCCCTCAAATTGGTGGATATTGTGTGCAGTACAAGATATGGTTCAATGCTCAAGGATGCCATTTGACATAAAGCAAGATTTTGACAAAAATGGTAATGTACCTTTTACCATTTTTGGATTAATCTATTGTATAATCCTTTAATGACCAAAACAAAGCCTTAGAACAATGGATTTGCATTTAATTATTGAGTATGGAAGGGTTTTGAGACCTGTAATCTAGTGCAAGCAAGGCTGATTAGAGTTTGTAACTTGTATCAATATGAACATGCCATGGATAAAAAGTGAGTTTTTTTCAACTTCAAGCCTTCGATTCTCCCTAACCACAAATGATTTTGGAGAGTTCTTGGACATTTTGGAAATCTTGCAACATGCTCTAAAATCCATCTTTGAAATGCAATTTGATATTCCAAGTGGAACTAGGTGAAAAATTTCCATAAAGATAGGTCAAAATCCTGCCTAAACTAGGGCAAAATTTCACGAAGTTAAAAGTTTCATGGACCCTTGTTCCAAAAATCACAACTTGAGATCCAAGCTTCTTTTGAGAAAACTTTGTGAATCAAAGTTGTAGAATTTTTGGAGGAATACAACTTTCATGTTGGAAGTTTTGTTTTAATCCAATTGCATCATGGTGAAAAAATTGGGCAAAGTTGGGAAAAATTAAGGAAATTTCATAACTTAGAAAAATTCTAAGTTATGAAAATTTTAAACTTTAAACCCTAATTTGTAAAATTGGGTTTCTTGATGAACAAGTTTCATGTTTTGACACATCTTGATGAAAAATGACCCTTGGCACTTGATTTTTACCAAAAAGTCAAAGTTTGACTTTTCATTGTATAGTCAAATTTTGATTAGTTGACTGGAAAATTCATCTGTCAATCCAATGCTTTTAAGATCTCTTGAACCTTGTGAATAGGTCAAGATGATTCCATTGAGTCCTTGAATCCATGTTTGAGTCCAATTTTCCATTGGCTAGGTGAAAAATCAGAAATTGCCCTTGTGCAGTCAAAACCCTAAAAAATGACCATTTTCCCCTTTTGGTGATCTGATCAAATTTCTTGAGGAGTGGTGGTCCAAACTTGATCAAATGGTCCATATGAGTCTATAATGTTGATATGGATCAAAATTAATGAGGTTTGACTGTAAATTGGCCACATTTGACTTTTTCCCCAATATTGCTGATTTCTAGGTCAACTGTCCAATTGACTGGGCAAAAACTTGATTCAAGGTCTGAAACTTGGTATGGGCAATATTATAAGTCCAACATGAAGTATGAAACTCACTTTAAGCATTGGAAGTTAAAAAATCCTTGTGCAAACTCAAAGCCTAATTTAGGTCAACAGTGCAAGGAGATGTCTTGAGTAGTGCAAAACCCTAATCTGGTCTTGAGTTCAAAGAGTCTTATGATGAGAAATCTTGATAAAATGAGAGGGAAAATTTTGGGGTACAACAGTATGGAAGCGGTCTTACCCATTGAAGTCCAGATGCCCTCTCTCCGGATTATGAAGGATGCAGGTTTGAGCGAGGACGATTAGATCCAGACTCGGCTTGATCAGTTGAACTTAATCGACGAGAAGAGACTTACTGCTATTTGTCATGGTCAGACGTATCAAAAGCGAATGATCAAGGCATTTAACAAGAAAGTTAGACGACAAGAATATCAAGTCGTGGATCTGGTGATCAAACACATCATACTGCCACAAGGTGATCCCAAGGGCAAGTGGACCCATGCGTATGAAGGGCCATTTGTGGTTAAGAACATTTTCTCAGGAGGAGCTATGATTCTAACCACCATGGACGGTGATGACCTTCCTCACCCCGTCAATGCAGACATAGTGAAAAAATACTACGCATAATCAAATACCGCTAGGTCGACTGGCCTAGGCAAAAATAAGGGCTTCCCGGGGAACCAAAAGGGTTCGGGCAAAAATAAGGGATGAAAATGAAAAAACTGTACACCCGGCAAGTCGAAAACCTGAAAAGGTGGCTTGGGCCAAAAAGGGTATCCTGGTGGACTGAAAACCCGAATGGGCGGTCCAGGCAAAAATTAGGGATTAAAGCGTAACATTATGTCTCGTTGGAAGGTGCCAATCAATCTGATCTACCTTCAACCAAGTATCAAAGTGTCGAGACGCTCGAAGACATAAGGGCAATAGCAGAGTTGGAACCCAGTGGGATTGTTCACATAGCTGTTTTTATTTGTTTTTCACATATTGTATATCTTTCAGCGGCATTCTCTTACTAGGACGTCAGCCTCTTGTACAAAAACACCTATTATAGGCCAACTTCAAAATCAATACAATTCATTTTACAATAAATTTCAAAATTGTTTTTCTTTTCCTGTTTTGTTTTGCAAGAATGTCCAATGATTCATTTTTGATATATGCATTTGAAAATAATTGGTGCTCATAAATACTTACATGCGAAACAAAAGATGATTACCGGTAATTTCAGGAACAGGGGAAAACAAGAAATGTCAAAACCTTACAGTTGCTCCACTCACCAGGTACAAGGATAGACCCAGTTTGAGAAAATGACTAAAGGTATATACACTCCCCGCAGAGTAAGAGGTACTAGAATACAGCGGTGTTAATTCTCCCCAAGTAGAGTTTATTTGTCACCAACAATGGACGGCCATCCCCAGTGGAGTTTATTTCTTCCACAAATTGAAATTTTATCCTCGACAGAGTCCATCACCACTAGCAACGATAATTCATCCACAAATGAGGTTATTTCTCCAAATCAGCGGATCTTCTGACAGAGTATCTCTTCCCCACAGGGTCATTCTTTCACTAGTTTATTCTCCAGTAGAATTATTCTCCTGCCAAGTTATTCCCAAATCATCTTTGGTCGTTATCCCCAGCGAGCGAAACTCTTTCTATTCTCCAACAACAGTTCGGGGTTTATTTTCCCCAACTAGGGAACATCATAAAAACATTGCACATCCATACATCATGACATGCATATACGCATCATACAACACAATCTCATTTATTTTGAGAATATCATTTCTCAATACATTTCAAACATCATGACATTACATATGACTAACCCTTTACCTTTCAAGAAAAGATACAATCAAATTCTCACAAAGTTTAAGCTATGAAGCCCAGGTACGACCGGATAATATCTTGATTCCTCCATCATATTGTGAAGCCCGGAGAACGACCAGATAACAGTATCAGAATACCGTGAAGCCTGGACTCGACCAGATAGTGGTATCTTTTAAGCAAGCTATGAAGCCCGGATTTGACCGGATAATAGTTTAATCCCCAGCAAGTTATTGTGAAGCCTGGATTACGACCAGATAGAAATACAAAGGACACCATGAAGCCTGGATTCGACCAGATAGTGGTATATTATAAACACAAGCCGTGAAGCCCAGAGTCGACCGAATAGCAGCTTAACAAGTTATTGTGAAGCCTGGATTACGACGAAATAGCAATACAAGACGCCATGAAGCCTAGACTCGACCAGATAATGGTAGAAGATGTTGTGAAGCCTGGTATCGACCAAATAGAAGCCAAGAATACTACGAAGCCTGAATTACGACCAAATAGTGGTATATCATTAATGCAAGTTATGAAGCCCGAATTCGACCGGATAATATCTTGATCTCCCCGAACACCATGAAGCCTGGATTCGACCGGATAATGGTATAAGACATTGTGAAGCCTGGATAACGACCAGATAGCGGTATAATACATCGTGAATCCTGGATTACGACCAGATAGCGGTAAAGAACACTGAAGCCTGGGATTACGACCAGATAACAGTAAGGGACACTGCGATGCTTGGATTTTGACCAAATAGCAGTTCACCCGGCCAATTACTATGAAGCCTGGAGTCGACCGAATATTAGTAGGCCTTAAAATTAAATGGAAGCCCGGATGCGACTGGATAACCACTTGATTTCTTCCGAAGCCTGGATTTCAACCAGATAAGAAGTGAGGTATTGTGAAGCCTGAATTCGACCAGATAGCAGTATAGGACACCATGAAGCCTGGATTCGACCAGATAATGGTATGAAACATCGTGAGGCCTAAGTTATGACCAGATAGCGGTACAAGACATTGCGAAGCTTGGATTTCGACCAAATAGCAATTTTACCTGGACAATTACTAAGAAGCCCGGAGTCGACCGGATATTAGTGTGCCCTAAATTCAAGTTGAAGCCCGGATGCGACTAGATAACAACTGAATTCCTTATGAAGCCTGGATTACGACCAGATAAGAATTGAGAAATTGTGAAGCCTGGATTACGACCAGATAGAAAGTTTAATCTCATCTCCCCAGTAAGTCACTGTAAAGCCTGGATTACGACCAGATAGCAGTCGATCTTATCACTATGAAGCCTGGATCATGACCAGATAATAGTTCATTTTCACCTCTTCGACCAAGAGACGATTCCCCAGTAGAATAAAGGACGACTGAAGCTCGTAAAATTCAACTTTTCTCAAGACAGAGACCAGCATTCCCCAGTGGAATCTTCCTCAACAACAGGTATACAAGCTCTCGCTAAGGAATCTCTTATGCGATCGACACTTCTTCAAATGGAATCTTTAAGCCCATCTTCCGTCATCAATCTCCAAATGGCATCTATAAGCCTATTCCCGACATCACAAGATAAGTACCACTTCATGCGAGTGAAAATTTCTGGGTACTCTAGTATTCAATCATCTTCCACCTTCGGATCACGAAAGGCAAGCAAGCCAATCTACATCCTCAGGTTTAAGAAGGTTGAACAGGGGCAGCTGTTGTACCCCAAAATTTTCCCTCCCATATTTCTCAATACATTTCAAGTGAGGTTTTCAAATTGCTCAAGGAAGTCCAAGGGTTGACCAGACAAACTCTCTCCTAAGGCAATCTACCTCAAATTAGGGTTTCATGTTGCAGCAAGATACTTGAGTCCAAGGGATCCCAAATGCTCACCATTATCCTAATATGCTCTCAAGATCATCCATGACCAGTTTCAAGCCTTGCAGAGGAAGTTTGCTCAGTCAATTACTCAAAGGCCTGAAAATCGACTGTACTAGGGCAAAAGTCAATTGTGGCCCATATACAGTCAAACTTCAAGATTTCTAGTCAACATCTTAATTTTGAAGTATTATTCATCATTTGATCAATGGTTGATCATGATTCATCAAGGATTTCTCACAATTCATCAGAACCCAAAAGTTGCTAATTTAGGGTTTTGTAGGAAAAGTCAACTCAACTTTGACCAAGCATAACTTTCTCATACTTTATGAGAAATGACCCATCCAAATCTAATTTTGAAGAAGATGAAATTATCTAAAATCCATCTTCAGCTCACAAGTTCAAAATATGCACTCACAAGAAGTTATGAATTTGGACATTATAGGTCATTTTGAAAAGTCAACAAAAACACCCTTATTTTCAAAGCTTCATACATGAACATGGAAGACTCAATTGAGATGAGACCAAAAGGGTTGCTTAAAGGACATCTCAATATTTCTAAAAATTCCACGAACACCTTCAAAGAGTCAAAATTGAGGAAGTTATGCATTGGTGAAGTTTACCTTTTTTGCAAAATTGCCAAAAGTCAAAAGTGCCTCAAATTACAATTTTTGTCAAATGGGCCTAACTTTTGGCACTTGTTTTGAGTTTTTAGAATGGTCCAAGAGCCCTAGATATTCCCAATTGCCTTTATTTTATTTTTTCCATTTATTTTGATTTTTTATTTCAATTAAATTAAATTAAATCAAAACAAATCATGGAAATATCAAAATCATTTAATTCTTAAGATTTGATGCATGTTTCAGGTCTCTTATACAGCTAGCAAGAGAATCAAATCATGTAAGGCATGGTTGTGCATAAAAAGATTGGTTTTGGCTTATTTTTGGAAAGATTTTCATGAAGATCAAATCATGATCAAAGACCATAATTGACAAAGATTCAAGGCATATTTGTAAACCTAATTCCATCAGTGGTATATAGTGGACAAAAGCAGACCAAAAACAACAAGGGTTTGAAGGCGTGTAGAGAGAAACACAAACTTGAAAAAAACTCAAGAAAACTGGTGATCTGATTTGATACTTCCAAGAATTTTCAAGACTCCTAAGCCATCTCTTTCGTTTCCTGGGCACTCAAGGAAGCCATAGCAATCAAAAGTAAGCATTTTCCTACGCTAAAACTCACTGTAAGTGATTCACGACCTTTCCCTTTTCTTGAAATTGAATCACATTATTTTGGCACTTGTAGAATGAATTACTTACATATTCTTGTTCCTTGAAGCATTTGCAAGCTATTCATAACAGTTAATTGCATTTTGGCTAACCCTATAGAAAAACACCATTGCTAGGGTTTTCTGTTGCATTTTGGGATCTTTTTATACAGGAAAAATTGGTCCACAAGAAGGGCACCATGATGCTCACCAGGTCAAGGCAATATGATCCACAACATTAGATTTTATTTATCGTTCCTGTATATGATTTTGAAATGTGCAGGGGTTATAGCCACGGACCTTTGTCCGTAGGTAAAAGCCATTGGACCTTTTAGCAACGGAGAGAGGTTGGGAACGATGGTGTGGCAAGCCTTGGTTGGTTCGTTTGAATTTACGCGCGGATAATGTTTGCTTTGATTGTTTTCCATACTATTAATTATTATTATTTCATATACAACAAAGCTTGCCAGCTCAGTTGGTATGAAGGCAGATGGAAAAGGCCATAGGACCTGGATTCGAATCCCTGGTACCCCATGTATTTCATGTTATTTTTCATTGCATGATCAGGCATATGCACAGGCGTGAAGACCACCGTGTACCCTTAAGGCTCAATCATTAGATCTCCGGGAGTCCAGATCTGAAGGCCATTACATGAGGGTCCATCATGCATCCCAGTCAAAGTGCAGCACTGGATCAGGAAAGTCAAACGTGGGTGAGATTGCTTGGGCCCAGAAATTGCTAACGGCACCTCTCCAAATTGCTAGCAAACAGGCCCAATACTCTTTTTTTTTCTTTATTCTTTTATAGTTTCTTTTATTTAATTTATTTAAATTATTTTACTAACAAAAATTAATTCTTTTTTTTATAAAAACCGTAAAATCAATTTTCATCCAATTAGATTTAGGTTTTATTTTTTATATAAAAATTAATTTAATTAGTTTACTTAATTTTAAGATAACTTTAATTCTTTTGTAAATAAATTAAAACAAATTAGGAATTAGGATTTGTTTAATTTAACTTTTATTTTCTTTTCTTAAAATAGAAAAATACAAAAATAGGTCAAAATTATTAATTTTCCTAATTTAAATTAATTAGTAATTAGGTTTGTACATGTTTAATTTAAAACCTTATTTTCTTAAAAATAATCAAAACAACAAAAACAATTTTCCTTTTAATTAGGTTAGACAGGGTCAAAACCCTAGCTTTTTCTCGTTCTTAGTTCATTACGCTTGTTTATTTATTTTTACAATATTGATGTAACTACTCATGGGATGTAATAGATTAATGAGGACCTTTTTCGCTTATTTATCGTTCTGACGGGTTTTTGGCTATGTAATTAATATCTCACCCGAAGTCTTGTAATAGCGTAGCTTTATTTTCCGCATTTTAATTTCCGCAAATATTAACTGTTAGATGTATGATATTAGGGTTGTATGACAAGAATGTATGTTAATTTTAAAACGGTTAGAAAACCCTAAATGTGCAAAGATAATAACCTGAAATTGAATCACTCGCACATGCGCACTCCTAGGGTATACTCTCACTTCGGTTGCCTTCGGTAAACAATCATTAAGTATAGGATATTTTAGTGGTCGCTCTCTTGTCTAAACAAAGATCCAAAGTCCCGTTCAGAAAGGTTGCCTCAGAAATGTTGCCTCAAATATGATCTTAAGACATTAGGGTTATTACTAAGACATCCTAACATTGCTTTAGTGATCGTACGTCCCTTTTCGAATTGAACCTTACAACTCCAACGACGGTGCTACCTACTCACTAATAGTGGGATAGCATTGTCCAAAGGAAACAAGAACAGGAATATTCTTTTTTCGAGTAGGTAGATGCTAGTAGGTACTTGCTCAAAATCAAACTTTTCCACACTTACACTCTTTTCAAACAAAGTTTTCAAAAACACTTCATAACACTCTTGAAGACAGAAGCAAGGGTTAAATCGAAGTATAAAAAAAACTTTTCAAATCACACAAATACAGAAGAACTTTTAAAATGATGAGCAAGTACCTAAGAGCCCGTAGAAAACTACGGATAAAAAGGGTGCTAGTACCTTCCCTTTCTATAATCTACCCCCCGTACTCAGAATATCTCGAAAAAGGAATTTTTCTGTGCTTTTTTCCTTTCCAGTTGGATAAAATAAAAGTCGGTGGCGACTCTTGCTTACTGCGACATTTTGCAAACACAAACGCAAAATGTAAACTAGCATTTTTCCTAAAACAGTTCCGGTTCCGCCATCGTATCACAACCGTCCAACGGTAGGAGCTATAATGATCTCCAACCTGCATCAACTCAACGGAAAAAAATCAACGCAGGCAGGATGCGCCTAGAAGACAATTCACCAGACTCAACACGCCCTTATCTCTGGTATTGAAACATCTAATGAAGGCTAGCTTGGTCACCCTGAGGGAGCCTCCTCAAAATCTAAACATTACATCTCCCCATTATAATCCAAATTCTCGGTGTTCCTACCACTCCAACAGTCCAGGGCATGATACAAATGATTGTTGGGCTTTGGGGAATAATGTTCAGGATCTTGTTGATGCAAAGCAGATAGAATTTGACCCTCCTGAGACTCTCAATGGGATAACTGCATCAAATCCCAAGCATGACCAGGGTATTAATGTTGTTGATGAGGTTATATTTGTCTCTTGTGTGGATGATTTGACTACCTCGCTGCCAACTATTAAGAAGGATCTCTTACAAGCCAGTTTATTTCCGGGTTGTGGTGAAAATTGCTTCCATTATGCGTACCTACCTAATGGTTACATATTGTTAAAGATGGGTTTCCAACGTCTGATGAACAACAAGGAAGTTCTGTTTGAGAAGACTCCCTCTATGAAAAGTCTATGTGAAGATGTAAGATGTGAAGATGTGTTAATTGTTACCATTTCCAACTATCCTACCAGGGTCTCCTCTAAAGGTCCTGTGAGGATTACGTCCACTCCTAAGGTTGCTCCTTTGATTATTACCTCTCCTGGGCCAATACCATATTCCTCCGACAAAGTCGTTCCTTGGAACTATGGAGCTAACGTTTATTACCATGGCGTCAAGCAAGACCTATTGGTTATCAAAAGTGAAGTTAATGAAGATATTGATCCTAACATCAACAACATTGTTGGGACCAGTAAGATTACCAGAAGTGGAAGGATTTTCTCTCCTGAAATATCTTCAAAGACTGTTGCCACTCCTTTTGTCATTCTTGCTAATACTCCTATTGCTACTCCTATTGTTACTCCTGTTGCTACTCCGATTGTTATTCCTGTTGTTATTCCTGCTACTGAGTTAACTAAGACTCGGGGCAAAGAAGTTTTGAATGAGCCTGCCTAGACGAAGGCATCTAAAGAAACCATTCCTGAGGTCTCCAAACAAGAAATGGAGGAAATATTGAAGATTATACGGAAAAGTGACTATAATGTTATGGAACAATTGGGGCAAACCCCTTCGAAGATTTTAATGCTAGATTTGTTGTTGTACTCCGAGGCCCATGCTAAAGCCTTGGTGAAGTTCCTGAAGTCTGCTTCATGTGCCGCAAGAGACCTCTGTCGACCAATTTGAGAACTGGGTTACTAGTCTAACTACTGCCAATGGACTCGGTTTCTCCGATGCTGATTTGACGCCCAAGGGAAGACAACATAATGATGCCCTGCATGTCTCTATTGAGTACATGGGCACTACTCTGACTCATGTTTTAGTTGATACGAGTTCATCTATGAATGTTCTAGCCAATAATGCCTCAGACAGATTGGACTGTGAAGGACTTACATTGAAGCCCAGTAATATTATGGTGAGGGCTTTTAGTGGCTCCAAGATAATGGTACACGGGGAGGTGGACATCCCTATCAAAGTTGGTTCAAAACTTTTGACTCCACTTTCTATGGGATGGACATTCGCCCGTCTTACTCATGCTTACTAGGACACCCTTAGATTCATGGGGTCGACGTTGTCACTTCTATGTTGCATCAGATGTTAAAGTATTTGGTTAATGGAATGATTGTTATAGTCCATGGAGAAGAAGAGTATATGGTAAGCCACTTGAACTATTTCAGATATGTCGAGGTGGATGGAGAGTTCATTGAGATCCCATGTTAGAATTTTGAAGAGGTTCCTCAGACGATTGTTGTTACAAGAGCTGCTACCACTGTTCCAAAGATTACTAGACCTCCACTGAAAATGGCTTCACTAAAAGATGTTAAGGCTGTAGTTGAAGAAGATGGTTGTGATCGGTGGATCTGGAACTGACTGTTTAACGCTGGTTCGCGAAATGTCGCGGAAGCAAGAGTCGCCACCGTCTTTTATTTTCTCCAACATGGACAGGACAAAAGCACAGCAAAATTCCTTATGAGATTGTTTCTCGGTTCGGGAGGTAGATTTATAGAAAGGGAAGGTGTTAGCACCCTTTCTATCCATGGTTATCCATGGGCTCTTAGGTACTTGCTCATTGTGTTTTCAAAAGTGTTTGCTTTTCAAGTGTGAGTGGGTTTGAAAAAGTTTCGTTTAAAGTTTCAGATCGACTCTTGTATCAGTCCTCAAGAGTGTTTGAAAAATTGTTTTGAAAGCTTTTTTGAAAGTGTCGGTGTGAAAAGAGTTTTGATTTGTTTTTTAGAGCAAGTATCTATGAGTCATCTACCTACCCTAAGGAATTAGGCTGTGTAAATGTCCTTAAGGTAGTGCCATCCCACCATTGAGAGGTAGGTAGCACCACCGTTAGAGGTGTTCGGGTCAATTCGTTTGTAGGGACAGTGTGGTCACCAGAGCAACAGTAGGACACCTTAGAAGCTACCCTTATGCCATTGATCCTTTTTAATTCCGAGGCAACCGTTTCGAGGCAACTGGATCATGGACAAAAGGACTTACTAAAACGTCCTATACTCGACGACCACCTTTCGGAGGCAAGGCAACAGTGAGGCGTACCCTAAGAGTGGTGTGTGAATTTGTGTGTTATTTTCATGTTATGTCATCTTTGATCAGGGGCATTATTGTGAGCTACGCTTGTTTTTAATTGGCATGCATTCTTTCATACAAGTTAACAGTTAAAAGGGGTGCGGAAAGTAAATTGCGGAAAACGTAAATCCTACGCTATTACAAGGCGCGGGTCTATACATCGCCAAATCTTTACAAAGACCCGTTTTAAGTAAATAAGTGCGGAAAATAAAAAAACAGTAAAAGGTCCTATTTACTATTACATATCCGGAGCAATTACATAATAATCAAAAATAAGGAAATAAAATTAAAATGCGCGCGAATAAAATTAAATCGGGAACGTCTAAGGGTGTTGACCCTTTTAAGAAAAGAAATTAATTTTTTTTGGTCTTTTTGGTAATTAAATGAAATTAAAAACTGATTAATGACTAATTAATTATTTTAATTACAAGAAAATATCTTTTTTTGTTTTTTTTAATATTTTTTATGAAAATAAAATAGAAAAAGAAATAAAATTCTAGGTTAACCTAAATCTAAATCTATTTTAATTATTAAAATGTTAAAATGGCCTAATTAAAAAACTAGTTCAATTATGGTTTATTTACAAAATAATAAATAATAATAATAAAAGTGTTAATTATGTTTTTTTTGTTTTTTATGAAAATGGTTAATTAAATTAATTTAATGATAGAGTAACTATTTTTGTGTTTTTTTTGGATCAACTTTGACAATTAAAAGCAAAATAAAAGTCAAATTAATGATTATTTAACAATTAATTAAAATATGCATTCAAAAATATTATTTTTAATGTCAAAAATTAAATAAACATTTTTCTGATTAAAATGCAAAAGGAAAATATTTTTGTGAGTTTTTAAATGCATGAGAAAATTATTTGAACATAAATTAAATTAGAATAAAAATATAACAAAAAGGAAAAATAAAGGAAACAAGTTAATTATGGAAAAGGTGGAAAAAGGCCAGAACCAGGACTTGAACTCGTGCCCTCTGGGAATATCCACTGATGCGTTGCCATCTGAGCTGTATGCTTTAATTGAAACAATAATAACACATAAATATTATATGGATAAGTAAGCGAATCCTGGAAAAACGCGCGCGGAATTTTGAATGATCCAACGCCTGCTTGCCACGTCTGTCTTCTTCAAGCTTTCCTGCAAAAGTAAAAAAACATAGCGGGGGTTTTAAACCCCCCCAAAACACAAGCCTGCAAATAATAGCGATTAGCTCATGCTTGAACATAAATTGAGCGCGACATATGCATTTGGTTTGCCTTGTCCTTCTCAATTCAACCATGGTGGTCTGAGGTTCCAATTTTTGCGCATGTGAGAAACCCCAAATTGAAAGCTTCGGAAAACCTAGATGTCTCCCATGGTGATTTGCATTTTAGGGCCTTACAGTCAAATTAAAGCATACAGGAAGCTTGGTAATAACATCAGCAATGCATAGCAATATTTAAACTGAATTGAAAAGGCATGGAAATGGAGTTTTGATTTTCAAATATTGGACAAACCGTGTGACTTCGTGTGGATGATTCTTTGCGCGTTTGGGCTTGATTTTGATTGCTAGAGATTCCTGGCAATGCAAGGAATGTGTTTTGATTGGAATGGGGGCTTAAAACGTGCTGCAAGGAGGTTTACAGTTTTGCTTTTTCTCTTGGAAATTTGAAAAGTGCTTTGGCCGTTTTGGAGCTTTTTAGGTCGTGAATCCCATTGTGATGGCTTGCATACATGTTATGTAAATGATTCCAATCAGAATTAAGGCCATTAACATAGTGCATTCATGCTTGGGATTTTCCATAAACTCCATTGAAGCACTTTCCATTTTTGAGCCAAAATTTGAATTCTTGCTTCATTTAGGCCTTTGCACGAAATTGGAATGGTCATGATGGGGATTCAAAGTTATTCAACACAAAATATTCCCTTTTATTAATTTTCTTGATTTTTATTTGATTTTAAAAGATTTAAAATGAATTAAATCAAATAAAAATGGAAAAATTAATTTTAAATCTTGAAATAATTTGTGGGACACGTGGGAAGCATGGCCAAGCTGAAACAAGTGGAAAAAGTGGGCCCCTTTTGTCAAAAATGAAATTTCAAGGATGGTTGACTTTGGCCATTTCACAAAAATTTCCCAACTTCTCCAATGCATATCTTGCTCAATTTTGAAGTTATGAACATGTTCTTGGACATTTTGGAAAGGTCTTGAAGTCCTCTAACCAATGTATTTTGTCCCATGTCATTTTGATTTACCAATCTCAAGTTATGGTCTTTGACTTAAAGTCCCTTTTTGTTGACTTTTGAAAATGACCTATAATGTTGAAATTGATAACTTTTTGTGAGAGCTTTTCTTGGACTTGGAATGTGAAGATGAGTTGTAGGAAATGTCCTCCCCTTCAAGATGAGCATTGGATGGGATTTTTCTGATGAACCATGAAAAAGTTATGCCCTGGTCAAATTGCAGTTGACTTTTTCAACTGTCCAAAAATAGAAACTTTTGCATCATGAGACTTTTTGAGCCATGCCTTGAGAATCATGATCAAGAATTGATCAAATGATGTTTGTGGCTTCAAAATAAGATGTTGACCATAAATTTGGACTTTTGACTGTCAAATGACCATTTTGCCCCTGCAGTTGACTGTGAAGCAATTAGGGTTTTTGACTGTGCAACTTGATGCTGTAAGTCTTGAAACTTGACATATGGATACTTGACAATGTATGTAGGCATGTGGGACTTGTTTGGACCCTTGGAAACTTCAATTTCTTTGCCAGCACCAAAACCCTAATTTTTGAATGTTAGGAGGCAATTGGACTGTGCAACCCTTGAGAGATTTTGAAGCTTGATCTTGCCAAATCTTGAAGAATATGGGAGGGCAAATTTTGGGGTACAACAGTTGCCCCTGTTCAATCTTCTTAAACCTGAGGGTGTAGATTGGTTGTCGTGCCTTTCGTAATCTGAAGGTGGAAGATGATTGAACACTAGAGTGCCCAGAAATTTGCACTCACATAGTAGAATGTCAGCAGTGTGATGATGGGAATGGGCTTACAGATGCCATTTGGAGAGTGATGGATAGGAGAGACGGGCTTATAGATGCCATCGGGAGGTTGTCGGACGCGTAAGAGATTCCTTAGCGAGAACTTGCGTACCTGAGAAAGAAAAATAATTACCTGGCCTGTTACAGGAGTTGATCTTCAAACTCTTTATGTAGATGCGCCCTGGCTGGATACAAGTATCGAATCTTTACTCTTAAGACGTGCCCTGGCGAGATACAGGAATCGAGTCCGGAGAATATAGTCGTCGACAGATACACCCTGGCGAGATACAAGAATCGGATCTTCGAACTCTTCAGACGTGCCCTGGCAAGATACAGGAATTGAGTCTGGTAATGTTGGTCGTCAACAGATACACCCTGGCGAGATACAGGAATCGGATCTTCGAACCCTTCAGACGTGCCCTGGCAAGATACAGGAATCAAGTCTGGTAATATTGGTCGTCAACAGATACACCCTGGCGAGATACAGGAATCGAATTTTCGAACCCTTCAGACGTGCCCTGGCAAGATACAGGAATCGAGTCTGGTAATATTGGTCGTCAACAGATACACCCTAGCGAGATACAAGAATCGGATCTTCGAACCCTTCAGACGTGCCTTAGCAAGATACAGGAATCGAGTCTGGTAATATTGGTCGTCAACAGATACACCCTGGCGAGATACAGGAATCGGATCTTCGAACCCTTCAGACGTGCCCTGGCAAGATACAGGAATCGAGTCTGGTAATGTTGGTCGTCAACAGATACACCCTGGAGAGATACAGGAATCAGATCTTCGAACCCTTCAGACGTGCCCTGGCAAGATACAGGAATCGAATCTGGTAATGTTGGTCGTCAACAGATACACCCTGGCGAGATACAGGAATCGGATCTTCGAACCCTTCAGACGTGCCCTGGCAAGATACAGGAATCGAGTCTGGTACTGTTAGTCGTCAACGGATACACCCTGGCAAGATACAGGAATCGAATCCTCAAACTCTTCAGACGTGCCCTGGCAGGATACAGGAATCGAGTCTGGTAATGTTGGTCGTCAACAGATACACCCTGGCAAGATACAGGAATCAGATCTTCGAACCCTTCAGACGTGCCCTGGCGAGATACAGGAATCGAGTCTGGTAATGTTAGTCGTCAACAGGTACACCCTGGAAAGATACAGGAATCGGATCCTCAAACTCTTCAGACGTGCCATGGCAAGATACAAGAATCGAGTCTGGTAATGTTGGTCGTCAACAGATACACCCTGGCAAGATACAAGAATCAGATCTTCGAATCCTTCAGACGTGCCCTGGCAAGATACAGGAATCGAGTCTGGAAATGTTGGTCGTCAACAGATACACCCTGGCAAGATATAGGAATCGGATCTTCGAACCCTTCAGACGTGCCCTGGCAAGATAAAGGAATCGAGTCTTGTACTGTTAGTCGTTAACGGATACACCCTGGCAAGATACAGGAATCGGATCCTCAAACTCTTCAGACGTGCCCTGGCAGGATACAGGAATCGAGTCTGGAATATAGTCGTCAACATATACACCCTGGCAAGATACAGGAATCGGATCTGGAATTACGACTATTGACAGTAATCATCTTTGTATTAACCTTTGTCCTGAAAAGACAAAATGTTAGTTATGTGTGATGCCATGATGTATGACATGCGGGATGTTCTCAGAATAAGTGAGATTGTATGTTCATGATGCGTATGTGCATGCTATAATGTATGAAGATGTGATGTTCGTGAATGTTTGTTTTTGTCTAGGAAAGTAAATCCTTGACGAATGCCGGGAAGTTAAATCCTGGGCTGATGTTTGAAGAATAGAGTTTTGTTTCCGCTGGGGATGATGGTTGCAAGAATACCGGTAGGAGAAGATGACTCCGTTGGGGAATAAACTTGGCGAATGGATTACTCTGCGGGGAGGTGCTCTGTGGGGAAGAGATGTACTTCGCTGAGATGTTGATGATAACTCCGCTGGGGATAGCCTTGTTGAATTATGTTGGACTTGATGAACTCCGCTGGGGGATAAGAAGACTTCGCCGAGGACGATCTTTTCATGGATTTTAGCTGAGGATAACCCAGTTATAAGCTCTGGTGGAGAAATAACCTTTGAATAAAACCGGGGAGATGCGTTCGCTCTGCAGGGAGTCAAGGTATCTTGGTCGCATTCTTCAGCTGAACTTACCTTGGCACTTCGGTGGACAGGGCAACCGGATCATTTTAGACAACTCATTATTGCCCCAGTTTCTGTTGGAGAAGAAGGTACCTGTGAAGGTGTTTGATGACTGCCATTTGACAAATCTTCTTCTGGTAAGCAAGTGACGAGATACCGGGACATAGTCGTACGCTTTGATCCCTAATTTTTGCCTGGACCGCCCTTTCGGGTTTTCAGTCCACCGGGATACCCATTTTTGCCCAAGCCGCCTTTTCAGGTTTTCGACTTGCCGGGTGTACAGATTTTTTCATTTCATCCCTTATTTTTGCCTAGGTGTGTCAACCTAGCGGGTCTTTGATTATGCGCAGTATTTTTTCGACTATGTCCACGCTCTCAGAGTGTAGGGAGGTGCCCCTGTTGTTGTGTTGCCATGCCACCAGAAGATCTTCGTTTGATCGTCCAACCGCTCCAAGTGATCCAGATGGAGATTTGCCCCAGATGATGGACCAGGATCAGGCCATGCCCCTTGATTGGAAGTACTTTTGTTCATTAGATATTCTTCGTGCGAACTTCTATGCTGTTCAAACAAAAAGTCATATGTAAACAATGTTATTTTAAAAATGCCAAGCTTATGTCTGTCTTGAAGTTTTTTGTGAAAATGCATTTTTCAGTAAAACAAGCAAATTTTGTAAAATGTGATGTCAACTCGTTATTTTACCGCAAGCCTTAAGGAGTCAGGATACCTTTCGTAACAGTATGCTTTCGAACTAACCCATGCTTCAGCTAGGACTTTTAAGGGTTATAACGTGGCCTGGTTCACGGTTTAAGAAACAAAGGATAAAGGCTCAAATTATATTTGTACCCACCCGCTCTTCGTGATGTTCTTCAAACCTAAACTCAGCTGATCTTGCGTTAGACTTTGTTTGAGTCTTTGCTCTGATATTCCGGTGATGGTTTGGATATTGACAATTTACTTTGAATAGGCAGTCATTTCTTTTTTGTTGAGGGTTTGTAGGACCTCTTTCTTTTTGATTTTGTTATCCCTAAATTTTGCCTGAACTGTTTCTTTTGTGATTACAGTCAGCGGGATGCCCCAGTTTTTGTAAGTCTCCTTCATAGGTTTTGACTTAATGGGCTTTTATTTTGAGAAATGATGACTGCCTGTCTTTATGATCATTCAGAACCATTACTGTCTTTTGTTTTGTTGTAAGGACCGCTTTGGTGCCATTTGTTATGCACTTGAATCAACTGAGAGAACTACCCTGCCCCAGGTTATGATTAAGGACTTCAATTTTCGAGAAGAAAAACTCCTACTTCTTTGGCTAAGAGGGGTTGACGAGGGATTATCTTCCTTATAACTCCAGTGTTTAGGGATTGAAACAATGTCTGTACCTCATCAGCGGGGTCTGTTCAAAAGCATACTGTAAAGATAGCGGTATCGTTTTCGTCATCCTCCCTCAAGAGGCTTAGAATTATTAATTGAGAGTCGACATCAAAAAATGAAAGCAATTTGAATATAGCGAATGCGAATATATTGATTCAAAACAGACATATGCGATGCATTAATGAAATAACAGCGTTTAACATGAATAAATGTTTAACCAAAAGAAAATTACAACTTGAAAATTCTAATGGACAAAAAGTCATCTCATCTCGGGACTTGTTACTTCACATGGTGAATCCTGTAGGGATGGTAGAAGCATTCAGCCTGACCCACTTGGGTGAAATCCACTGCTCCTTCATTGATCAGGTCCTGGACCTTGTTCTTCAGAGCCCAGCAGTCGGCAGTGTCATGTCCAGGACTATCAAAGTGGTAAGCACATCTTTTGTTGGGATGATAGTTAGGAGAAGATGTGTTGGGGTTCCGGGGAGGAGCCCTTAGTGTAATTAGATTCAACCTCAGCAGGTGTTGTAGAGCTTGAAACAACGGCATGTTAAGCTGGGTGAATTGCCTTTTGGGCTTGTCTGGCTGAAGCTGGTGAGGTTGATGCTGAATTTGTGACCCTGAAGTCAGTTGAGGAGCTTTTCCCTTGTCTTCTTGTCTCAAAGGTGGTTGAGTGATGACTGGCTCTTAAACCTTAGATGTTTGCCCCAGTTGGTTACCCCGAAGCAGTTGGTTGACGAGAACCCCGAGCTCTTCTTGTCTTTGAGCTAAGCCTTGAATGATAGTCACCTGCCCCAGCATCTGGGCTCTCATTGCATCCACCTCAGCTTGCAGATGTTTCAACTGTTCGTCCTTGTCATCTTCAGCACTGTTCCTGACCAAAGTCCCCATGAGAAGTGTTCTCAGCTCTTCCTGCCCCTTGGATAGATTCAGGAGGATTTCCCCGAACCGAGTCTCTTGAGCATGAAGGTCCTGGTTGTATTGTTGGGAAGCCATTGCTTAAATAAACAGCGCATAGGGTAAGTGACCTGTAAAAGAGGGTACCTGTTATGCAATGGTGTGTATGTATGCATGCGATATTTTCAAGGATCTCGCAGGGTAAACAGAGAAACTTGTTAGAATTTGCATTTTGTGGCTTGATTGAAGGAACTGCATATTGTTGAGAGTCCTTCTTCAAGAGTCAAGGCTCACCATATCGAGTGGGTCATAGCCTCTGACTCAGATCATCAACCTGGCTAGAGGAAAATAAATCCCCTTTGCCCCTTGCTAGACATTCTGATTCATCATGACCTGCATCACATGCCCTTGAGATCCTTGAAACGGATTAGTCCTTATGCGGGATGTATGCAATGGTATGATGTTATGCTATGCATGGGGTAATGTAGGCAAATACTATTATGAGTCCCAATTAAGGGCTGTAAACAAAATCTGCAAGAAACTCAAGTGTCAGATAACAAGCATGCAAATAGTCAAGTTGGAAGGCACACAAGTCACACAAGAGAAGCCCTTAGAGTTTAAGCCAGCATGGGGTCTAGGTATTACCCTCTTTCAGTTTGTTGGTTAAGACCTGTCCTATCAGAAGTAACCGGGTTCTAGAGGATCCCAATATCACTGACTACCCTCAATCGGTCATAACTCCAGCATCGCAATCTTTTCTTGCGGCCAGAACCATCACGAGAGTTTAGCCTCAATGGGCGTAGCATACTGCTACTGTTCTATTGGCCAAGTTGGGTCATTTAAGGTTCTAAGGTCGGTTGGTGCTTAATGACTCCTCAGAAGACCCATATTCTCCTCGTTGCGACACAAGGGATATCGGTACAGACCAAGGCGCCACACCAACGTAGCCACTGCTTCACCCATTTTGGTCTATGCCCGACAGGTCCCTCACAGCTTATGCTACCTAACAGGGTATCCCCAGATCCGGGTTAGGATCTATGTAACTCCAAGACAAATGCCCACAATAATAAAGCAAACAAAACAAAGCAATTGAAAACACAAGTGATCTTAGTCCTAAGGTACACCTCACTTTAAAAGTATCCCCAGCAGAGTCGCCAGTTCTGTGATCGGTGGATCTGGAACTGACTGTTTAATGCTGGTTCGCGAAATGTCGCGGAAGCAAGAGTCGCCACCGTCTTTTATTTTCTCCAACATGGACAGGACAAAAGCACAGCAAAATTCCTTATGAGATTATATCTCGGTTCGGGAGGTAGATTTATAGAAAGGGAAGGTGTTAGCACCCTTTCTATCCATGGTTATCCATGGGCTCTTAGGTACTTGCTCATTGTGTTTTCAAAAGTGTTTTCTTTTCAAGTGTGAGTGGGTTTGAAAAAGTTTCGTTTAAAGTTTCAGATCGACTCTTGTATCAGTCCTCAAGAGTGTTTGAAAAATTGTTTTGAAAGCTTTTTTGAAAGTGTCGGTGTGAAAAGAGTTTTGATTTGTTTTTTAGAGCAAGTATATATGAGTCATCTACCTACCCTAAGGAATTAGGCTGCGTAAATGTCCTTAAGGTAGTGTCATCCCACCATTGAGAGGTAGGTAGCACCACCGTTGGAGGTGTTCGGGTCAATTCGTTTGTAGGGACAGTGTGGTCACCAGAGCAACAGTAGGACACCTTAGAAGCTACCCTTATGCCATTGATCCTTTTTAATTCCGAGGCAACCGTTTCGAGGCAACTGGATCATGGACATAAGGACTTACTAAAACGTCCTATACTCGACGACCACCTTTCGGAGGCAAGGCAACAGTGAGGCTTACCCTAAGAGTGGTGTGTGAATTTGTGTGTTATTTTCATGTTATGTCATCTTTGATCAGGGGCATTATTGTGAGCTACGCTTGTTTTTAATTGGCATGCATTCTTTCATACAAGTTAACAGTTAAAAGGGGTGCGGAAAGTAAATTGCGGAAAACGTAAATCCTACGCTATTACAAGGCGCGGGTCTATACATCGCCAAATCTTTACAAAAACCCGTTTTAAGTAAATAAGTGCGGAAAATAAAAAAAACAGTAAAAGGTCCTATTTACTATTACATATCCGGAGCAATTACATAATAATCAAAAATAAGGAAATAAAATTAAAATGCGCGCGAATAAAATTAAATCGGGAACGTCTAAGGGTGTTGACCCTTTTAAGAAAAGAAATTAATTTTTTTTGGTCTTTTTGGTAATTAAATGAAATTGAAAACTGATTAATGACTAATTAATTATTTTAATTACAAGAAAATATCTTTTTTTGTTTTTTTATATTTTTTATGAAAATAAAATAGAAAAAGAAATAAAATTCTAGGTTAACCTAAATCTAAATCTATTTTAATTATTAAAATGTTAAAATGGCCTAATTAAAAAAACTAGTTCAATTATGGTTTATTTACAAAATAATAAATAATAATAATAAAAGTGTTAATTATGTTTTTTTGTTTTTTATGAAAATGGTTAATTAAATTAATTTAATGATAGAGTAACTATTTTTGTGTTTTTTTTGGATCAACTTTGACAATTAAAAGCAAAATAAAAGTCAAATTAATGATTATTTAACAATTAATTAAAATATGCATGCAAAAATATTATTTTTAATGTCAAAAATTAAATAAACATTTTTCTGATTAAAATGCAAAAGGAAAATATTTTTGTGAGTTTTTAAATGCATGAGAAAATTATTTGAACATAAATTAAATTAGAATAAAAATATAACAAAAAGGAAAAATAAAGGAAACAAGTTAATTATGGAAAAGGTGGAAAAAGGCCAGAACCAGGACTTGAACTCGTGCCCTCTGGGAATATCCACTGATGCGTTGCCATCTGAGCTGTATGTTTTAATTGAAACAATAATAACACATAAATATTATATGGATAAGTAAGCGAATCCTGGAAAAACGCGCGCGGAATTTTGAATGATCCAACGCCTGCTTGCCACGTCTGTCTTCTTCAAGCTTTCCTGCAAAAGTAAAAACACATAGCGGGGGTTTTAAACCCCCCAAAACACAAGCCTGCAAATAATAGCGATTAGCTCATGCTTGAACATAAATTGAGCGCGACATATGCATTTGGTTCGCCTTGTCCTTCTCAATTCAACCATGGTGGTCTGAGGTTCCAATTTTTGCGCATGTGAGAAACCCCAAATTGAAAGCTTCGGAAAACCTAGATGTCTCCCATGGTGATTTTCATTTTAGGGCCTTACAGTCAAATTAAAGCATACAGGAAGCGTGGTAATAACATCAGCAATGCATAGCAATATTTAAAATGAATTGAAAAGGCATGGAAATGGAGTTTTGATTTTCAAATATTGGACAAACCGTGTGACTTCGTGTGGATGATTCTTTGCGCGTTTGGGCTTGATTTTGATTGCTAGAGATTCCTGGCAATGCAAGGAATGTGTTTTGATTGGAATGGGGGCTTAAAACGTGCTTCAAGGAGGTTTACAGTTTTGCTTTTTCTCTTGGAAATTTGAAAAGTGCTTTGGCCGTTTTGGAGCTTTTTAGGTCGTGAATCCCATTGTGATGGCTTGCATACATGTTATGTAAATGATTCCAATCAGAATTAAGGCCATTAACATAGTGCATTCATGCTTGGGATTTTCCATAAACTCATTGAAGCACTTTCCATTTTTGAGCCAAAATTTGAATTCTTGCTTCATTTAGGCCTTTGCACGAAATTGGAATGGTCATGATGGTGATTCAAAGTTATTCAACACAAAATATTCCCTTCTATTAATTTTCTTGATTTTTATTTGATTTTAAAAGATTTAAAATGAATTAAATCAAATAAAATTAAATAAAAATGGAAAAATTAATTTTAAATCTTGAAATAATTTGTGGGACACGTGGGAAGCATGGCCAAGCTGAAACAAGTGGAAAAAGTGGGCCCCTTTTGTCAAAAATGAAATTTCAAGGATGGTTGACTTTGGCCATTTCACAAAAATTTCCCAACTTCTCCAATGCATATCTTGCTCAATTTTGAAGTTATGAACATGTTCTTGGACATTTTGGAAAGGTCTTGAATTCCTATAACCAATGTCTTTGGTCCCATGTCATTTTCATTTACCAATCTCAAGTTATGGTCTTTGACTTAAAGTCCCTTTTTGTTGACTTTTGAAAATGACCTATAATATTGAAATTGATAACTTTTTGTGAGAGAATTTATTGGACTTGGAATGTGAAGATGAGTTGTAGGAAATGTCCTCCCCTTCAAGATGAGCATTGGATGGGATTTTTCTGATGAACCATGAAAAAGTTATGCCCTGGTCAAATTGCAGTTGACTTTTTCAACTGTCCAAAAATAGAAACTTTTGCATCTTGAGACTTTTTGAGCCATGCCTTGAGAATCATGATCAAGAATTGATCAAATGATGTTTGTGGCTTCAAAATAAGATGTTGACCAAAAATTTGGACTTTTGACTATCAAATGACCATTTTGCCCCTGCAGTTGACTGTGAAGCAATTAGGGTTTTTGACTGTGCAACTTGATGCTGTAAGTCTTGAAACTTGACATATGGATACTTGACAATGTATGTAGGCATGTGGGACTTGTTTGGACCCTTGGAAACTTCAATTTCTTTGCCAGCACCAAAACCCTAATTTTTGACTGTTAGGAGGCAATTGGACTCTGCAACCCTTGAGAGATTTTGAAGCTTGATCTTGCCAAATCTTGAAGAATATGGGAGGGCAAATTTTGGGGTACAACAATGGTGAACTATTTGGTTCCAACTAGTTGACATCCCCTATAAGTCTGACAAATTTGGTTTGGGTTTCACTTCAGGAGCTCAAAAAGCTGTTCGTCGTGCTCGCGCCGGAGGACCACCACTACACATCAGCAACCATGGAGTCAACATTGTGGAAGAGGCTGACAGTGATTGTGACCTGGACAATTGGATCTTCCCTACTATCAACGGTGGACCCAATAATTAGACGACTAGAGACTTTGTGCCTATTTCTTTTATCCAGGAGTAATTGCTTTTCTGTTTTTAAGGATATGTATTTTTTGAACAATTTCAACTCTAAAAGCCTTGTGTCCTGCCCGAGACACAACGATCTATTTGTGAGGGTTATCACACTTCATTGTTGTGATACGATGGCAGAACCGACTGTTATTCTGGTTTTCATTTTATATTTGTAAATGTCGCGGTAAGCAAGAGTCGCCGCCGACTTTTATTTCATCCAACTAAGGAAAAGGAAAAGAACAGAAAAAACCTTTTTCAAGAATATTTCTGAGTACGGTGGTAGATTATAGAAAGGGAAGGTGTTAGCACCTTTTCTATCCGTGGTTTTCCACGGGCTTCTAGGTACTTGCTCATTTTTTAAATTGCTTGTGTGTGCTTGTTTTGAAAAGGTTTTACTTCGTGATGACTCTTGTATCAGTCCTCAATAGTGTGATGAAGTTGGTTTGAAAATTGTTTTGCAAAGTGTTTGTGTGAAAAAATTTATTTGAGGAAGTACCTAGGAAATAACCTACCTACTCGAAAAAGGCCTGTTCATTTTCCTTTAGACAATGCTATCCTATTATTAAGGAATAGGTAGCACCGTCGTTGGAGTTTTAAAGGGATGTTTGAAGGGATGAAATGGTCTCTGAAGGCAACAAGTAAGGATACCTTAGCATTTCGAAGGGACTATCGTCAAAATATCAATTCGTAGGCAACTCGAGGGACAAGTAGAGACTATGATCTTTATGAAGACTTTGAATCATGGGTCATTGCTAAGGTATCCTTACATTTGAGGGACACAACCATTATTTTCGAGGCAACCGAATGGAGTAAACCCTAGGAGTGAACATGTGCAGCAATGTGCTTTTTTCAGTTATATTTATCTTGTAGTTTTGTGATCTACGATTGATTCATTAATCATACACGCCTAGGTTGCTAACAATTATATACAAGCATACAAAATATAAAAGCGAGAAAGTAAAGGTCCTATGCTATTACAAGGCTTTTGGGTAGATACATAAAGAATTGACTGAAAGCAAAATGCCCAAATAAAACCCTAATTAAACTATTACAAACCGGGCATAGTTACATCAATAAAAAATAATAATCGTACGGAAAAATAATAGCGCGCGAGAATTAAAGTTGGAAAAAAGTTCAAAACCCTAAAAAATTAATTTGATCATTAAAAATATTTTTTTGGATTTTTTATGAAAAAAGATTTGAATTTAACCTAAGTTTTCTAATTAATTTTAATTAATGAAAAGTAAATTAAAGTTGATGAAATTAATTTATTTACAAAAATTAATTTATTAAAAAAAAACTAAGTTCTATTTTTGTGGTTTTGATTTTATGATTTTATGAAAAAAATTGGTTAAAAAAAATAATTAAACTAAATAATGAATAAACAAAATAATACAAATTAATTAAAAAGAATGAAAAGGTTAGAAAAATGGGCCTGAGGGGGTGTGAAACCCAAACCGGAGTGATGTTTGTTGAATTTTCCAAGGCCTGGATTTGGTTGGCCCATTGCAAGTGCTGGATCTGATGTTACTGGATTAGCGACGTCCACCATGGGGTTGCATCCAGGAGCATTAGATCTGAGTGATGAATGATCTGATGATGATGGTGTGAAGTTACATGGTGCACTTCTATAGCCTGCAAGCGCTGGATCCACAAGAAATCGTTTGGAAAATAGAAAAACGTTGGACCTAGGATTCGAACCCAAGTCATCTCCTTTACCAACGCGCATCAACACCAACTGAGCTGCCAAGTCAATCATACATATAACAATAATAATATATTATATATAAAAGAAATCTAGTATAAATGAAAAACGCGCGCAGTTTCAAATGAGCCAACCATGTTGTGCCAGGCCTTCGTCTTCCTTAGCTGGCTGTCGTTTTAGTGTAGGGACTTTTACCTACGGTCTCATGCTTGTAGCTACAACCCTGCGTTATTCAAAAATATAGCACAAGCAATAAAAATTTCATTGAAGACCATGAATCAACTGGGCTTGAAGCCCTGAACATCATGGTGTTCACGCCTAGCCCTAATTTTGCCTATAGAAGGAAGCCCTAAAACAAACTCAAAAACCCTAAGAATGGAAAACCATGATTTCTGCACTTAAAACTCAATTAAATGATTCAGCAAGCATCGAGACTTATTAATAAACAAGAATGTATGATTGAATTTCATCAAAAAATCATGTAAGCACGTAATCAAAAATAAAAAATAGTTGGGTAACAGGGTTGCGGATTTTACGATTCAAGGTGTTTTGGTGCGTGCAAAAGGTGCAGTTAGCTTTAGGAGATTGTCAGCAACCGTTAAATCTCCTTGAGGATTGTTGTAGTATGGAATTCGATCTGAGATTTTTTTGACAAAAGTGCACTATGTTCTTGGCCGTTTCACACGATTTTTCCTCTACCTTGTGCATTGCATTTGTTGTTTATATGTACTAGAGTGTATTAGGTTAACAAAAAGCATGCATATCTTGGCCAATTATCAAGATTTTATTTGATTCCATCTTTGCATTATTTCTTTCTATATCAATCCAAATCATACCACTTTCATCCCAATCACCCATTGGCATGATTTGATTTGGTTTGACAGCATATTTGCATTATAATTCCATTCAAAATCTGATCAAAAACAAATCTTCCATATTTTATATCATTTATTTTATTTAATTTGAATTTTAAATGATAAAAAATCAAAATAAATTATATAAATAAAGTCAATAATATGTGGAAGATTTTTTGGGTCGTGGGCATTGTTAGAGGCATAACGCAAACATAAAAAGTTAGGCTCATTTGGAAAAAAATGCCTTTTTGAGCACATTTGACTTTTGGAAATTTTCCAAAAATGGTCAAGTTTGACAATGCATAACTCTTCCAATTTTAACCCTAGAGAGGTGTTTTTGACTTTTTAGAAAGCTTAGGATGTCCCCTAAATAACCCTTTTGGTCTCATTTCAATTGAGTCTTCCATGTTCATGTAAGAAGCTTTGACCGAAAAGGTGTTTTTGTTGACTTTTCAAAAGGACCTATAATGTAGAAATCCATATCTTTTTATGAGTTCCTTTCTTGAACTTGAAGGCTGAAGATGAGTTGTAGGAAATTGGATTCCCTTCAAAATGAGCCTTGGATAAGAAGTTTCTAATAAAGTATGAGAAAGTTATGCTTGGTCAAAGTTTGGTTGACTTTTCCTAAGAAACCCTAATTTAACAACTTTTTGAGTTTTGATGAATTAGGAGCTTTCCTTGAGGAATCATGATCAACCGTTGATCAAATGATGAATATAACTTTAAAATGTTGATGTTGACCAAAAATCTTGAATTTTGACTGTATGTGGGCCACAATTGACTTTTGAACTAATACAGTCGATTCTCAAGCATATGAGCAATTGACTGAGCAAACTTCTAGTGCAAAGCTTGAAATTTGACATGGAGGGTCTTGAGGACATATTAGGACTATGGAGAGCATATGAGACCTTTGGAGCTCACCTTCTTGATGAGAATGGAAACCCTAGTTGGAGATTCATTGCTTTAGGAGAGAGTTTGTCTGGTCAACTCTTGGGCATCCTTGAGCAAGTTAGGGGTCTTAATGAGCATATATTGAGTAAAATGGGAGGGAAAATTTTGGGGTACAATAGCTGCCCCTGTTCAATCTTCTTAAACCTGAGGATGTAGATTGGCTTGGTCTGCCTTTCGTGATCTGAAGGTGGAAGATAATTGAACACTAAAGTGCCCAGAAATTTGCACTCGTATGCAGTGCCTGGTGATTGGTGATATTGGGAATGGGTTTACATATGCCATTTGGAAGGTGACGGAGAATCGTTAGAGATGGGCTTAAAGATGCCATCTAGAGAAGATATCAGTTGCATAAGAGATTCCTTTGCGAGAATTCCTGTACTTCCCGCCGAGGAGGACTTCACCGAGGAAAGTTGATTAATGTCTTGGGAAATGGAGGCTAAGAGCTTTGGTTGTCCATTAATCTACTGGGGAATTAACTCCTGATTGAGGGAGTGGAAGTGAACTGCATATTTGGTCCGGGTCCAGGCTGCACAATGACTTACTAGGGAAATATGAACTTGACTGTAACTGGTCGGGTCTAGGTCTTACCGTGTTGTAAACTATCATCTAGAGATAAGAGAGAAGGAACTTGGATAGTAGGGTTGCTTCGGGATGAGAGCCTGGATAGTAGGGTCGTGAGAAGGAACCTGGATAGTAGGGTTACTTCGGGATGAGAGCCTGGATAGTAGGGCTGTGAGAAGGAACCTGGATATTAGGGTTACTTCGGGATGAGAGTCTGGATAGTAGGGCTGTGAGAAGGAACCTGGATAGTAGGGTTACTTCAGGATGAGAGCCTGGATAGTAGGGCTGTGAGAAGGAACCTGGATAGTAGGGTTACTTCGGGATGAGAGCCTGGATAGTAGGGTTGTGAGAAGGAACCTGGATAGTAGGGTTACTTCGGGATGAGAGCCTGGATAGTAGGGCTGTGAGAAGGAACCTGGATAATAGGGTTACTTTGAAATGAAAGTCTGGATAGTAGGGCTATGAGAAGGAACCTGGTTCGTAGGGTTACTTCGAAATGAGAGTCTGGATAGTAGGGCTATGAGAAGGAACCTGGGTCGTAGGGTTACTTCAGGGTGAAAGCCTGGATGGTAGGGCTTATGGGAAGAAACCTGGATAATAGGGTTACTTTGAAATGAGAGCCTGGATAGCAGGTATATAAGGAGGAACCTGGATCGTAGGGTTACTTCGAAATGAGAGACTGGATAGTAGGGCTATGAGAAGGAACCTGGATCGTAGGGTTACTTTGAAATGAGAGCCTGGATAGTAGAGCTATGACAAGGAACCTGGGTCGTAGGGTTACTTCGAAATGAGAGCCTGTTTATGAGATGGAACCTGGGTCGTAGGGTTACTTCAGGGTGAAATCCTGGATGGTAGGGCTTATGGGAAGAAACCTGGATAGTAGGGTTACTTCGAAATTAGAGCCTGGATAGTAGGGTTTACCTTATATGATCACGTAGATTAGTTGACCCGTTTGGTTTTGGGAACTGATTTCCCATTAGTTGTTGCATATATGATATGTATAGCTTCATGGATTTGTTAAAGCTAATCGTCTTTCCTGAAAAGATAACAGGTTTAATTATGTGTTATGCATGAAATCCATGGTGAGACGATGTTCTCAAATAAATGAGATTATGATGTATGAGATATGTATGCGCATGTCATGATGTATGTACATGAAATGCTATCCGAGTATGTCTGGGTCTGGGAAAATAAATCCCTGACTGCTGCTGGATATTTATGAATATTCTGTCCAGAAGAGATTCTGCTTGGGAATAAATTCTGCGGGGGACAAACTTAGAAAGTGAATTTTTTTAGCTGAAGTAATGAGCTCTGACATGGATTGAGCCTCTGTATCCAGAGAAATAAACTCTGCTTAGGGGGTGAAATTTACTGACCCTCTCGCGATTATGGAATTCGGCTGGGGGATATAATTGTCAGGTTTCGGAATGACCCTGACTGGGAAGATTACTTCCTGTTTCGGGAACACCAATATCAATGCTCTTAGATATTTTTACTCTGTATGGAGTGTATGTGCTGACAATTGTGTTCCAAAGCTGACTCTATCCTGGTGCCTGCTGGGCAGAGTAACTATCAGGTTTGGCACTTCTTGTTTTTTGTCCCTGTTTCTGAAATTATGAGTAATTGTCTTTCGTTTCTTATGTAAATATTTATGAGTAGAAATCATATTCAAATGCATATGTCAAGAATAAATCATTTGGACGTTTTTGCAAAACAAAACAGGAAAATAAAAAACTCAAAGTTTCTTGTGAAAATGATTTTGTATTGATTTTTGAAGTTGGCCTGTAATAGGCGTTTTCGTACAAGGAGGCTGACGCTCTAGTAAGAGAACACCGCCGTAAAAATAGAAGCTATACAAATTTGTGAAAAAGAAAACAGCTATGTGAAACAATCCCATTGATTTCCAACTCTGCTATTTCCCTTATGTCTTCGAGCGTCTCATCACTTTGCTACTTGGCTGAAAGTTGATCAGATTGATTGGTGCTGTTTGAGTTTGATAGTCGATACCGAAGTCTGATCGCAAGATGATCCAATGGGGCATAGTGATACGCTTTATATCCCTAACTTTTTCCTGGACTGCCCTTTCGGGTTTTCAGTCCACCGGGATACCCTTTTTTGCCCAAGTCGTCCTTTCTGGTTTTCAACTTGCCAGGTGTATATATTTTTTCATTTTCATCCCTTATTTTTGCCCGAACCCTTTTGGTTCGCCGGAAGCCCTTATTTTTTCCTAGGTCAGTCAACCTAGCGGGTCTTTTCATTAGGCGTAGTATCTTTTCACTATGTTTGCATTGACAGGATGAGGAAGGTCGTCACCGTCCATGGTAGTTAGAATCATAGCTCCACCCGAGAAGATGTTCTTAACTACAAATGGCCCTTCGTATGTGGGAGTCCATTTTCCCCTGGGATCACCTTGCGGCAATATGATGCGCTTGATCACTAGATCCCCGACTTGATATTCTTGACGCCTGACTTTCTTGTTAAAAGCCTTTATCATTCGCTTTTGATACGTCTAACCATGACAGATAGCAGTAAGTCTCTTTTCATCGATTAGATTTAACTGATCAAGTCGAGTTTGGATCCAGTCGTCTTCGTTCAAACCTGCATCCTTCATAATCCTAAGAGAAGGTATCTTGACTTCGATGGGTAGGACTGCCTCCATGCCATATACAAGAGAGTAGGGTGTTGCCTCGGTCGACGTCCGTGCTGAGGTACGGTACCCATGAAGAGCAAATGGTAATATCTCATGCCAGTCTTTGTATGTCACCGTCATCTTCTGTACAATCTTCTTGATGTTCTTGCTAGCCGCTTCAACAGTGCTATTCATCTTCCGCCGGTAGGGAGAAGAGTTATGATGTTGTATCTTGAATTGTTTATAGAGCTCGTTGATCATTGTGTTATTGAGATTCGTACCATTGTCAGTAATAATTCTCTCTGGCGCACCATATCGATAGATCAGATTATGTCGGATAAACCGCGCAACGACGTTCTTGGTTATTGTAGCAAAAGAGGCTGCCTCAACCCACTTCGTGAAGTAATCAATGGCTACTAGGATGAAGGGATGTCCATTGGAAGTAGTAAGCCTGATTTCTCCGATCATGTTGATGCCCCACATTGCAAAGGGACACGGAGCTGTCAAGACGTTTAAGGGAACCGGCGGTACATGCACCTTATCAACATAGATTTGGCACTTATGACATGTTCGAGAGTGCTGATAACAATCGGCTTCCATAGTGGACCAGTAATATCCTGCCCGTAGGATCTTCTTAGCCATGGTATGTCCACTAGAATAGGTTCTGAAGGTTCGTTCATGTAGATCTATCATAATCCTCTCTGCTTCGCTCTTGTCTACACACTGCAGTAAGGTAGAGTCATGGTTGCGCTTATAGAGGACTCCATTACTGAGGAAGAACTTTGCAGCGAACCTTCTCAGAAACTTCTTATCATTGACAGATACCCCTTCGGGATACTCTTGAGTCTCGAGATACCTTTTGACTTCGTGAAACCAGGGTTTGTCTTCCACCTCTTCGATGTCAATTTCACAGCAGTGTGTTGGTTCATCCAATCTCTCAATGGTGATTTGGGGAGCTCCGTTGTCCCACCTGACATTAAACATAGAAGACATGGTAGCTAGTGCGTCCGCTAGGTGATTCTCCTCTCGCGGGAAATGTTCAAAACTTACCTCCTCAAAGTGTGGGAGAAAAGTTAGCACGTACTCTTTGTATGGGATGGGATTTGGATGCTTCGTATCCCATTCGCCTTTGATCTTACTTATTACCAAGGCTGAATCCCCGAAAACGTCCAAGAACTTGATCCTAAGGTCAATAACGGCCATGAGACCCATGATACAGGCTTCATACTCCGCCATATTGTTGGTGCAGTTGAAACATAGCCGGGCAGTGAAAGGAGTATGACAGCCCTCAGGAGATATGATTACTGCGCCAATGCCTTTACCGAGTGCGTTCGAAGCTCCGTCAAAAACCATAGTCCAGCGGGATACCTCCTCGGGTCCTTCATCCAGTCCAGGTTCTTCGTAGTCAGTCACCAACATAATATTCTCATTCGGGAACTCAAAATTCATGGACTGGTATCCATCCACGGCCTGATGAGCCAAATGATCAGCCAATACACTCCCCTTGATTTCTTTCTGGGTTGTATATTGTATATCCTACTCAGTTAAGATCATCTGCCATCTTGTTATTCTTCTGGAGAGAGCGGGTTTCTCGAAGATGTATTTGATTGGATTTGTCTTAGATATCAACAAAGTAGTGTGGGTCAGCATATATTGTCTTAGTCGGCGAGCAGCCCATGCCAAAACGCAGAAAGTTTTCTCGAGCAGTGAGTATCGTGTATCACAGTCGGTAAACTTTTTGCTAAGGTAGTATATTGCGTGCTCTTTTCGACCAGACTCGTCATGCTGCCCCAGCACACACCCCATTGAATTATCTAGCACTGTTAAGTATAATATCAAAGGTCTTCCTTTAACCAGAGGCATCCGAATCGGCGGTTCTTTTAGGTATTCTTTGATTCTTTAGAAAGATGTCTGGCATTCGGCATTCCACTTTACCACTTGATCTTTCTTTAGAAGCTTAAAGATGGGCTCACAAGTAGCAGTCAAATGTGAAATGAACCTGGCGATATAATTCAAGCGTCCCAAGACACCTCTAACTTACTTCTCTGTACGGGGAGCTGACATTTCTTGTATGGCCTTTACCTTTGCAGGATCTACTTGGATTCCTTTGTCACTGACAATGAAACCCAAAAGTTTACCAGACCTTACCCCGAAGGTGCACTTGTTTGGATTCAACCTCAGCTTGTATATCTTCAACCTGTCGAACAACTTTTATAGATGATCAAGGTGCTCTTCCTCAGTTTGAGACCTGGCTATCATGTCATCAACATAAACTTCGATCTCGTGATGAATCATATCATGGAACAAAGCGACCATGGAGCGCTGATAAGTTGCCCCAGCATTCTTCAACCCAAAAGGAATCACCTTGTAGCAGAAGGTGCCCCACTGTGTGATGAAGTTCGTCTTCTCCATGTCTTTAGGAGCCATCTTGATGTGGTTGTAGCCAGAGAAACCATCCATGAAGGAGAAGATTTTATGCTGCACGGTGTTGTCAACCAGAACGTCAATATGAGGAAGTGGGAAGTCATCTTTGGGGCTTGCCCTATCCAGATCTCTGTAATCCATACACATCTGTACCTTACCGTCATTCATAAGTACTGGAACGACGTTAGCAACCCACTATGGATAGGAGGTGACAGCTAAGAACCCTGCATCGAACTGCTTCATGCCCTCCACTTTGATCTTCTCTGACATTTCAGGGTGCATACGGTGGACCTTCTGTTTAACCGGGGGACAGTCTTCTTTGGTCGAAAGATGATGGACCATAATATCAGTGTCTAAACCTAGCATGTCTTCATATGACCAGGAAAAGATCTCAACGTAGTCGTGCAACATTTGTATCAACCACTGTTTGACCTTAACTTCCAAATTTGCACCAATCTTGACTTCTTTTCTGTCTATTTTCGTGCCCAGGTTTATCGTCTCAACTGGCTCTTCATGAGGATGTATTGACCTTTCTTCCTTTTGTAATATCCTATCAAGTTCTCTAGGCACCTCACAATCATCCTCACCTTCGTCTTCGGCTTGGTTGATCGGATTTTCGAAGTCATAACTGGCAGTAGCAAAGCTGTTATCAATGGGATCCAGAGTGGATATGGATTTGCAGTATGATACGTGAGTGCGTGTAAGAGCATAACTGTTTTGATAAAGTGAAAATAGAAAGGAAAAAACAGAGAGCGCAAAATTTGTATGCAAGGAACGTCCAATGCTTTATTAATGATATATGAAATGATAAATAATAGCCCTCACAAGCAAAGCTGATATGCCTCGGGCAAGGAACATGGCCGTAGAGTTTCAATTGTTTATTACAAATGTCAAAACAAGTAAGATAATTACTGCGGAATAAAAGAAACTGGTATGAAGTCCCTAGCTGTCCAGTTACTCGGTCCACCATTGGTAGTTGGGTAGATCCAACTGTCAATGTCAGAGTCTTCCTCGCTGTCTTCAATGGAATTAATTCCCTGATTGCTGATGTGTAGGGGAGATCCTCCAGCCCGAGCGCGTCGAAAAGCCCTTTGAGCTCCTGAAGTAAATCCCAAACCAAGCTGTCAGTTTTGTGAGTAAAATCATGGAGTTGTCCCCAGTTGGTAAACCCACCTTCTTCAACCACTTCTCTGGCGTCTTTGAGGGAAGCCATCTTTAGAGGAGGTTTGTTGGCAGTAGTTTCAGCCGATGCCAGGATCTGAGGAACCTCTTCAAAATTCTGACAAGGAGTCTCTATGAATTCCCCATCCATCTCTATGTACCTGAAGAAATTGAGGTGGCTCACCATATAATCCTCCTCACCATGCACAGTGACACTCTTTCCTCTTACCGGATACTTTAGCATCTGGTGCAGTGTAGAAGTGACTTCCCCAGCTTCATGGATCCAAGAACGACCCAATAAATAGGAGTATGATGGCCGAATGCCCATTACATAGAAGGTGGACTCAAAGGTTTGAGAGCCTACCTTGACAGGGATGTCCACCTCCCCATGCACCATTATCTTTGACCCATCAAAAGCCCTTACCACAATGTTACTAGGCTTTAAGCTCAAACCCTCACAGTCCAACCTATCCAGTGCCTTCTTAGGCAGAACATTCAGCGAAGACCCAGTATCTACCAGCACATGAGCCATAGTGGTGCCCCTGCATTCGATTGAGACATGCAGAGCATCATTATGCTTCCTTCCTTTCGGCGTCAGGTCTGCATCTGAAAAACCCAGCCCAGTGTCAGCAGTCAGGATGGCCACACAATCCTTGAATTGATTAGTCGAGGTCTCCTTCGGCACATGCGCAATCTTGAGGAATGCAATCAAAGCCTTCGCATGGGCTTCAGAACACAATAGCAGAGACAACATGGCTATCTTTGAAGGGGTCTGCCCCAGCTGCTCGACCATGTTGTAGTTACTCTTTTTGATTATTTTTAGTATTTCCTCTATCTCTTTCTTAAAGGCTTCGACGACAATTTTTCTAGGTGCCTCCGTCTAGGCAGGCTCACCTATAACTTCTTTATCGATGGTACCAGATGACTCTCCGGTAGGGGTAATAATTGGAGTAAGAATAGGAGCAGTAGTTGATGTACCAGCAGGAACAACAGACAGAATGACAATAGGCCTGTTGACAGTCTTCGGGGAAATCTCGGGAGAGAAAACCCTTCCACTTCGGGTGACCTTGCTGGTCCCGACAATGTTACTAATATCAGGATCAGCCTCTTCATTTTTCACATCTTGTTTGATGCCATTATAGTACACATTGACACCATAATGCCAGGGGACAACTTTGTCCGAGGCATACGGGACAAAACCAGGAACAATGATTATTAGCAGAGCGACTCTTGGAACAGATGTAATCCTAACAGGTCTTCTCGAGGAGACCTTGGAAGGATTGGCGGAAATGGTTATAATAGCAACGTCTTCGGATGGAACAGCAGGAATCAAAGTTTTCTCGAACAAAATTTCTTTGCTGTCCATCAGGCGCTGAACACCTGACTTCAGCAAACAACAACCAGAGGGCAGAAATGAACATATGTGGCAACCTTCACCACAACCCAGAAATAAACCGGCTGACAACAAATTCATCTTAACAGTCATAAGAGGAGTAGAAATTTCATCAACTGAGGTCACAAACAGATCGGTATCAACAACATTAACTCCAAGGTCGTGCTTAGGCATGGGAGCAGTTATGACATTGGGCTTTTCCGGAGCATCGAATTCAATTTCCTTGGTTTCGATCAGATCCTGTACCTTATTTCTCAAAGCCCAGCAGTCATTGGTATCGTGGCCAGGACTCTCAGAATGATAGGCACACCGAGCATTTGGATTATATCGGGGAGATGTGGTGTTCGGATTCTTGGGAGCCTCTTTCAAGGTCTCCAAGTTAGATCTCAGCAAGATGAGGGCCTGCAGATCCTCCCGCCCCTTTGCCATATTTATGAACATCTTCTAGAACTGGGCGTTTTGTGCCTGAAGATCCTTGATGCTTTGTTCGGAAGTCATTTATGCTGAAATAAATAGTGAAGAAGATGAGAAACCTGTAATGGTACATGTATATGCAATGCTATGAATGGGATGCGTATGCAATGATTTCAAAGATTTTGGGAAATTTAAATTTGCGAACCAAAATGAAACAAAGATTTTATTAGTAGAATTCAAATTTCAATTTCCTTTTAGGCGTTACAATTAAAAACAATTCTAAAAACTAGAAAAAAATCAAAATTCCCATGGATGCTTCCTCTTCGTGCCGAGATAGACATTAAGTCCTCTTTCCTCATGGAGCTGCTTTGTGAGCTCTAAAACCTTCCTCTCCTGGGCATAGAACTGATCCCTATAAGTATCTCGCTCTTTCTTCAACTGAATCCAAGATCTCTGTAATGCTCCAAGATCAGTAAGCATATCAGGATAGAGAACCTTGTAAGGAATACCCCCTTCAGTTGCGGGTTCCACAATCACTGGTAAAACGGACATATAGGGCATCATAAGTTTCTAGGCGCGAGCTTGTACCCATTGGAGATAAGGTTCCATATGAATGGATGCTTTTGGCCCCAAAGCCTTGGCGCCAGATCTGTTTACCATGCTCCAAGCTCGTATGAACCTCTGGCGATACCCTTGAACATCATCCTCAGAGTTAAACACAATGCCCTCGATAAGTAACTCATGGGGACCATCCCTTCGAGCGTAACCAAATTGTCGCAGAACTAAACAAGGATTGTAGGTTATACCCCCTCTGATGCCAAGTAATGGGACGTTAGGGTACTCCCCACAGTGGTCAATAGTAGCAGTGTCTCCCATAGCTCGGGAACACCAGAGATTATTCGTCTGAGCGAGTGACATTATCCTTTGTGACCAACCCAAACCTTCTTCATTCTTCAGTACGGACTTAGGGAGGTGAAAAATAAACCACCTCGACAGCAATGGCATGCAGCACATAAGAACCCCTCTTCTCTTCATGGTACGAGTATGGAGAGCGTGTAAAATATCTCCGAGCAAGGTAGGCACGGGGTTGCGAGAGAGGAAGATCTTGATAGCATTCACATCTATAAATAAGTTTGGATTAGGGAATAGTACTAACCCATAGATTAGAAGGGCCAAGACCTCCTCAAAAGCCTGAAAATCTATATCATCCCAAAATAGTTGGGCCTTTTCTATCAGGAACTTGGCTAGAAAACCCTTGACTCTGCTTCTTGTTTCCCAATTGGATACCACGTCGGCCCATTTCAGATGCAAGGCTGAGGCAATGACTTATGGCTTAGGAACTTCTTCCAGACCTGTGAAAGGAAACTGTTCAAGAATGGGTATATCCAATAACTGAGAGAACTCTTCCATGGTAGGCACCAACTGATAGTCTGGAAAGGTGAAGCAGTGGTGTTTGGAGTCAAAGAACTGAAAGAGTACACCCATCATCTTTTCATCAAAACTGGAAGTAACCAGGTTGAGAAGTTGACCATGTCTCTTAGTGAATGCATAAGTTTCAGGAACCCTTGATACTAGTTCCTTGAGTTGGAGAGGTATTCTCATAAAGCTGATTCATATAATGTTTGTACGAGCGGAAGCCATGATCTTCAAAACAGAACAAAGATAAATTCCCTTGGTCCTTGAAATGATTAGTGTAATAAGAATGGATGCTATTTTATGATGCATGATGTTATGTTCAAACAGAATAAATCACATATAAGCAAAACACATAATAGACCTTAGGTTCAAAGGCTTGCATGAGGTTAAAGGTAAGTACCCTCTTGAAGTTTAGTTGGTTTCAAACCTGTATTAGAAAAGTAATCGGGTTCTAAATATTCTCAATATCACTGATCATCCTTTATCGGGAATTGTTTCCGCTCAAGCAATCTTTTCTTACGGCCGAAATATCCCGAAAGTCTGATCTCAATGAGTGTAGCATCGAGTATCAACCAATCCTCAGCTTTATACCGAGGCCGACTATCTCACTACTTTCTAATGGCCAAGTTTGTTCAACTAAGGTTCTAAGGTCTGTTAGTGCTTCACGACACCATGCGGCGGTCCCGTATTCTCCTCGTTTCCACACGAAGGATACCGGTACCATCCAAAGTGTCACACCAACACAGCCATCGCTTAAACCATATCGGTCTATGCCGTACAGTCTCCATGATCTATTGTTGTTTACCTAAAGAGTGTCCCCAGATCCAGGTGTAGGATCTTCAACAATACCCAAGCAAAAACCCTTAAAGATAAAGCAGGCAAAACAAACAAGAAAGCAAATTTAAAAATGACCTAGATCCTAGGGTAAACCCCAATTCATTTCATTTCCCCAGCAGAGTCGCCAGTTCTGTGATACGATGGAAAAATCAACTGTTATACTGGTTTGCATTTTATATTCGCAAATGTCGCGGTAAGAAAGAGTCGCCACCGACTTTTATTTCATCCAACTAAGGAAAAGGAAAAAGAACAGAAAAAACCTTTTTCGAGAATATTTCTGAGTACGGGGGTAGATTATAGAAAGGGAAGGTGTTAGCACCCTTTCTATCTGTGGTTTTCCACGGGCTCCTAGGTACTTTCTCATTTTTGAAATTTCTTGTGTGTGCTTGTTTTGAAAAGGTTTTACTTCGTGATGACTCTTGTATCAGTCCTCAAGAGTGTGACAAAGTTGGTTTGAAAATTGTTTTGCAAAGTGTTTGTGTGAAAAATTTTGTTTGAGCAAGTACCTATGAACTAATCTACCTACTCGAAAAAGGTCTGTTCATTTTCCTTTAGACAACGCTATCCTATTATTAAGGAATAGGTAGCACCGTCATTGGAGTTTTAAAGGGACGTGCGAAGGGACGAAATAGTCTCTGAAGGCAACAAGTAAGGATACCTTAGCATTTCGAAGAGACTATCGTCATAAGATCAATTCGTAGGCAACTCGATGGACAAGTAGGGACTATGATCTTTATGACTACTTTGAATCATGGGTCATTGCTAAGGTATCTTTACATTCAAGGGACATGACCATTATTTTCTGAGGCAACCGAATGGAGTAAACCCTAGGAGTGAACATGTGCAGCAGTGTGATTTTTTCAGTTATATTTATCTTGCAGTTTAGTGATCTACTATTGATTCATTAATCATACACCCTAGGTTGCTAACAATTATATACAAGCATACAAAATATAAAAGCGAGAAAGTAAAGATCCTACGCTATTACAAGGCTTTTGGGTAGATACATAAAGAATTGACTGAAAGCAAAATGCGGAAATAAAACCCTAATTAAACTATTACAAACCGGGCACAGTTACATCAATAAAAAAATATCGCACGGCAAAATAATAACGCGCGAGAATTAAAGCTGGAAAAAAGTTCAAAACCCTAAAAAACTAATTTGATCATTAAAAATATTTTTTTGGATTTTTTATGAAAAAAGATTTGAATTTAACCTAACTTTTCTAATTAATTTTAATTAATGAAAATTTAATTAAAATTGATGAAATTAATTTATTTACAAAAGTTAATTTATTAAAAAAAACTAAGTTCTATTTTTGTGGTTTTGATTTTATGATTTTATGAAAAAAATTGATTAAAAAAATAATTAAACTAAATAATGAATAAACAAAATAATACAAAATAATTAAAAAGAATGAAAAGGTTATAAAAATGGGCCTGGGGGGTGTGAAACCCAAACTGGAGTGATGTTTGTTGAATTTGCCAAGGCCCAGATCTGGTTGGCCCATTGCAAGTGCTGGATCTGACGTTATTGGATTAGGGACGTCCACCATGGGTCTACATCCAGGAGCATTAGATCTGAGTGATGAATGATCTGATGATGATGGTGTGAAGTTACATGGTGCACTTCTATAGCGTGCAAGCGCTGGATCCACAAGAATTCATTTGGAAAATAGAAAAACGTTGGACCTGGGATTCGAACCCAGGTCATCTCCTTTACCAATGCGCATCAACACCAACTAAGCTGCTAATTCAATCATACATATAACAATAATAATATATTATATATAAAAGAAAGCCAGTAAAAATGAAAACGTGTGCAGTTTCAAATGAGCCAACCAGGTTGTGCCACGTCTTCATCTTACTCAGTTGGCTGTCGTTTTAGCCTAGGGACTTTTACCTACGGTCTCATGCCTCTAGCTACAACCCTGCGTTATTCAAAAATCTAGCATAAGAAATATAAATTTCATTGAAGACCATGAGTCAATTGGGCTTGAAGCCCTGAACATCATGGTGTCCATGCCTAGTCCTAATTTTTCCTGTAGAAGGAAGCCCTAAAACGAACTCAGAAACCCTAAGAATGGCAAACCATGATTCATGCACTTAAAACTCAATTAAACGATTTAGAAAGCATCGAGACTTTGTAATAAACAAGAATGTATGATTGAATTTCATCAAAAAAGCATGTATGCACGTAATCAAAAATAAAAATAGTTGGATAACAGGGTTGCAGATTTTACGATTCAAGGTGTTTTGGTGCGTGCAAAAGGTGCAGTTAGCTTCAGGAGATTGCCAGGAATGTGTTGCAACCCTTAAATCTCCTTAAGGATGGTTGTAGTATGGAATTCGATATGAGATTTTTTTGACAAAAGTGCACTATGTTCTTGGCCGTTTCACACGATTTTTCCTCTACCTTGTGCCTTGCATTTGTTGTGTATATGTACTAGACTGTATTAGGTTAACAAAAAACATGCATATCTTTTCCAATTATCAAGATTTAATTTGATTCCATCTTTGCATTATTTCTTTCTATATCAATCCAAATCATACCATTTTCATCCCAATCACCCTTGGCACGATTTGATTTGGTTTGACAGCATATTTTCATTATAATTCCATTCAAAATCAGATCAAAAACAAATCTTCCATATTTTACATCATTTATTTGATTTAATTTGACTTTTATTTGATAAAAAATCAAAATAAATTAAATAAATAAAGGCCATAATATGTGGTAGATTGTTTGGGTCGTGGACATTGTTAGAGGCATAATGCAAGCATAAAAAGATAGGCCCATTTGGCAAAAAATGCATTTTTGAGCACATTTGACTTTTGGCAATTTTCCAAAAATGGTCAACTTTGACAATGCATAACTCTTCCAATTTTCACCCTAGAGAGGTGTTCTGGGATTTTTAGAAAGATTAGGATGTCCCCTAAATAACCCTTTTGGTCTCATTTCAATTGAGTCTTCCATGTTCATGTAAGAAGCTTTGACCCAAAATGTGTTTTTGTTGACTTTTCAAAAGGACCTATAATGTAGAAATCCATATATTTTTATGAGTGCACTTCTTGAACTTGAGGGATGAAGATGAGTTGTAAGAAATTGGATTCCCTTCATAATGAGCCTGGGATGAGAAATTTCTGATAAAGTATGAGAAAGTTATACTTGGTCAAAGTTTAGTTGACTTTTCCTAAGAAACCCTAATTTAGCAACTTTTTAAGTTTTGATGAATTAGGAGAATTCCTTGAGGAATCATGATCAACCCTTGATAAAATGATGAATATCACTTCAAAATGTTGATGTTGACCAAAAATCTTGAAGTTTGACTGTATGTGGGCCACAATTGACTTTTGACCTAATATCGTCGATTCTCAAGCATCTGAGCAATTGACTGAGCAAACTTCTTGTGCAAAGCTTGAAATTTGAAATGGAGGGTCTTAAGGACATATTAGGACTATGGAGAGCATATGAGGCCTTTGGAGCTCACCCTTCTTGATGAGAATGGAAACCCTAGTTGGAGATTCATTGCTTTAGGAGAGAGTTTGTCTGGTCAACTATTGGGCATCCTTGAGCAAGTTAAGGGTCTTAATGAGCATATATTGAGTAAAATCGGAGGGAAAATTTTGGGGTACAATAATTTTCATATGTCATTAATAAATCATTGGACGCTTTGCATACAAATTTAACACTTTGTCTTTCTTTTTACTTTATTTTTATCAAAATAACTATGCTCTCTTACACACACCTACATATCAAATTGTAGATCCACATCCACCCTAGATCCCATTGATAACGATTCTGCTATTCCCAGTTATGACTTTGAAAATCCGATCTACCAAGCTGAGGATGAAAGTGGGGAAGATTGTGAAGTACTAGAAGAACTTGCTAAACTGTTACAACAAGAGGAAAGAACAATACAACCTCATGAAGAGTCGGTCGAGACAATAAACTTGGGTACTGAGGAGAATAAAAAGGAAGTCAAGATAGGTGCCAACTTGAAAAATGGTGTTAAAGAACGATTAATTCAGATGTTGCATGATTACGTTGAGATATTTTCCTGGTCATATGAAGACATGTCGGGGCTGGACACTAATATTGTGATTCATCGTCTGCCAACGAAAGAAGATTATCCTCGAGTGAAGCAAAAGGTTCGTCATATGCGCCCTAAGATGTCAGAAAAGATCAAGGCTGAAGTCATGAAACAATTTAACACCATATTCTTAGTTGTTACTTCTTATCCATAATGGGTTACGAATATGGTACTGGTACCTAAAAAGGACGGTAAGGTGCGTATGTGTGTGGATTACAGAGATTTGAATAGGGAAGGCCCCAAGGATGACTTTCCGCTTCCCCATATCGATGTTCTGGTTGACAACACTACATAACATAAGATACTCTCCTTCATGGACGGTTTCTCTGGTTATAATCAGATCAAAATGGCACCTAAAGACATGGAGAAAACAACTTTCATCACACAGTGGGGAACCTTATGTTACAAAGTTATACCATTTGGGTTGAAGAGCGTCAGGGCAACCTATCAGCGTGCTATGGTAGCTCTGTTTCATGATATGATCCATCACGAGATAGAGGTCTATGTAGACGACATGATAGCTAGGTCGCAAACTAAAGAAGAGCACCTGAACCATTTGCAAAAACTGTTTGAAAGGCTGAAGAAGTACTAGCTAAGACTGAATCCGAACAAATGCACCTTTGGGGTAAGATCTGGTAAGCTCTTAGGTTTCATTGTCAGTGGAAAAGGTATTGAATTAGACCCTGCAAAGGATAAATCTATAAAAGAAATGTCAGCTCCCCGCACTGAGAAGGAGGTTAGGGGATTCTTGGGACATCTAAACTACATTTCCAGATTCATTTCCCACCTAACTGCTACTTGTGAGCCAATTTTCAAATTACTGAAAAAAGATCAAGTAGTGAAATGGAACGACGATTTCCAAACAGCCTTTGATAGAATCAAGGAGTATCTTTAAGAACCTCCAATTTCGATGCCACCAATGGAAGGAAGACCTCTGATCATGTACTTAACAGTATTAGAGAATTCAATGGAGTGTGTGCTGGGGCAGCATGACGAGTCTAGTCGAAAAGAGCATGCAATATACTACCTTAGCAAAAAGTTTACCGACTGTGAAACAAGATACTCACTGCTCGAGAAAACTTGCTGCATTTTGGCATGGGCTACTCGCCGACTAAGACAATATATGTTGACTTACACTGCCTTATTGATATCTAAAATGGATCCTATCAAATACATATTCAAGAAGTTCACTCTCTCCGGAAGAATAGCAAGATGGCAAATGGTCCTGACCGAGTACGACATTCAACACACTACCCAAAAAGCAATCAAAGGGAGTATATTAGTTGATCATTTGGCTCATCATGCTATAGACGACTACCCGTCAATGAATTTCGAGTTCCTGGATGAGAACATTATGTTAGTAACTAATTATGAAGAACCTGGACCGGATGAAGGACCTGAAAAAGGATCTCGATGGATTATGATCTTTGATGGAGCTTCCAACTCACTTGGAAATGGCATATGTGCTGCGATTATCTCTCCCGAAGGCTGTCATACACCATTCACATCCATATTATGCTTCAACTGTACCAACAATATGGCCGAATATGAAGCGTGCATCATGGGTCTTAAAGCTGCTATTGACATGAGGATCAAGTTCTTACAAGTATACAGAGATTCAGCCTTAGTAATCAGTCAGATTAAGGGAGAATGAGACACGAAGCACCCTATTCTCATCCCATACTGAGAGCATGTATTGACATTGATCCCATACTTTGAAGAGATTACCTTTGAACATATTCCAAGAGAAGAAAATAAGTTAGCGGACACACTAGCCACCATGTCATCCATGTTTAAGGTCAGGTGGGATAATAAATCCCCTCAGATCATTATTGAAAGATTAGATGAACCGACCCACTGTTATTTGATTGATGCTGAGGGAGTAGAAGAAAAGCCTTGGTTCCATGAAGTGAAAAGGGATCTCAAAGCTCAAGAGTACCTGGAGGGAGCGTCCACCAATGAAAAAAAGTTTCTAAGAAGATTCTCTACCAAGTTCTTCTTGAGTAACATAATTATCTACAAGCCCAAACATGATTCCACTTTACTGCGATGCGTGGATAAGAGAGTAGCGGAGAAAATTATAGAAGATATGCACGAAGGTACCTTTGGCACCCATTATAGTGGGTATACAATGGCTAAAAAGATCCTACGAGCAGGATACTATTGGTCCACTATGGAAGCAGATTGTCATCATCACTCTCGAACTTGTCATAAATTCTAAATCTATGCTGACAAGGTACATGTACCTCTGGTTCCGCTAAATGTCTTGATTGCTCACTGGCTATTCGCAATGTGGGGGTATTGATATGATCAGAGATATTAGACCTACCTCTTCCAATAGACACCACTTCATCCTTGTTGCCATTTATTACTTCACAAAGTGGGTCGAGGCAGCCTCATTTGCTTCCGTTACCAAGAACATTGTGCCACGGTTCATCAGACACAATCTTATCTGTCGGTATGGTATTCCAGAAAGAATTATCACAGATAACGGTACCAACCTCAATAATATTATGATCACTGAGCTTTGTATGCAATTCAAGATCCAACGTCATAACTCTTCTCCTTACTGGCTGAATATTAATGGCACCATGGAGGCTTCTAATAAGAATATCAAAAAGATCATACAGAAGATGACAATGAAATATAAAGATTGGCACAAGATGTTACCGTTTTCTCTTCATGGTTGCATACCTTAGTGCATACGTCAACATGGGAAACCCCCTTTTCTCTCGTATACGGTATGGAAGTTGTCTTACCCGTTGAAGTCCATATCCCTTCTTTGAGAATCATGAAGGATGCAGGTTTAAGAGAAGACGAATGGATTCAAACTCAACTTGACCAATTGAACCTAATTGACGAGAAGATGCTAGAGGTTGTTTGTCATGGTTAGATGTACCAGAAATGTATGATCAAAGCTTTTAACAGGAAGGTCAGACGTCAGGTATATCATATTGGTGACCTAGTAATCAAATGCATCATCCTACCACAAGGTGATCAAAAGGGAAAGTGGACTCCTACATACGAAGGACCATTTGTGATCAAGAACATATTTTCTGGTGGAGCTATGATATTAACCATTATGGATGGTGACGACCTTCTGCACCCATCAAACGCGTACATAGCTAAAAGATACTACGCATGAAAAGAGACTCGTTAGGTTGACTGTCCTAGGAAAAAATAAGGGCATCCTGGCGAACCAAAAGGGTTCAGGAAAAAATTAGGGATATATGTAAAATTAAAAAAAAACCTGTACACCCGGCAAGTCGAAAACCTAAAAAGGCAGCTTGGGTAAAAAAGGGTATCCCGGTGGACTGAAAACCTGAAAAGGCGGTCCAGGAAAAAGTTAGGGATTTAAAAGCGTACAACTATGTCTCGTTGGATCACCCTACAGCCAGACTTCAGTATTCAAGTGTCAAATTCAAATGATATGGATCAATCCAGTTAGCTTCGACCAAGCAGCAAAGAGATGAGAAGCTCAAAGATATAAAGGCAATAGTATAATTGAAACCCAATGAGATCATTTCACATAATTGTTCTCTCTTTGTATATTACTTTGTGTAATTTTCATTTTTTGACGACATTCTCTTATTAGGATGCCCGTCTTCCTGTACAAAGACGACTGTTATAGGAATACTTATTCAAATTAATACCAAAACTATCTCTTTGAAAATTCAAAAATATTGGTTTTTATTTTTCTGTTTTGTTTGCAAAAACGTCAAGTGATTATTTTTTAACATATGCATTTGAATATGATTACCGTTCACGAATACATGAATAAAAATAGAAAGACAATTACTAAGGGCTTAAAGAGTCGGGACAATGTCAAAGAGCCATCTGTAAATCCCCAAAGATACATTCACCAGTAGGTATAGAGACAAAGACGTCCTCCCGCAAAGTCACGGCCATATCTTCAGCGTATAGCCTAATGATTTGAGATATTCTGGCATTTCTTAAGCAGATCAAAAGTTTCAATCATCTCTCTGACATCTTGGACCATTCCTTAGCTTGGTCTTTAAGTTTTTTGGTTCCCCAATAGGGTTTCATAAAATCCCCAAAATGGTTTACGAAGTTTTCTCTTCCCAATAGAGTTTATTTCTCTTGTTACGGAAATCCATCTCCCAACAATTTAACTTTAACTACATTCTTCATCCCTAGCAGCAGTCAGGGATTTATTTTCCCCAGTTCAACGACACTGCAAAGAACAACTGATACATTGACATACTGTATTCATATATCATTTTACAAACTTCATAGCATATACATACAAATGCATATAGCACGACCTCATTTATTTTGAGAACATCATTACCCAATGCATTTCATGTGTCATGACATTGCATACAATTAACTTTTTACCTTTTCAAGAAAGATCAACAAACGAATGTCATCAACGATTTTCAACAGTTCCAGATTAATTCCTGAAACAGGACAAGGCAACTATCTGTGAACAACTGATTGTAGGTCAAATCCCGAAACAAGACGGGGCGACTATCTCCAAGACCAGGTTAAAGATTAATTCCTAAAACTAGACAGGACAACTATCTCAACAACCAACAAAAGCAGGTTCTAGATTAATTCCCGAAACAAGATGGAGCAACTATCTGAGATAAATGTGAAGCCTGAATTTTGACCAGATAACAATTTAAGTTACTGCAAAGCCTGGGATACGACTAGATAACATTTTAACTTCTTCAATTACTGCGAAGCCTGGACCCGACCAGATAGCAGTTTAATTTCATGTAAATCACTGTGAAGCCTAGATCCTGACCAGATAACATTTCAAGCTACTGTGAAGCCTGTATTTTAACCAGATAACAGTTTAAGTTACTGCGAAGCCTGGCAGATAACAGTCAACCTCAAGTTCATGTTACTGAAACCTGGAATACGACCATATAATAGTTTAACTTCACTTTTCTATAAAGCTTGGAATCTGAACAGATAATAGATTAATTTCAATAAGTTATTGTGAAGCCTGGAATCAGACAAGGTAGCATATAGCTTCATCCTTTCATCTAAGTTTCTACGAAGCCTGGAATCCGACCAGATAACAGTTAATTTCATATTTCCCAGTAAGTCGTTGTGAAGCCTGGAATATGACTAGATAACAATCAACTTTATTATCCTCGACAAGTTACTATGAAGCCTGGATTTCGACCAGATAACAACTAACTTTCGTCTCCCCAATCAAGAGATCACTCCCCAGTAGAGTAATGGACAACTAAAGCACCTAAACTCTATTCCCCCAAAAAGAAATCAAAATTCCCCAGCAGATTCCTTCTTAAACAACAAGAACATGATTCCCCATAAAGAGACCTCATATGGCTCAGAGTAAATCGACCAAAGATTTATTCGGATGTTTCTTCCTATTCGAAGTCGGAATTTATTTTGGATGGAATATATAAGCCCATCTCCGACGAATATCTGTCATCTTCTCCAAATGGAATGTGTAAACCCATTCCTGATATCATCAACCAACAACATCACATCATGCACAATCGAGTGCAAATTTCTGGGAACTCTAGTGTTCAATCATCTTTCACCTTCAAATCACGAAAGGCAGACAAGCCAATCTAAATCCTCAGGTTTAAGAAGATTGAACAGGGGCAGCTATTGTACCCTAAAATTTTCCCTTTATTTTACTCAAGACATGCTCATTGAGGTTCTCAATTGCTCAAGGTTGACCAAGAATTGGCCAAACAAATTCTCCTCCTAAGCAATGCACTTCCAACTAGGGCTTCACTTTTCACAAATAATTTTAGGTTGCAAAGGCTTAAAGTGATTTCCATGGTCCCTAATATGTTTTCAAGAATGTCCATGCCAAGTTTCATGCCTTGCACTACAAGCTTGCTCAGTCAATTGCTCAAATGCTTGGAAATTAACTATATTAGGTCAAAAGTCAATTGTGGCCAATATACAGTCAAACTTTAAGATTTTTGGTCAACATCAACATTTTGAAGTTATATCCATAATTTTATCAAGGGTTGATCATGATTCCCCAAGGAATGCTCTCAAATCATCAAGAATCCAAAAGTGCAAAATTTGGGTTTCCTAAAGAAAGTCATCTGAAATTTGAACAGGCATAACTTTCACATGCTTCATCCATTTTTCCCCAACAAAATCTCGTTGTGAAGAGAATTAAATTCCCTACCACTTTTAATATGCCCTCGAATTCAAAAAATGCATTATTGGAAAGATATGAGTCAATACATTACAGGTGTTTTTGAAAGTCTACAAAAAGGCATTTTTTGCCAAGACCATTTACATCAAGATAATTTCTCCAAATAAAAAAATGGTCAACATAGAGGTTATAGGGGACATATTATTATTTGTAAAAACTCCAAGATCATCTCCAAAAGATAAAAACTGAGCAAGTTATGGTTTTCACATGTTGGGAAATTTTGGTCAAATTCATGAAATGCAAAGCATGAAAATTTGAAATTTTAGGTCAATGGCCTAACTTTTTGAGCTTCAAAAATATTCATGACCTTATGGAAGACCTATAAACTCACCCTTAACTTGCATTTATTTTCTTATTATTTTTATTCACATTTTATTTTGTTTTTATCCAAATAAATGCAAAATAAATTGAAAAAAAATGAAAACCATTGGGCCAACACGTGGAAGGATTTCTCTAAGGCCCATACAACAAATGATAGCCTGTCAACCTTGCCATTTTTGTGCACAAGCCAAAATGGTATGAAATCTTTCAAATTTGGCAAGTTTTCAAATTGGATTATTTTGCTTTTATCATGGCCATTATGGTTTGATTTCTTCCCATCTTTGCTAGCCCTTTCCTTTCTCTATAAATACAGAGTAGTATTGCAAGCCAAAGGGACGCATAGGTTGCATAGAGAGGCCACACGAATTTCACAAAAATCATTCAAAGTTGTGAAATTAAAAAATCTCGATCCAGGCATCCTCGATCCAAAGCAAGCATCTCATCCTCCTTCTGAAGGTTCCAAGAGACGTTCTCAATCTTTAGGCAAGCCCAATGTGCACCCGAATTCCCTCACGCTATCCCTTTGATTGGTAACTTTTCTCTATTCTCAATCTTTTAAAACATGCCACTTAAATCCATGCAATGCTTACATTCATGTTTATGGAGATAATTAGAAGAGATCTGACGTTTTACATATGAATTTAAGTGCTGAAATCGCAGGTTACCATTGCTAGGGTTTAGGAAAGTTTGAGTTTTGATCTCGTTGATACAGGCACATTCAGACAAAACTAATTCCAGGTTTGGATTAAGGATGCTTTTTTAGGAGGGTTAGGGTCATTTTGGGTCTTTGATTGTGGTTGTTTTGCAGGTTTGGTCTTCGATCCCACCGGAGAAGACAACCAGAGAGTTGAATCTGGTGGGCTGACTCCGGTAGCCGTAGAAATGCTTAAGACTAAGCCATTGGATTGACTAGACTTGTACAAATCAAAATAAAAATCGCCACAGTGCTTTATTATTTCCAAAGGAATGGGAAAAGAGCGAATAACCCAAAAAGAGGGGGAAAGATTCTAGGTAAGGGGGTTGGTTATGCAAAGGGGAGGTATTAGCACCTTAAATATCTATGGTACTCCGCAGGAACCTCTTTCTAAAATCTGTATATTTTGGCTATAAAATGTTGTATGTAAAATAGATGGTGTAGGTGAGAAAAGGAAATTTTTTTTTATGATTTTTGCACCCACCGCGGTTGTGAACCTTTACTTCCTACGTACCACCTTTCATGCAATAGGGGATCAGGGTACACGTATTTTCTCTTTAAATTTTTTTAAAACACAAGTGTTTTGGTTAACTTTATGAGATAAGACATCATCGTTATTATCCGTGTGGAAAACATACTTACTATCCACAATCATGAGAAAGGAGAATTTTCATCATCTTAAAGTGGAGGATATGGCTTAGATTTTAAAATCAACAATGCCTCACTAAACACCCAAGTGGAAAATATCTCACTTAACTACATATTGTAGAAGTATAGTTGTTTGCATCACTATAAGGATTGACAAGAGTCCAATCTCTTGATAAAAGTTTTTAAAGTAAAAAGCCAAAGTGGCAAAAATGGTTTGAAATGAGATTGATTGACTTTTAGTCTTCTCACAAAAAATGTCAAGATATTATTAAGTTGATTGAAGTTTATTTATGAAAATGTTTTTGAAAATAGATGGACCTAGGTCCAAGTTTATTATGAAAGCGGTTCAAGTTTAAAAAAAACAAGAAGAGTTTTCAAAATGAGGGAGAAGATTTTTGAAATTAAAGAAGATGGGAGGAGAAGAAGAGGCTATCCTAAAGCATAACGTAAAAGCTAGGGATAAGAACCATCTAACCAACAAGAAGCCAATACTTGACATTTTGAGCCAAGATAGAATTCACATTCTTTGGATTGAAACCAAGCAAGCTAAGATGCTAGACCTCTTGTGAGAACCAAACATCAAGTGTATTAAGTCTTCATAAAAATTGGGCAGAGTAACGGTTGTATACGGGTGAATTCCATATTACAAACAAAGAATGTAATCATAATAACGTGCACACAAAACAAACAAACAACCCAATGTCTTCAGGTAAACCTCAAGAACTCCAGACAAAATATCAATTAAGGTCACAAGGTCTCCAACATAGGCAAAGGTTTCTAATCCTAAGTCCAAGAAGTCCAATACTCCATAATGCCAAGGATAGTAACCAAGTAGTCCAAGTATCATTAAAGTTTTTTATGGTTCATGTTGATAATTAGGTGTCTTAGAAGAGAAAAGAAAAGGCTCAAGTGAGCAAAATAAAAATGACATGAAATGTAATGCTTAAAGTAAATGGTACAATTTAATAATTAGTGGTTAGTTGGATGACCATCTTGAAACTTGCATTTGGAACTCATTAGAGGATTGGTAGAACGAAAGCCTCCACACAACAAGTTGCATTTGCTTTTTGTCAAGTACATCATCCATTTGGAATCCTCAAAAGTACCCTTTAATGATCAAATATGTTTAAGTGATCCGCGTTGACCAAAAGTGTTATAGATCCATTAGAGGGTTAGTAGAACTAAAGCCTCCACACAATGAATCTCAAGGTTATTGGATCAAAGAGATCAAATTAACATACTTGGGCTTGCAAACATAGGTTTGGGCCACGAATGGTCATATATTCGAATCGAGACAAAATTTAACGTTATGTTAAGCAATAGTAAGTGGACTTATATAGAAGTCGCGCCTATTTGGAGCTCGATCAATAGCAATTTTTGCACCATTTATTTTGAGACATGATATAGAGATCATGCTCCAATAACACTTAGTGCAATGAGAAAGAGACAAGATGAAGAGGGGTGGGAGAGAATATACAAACCACATTCGAATTAAATTTAAATCAAACTATTTTTAAAATCATTCATCCATTTTTATGGAGTTAGACTCAACACCATGGATCCAATGATGTTAACAAAGTTCATGACCAAAAATTCAATGCAAGATCAGCCAGAAAATAATCACAAAATAATATTGCATTTAATATATACATTAAAAAAAGGTTTTAAAAATGTTTTAAAATAGAAATAAAAGAGAAAAATACCAACTATATTCAAATCAATCAAGAAATAAAAAGTAAGACCATAGAAAAATCATAAATGAACTAAAATGATTTTATAAAATTCTTGGTAATTTTTTAAAGTCATAAACTATTTTTAAAATTAAAAGAAATGAGTAAAGTAAACCAAAAATGATTAAAAAAATAACAAAGTCAGAAATAAAAAATAAATGAGGTCACTAATATTTGTCACAATATCATTGGATCATTCCATAAATTTTCAAAAATTTAAAAATGCATAAAAGTATTTTTAAACATTTAAAACAATTCAAATAAAGTGGAAATTTATAAAAAAAATATCAACACATAAAATAAAATTGTGAAAAAATAAAAATCAGAAAGAGAAAAATCAAAAATAGTTTTCATATTTTTTTCATATTTTTTTGACTAAAAACGAATTTTTTATGATTTTTGAAATTTAAAACAATTAAATATAAAAATCAGAAAAGAAAAATAAAGTCAAAAATATGTGGACCATTAGATGAGAGTCAAAATGTGTTAATAATCAAATCCAAGGGATCTGGCGTGTTGTGCATATCATGGTCATTAGTGAATAAAGCACTGAATCAAATGTAAATCACAAATTCAAAAAAACCAAATGGCGTTGGTTCATTGGTTGAAGGATGACATGTTGGTTATCTTCAACCTCCAGCCAATCCCAAAACCAGGTTGCTCAATCTGTAAAATTAGAGCAAGAGACCTATGTCATTTGTTTCGTCTCTTCAAGACGAATACAACCACACCTTCGCGATAAATTTATATAAATTGTAGCTCAAGCAATTCGGAAAGAATGTTTTAAAAAGGGATTTGAAATTTCATGGTCAAAACAAGTTACCATATAAAAGTAAGTGTTGTGACTAGAACCAGGGAAATGAGAGCATCACAATGATATCAAAGTTTTGAAGAATTAATGAAGAAATCTACCTATTGATGTTGAGTTGCAGAGCTCTGAAACTGGACTTTTATGGATCAATATAGGGCACGATTCTTGAATGTAATTATATGGTTAGCTTCAGGGAAGATCAAGGAAGGTAAATTGATAGAAAATTTGGATTGAAAAAGGCTTGAAAACAGATTTCGAAGTTGCAGAATTTTGAGTTATGGAATAAGTTTGGCAGAGTGATTCTGGCTATCCAAGCTTGAGGAAATGAATGGGGGATGACCCTCTATTTATAGGGAATCAAATGGAATGTCCAAGCGTGTGAAATGATGAAGTTTGGAGGGAAATCGTGCGAAGTTGCAAACAAGAAAAGTGTGACTTCTAATTTGATCAAAACTCATCCAAAACGCGCATTTTGTTGTGCTAATCACTTTTCGAAGTTCACTAAACAGGTTTAGAGGAAAAAACGCACAGAAACAAAGTGTTTAGAAGCTAAACCAATGATTTCAAATTCTGACTTTTGAAGAAACTTCAACTCCAAGTTACCAAATTCAAATCAATGGCATTCTCTGCTCAAGGGGTCTTAGGGCATGATTCTTGATGCTTTAGAAAGATGAGGTTACAAGCTTTGCAATGGAAAAAGAATGGAATCAAATGGATGCTTGAGCTGAAAGTTGCATTGAGTCAAAGTTGGGAAAAAGAAGTTGACTTTCCATACTTAGAAATATTTCAAGTTTTTCTTCAAAAGTGACCTATAATGTTTTGCATCCAAACATGGCCTTCCACTTGAAATTTTATCTTGACCAAAAAAGATGGCATGAAATAGACCTCTTGAATGACATTTTGAAACTTGAAACATTCAAAATCTCCAAAAATTGAGAGAGTTATGAATTGTTGAAGTTGGAAAAAAAATCATGAAATGAACTATAATCTTTTGTATCCTTAGGGCATCTTCCATCCATTTTCTCACTTTGCACATAAAATAAGGCATAAGGTTCACATCATCAAGATCATTGTGGAAAAATAATGGGTTCAAGGTGATATAAATTGACCAAATTTATGATCATTTGAAGTCACACATGAGAAATTGGGGGTTCATTTGGAGGACTTGTAATCTTTCTTCATCATCAAGTTTCTTCCACGTGAAAACTCCTTGAAACTTTTGAAGTGATTTGTTGATAACCCTTTGAAGAAAAGGATGTTTTTGGAATCACTCAAAAATACCAAAAGATGAGCAAGATATGCTTCTTTGAAATTCAAAACTCTAGCCCCTAGATAAAGAAAATGCTTTGAGGAACTTTGACAATCTTGAACAAACTTCTTGTACCAACACAAATGCTTTGTAAATATAATTTGCTGAGGATGAAAATGAGAACTCATAGCCACCAAAACCACTTCCATATCTTGAGAATTGAGAGAAATATGCACTTCTGACCAATGGGAACAAAGCCTTGTCCAAACATGACAACTTCTTTAATCAACCACTTGTACTTTTGAATCAAATTTGATAACCTTGAAATGTGGTGAACCAAAATAACCTTTCCATTCCATTTCTTCCAAAACAAATCCAATGGTGAAGTTTGAACTTCTCAAGCTTTATTGACTAAGGAATGGAAATAAACTCATGAACCCATGGAGCAACTTGCTAAATCTCATTCCCTTTACCTACATTAGTAACAAGCAAGACAAACCAACATTGAATTTTATTAATTAAAAGGAAAAATCAAGAAAAAATATTCATGACCACAAAAGAAAACAAGTCAAAGTGCTTTGTGATTCCTCAAAGAGCAAAGCTAAAGGTAGGGAGGAGAATCAAGAACCCTGATGTGATCTTGTTGTGATTGAATCAATATGGTCTAATGAAGGGATCTTAGGGGCAAAAATTAGGGTACAACATGTGCGTCGTTCCCCCATTGTCCTATTCGAATCCAATCTGGCGTGCATTTGAAAGTTTGACAAATTGACAGGTTTTCCATTATATTATTTTTGCTTTAATATGCTAACAGTTGAAGTGAATGGCTTGGTGGTAAGAAGCACGTGTATTATGTTGGAGGACCTGGGTTCGATCCCAGGTCTTAAATATTCCATTTTTTTCATATTTTCTTTGTAGATCCAGTGACACACAGGTTCGTACTCGTATCCTACGCCTCATGCTTGGGCCATCAGATGTTGATACAAGAAGATCTAGCCATCCTAGGGCGCCTTTCCCATCTTTCATAATTTTTATTATTTATTTTGTTTTATATCATTTTCAACAATCATTTTATTTCATCATAAAATCAAAAATATTATAAAAAACTTAGATTTAGGTATTATTTATTTAAATTTAATTTTCATAAATTAATTTAGTTAATTATTTTGACTTCGTTTCATAAATTAAAACGAATTAGAATTAGGTTAAAATTTTAATATTTCTTAAACAAAATTGCCAAAAAAATATTAGATTTTCTTAGAATTAATTTTAGTTAATAATTTCCTTTTATTTCTTATTTTAATTAATTAGATTTAATTTAATTTAATATTTTCCCCAAATAAACAAAAACAACAAAAAGAGTTTCTTTTACTTAGAACTTTCTAGGGTTTTAAAACTTCCTTTCTAATTCGCGCGCGTTTAGCATTCTCGCATTATCATTTGCTTATTAATGTATCTGCTTATGAGTTGTAATAGAATAACTAGGACATTTACTGCTTTTTACTTTCCCCATTTTTTGGACTTGTAATTTTCCCCCTCTTAGAAGCCATGTAATAGTTAGGTTTTAAATTTCACACTTTAAATTCTTGTACGTATTTGAACTGTTTAGATGTATGGTAATAGGATTGCATGGCAAGAAAATTAAAAACAAAACGTAGCAAACCTAACACCAAGATAAATAACTGAAATACAACGCACTTACACATGCGCACCTTTAGGGTATTCTCACTTCGGTTACCTTTGGAATAAAATAGTCACAACTCTCGAAACGTGAGAGGCTTTAGTGGCTATCCTCTAGTTTAAATATCTAAAAAATAACCCTCTCGATGTTTCCTCGGTATAATCTTAAAACCCTAGGGTGGTTACCAAAGTATCTTGCCCAGTTGCCTTTGTGACTGTAACGATGACCCTTCGAATGTCCCTCAAACATCCAACGATAGGGCTACCTACTCACTAATAGTAAGATAACACTATCTAAAGGAAAAGAGGAAAAGAACAAACCCTTTCGAGTAAAGTAGATAGTTCTTAGATGCTTGCTCAAAAACAATTTTTCATACACACAAAAGTCTTTTCAAAAACATTTTCAAAACCCTTCGTATACGTTCTTAACAATGCGAGAAACATTACGAAGTTCGCCGCAGTAAGGCGTCTTTTCAAAATATTTTCAAACACAAGGTATTTTAAAATGAGCTAGCATCTAAGAGCCCGTAGATAACTACAGATGGAAAGGGTGCTAACACCTTCTCTTTCCATAATCTACCCCCTTACTCAGAAATAATCTCCAAAGGTCTTTTTTTATTCTTTTCACCCTTTTCTTTGTTGGATAAAAGAAAAGTCGGTGGCGGCTCTTGCTTAACGCAACATTTGCGAATACAAACGTAAAACCAGTATAACAGTCGGTTCTCCCACCGTATTACAATAACAACGATAATGATTCAAACAAAAATTGCATATAATATGATTTAAAAAATGCATATTGTTTCGACAAACTATGACTAATCCCAACAAGAGAGAGATTTAGCTACTCATGGTAGATTGAAGCACACTAGAAGATTTGATTTGAAACGACATCAATGAAAATTTCTCGACTCTTGATGCGTATTGAACCCTTCTACCTAAAACCTCATTTATTCTTATTTATGTTACAATTCTAAATTTTATTACAAGATAAGAAGTGAATGCCTTTGCTAAAATGAGTTCTGGTCTATTTATAGCAGTTCTGGCAGCCTGAGTTCGTTAAGCAAAATATATTTTATTAAGCGAAGTCTTTACTTCTTTGCTAAGTTTTCAAATCAATTTGTCTTCTGAAACTGCCAATGTTCGCTAAGTGATCGCTTAGCGAAGTTTATTTCTTTAGCCTGATGTCTTTTCAAAATATCTTTCTTTGATCGCCCTGTCTCACTAAGCAAATCCCCGATTTGCTAAGCGTACTTGCTTCGCTACTTCTCGCTACTGGAGAAAACTAGTTGGTTTACTTTTGTCTTGGTTTTGCTAGGCGAACTATGACTCTCTAACCTAATAGGTCTTCTGGATTTTGTATCTTTTTGTCTTGACTTTGCTGGAGTTCGCTACTGCTTTCTTAGCGAAGTGTTTGGTTGCTGGTTATTGCTTTAAGGGCCAAAACATGTACAAAGGCAGACCAAATACAAAGTAAACATATATAAACCATATCTTTTCAATAATTGTGGTTTTTATGTAAGAAACTTGTCATTTAAGTAAGATAAATGACATGTTTTAATGTGATACTTCACTATGAATTAAACATTCATTAAACTCTCCCAAACTTGAATCTTTATTTGTCCTCAATCAAAGTAAATCCAAAGCAAGAGTTTTTATACCTCCTTTCACATGATCAACCAAAATTTTCAAAGAAGTCATCAAGGTGCATGGTTTAGTGTTGAATTTCCATATCCAAGTATGGCATGTTTATCATTCTCCTAGAATTTAGACATACCTATGAAAAGAGTCCTCCACATAAAATTCATGTCAAGAAATCCAAAGCAATAAATATGTCTTTTGATGAATCACACCTATCACAATTTTGTGCATAATTGAAAAAATGATGAGGTATTTTGATCTCTCACATGACAAACCTAGCTAACATCTAGATTAATTAATGTAATTACCTAAGAAAAGTATGTAGATAAGTAAATACAAAGATCACTAAGGTCTTTTCATGGTTGTAATGTGGCCAAGGTACCAAAGACATGTTATTTCCTATGGCTAATGGAAAAAAAGTGTTCGTTTAGTTTTTATTTGAAGGCATTCATAAACTTTGATTCTTTTGTATCAAAATACCTATCCAAATCTTTTCTTATTTCTTTCTTTTTGAACACATTCATCTTTGATGTTCCTTGTTCTTTTCTTTCACTTTTCTTTTCTGTTCATTTTCTTTTGATTCTCACCACTTTCCATTTTTTCTTTTGAACTGAAACTCTTTCTTCTCCTCCCCAACTTGAACAAAACTTTACTTCTCTTTGAATGCTCTTCAAAATTTTTCACAAGATATCAAAAAGTTTCAAGGTTCGATGCAAAAAAAAAATAGAATCTATCAATTATGAACTTTTATGATTTTTCAAAGATATAAAATAATATTCATTAAGTGGTTTACTTAATGCATTATTTAGTTCATAACTAATGGATCCGTGTCATAAGGCTCAAAAGTGGTTGCAAATGATCACTCACTCATAAGGAGTAATGAGGCTACATTTGAGTTTACTAGTTATGCTCAATTTTAAAGAAATGCTTTGATCCCTTCTATGTCTTCATAATTATCATCATAAATGCAATATTAAGCATGAATTAAACAAGTTAAAACAAGAATTTATCAGTCTCCTAAGTATGTAGTTGTTGTACCCCAAAATTTGTCCTCTCATTTCTCAAGGATTCTCTCACAAGATCTTCCATGACATCTAGTTTGCAGCACTAATACATCAATTTAGGTTTGGAATTGGCACAAGGGAAAATGGTCAATTGCACACTGAAAAGTCAAACTTTGACTTTTGGATCAAAATCAAGTTTCAAGAGTCATATTTCATCAAGACATGTTAGAATATAAATTTTGTTTCCTCAAGAAAATCAAATGTCAACATTATTTTGGAAAAGTCAAAATTCTAAACACAGAATTTTTTTCTAAGTGTTAAGAAAATATGATAAGTTCAGAACATCTGGCTAGATTTTCATCATGATGCAAGATGATTCAAGAGGAAATTCTGACATAAGAGTTGTAGATCTCCATGAGATCTAAAACATTACATAACATAACTTCTTCTAGAAATGTTGGGATGTCAAGTTATAAATCCTTAAGACAAGCATAAACTTTGCATTATTTGAATATCGTTGTTTGCATATAGCTATTTGTTTGACAGTAGAGAAATTCACACTACGAATGTCCAGTGAATAAGAAACCCTCTAAATGAACAAAATCACTTCAAGTGGGAAGACGATTCCAATAACAGGTCTCCTATAAGCAAGTGGGCATGGCGTGTCACTATCCAACACACCCGGGGCTGTCCAGTTAGGATTCCAAGAAATCTCTCAAGAAATGTTGAATATACCAGGGGCAGGTCTCCATCTGAATCACTTGGGGCATTGGACACGAGTTCCAGCAACGAATCATGTACAATCAAACACATCTTATGGCAGTGTGGCAACACGTGCTACCAGGGGCATGGACAAATCTCCCCCAAAATCCTGTTCACAGGATGGTCCCCAACCGGGGTTTCAATCTCTGAAAACTTTTCCGCAACTGAGTCGACCTCAAGAATCCTCGAGGATTTCTGCAAAAAGAAAACACCTCTCCAACAGACTAGTGACAGGGTTTATTTCCCCAACAAACTACAGATCCCCAGCTTAAGTTTGCCTCTCTGACTATTAAAAATCAAGGGACTACAACTCCTCTTCCCCAGTAGACTGCTCTACAATCCCCATCAAGTTACTATGAAGCCTGGAAACCGACCAGATAATAGTTAACTTCAGTAAGTTGTTGTGAAGCTTGGACCCGACCAAATATCAGTTCAACTTCATCCTTTAAAGAATTTGTTATGAAGCTTGGAATCCGACCATATAACAATCAAATTCAGTAAGTTACTGTGAAGCCTATAAACCGACCAGATAATAGTTAACTTCAGAAAGTTGTTGTGAAGACTGGACCCGACCATATATCAGTTCAAGTTCATCCTTTCAAGAATTTGTTATGAAGCCTAGAATTCGACCAGATAATAATCAAATTCAGTAAGTTACTGTGAAGCCTGGAAACCGACCAGATTTCAGTTCAACTTCATCCTTTCTAGCAAGTTACTACAAAGCCTAGAATCCGACCAGATAACAGCCTAAGTTCATTCTCCCAAGTAATTTCCTGTGAAGCCTAGAATCCGACCAGATAACAGTTAATTTAATCTTCCCCAGTAAGTCGCTGCGAAGCCTGGAATATGACCGGATAACAGTCAACTTTATTTATCCTCAATAATTTGCTGCCAAGCCTGGATTTCGACTGGATAACAGTTAACTTTCCTTTCTCTTCCATCAAGATATAACTCCCCAGTAGAGCAACAAGTAGCTAAGACTCCTAAAATCTTTTCCCCAAACAGAGATCAACACTCTCCACAGAGCCTTATCAAGCAAAGCCAGTATTCCCCAACAAAGTTTCTCCTCAATCAACAAAACAGGAATCCCTAGTGGAAACATCCTAAAATAAGGTCCGAAGAGGAGCATACTCTACATCCACAACAGCAGTCCGGGATTTCATTTCCCAAGGTTCCCCAGCATTTGTCAAGGATTTATTTTCCCAGACAAAGTTACATTTCAACAATGCTTCACATTCATACATCATATAACATACATGACATATGCATACAACATAGCTTCATTTTGAGAACATCATTGCATAATGCATTTCATACATCATGACATTGTATACAACTAACATTTTACCTTTTCAGGAAAAGGTCAATCAACAGATAGCTATCATCAACAATTTTCAACAGTTCCAGATTAATACCTGTAACAAGCCAGGAAAACTATATGAGAATAATTGATTGTAGATTAATACCTGTAACAAGCCAGGAAAGCTATCTACATGAGCAAATTGAAGATTAATACCTTTAACAAGCCAGGAAAATTATCTTTCTTTTTGAGGTCAGAGATTAATACCTGAAACCAGACAGGACAACTATCTCAATGACCAGCAAAAAAGAGTTCTAGATTAATACCTGTAACAAGACAGGAAAACTATCTAAGAACAACTGATTGTAGATTAATACCTGTAACAAGCCAGGAAAGCTATCTACATGAGCAGATTGAAGATTAATACTTGCAATAAGCTAGGAAAACTATCTTTCTTTCCAAGGTCAGAGATTAATACCTGAAACCAGACAGGACAACTATTTCAACGACCAGTAAAAAAGAGTTCCAGATTAATACCTGTAACAAGCCAAGAAAACTATCTGAGAACAACTTATTGTAGATTAATACCTGTAACAAGACAGGAAAGCTATCTACATAAGAAGATTAAAGATTAATACCTGTAACAAGCCAGGAAAACTATCTTTCTCTCTGAGGTCAGATATTAATACCTGAAACCAGACAGGATAACTATCTCAACGACCAACAATAAAGACTTCCAGATTAATACTTGTAACAAGCCAGGAAAACTATATGAGAACAACTGATTATAGATTAATATCTGTAACAAGCCAGGAAAGCTATCTACATGAGCAGATTGAAGATTAATACCTGTAACAAGCCAGGAAAACTATCTTTATTTCTGAGGTCAAAGATTAATACCTGAAACAAGATAGGACAACTATCTAATCGACCAACTGAAGTAACCCTACCCAGGTTCCTTCTCATTTCCAGATGTTGTTTTACACAGACTCATCATGAAGTAATCCTACCCAGGTTCCTTCTCATTTCCAGATGCAGTTTTACACGGACTTATCATGAAGTAACCCTACCCAGGTTCCTTCTCATTTCCAGATGCAGTTTTACACGGACTCATCATGAAGTAAACCTACCCAGGTTCCTTCTCATTTCCAGATGCAGTTTTACACGGACTCATCATGGACTAACCCTACCCAGGTTCCTTCTTATTCCAAATGAAGTTTTACACTGACTCATCATGAAGTAACCCTACCAGGTTCCTTCCCATACCCAGATGCAGTTTTACACGGACTCATCATGAAGTAACCCTACCCAGGTTCCTTCTCATTTCCAGATGCAGTTTTACCCGGACTCATCATGAAGTAACCCTACCCAGGTTCCTTCTCATTCCAGATGCAAGTTTTACACTAACTCATCATGAAGTAACCCTACCCAGGTTCCTTCTTATTTCCAGATACAATTTCACACGGACTCATCCTGAAGCATTCCTTACCCAGGATCATTCTCTCAAACTCTAGGTGAAGTTTCACATGGATTTATCCTGAAGTAACCCTACCCAGGCTTCCCTCTCACATGTCTCCTAAAAACAGCCCTACACAGGCCCATAACAAATAAACAATTAAAGACTTCTTCTAGTTAGATTTAGTTCTTCCAAATTAAAAATAGGCAAAAGACATCTATTATTTCAGTATAAATCAACCAAAATATTTATCCTGATACCTTTCCTAGTCACTCTGGATGGCATTTATAATCCCATCTCCAACAAATTTCCATCATTTCTCCAAATGGAATCTTTAAGCCTATTCCCTACATAGTCAACTAACATATCATCGAGTGCAAATTTCTGGGCACTTTAGTGTTCAATCATCTTCCACCTTCAAGTCACGAATGGCAGGCTTGCCAATCTAACTCTTCAGGTTTAAGAAGGTTGAATAGGGGCAGCTGTTGTACCCCAAAATTTTCCCTCTCATTTCTCAAGGCATTTCTCACAAGGATTCTCAAAGTTCAAGCTTGCACAAGTACAATTGGAGGAAACTGTTAAAAAGGGCAAAACAGATGAAAATATTCTTTTCAAAAAAATTGGAGAAAAATAAGTTTTCTTCGATTTCCTTTGCTTCAATTGGATTTTTGGTCCCCTGTAAGTTTACTTCGATTCACAAGGATTCGATTGGACTTTGGTCTCTGTCAGGCCTTCTTCGATTTCCCTTGTTTCGTTTGGACTTTAGTCTCTTTCAAGACTGCTTCGATTGGACTAGGACTTCTTTTTGCCTCCTTCGATTCATAAGACAGTGGTATCCTTTATGCCTCTTTCGAATCTGGACATTTTGGCCTCCTACATGCACCTTTCGTTTGGGAATGTGGTTCCTTCAGTACAAGCTACTGGTCACACCCTTTGTTTGGGCACATGAATCCTTCAGTGCAAGGTTTTGGTCAAACCTTTTGTTTGGGCATGTTGGTTCCTTCATGCAAGCTTAGTTTGAACATAGATATTTTGCATGTTGGCATGAAGTCACAAGGCAAGAACCCCCTATGTACACTCTTTCGTTTGGTCACATGTGACCCCTGGAAGGAAAGCCTTCAATTGGACAAGAGCCACCTACATACAAAGTTTCGATTGGAGTTTTGATTCCCTTCGAATCAGCATCTTTCGAACCCAACTCTAGATCCTTCGAAGCAAGTTTGAGCTAATCCCATGGCCTTACCTTACTTGTCAGGCTATGTTGCTTCCAAATCTTTACATAATCAGAAGCTTGTACAAAGGATAAAAGCTTTGTCTATTGGATAATACTATTCTTGGTTAAAACAATAAAAGCTACTACTATTTTTTTCATAGAGAGTACTTTTATCACAAAAGCAACTTCCAACCTGATTTTTGTCTGAACACAAGCAATGCTAGAAGCACAAGTCCAATCTTCTTCCAGAAGGCCCCCACTTGTATTAGAAACGGGGGAACAACAAAAAGGGACTGACTTGTTTCATCCTCATACAAACATGTTTACTTCAAAACACCTTTAACATTTTCTCTATAAATAGAGAAACATTTGCAAAGAAAGGGAGGACTTTTTGGCCAGATGAACGAATCTTCAAAATTTTCTCAAACACAATAAAGCTCTCAAACACTTAAAAACTCGTGAAAACAAAAAACCAAAATCTAACATTTACCTCTTTCGATTCTGGAAAGTCCCACACACTTTTGTTCCCCTTCGAATCCAACAAGAAAGAACATTACACCTGTTCTCCTCCTTCGAACCCAGAAATAACAAACACCACCCTTACACCTCCTGACCTTCGAATCCAATCATAGGAACACCACACCTATTTCTTTCCTTCGAATCTAGGAGCATTTAGTTCAGCCACTTGAAGGTACAGCACACCCTCCAGCCTCCACCAAGGTAATTTGTTCCAAACCTTGAGATTTTCGTTTCTGGTATAACATGTAAATAAGCTTTTCTTTCATTTCAAGCATGTACATACCATTATTCTTTTCGTTTCCACCCTTTTAACATGTTTTCAAAGTTAACCCTTTCGTTTTGCTTCTTGTTTACCTAAACATGCATTAAGTATTAAACTGGTTCTAAGGCAATGCTAGCAAGGCCTTATGCAATGTTGCTATTTAAGAGTTCAAATGAAAGAAAGAGGAAACGGGAAGTAGTAAATGAAGACTCTGGCTTCCACACTAACCTCCAGGTCAAACGAAAGAGGCAACCAGAAGGCACACTATGCTGAATTCCAGGCCCAAACGAAAAGCATGCCTACACAGATTCCAGGCCCAGCCGAAAGGCACTCCCTCACTGCTTTCAACCCCCCAGTCTAAGGAGGCAAAAAGGTAGATTGCATCTTGCACTGGATCCAGGACCAATCGAAATCCATAACATGTTGACCCTCGGCCTCAGCCGAAATCCATGCCTTCACCCCTTTTCAGGCCAGATCGAAAGAAGCCAGGAAGAGCAGAATCGAAAGGTTTTCCGCCTCAATCAAAAGACCCTCATTTTTCTTGCTTTTATCTTATTTTTGCCTTTATATTTTCATGCACTTCAATATGGTTGTAATAGTGTAGGATTTATGTTTCTGCATTTTTATTAATTTTGTACAATTGTTAGTAAATTAGGATGTATGGCAAGATAAAAACAACAAGTAGATAACCCATAATCAAAGATAAAATGCATGCAAATCAAACACACCATTCACACATGCACCCTTAGGGAAATTCCACTTGTTGCCTTGAAAAATAGTCATGTCCCTCGAACATGGGTGTTTTAGAAAAGACCCTCGATAAAAGATCGTAGTCCCTCGATGACCCTCAATGTTGCCTTCGGTAAATGATCTAGTCCATAAACGACATTGCTAAAACGTCCCATAGGTTTCCTTCTATGACTATAAAAACATCCCACGCCTGTCCCTTCATATCCAACGATGGGGCTTCTTACCAAATCAATGGTAAGATAGCAACATCTAAAGGAGGAGGAAAAGAACCTTTAAGACCTTTTGAGTAGGTAGATTGCTCCTAGTTTCTCGCTTGCTCACAACAAAAACATTTTATACACCAACACTTTCATTTTGAAACATTTTTAAAAGACAACACTTTGTATGCGTTCTTATAGAGACGATAATCATTACAAAGACACCTTTTCAAAATCACTTTCAAAAACAAACACTTCTTTGAACTATTTTCCAAACAACACTTTGTATACGTTCTTATAGAGACGAGAATCATTACAAAGACACGTTTTCTAAATACTTTCAAAACCACACCACAAAGCATACTTTCAAACAAAAGCAAGTGATCTAGCAAGCAACTAAGAGCTCATATATAACTATGGATGAAAAGGGTGCTAATACCTTCCCTTTTCATAACCTACCCCCCGAACTCAAGAAATAATCTCAAAAGGTCTTTCCTATTCTTTTCAGCCTTTCCTTATTGGATAAAAAATTCGGTGGCGACTCTTGCTATCCACAATAGTTGCGATCAAACACAAAACATCCCAAGTTAGTTCTCCCACCGTGTTACACACACCAACATATATCACTTATTAACACAACATTATTCCATACTCTTTTTTGTTTTTCTTTTTTCAATGCTTTTTCAATTTTTCTCTTTCTTTTTCTATGTTTTCTATTTCACTTTTTTTATTTTCCTTTTCAACCTCATAGCAATCACAACACAAGCACATAAGCATTCCTCTTCCCAACTTTAATTCAACCATCATCATAATATGAATACTCCATACTTTCTAATAGGTAAGGTAAAAATTCAACTATAAATCATAGTTAGGGTTCAATAAAACAACGAATCAATATCCATACAAAAATGGAAACTAAACACTTATAGTCAAGCATTTAGCAAATACAACATAGATATCGACAAAAAACTCAAAGGGGTTACTAATGATCACACACTCACAAGGTGAATTGACTATTTGGCTAGGTAGTTATGCTCAAAATGGAACAAAAAATGCCTTGATCACTTTCTTGCATTTATACAATCGACACAAAACAAAAGATTAAGCATAATAAAATCCAGTTAAAACAAGCATTGTGGTCTCCAGCATATGTGAACAATGGAAAGCTACCTCACAAAAAGGGTAGGAACTAAAGTAATTCACAAATGAACAAGTATAAAAAATAATGAATGACATAAAAATTGTAAAAAGTCGAAGTATCATGAACATGCTAAAGTATAGAAAACGATAAACACATACCTCGAACGTGTACAAAACTTTAACAAAATCATTACCACACATTCGCAAGTCAAAACGATCAAACTTGACAAATCACCTCAATATTCTACAAGTTACTGGACCAAAACATGAGTCCAAACAACAACAAAAGAATTAGAAAAATAATACTCCTACAAAATTTCAATGTACAAAATTTATAATATATACAACGAACAAAACTCGTCAAGCTAAACACGATAAGCTTTTGGAAAACACAAATTAACATAACAAAACAAATACAAATAACGATATGAAAACCGAGTGAAAATGAATTAACAAGTTAAAAAGTGAAGATTTGAAATTTAGAACATTTCCTTGTTTTAACTTGTTAAAACACAAATCACCATACACATAAACAAATACAAACAAACATTCTTGTTTTACATCGTAAGCTCGAAGCCTTTATTGTGCGAGCTAGTAACCTCCTCTCATCATGCCATGGTATTGTCACACTACGCAAACCTAAAGTAAGTATCCTAACAATCACACAACAAGTGTTACGAAAACGAGAGAATTCACAACAATACGTGAAAACACATATATGCACAAATATCATATACAAGTTAATGTACAATTTCTATACAACATATACATTAATTACAAAACTCAAAAACAAAATAATTATCATAATGTGAAGACAATAGAACTAATCCCTAGCAACGGTGCCATTTTGTTGGAAGCGGTGTAGCGGCAAGCAACAAAAGTTTTGGAAATATTTATCCGGGAATTTATCGTGTCCACAGGGATTGATTATATTGTCTTCGCATTGCGATAATTCTTTTTTTTTTGTTTTGTAATTAATGTATATGTTGTATTGAAATTGTACATTAACTTGTATATGATATTTGTACATATATGTGTTTTCACGTATTGTTGTAAATTGTCTCGTTTTCGTAATGTTTGTTGTGTGATTGTTAGGACACTTTCTTTAGGTTTTCACGGTGTGACAATACCATGGAATGATGAAAGGAGGTTACTAGCTCGCACAATAAAGGCGCCGAGCTTACGAAGTAAAACAAGCATGTTTGTTTGTATTTGTTTATGTGTGTGGTGATTTGTGCTTTAACAAGTTGAAACAAGGAAATGTTCTGAATTTCAAATCTTCACTTTTCAACTTTTTAATTCATTTTTACCCGGTTTTTATATCTTTATTTGTATTTGTTTTGTTATGTCAATTTGTGTTTTCCGAAAGCTTGTCGTGTTTAGCTTGAGGAGTTTTGTTCGTTGTATATATTATAAATTTTGTACATTGAAATTTTAAAGGAGTATTATTTTTCTAATTCTTTTGTTGTTGTTTGGACTCAAGTTTTGGTCCAGTAACTTGTAGAATATTGAGGTGATTTGTCAAGTTTGATCCTTTTGACTTGCGAATGCGTGGTAATAATTTTGTTAAAGTTTTGTACACGTTTGAGGTATGTGTTTATCGTTTTCTATACTTTAGCATGTTCATGATACTTAGACTTTTTACAATTTTTATGTCATTCATTATTTTGTATACTTGTTCATTTGTGAATCACTTTAGTTCTTACCCTTTTTGTGAGGTAGCTTTCCATTGTTCACAAATGCTGGAGACCACAATTCTTGTTTTAACTGGATTTTATTATGCTTAATCTTTTGTTTTGTGTTGATTGTATGAATGCAAAAAGTGATCAAGGAACTTTTTGTTCCATTTTGAGAATAACTACCTATCTAAATATTCAATTCACCTTGTGAGTGTGTGATCATTAGTAACCCCTTTGAGCTTTTTGTTGATATCTATGTTGTATTTGCTAAATGCTTGACTATGAGTGTTTAGTTTCCTTTTTTGTATGGATATTGATTCCTTGTTTTCTTGAGCCCTTAACTATGATTTATAGTTAAATTTTTTACCTTACCTTAGAAAGTAGGGATTATTCATATTATGATGATGGTTGAATTTAAGTTGGGGAGAAAAATTATTGTGTATTTATTGGTTGATTGCTATGAGGTTGAAAAAAGATAAAGAAAGAAAAATGTAAAAAAAAGATAGAAAAAGAAAGAGAAAAATTGAAAAAGCATTGAAAAAAGAAAAACAAAAAAAGAGTATGGAATAATGTTGTGTTAATAAATGATGTGTGTTGGTGTGAAACTTGTGATGAAGAAAATTTTTGATTGAAATTCTATTGTTTTAAACTTTGTGGAAGTAATTACTCCCTTAGGTTTAGGCAATTTTTGTTTCGATTAGCTTTAGGACTTATCACTTGTTTGTTAACCAAGCCACATTACAATCTTGAAAAGCTCTTGAGATTCTTGCTTTTATATTTTCAATGTAAATTTTTGGATGAATGCATAATTTAGTCTATTGTTTGCAAGATTGTCGGATGAGTGAAAATACCCCCATTTTTATGTGTTTTTCACTATTGATGATTATGTTTGCTAGGTGTGATTCATTTGTGACCAAGTATTATTTTAGATTGTTTGGCATATTCTTTGTATTTATCATTTGTTTCATGTTTATGTTATCATCGTAGTTTAGTGGTAAGTTTCTTTCTTTGTGTGTACCGTTTTTCATTTGAACCACTGCATTTGTTTTCCGTTTTCAAAACCTGTTGATTCGTAATTCTTTGATTATCGTATTTTGCTTCTTTAAGTTTATTTGACTTTGTTTGAGGACAAACAATGATTCAAGTTGGGGAGAGTTTGATAAGTGCAAATTGTAGCACTTATCGAATTTTTGTTTGTTAATATTGTTGAATAATCCCGACTTTTGTGTAAATACGTTTAGTTGTGTATAATGCATTTTCTTGTATAAAGTGTATTGTTTGATAGTTTTGTATTTATTTTGTAGGTATTTGAGCATTGTTGGAGCAATAGGATTAAAGCTCCAAGATGCATTTTTGGATCAATAAAGGAATAAGGCCAATTTTGGACCCAGAATAAGTTATGTAGAGAAAGCGACAAAAGTTGCCTTCCTTTCATGGATCGTCAGGCGAAAGTGAGCGCCGTCGGGAAAAATTTTGAAGACCACTTTTGATGAATTCCCTGCCTTGCTCCGCTGCTGCATCGCTGGGCGAAGAGAAGATGAGTCGTTGGGTGATGAATTGTGATCGCCAGGTGAATAAGGATATTTGTTTCAGTTGAGGACATGGCTTTTTCTGGGCCTTGTAAATAGGAGCTTTCATCGGGCGTTGATTTTATTTCGTCGGGCGATTGTTACGGATCAGATTTTCTTTATATCTTTCATTTCATTTCATTTGTTAGTTGTTGGTTTTGGGAGAGATTTTTGTTCTCTCAACTCCATCCACCTCATTTTTGTAATGGATTAGCTTAGATAACAACACTATGGCTTTGCTTATGGATGATTGGAGGTGGATTTCTCATTGACTGGCACTGACAAACCGGAAGATTTGTGGTTTATCTCTTCTCTTCTCTATGTATTTCTCTTTTATTGGGTTTGTACATGTATTTTACTCTGAACTTATGTACATTTGTCGCCCATGGCATTATATTAAACTTGATTTATAAATCTTTGTAGATTTTTGTCCTGGATTTTTGCTATGTGCTAGGGATTTAAGTTGTTATAGACATATACTTCTTAGATTCTTATCTAGGATGATTATCTGTTAGTTTCTGAACTCTAGAGATAGATTTAGAGATGACATTTACTTAGGTATCAGAGCTTAATGTCTCTGTGTGGTTGTGATGTGTTGAGAGATAGTCAGTGCGATTACATAGTTGTCTCCTGTGTTGTTGAGGAGGTAGAGAGATCATTTCCTTGGTGATACAGTCGGTCTCTCGATTTGGGTTAGAAATGACTTAGGTTGTGAGTGATACGTAGTGACATTGATGAGTATTGTTAGGTTGAATGTAACTGGTCGATAGATTTAAGTCTGTGATTTGAAGATTATATGCAGGCTTGATAAGTTCTTCCTTAGTTTTTACTTTTGTTTACATTTATTTTCTGTTGATACTTTTCTATAACATTCAAACCCTAAACTCATTAACAAATGATTTATCGAATGGAAATTCAATAACCAATCTTTGTGGACACGATAAATTATGGGATAAATATTTCCAAAATTTTGTTGCTTGTCACTACACTGCTTCCAACAATTGTGTGCTCTTTTCTACCTATTTCATTATGTTACCCTAATACACATTCCATTGACCCTTCAAGTACTATTAAGTACATTAGGAGCGTTCTCCCAAGAATTGGTGGCATCAAGATAGGTGGTGTGATACGGTGGGAGAACTGACTTGGGATTTTGTGTTTTATGTTCGCAAATGTTTCAGTTTAGCAAGAGTCACCACCGACTTTTTATTTTATCCTAAGGAAAGGTCAAAAAGCACAGGAAAGACCTTTGAGATGTTATCTTGGGTTCGGGGAGTAGATTATGAAAAGGGAAGGTGCAAGCACCATTTTCATCCATGGTTATCCATGGGCTCTTATTTACTTGCTTAGATCACTTGCTTTGCTTTTCAATTGTTTGAAATGGTGCTTTGTGTGTGGTTTTGAAAGATGTTTTGAAAAGAGGCCATCGTTGTGGCAACCTTTATAATGATTCTTGTTTGAATGTATACAAAGGTGTTTTTGTCTTTTGAAAAGTTTTCAATGTTTGAAAGTAGGGTTTTGAATTTGTGTTGTGAAGTGTGTTTTAAAAAATAGCAAGGATGTTTTTGCAAGCTCTTGATCAAGTAACTAAGAGCTATCTACCCTATTTTACTCAAAGATCTTTCTTATGTTTTTAAACCTTTTAACAGTGTTGTTTCACCATTGTATTTGATGAGCAACCTTGTGTTAGGATGTTAACGGGACAGGCGCGGGTCATCGTATAGACCATGATAGCAATAGTGTCAAGTATTTTTGGCAATTTTCTTGAGGGACTTGATCATTTTGTTTAGGCAACTCGGATAGTGTCATCGAGGGACTATGATCTTTTGTTTTGTTTTTGTTTTGCCAAAGTACTTAACATGCAACCATGGCCCATTTTTGAAGGCAACAAGTGGATTGAAACCCTAGGGGTGCAAGTGTGCATTGTGTTTGTTTTTTCATGCATGTTTATCTTGGATTAGGTCAAGCTAGTTGTTGATTTTATTTTTGCATACAAACCCTAGGTCTAAACATGGCATAATTGAAAGCATTTAAAGGTGTGGGAATTTAAAGCCTACACTATTACAACATGATATAGGGAGGGGGGTACAAATTTGAATTGGGGGTATTTGACAAGAAATTAAATTCTAAATTATTACAACCAAATCGAATGTATAGGTAATATTTAAATGTACAATAATTGAATAAAAATACAATAAATAAATATTAAATAAAATGTATTATGCAAAAAGTTTTTATGTATGTAAAAAAAGTATTTTTTAATATGAAATATAAATAATAATAATAAAAAAGGTCAATTTTAATTATTTTGTTATTTAGGGCAAAAACCCTAATTTTTAAATAAATGGTATTATTTATTAATTATATACAATAATATATTAATTTGTACAAAAAAATAAAAGTATATTGTAAAAATGATATTTTTAGTGTAAAATATTAATAAAAATGAAAGTGTATTATTTTTGTATTTTTTGACCTAATTATTTTAATAAAATAAAGTATATAAGTACATATATGGATATTAAATATATAAAAAATAAAAATTAATTATTTACAAAATGTGTATTTTCAAGAAAATGTTTTTAAATATAAATAAAATGATAAATGAAAATGAACATATTTTTTTACATTATTCTTTAAGTTTTAATAAAAGAAAATAAATTATTTACATATTTATACTAGTAAAATAAAAATAAATATCAAATAAATATGAAAAATATAAAAAATAATTTTTTTGGCATTTTTCATATTTGGACAAAAAATAATAAAATCAGAATAAAAAATAAAAATATCAAAATGACAAATATTCAAATAAATGGGCCAGGGGGTGTAAACTGAAAAATGGGGTGTTAGAAGCAAAAATGACCAGGCCCAGCCCAATCAGACTTCATCTTCTTCCTTGGTTCACAAAAACGCGTGTTCTGTACATCAACTGCTATCTCCTGATTCTTTGATTTTTTTACAAAACTCATAACATGAAACTTGTAGAGCATCAAACAACGAATCTAACCATATAAAAAACATAAGCTAACTCCCAAAGACCAGAGAGAATTTCTCTGGCCCTAATTTCTAACCTAGTTTTTTCAAAAAGTTCATGGATGAAATTCTCCTAGTACGATTAATGTAAATGAAAACTAAGCATATGTATGGCTTCAGGGCTATGAGTACAACATATTTCATTCACAAACCTAAGCCTAACTATTCCTAAATAGTGAGATAGAAGTTCATGAAATACCTGTTTCAGTTGACTTCGAGCTGGCCAATGCAGCAACTTCCAAGAGTGTGTGAGGTTCTTTTGAGCTTGCCTGATGTCCAATGAAGCTTTCCCAATGCCTGGCTTGTTTTGAAGTAGCCTGAATCGTGCTACAGAACTCAACCTGCAAAGCTTTGGAAAAAAAATGGAAATGTGTGTTAAGGGTGTTACAGCTAGCAATGGATGATCTGGATAGCTTAGATATGTTGGTTGGAAGGTGTTTGAAGTATCTTTGGACAGAACGCACGATGGAATTTGGTTATGGCTTGAAGTTTGCAAAACTGGGCCTGTTTTGCAAGAAAATGGGGAATTTGTGCACTAGGAGTTTTGAGAGGCAAAAGGGTCGTGTTTCTGGATTGTTAGGAGGTATCAAACTTGTTTTCAATGTTTGTGTAAGTTGGTTTTAACAAATGTGAGAGATTGCTTCTGTTTTGCAAGTTTTCTTCTACTTGAAGCAAAAGAGTGGAAGTGATGTTATAGCTTTGTACAGGCCCTCCTATCACCCTGCACACAACACTCTTGGCCCCTCTAATTCATGGATTTGGTTTACAGTATCAGATTTTGTTCAAGGCTCAAGGCTTAGTGTTTTGACATAAAGTAACCTTTTGCAAAAATGGCAATATACCTTTTACCATTTAGGGCTTAATCTTGTATGCAATGTCCAAATGACCAAGATAATACCTTAGCTCAATGGTTATGCATTAAATTATGGAGTACAAACTGGTTTTGAGGCCTGCAAGCTTGTACCAAGCATGCTGATTTGAAAATGCAAGTTTGTATGAACATGTATTGGCCATGGATCAAAGTGAGTTTTTGCCAATTTCAAGCATTCGATTCTCTCTAACCACAAGGGTGTTTGAGGAGTTCTTGGACAATTTGGAAAGCTTGCAACATGTACTATAATCCATATTTGAAATGCAACTTAAAAATCCAAGTGGAACTATGTGAAAAATGGCCAAGAAGATGGGTCAAAATCCTGCCTAAACTAGGGCAAAATTTCTCTAAGTTAAAAGTTTTAGGTACCCTTGTTCCAAAAATCATAACTTGAGATACAAGCCTCTTTTGAGAAAACTTTGTTAATAAAAGTTGTAGACTTTGTGATGGACTACAACTTTCATGTTGTAAGTTTTTTTTGAATCCATTTGCATCTTGGTGAACAAATGGGACAAAGTTAGGAAAAAATAAGAAAATTTCATAACTTAGAAAATTTCTAAGTTATGAAAATTTTCCATTTTAAACCCTAATTTGCATTTTTGGGTTTCTTGATGAACAAGTTTCATAATTTGACATGTCTTGGTGAAAAATGAATCTTGGCACTTGATTTTGACCAAAAAGTCAAAGTTTGACTTTTCAGTTTACAGTCAAATTTTGATCAGTTGACTGAAAAATTCATCTGTCAATCCTATGAATTTGAGATCTTTTGAACTTGTTAAATGGGTCAAGACAATTTCATTGAGTCCTTGAGTCCATGTGTGAGCTTAATTTGCCATTGTCTAGGTCAAACAGTCAAAAATTGCCTTTGTGCAGTCAAAACCCTAAAAATGACCATTTTGCCCTTTTGGTGATCTGACCAAATTTCTTGTGGAATTGTGATCCAAACTTGATCAAATGGTTCATATGAGTTCATAATGTTGATGTGGGTCAAATTTCATGAGGTTTGACTGTCAATTGGCCACAGTTGACTTTTTCCCCAATACAGCTGATTTCTAGGTCAACTGTCCAATTGACTGGGCAAAAATTTGAATCAAGGCTTGAAACTTGGTATGGACAAACTTGTGAGTCCAACATGAAGTATGAAAGTAACTCTGGGCATTGTAGGTCAAAATATCCCTGTGCAAACTCAAACCCTAATTTAGGTCAACAGTGTAAGGAGGTGTCTTGAGTAGAGCAAACCCTAGCTTGATCTTGAGTTCCAAGAGTCTTGTGATGAGAAATGTTGATGAAATGAGAGGGAAAATTTTGGGGTACAACAGTTTCCCCTGTTCAATCTTCTTGAACCTGAAGAGTTAGATTGGCATGTTTGCCTTTCGTGACTCGAAGGTAAAAGAGGATTGGACACTAGAGCGCCCGTAAATTTGCACTCGTCAGAAATATAGCTGAGGGAATGGGCTTAAAGATTCCATTTGGAGATGGTAGAATCTTGCTGGAGATGGGCTTAAAGATGCCATCCAAGAATGTTTGTTGATTTACAATGCTGTAGGTCAGAAGAATGAGCATCAAAATGGTATCCGTGTCTGGAATGCCATTGAACTTAATTTGGAGACTGAGTTTGTATGAGCACAAGAATGGCATCTGTGTCTGGCGCGTATCTGAGCTGTAACTATATTTGAATTTTGAATGAATATAAGAATGACTTTCGTGTCTGGAGTGTATCTGTATATTATCTGGGTAATAGAGAAACATCTGCGTATGGAGCAACTGTGTGTTGGGGATAAATTCCGAATGAGTCACAGAATGGAAACCATGTCTGGAGCGTATCTAGACTGTATCTGAAGTTGAGATCTGTACGAATAGCAGAATGACTTCCGTGATTGGAGTGTATCCGTACTGTAACTGGGATCCGGACAAGTGAAAGAATGACTTTCGTGTCTGGAGTGTATCTGAACTTGAAGTTGATAGTTGAAATATGAATGAGAAATAGAATGGCTTCCGTGTCTGGAGCGTATCTAGTCTGTATCTGATTGCTGGAGTTTGAATGAGTAGTAGAATGATCGCCGTGTCTGGGGTGTATCCATATTGTATCTTGACTTGAAATTCTGAATGAGTAATAGAATGACTGCCGTGTCTGGGGTGTATCCATACTATATCTGAAATCTCTGATTAGTTGTTAACGATAGCTTTTTAATCTTATCCTGAAAAGGGTAGAATGTTAGCTAAAGTACAAAGTTATGTTGCATGATATGTATGATGCAATAAAATATGCTCTATTAATGAATGTAATGGATGTAATGGATGTGCATGTAAGCTGAGTAGCTGTCTTGCTGAGGAAGATAAATCTTGGTAGCTGGAGATAATGAAATCTTTGACTGCTGCCGGGGAAAATAAATCCATGACCGAAGTTGGGGATTCCAAAAATCTTTGATTACTGAAAATGAGAAATCCTTGCTGACTGCTTGGGGAAATTGAGGGAATTTGATAAGTTGGCAATCTGACTTCGCCGGGGAAGGAGGTTTAGATTATTCTGGATCCGATGGGAATCAGGAGTTTGAACTCTGATGGAAACTTTGAAACTTAACTCGGCTAGGGAATCCAGTTTGGAATGTACTGGCTCCGTCGGGGGATCTTGAAGCTTAACTCCGTTTGGGGCATGTACTCCGAGGTTTTTCTTTATTGAGGATCTGAACAAAGTAATGCAGGGGGTTTCTTCTTGAACGGCATAAAGATATCTTCCTACACCTTCAACTTATCAGTAATTATCCTTTCCCAATTTCGTTTTATTTGTAAGCAGTGATTATATTCAAATGCATATGCCTATTTAACAAAATATTGGACGTTTTCAAATAAAACATAAGTGTAGAAAAGAAAAAGAAAGGCAAGCAAATTTCTGCACTTTGAAGTATATTTGTATTAATTTTTGTGAATATCTTTGTACAAAGGAGACAGACATCCTAGTAAGAAAATGTTTCCGTAACAATTGAGAAAGAATTTATGCAAAAAGAAAGATGGCTATGTGTAACAATTCCATGGGGTTCCCATTCTGCTATAGCCTTCACAACTCTGAGTGTCTGTCCATTCGTTGCTTCGTCCGTAGATGATTGGATTGATCAGAAATTTGGAGCTTGTTGGTGAAGAGATTGTTCTTAAAGTGATCTGATGAGACATAGTCATACGCTTTAATTCCCTAACTTTTGCCTAGACCGCCCTTTCAGGTTTTTGATTCATCGGGATGCCCTTTTTTGCCCAAGTTGCCCTTTCGGGTTTTCAACTTGTCGGGTGTACAAATTTTTTATTTATCCCTAATTTTTTCCTGAACCGCCCTTTCGGGTTTTCGATTCACCGGGATGCCCATTTTTGCCCAAGTCGCCCTTTCGGGTTTTCAACTTGTCGGGTTGTTTTATGCGTAGTATCTTTTGACTATGTCTGTGTTCGTAGGGTGCGGCAAGTCGTCACCGTCCATGGTCGTCAGAATCATTGCCCCACCGAAAAAGATGCTTTTGATTACAAATGGTCCTTCGTAAGTAGGAGTCCACTTGCCCCTGGGATCACTTTGCGGTAAGATGATCCGCTTGATTACAAGATCTCTGACTTGATATACCTGACGCCTAACCTTTTTGTTGAAAGCCTTGATCATTCGTTTTTGATACGTCTGACCATGACAAATAGCAGTAAGTCGCTTCTCGTCGATCAAGTTAAGTTGATCAAGCCGGGTCTGAATCCAATCGTCTTCACTCAAACCGGCATCCTTCATAATCCTCAAGGAAGGAATCTGCACTTCCATGGGTAGAACAGCTTCCATGCCATATACCAAAGAAAATGGAGTTGCCCCTGTTGAAGTACGTGCCGTGGTACGATATCCATGCAGAGCAAACGGTAACATCTCATCCCAGTCCTTGTAGGTGACTGTCATCTTTTGAATGATCTTCTTAATATTTTTGTTTGTGGCTTCAACAACACCGTTCATCTTTGGCCGGTAGGGAGATGAATTGTGATGATAAATCTTGAACTGTTCGCATAGAGCGGTGATCATAGTGTTGTTCAAATTTGTACCGTTGTCTGTGATGATCCTGTCAGGGATACCGTACTGGCATATGAGGTTCTGCTTGATGAAGCGGGCAACCACATTCTTTGTAACTGAGGCATAGGAAGCTGCCTCGACCCATTTAGTGAAGTAATCAATAGCCACCAAGATGAAGTGATGTCCATTGGATGCCGTGGGCTTGATCTCTCCAATCATGTCAATGCCCCACATTGCGAATGGCCAAGGAGCTGTCAGAACGTTGAGAGGAACAGGAGGAATATGTACATTATCGGCATAGACTTGGCACTTGTGGCAAGTACGGGAATGTTGGTGACAATCAGCTTCCATGGTAGACCAGTAGTAGCCTACCCTTAGAATCTTTTTAGCCATCGTATGTCCGCTCAAGTGGGTGCCAAATGTGCCACTGTGTATCTCAGTCATGATCAACTCTGCTTCAGCTTTGTCACACAACGAAGTAGAACATAATCATGGCTGCGTTTATAAAGGATCTCATTGCTTAGGAAGAACTTGGCAGCAAATCTCCTTAAGAACTTTTTGTCATTGACGGAAGCTCCTTCAGGATATTCTCTAGTCTGGAGATACCTTTTGATTTCATGAAACCAGAGTTGTTCCACTACTTCTTCGGTATTAATCTCATGACAATGCGCGGGTTCGTCCATTCGCTCGATGGTAATTTGGGGAGCCTCATTATCCCAGTTGAGTTTAAACATGGAAGACATTGTAGCCAGAGCATCTGCCAGCTGATTTTCTTCTCGCGGGAAGTGCTCGAAAGTAATCTGCTCGAAATGAGGCAACAACGTCAGGACATGTTCTTTGTATGGGATAAGATTAGGATGTTTGGTGTCCCACTCTCCTTTGACTTGACTGATAACCAAAGCCGAGTCCCCAAATACGACCAAAGATTTGATTCCCAAGTCTATAGAAGCCTTGAGACCAAAGATGCAAGCTTCATATTCCGCCATGTTATTGGTGTAGCCGAAACAAAGTCGGGCCGTGAAGGGTGTATGGCAACCTTCTGGAGAAATGAGTACCGCACCGATGTCGTTGCCAAGTGCATTTGAAGCACCATCAAAGTACAGGGTCCATCGGGATCCTTGTTCAGGTCCGTCATACGGTCTGTTACCTTCGATGTTGTCCAAAGTCATGATGTCCTCGTCAGGGAAGTCGAATCTCATATATTGGTAATCTTTGATGGCTTGATGATCTAGATGGTCAGCTAGTACACTCCCCTTTATAGCTTTTTGGGTAGTATACTGGATATCATACTCAGTCAGGATCATTTTCCATCTAGCGATTCTTCCAGATAAAGCAGGATTCTCGAAGATATACTTGATTGGATCCATTTTGGAAATCAGCAAAGTGGTGTGAGTCAACATATACTGCCTTAGCCGGCGAGCAGCCCATACCAAAGCGCAACAAGTTTTCTTGAGCAATGAGTAGCGAGTCTCAAAGTCGGTAAACTTTTTGCTAAGGTAATAAATGGCATGCTCTTTTCGGCCAGACTCGTCATGTTGGCCCAGTACGCACCCCATTGAGTTATCCAAAACAGTCAGATACATGATCAACGACCTTTCTTCGACGGGTGGCATCAGAATAGGAGGTTCTAGTAAGTACTCCTTGATCTTATCAAAAGCAACTTGACAATCATTGTTCCATTCAACCACCTGATCTTTCTTTAATAGTTTGAAGATCGGCTCACAGGTAGATGTCAGGTGAGAGATGAATCTCGCAATATAGTTTAAGTGTCCCAAGAATCCTCTAACCTCCTTTTCAGTACGGGGGGCAGGAATTTCTTGTATAGCCTTTACTTTAGCTGGATCAACCTCGATGCCCTTGTTGCTGACAATAAATCCCAGAAGTTTACCAGACCTAACTCCAAAAGTGCACTTGCTTGGATTCAGTCTGAGTTTATACTCCTTCAACCTGGCAAACAGCTTTTGCAAATGACCAAGCTGTTCTTCTTCTGTCTGTGATCGAGCAATCATGTCGTCTACGTAAACTTCGATCTCATGATGTATCATATCATGAAATAAAGCTACCATGGCGCGTTGATAGGTTGACCCTGCGTTCTTCAGTCCGAACGGCATCACTTTGTAGCAGAAGGTACCCCATTACGTGACAAAAGTTGTTTTCTCCATGTCCTCGGGGGCCATTTTGATCTGGTTGTAGCCCGAGAATCCATTCATGAAGGAAAAACCTTTGTGTTGAGCTGTGTTGTCAACCAAAATGTCGATATGCGGCAGTGGAAAATCGTCTTTAGGGCTAGCCCTGTTCAAATCCCGATAGTCCATGCACATTCTGACTTTACCGTCCTTCTTAGGCACGGGCACGATGTTAGCAACCCATTGTGGATAGGAGGTAACAGCCAGAAAGCCAATGTTGAATTGCTTCATTACTTCAGCCTTGATTTTCTCAGACATGTCAGGCCTCATTCGGCGAACCTTTTGCTTGATCGGTGGACAGTCTTCTCTTGTAGGGAGACGGTGAACCACGATATCTGTGTCTAACCCTGGCATGTCTTCATAAGACCAGGCAAAGATTTCAATATATTCGTTCAACAATTGCACTAAGCGCTCCTTGACATTTGGTTTCAGGTTGGCACCCACTTTTACTTCTTTCCTGTCCTCTTCTGTCCCCAAGTTGATGGTTTCTAGCAACTCCTCATGAGGCAGAATAGCCCGCTCTTCTTGTTGCAAAAGTCTGGCTAACTCTCCCGGCACTTCACAATCTTTGTCAACTTCGTACTCAGCATGATTGACCAAATCTTCAGAGTTATCGAAGGCTGAAACAAAATAGTTTCCCATGGAATCCGGAATGGATGGGTACCTGCATTTGTGAGTGTGGGTGTGTGTAAGGGATAGCCATCCTTAAATAAACAAAAAATGCAAAAGGAAAGAAAATGAACACAACAGTTTATAGATGAAAAACGTCCAATGATTCATTAAAACATGGCATATGATTATGAAGAAAATCAAGCCCTTACAAGTGGACCTACATGCCTCGGGCAAGGCATGAGGTGAAAATAGTGTGCGAATTGTTTTAGTTATTACAGACCATAAAAATGGGAAATTGTTCAAAGATAAAATTACTAGTTGATAAAGGTGATGGGAATAAAATCCTTTGCTTCCCAGTTGCTCAAACCCCCTTTGACGGTCGGAAAGATCCAATCTTCAAAGTGGCTCTCTTCATCTTCGTCTTCTACAGCATTGATTCCATGATGAGTGATCCTTATAGGTGGCCCTCCAGTCTTGGAACGACGCATAGCCTTCTGTCCTGTAGCTGTAAACCCTAGTCCAAATTTGTCCGTCTTATGGGGAAAGTCAGGCAATTGCCCCCATGCTGTACTCTTCCCTTCTTTGATCACCGCCTCTGCGTCCTTGAGAGATGCCATCCTAGATACATGCTTGGGAACGACAGGCACCTCAACCATTGTCTTCGCAACTGCTACCTCAGGAGATACTTCCTCAAAATGTTGGAAAGGCGTTTCGATGAACTCGCAATCCAACTCCACATAGCGGAAGGAATTGAGATGACTTATCATGTACTCTTCCTCACCGTGCACTGTTATAATTTTACCCTTAACAGGATATTTCAGCATTTGATGCAAAGAGGAGGTAACTGCCCCGACGTAATGGATCCACGGTCTCCCTAGCAAACATGAATATGACGGTCGGATGTCCATCACGTAGAAGGTGGAGTTGAAAACTTTTGTGCGTACTTTGATAGGAATATCAACCTCTCCATGAACCATTCTCTTGGAACCATCAAAAGCCCTAACAATGATGTTACTAGGCTTGAGAGTCAGTCCTTTGCAGTCCAAACGATCTAAGGCTTTCTTTGGCAGCACGTTCAAGGAAGAACCAGTATCAACTAAGACATGGGCGAGAGTGGTTCCTCGGCATTCAACTGAAACATGTAATGCATCATTGTGTTTCCTTCCTTTGGGAGTTAAGTCAGCATCGGAAAAGCCAAGGCCATTATCAGCAGTAAGACTGGCCACACATTCCTGAAACTGGTCAGCCGAAGTCTCTTGGGGAACATGTGTCGCCTTCAAGAATTTGAGCAGGGCCTTAGTGTGGGCCTCAGAACAGAGTAGAAGAGCCAACATTGAAATTTTAGAAGGGGCCTGCCCTAACTGTTCCACAACGTCGCAGTCACTTTTTTTGATTATTTTCAAGATTTCATCCATTTCTTTCTGAGTGGTTTCGGGGATAACCACAGCATGGGCCTTCGTCCTGACAGACACTTCCAGTATTCCCTTACCCTTATCGGTAGTATCAGCAGATGGTCTTGCTTCAGGAGTATCCAGTTCTTCAATCATTGGGCCTTGCACAGGTGGTCCAACAGGTGTAGAAGCTTTCAAGGGTCCGAAAACTGCTCGAGGGGGAGCAATCTCTGGAGAAAAGATCCGGCCACTGCGGGTTATCTTGCTTGTACCCGCGATGTTCCCTACATCAGGGTTTTCTTCTTCAAAAATCTCTTGGATTGTCTCAATTTGTTTGACACCATGGTAGAAGATTTCTCCCCCATAGTTCCATGGTATCGTTTTGCTTGATTGGTACGGGACAGGTCCCGGCATGGTGATCTTTAAAGGTACACATTCAGAGTTGGGTGTAATCCTGACAGGCCTTTTGCAGGCCTTGGGAGGATTGTCGGAAATGGTGATAATTGTAATATCGTTGGTTGTAGTAGTAAAAGTATCAGGAGTAACGGGATTGAAGGTATTAACAGGGGTTTTCTGGAAAAGTATCTCTTGGGTATCCATCAGGCGTTGGACACCTGACTTCAACATTGGGCAATCACCTCATATGTTCAAACAAAAATAGAAGTCTTTACCACAACCAGGAAAGATCCCGGCTCTCAACAAATTTTCTTTAATCACACGTAACGGCGTCAACAAATCAACAACATCAGTAACACGAGTGTCCTCCATAACATCATGAATATTGTGGCCGTGCTTGGGCATCGGAGTAGATATAACATTGGGCTTCTCAGGAGCATCAAATTCTACTTCCTTAGCATCAATCAGATCTTGGATTTTGTTCTTAAGCGCCCAACAATTATTGGTATCGTGCCCAGCACTGTCGGAATGGTAAGCACACTTGGCATTGGAGTGGTAGTATGGAGAGGAGGTGTTAGGGTTCTTTGGCGCTTCCTTCAAACTGGTCAGATTCAGCTTCAACAAATGAGGAAGTACTTGAGCGAGCGTCATGTTGATGCGAGTGAACTGTCGTTGTGACCTTTCCACCCATTGTTGATTAGGTCTCGACTGATTGTTACGAGGTTGATCATTTGACGAGTTTTGAATCATCACAGCCCCCACAGTCGGTCGGCGCTCAGTTCTTCCCTGTCCCTTCTGAGAATACACAGCAGATGCTTCCTTCTTAGCTGGGAAAGGTTTCTTAATCGCCGTGGAGGCGGAAGCATCCTTTTGAATCTTTCCACTCTTAATACCGGCCTCCACCCTTTCGCCGGTCAAAATCAGTTCAGTAAATCCCGCGGAAGAACTTCTGATCAGATGATTGAAGAAGGAGCCAGACAGAGTGCCCAAAAACATGTCAACTAACTCCCTATCTGATAGCGGTGGTTGCACCCTTCCATCCAGATCACGCCACTTCTGGGCGTACTCTTTAAACCCTTCATTGGAAGCCATCCCCATACTTTTTAACTGAGTACGAGTGGGCGCAAAATCAGCATTGTATTGATACTGACGATAAAAAGCAGCCGCCAAGTCTTCCCAATTATGAACCTCTGATCTCTCGAGTTGATAAAATCAGTCTAACTGAGTGCCAAACAAGTTGTCTTGGAAAAAGTGTACCCAGAGGTCTTTATCGGATGAATGGGGTTGGATTTTTCTGACATACGACCTCAGGTGAATCTTTGGGCATGATAGACCGTCGTACTTGGAAAATGTTGGCACCTTGAACTTGGGAGGGATAACAATCCCAACTACCAGCCCTAGTTCTTCAAAATCCAATCCGGGCACCCTCTGCAACTCCATAGCTGCCAGTCTATCTTCAAGGTTCTTATATTTATCATCCGCTGGTGGATACTGTTGTTCGGAGTAGTCTTTGTCTTCTTCCTCTTCCTCCTCTTCAACCTCGGATTCAGAAGGCACAGCAGTCCCTTTCCCTTTACCGGCCCCTTCGTTAGACGTTGAGGGGAACTCGAGAACTCTCCTGGCTTGATGCTCAAATCTTCTTCCCAAAGTGGCTACTCCAGGTCTCTTTTTATTTTTCTCTTTATTCTTCTCCAACAAAACTTTGAGGTCCTCTTGACCCTTTGCCAAGGTCATCAGGAGTTGTTGGAACTGTGAATTTTGTGCCTGCAGATCCTTTACCGTTTGCTCCAAATCCATCTTGCTGAAATAAACAGCAGAAAGATAAGGAAACCTGGCGTGAAGACTTGTTTATGCATATGATGAATGGTATGTTATTCATGTAATGCATTCAAGGGTTCAGAAATTCAAATTTGTTGCAAACAAAAAAGAACGCACGTCATATTAAGAAGAAATTTGTTAGTACATAAGTGCCCCATGGGCGAAATATTACAAAATTCTTAATGTAAAAAGACATTGCGCATCCTCTTTGGCGCGATGTAAGTGTTGAGAGTTTCCTCCTCGTGAAGTCGGAGGGTGAGCTCCAAAACCTTCTTCTCACTGGCATAGAAGCTGGCTTCAAAAGTATCCCGTTCTTCCTTGAGTTGGATCCAACTCTTTTGCATTTCTTCCCATGATGTTGGCATGTCAGGATGTAGGATGGTGTATGGAACCTCTCCTTCCATAACAGGCTCTTTGATCAAGGGGAGAATGTGAGGGTATGGCATCATAAGATTCTGGGAGCGGGTTCTTACCCACTTGAGGTAAGGCTCAAGGGGGATGGAATTCTTGTGCCCCGGTGTCTTACTATCCACCTTGTTAGGCATCCTCCAAGCTCTGATGAACCTTTGTCGAAGTCCTTGTGCATCATTGTCGAAGTCAAAAACTAGGTCCGAAATCAGCATGTTATGAGGGCCATCCCTCCGAGCGTATCCAAATTGTCTCAAAGCTAGACAGGGGTTGTAGGTGATGCCTCCCCTAATGCCAAGTAGTGGTACATTAGGGAATTCCCCACAACGATCAATGATGATGACATTTTCTCTGGACCGAGAACACCAATGTACATCAGAATGTGTGAGGGTCATCAATCGTTGTGACCACCTTAAACCCTGCTCATTCTTCAAAACTGATTGTGGAAGGTGAGAAATAAACCACCTTGCTAGGAGAGGAGTACAGCATATGAGAACACCTCTTTTCCTCATTGTTCGTGTGTAAAATGAGTGTAGGATGTCCCCAAGCAATGTAGGTATAGGATTTATGGATATGAAAATCTTGACAGCATTCACATCTATAAGTTGATCAGGGTTTGGGAACAAGACAAACCCATAGATGAGGAGTGCCACAATCTCTTCATAGGCTTGTAGATCAAGAGAATTCCAGCAGTCTTGTGCCTTCTTGAACAGAAACTTTGCCAAGAAGCCCTTGACACCACTTCTGGTTTCCCAATGCCCCTTGATGTCAGATGGTTGCAAGTGTAATGCTTGAGCAACATCTTCAGGCTTTGGTTCTTTTTTCGTACCGTTGTAGGGTAGTTGATTAAGAATAGGAATTCTCAGGAGTTGAGAAAATTCCTCCAAAGTAGGCACCAATTGATAATCAGGGAATGTGAAACAGTGGTGTAGGGTGTCAAAGAACTGGAAGAGAACTTTCACCATGTCTTCTTCGATGTTGGTGTTGACCAAGTTGAGAAGTCTACCATGTCTTTCACTGAAGAGAGAATTCTCTGGAATCCTGGAAGTAAGCTCCTTGAGTTGAGGAGGGATTCTCACAAGGTTGACTTGAATTGTTTTCCTGCGAAGAGATTCCATGACCTACAAAACAAGAACAAAGATGAAGATCTAAACCCTTGAAATGGTTAGTGGATGCATATGATGCTTTATGATGTTTATGATGTATGCACAAGCACATGTACAAGCAAGTCACACAAAACCCTAGTTTCAGGCTTGCATGAGGTTTCATAGGTAAATACCCTCTTGAGTTTAGTTGGCTCAAACCTGTCCTATAAATAGTAACCGGGTTCTAAGGAGCTCAATATCACTGGATTGTTTTCTATGTTCATTGTTTTGGTAAACCCACTTAACTAGCGACCAAAATATTCCAAGAAAACAACCCTCAATGAGTGTAGTATCGAGTATCTACCAACTTCGGACTGCCGGTCATCTCACTACCCCTAATAAAAGGCCAAGATGATCAAGTAAGGTTCTAATAGTTCATTAGTGCTTTTATGACATCACTCAGCGGCCCCGTATTCTCTTTGATTGACTCAAAGGCTACCGGTACTCACAAATATGTCACACTAATATAGCTATTGCTTCAAACATGTCGGTATACCCCACACAGTTTCCACAATGTATTGCTATTTACCTATGAATGTTTCCCAAATCCGGGTAGAGGATTTCAAGCCCAAACAAGAGAACCAAAATGTAAAGCAATCAAAGCAAACAATAATCATGAAAAGGGTGATCTAAGCCCTAAGGTTACTCCACTTTTAAAGTTTTCCCCAGCAGAGTTGCCAGTTCTGTGATACGGTGGGAGAACTGACTTGGGATTTTGCGTTTGGTGTTTGCAATTGTTTCGGTTTAGCAAGAGTCCCCACCGACTTTTTATTTTATCCTAAGGAAAGGTCAAAAAGCACAGGAAAGACCTTTGAGATGTTTTCTTGAGTTCGGGGAGTAGATTATAGAAAGGGAAGGTATTATCACCCTTTTTGTCCATGGTTATCCATGGGCTCTTAGTTACTTGCTTAGATCACTTGCTTTGCTTTTCAATTGTTTGAAATGGTGTTTTGTGTGTGGTTTTGAAAGATGTTTTGAAAAGAGGCCATCGTTGTGGCAACCTTTGTAATGATTCTTGTTTGAATGTATACAAAGGTGTTTTTGTCTTTTGAAAATTTTTCAATGTTTGAAAGTAGGGTTTTGAATTTGTGTTGTGAAGTGTGTTTTAAAAAATAGCAAGGATGTTTTTGCAAGCTCTTGATCAAGTAACTAAGAGCTATCTACCCTATTTTACTCAAAGATCTTTCTTATGTTTTTAACCCTTTTAACAGTGTTGTTTCACCATTGTATTTGGTGAGCAACCTTGTGTTAGGATGTTAACGGGACAGGCGCGGGTCATCGTATAGACCATGATAGCAATAGTGTCAAGTATTTTTGGCAATTTTCTTGAGGGACTTGATCATTTTGTTTAGGCAACTCGGATAGCGTCATCAAGGGACTATGATCTTTTGTTTTGTTTTTGTTTTGCCAAAGTACTTGACATGCAACCATGGCCCATTTTTGAAGGCAACAAGTGGATTGAAACCCTAGGGGTGCAAGTGTGCATTGTGTTTATTTTTTCATGCATGTTTATCTTGGATTAGGTCAAGCTAGTTGTCGATTTTATTTTTGCATACAAACCCTAGGTCTAAACATGGCATAATTGAAAGTATTTAAAGGTGCGGGAATTTAAAGCCTACACTATTACAACATGATATAGGGAGGGGGTACAAATTTGAATTTGGGGTATTTGACAAGAAATTAAATTCTAAATTATTATAAACAAATCGAATGTATAGGTAATATTTAAATGTACAATAATTGAATAAAAATACAATAAATAAATGTTAAATAAAATGTATTATGCAAAAAGTTTTTATGTATGTAAAAAAAGTATTTTTTTAATATGTGTTGTACCCCAAAATTTTCCCTCCCATATTCTCCAAGAAATTGCCAAGTCATGCTTCAAAATTCCCCAAGGGTTGCACAGTTCAAGGGCCTCCTAAACAGTCAAAATTAGGGTTTTTGTTCTGATCAAGAAAATGAAGTTTCCAAGGGTCCAATCAAGTCTCACATGCCTACAAATATGGTCAAGCATCCTCATACCAAGTTTCAAGACTTTCAGCACAAAATTGCACAGTCAAAAACCCTAATTGCACTACAGTCAACTATAGGGGCAAAATGGTCATTTGGCAGTCAAAAGTTCAAATTTTTGGTCAACATCTCATTTTGAAGCCACAAACATCATTGGATCAATTCTTGATCATGATTCTCAAAGTATGGCTCAAAAATCATCAAGATGCAAAAGTTTCCTTATTTTGACAGCTGAAAAAGTCAACTGTAAATTGACCAGGGCATAACTTTCACATGGATTATCAGAAAAATTCCATCCAAAGCTCATTTTGAATAGAAAGACATTTCCTACAACTCATCTTCATACTTCAAGTCGAATAAATGCTCTCACAAAAAGTTATCAATTTCAACATTATAGGTCATTTTCAAAAGTCAACAAAAAGGGACTTTAAGTCAAAGGCCATAACTTGAGATTGATAAATCAAAATGACATGGGACCAAAGACATTGTTTAGAGGACTTCAAGACCTTTCTAAAATGTCCAAGAACATGATCAAAGCTTAAAAATTGAGCAAGATATGCATTGGAGAAGTTGGGAAATTTTTGTGAAATGGCCAAAATCATTTATCCTTGAAGTTTCATTTTTGACAAAAGGGGCCCACTTTTTCCACTTGAATTAACTTGGACATGCTTCCCACGTGTCCCACCTTTTATATCATATTTTTTAATTAATTTTTTCATTTTTTATTGATTTTATTGGATTTAATTAATTTTAAATCTTTTAAAAACAAAAGAAAATCAAAAAGCTTAATTAAATGGAATATTTGGCCTTAACTAACTTTGATTTATCATTATGCAACCTACCAAATTCGTGCAAAGGGCCAAAAGAGCAAGAATTCAAAAATGAGTCAAAAAAGGAAATTTGGTTATGGAGGTTTATGGAGAATCATGAAATTGAATGTGTTGCATTAAGAGGCCATAATTCCTTTTGATTCACATTGCCTAATGCTTATACAAGTGAGACAAAACGAAATTGGGACCTAAGCTACACCAGAACACAAAGAGCAAACTCATACTTTTGGCAAAAAATCTCAAAATTGAAAACACTTCTAGAGCCCGTTTCAACCTCTCATTCTCATCCAAACAGGTTACTGACACCTTAAGGAAACTATAGCCATCAAATTCAGACCTTCAAACGCCAAGAACAGGTATAACCAAGTCCAACTTTCCTTGAAATTTTTGGTATTCGCATTTCAATATTCATGCCATATTTATCATTTTTGATCATGGATTTGGACTAATATGATTGTTCTGAAGCTGTTAGCATGATTCAATTGGGTTTTCCAAGCCTGTGCACGATTTCACCATGAACAAAAGCTAGGGTTCCTGAAGCTTAAAATTAGGGCTTTAGTTATGTGAAAAAATTGGACTTTGACACCGGCATGAATGAAATCGTGGCAACATGAGGATTCCATTTTTGTTGTCGCGCTCAATTTATGTTTAGGCATGGCCTATTCGCTATTTTCAAATAGCTTGAGTTTTGGGGGGGTTCAAAACCCCCGCTATTTCATTTTCATTACAGGCACATTGGGGAAGATGACTGTGTGTCACGCTGTGAATGGCTGGTTTGAATCCAGCGCGCGCTTTTTTTTATTTTATAACACTAACATGTATTTTCTTTTATATTATTTGTTTCTTATATAATATACAAGGCGCGTTAAATGGCTCAGTGGCAGGCATAGGCGTTGGCAAACTACAGGACCTGGGTTCGAGCCCCAGGTCCCTCACTATTTCCATGTTATTTTTCATGTGATGTTTCCATGCAGTTTCAATGATTGAATACCATCATACGTCCCTCCATCAAGCCGTCCATTTGGTCAGTCTCATTCATCCAAGGGTTCAGATCTAAGGAACACGATGGGTCCTAGTCAAAGCTACCACACGTGGCCTGAAAAAGTCAACAAGGCCCCCAGTAATGGGCCAGAAATTGCTGGGCCAACCTCCAAATTAGGGGCTTCACCCCCTTAGGTTTTGCAATTTTCTTTACATTCTTTGTTTTTTTTTATTTTTTATATTCTTTTAATTATTGCCTTCTTTTAATTAATTAATATTTTCATGACATATAAAAAACACAAAAAAAAATCAGAAAAGATAAAAATAATAAATATTTTATTTTAGTGTTAATTTTGTAAATAAATCCCATAATTAATTTAGATTTAATTTTAGGTTGTTAATTTAATTCTTTTTCACAATAACCAAAAATAATAAAAATAGATCTTTAGCACTTTTTACCCTTTTTTTAATTAATTAAATATTTTTATTACAAGTATCATTAACCATTAATTTTGTAAATAAATTTTATAATTAATTTAGTTTTAATTCTAGGTTTTAACTTTAATGCATTTTCTTTAATAAATTAAAAACAATTAGAATTAGAATTATTTAACTTTTAATTAATTTAATTTTCTTTAATGTCATAAATACAAAAACATGAAAAAATAAGTTCTTTCTTTTTATTTTTTTTAATTATTGTGACAATTCTATTTTAATTCCTTCAAAGGGTCCAACGCCCTCGCATTCGATTATATTCTCTTTTCGCACGTTTTATTTATTTCTTGTTGTAAAATATAATGTATTTGCTCCAAAGCCCTGTAATAGTTAATTAAACATTTATTTTCTGCACTTTATTTTAAATCGGGTCTGGATTAATTTGGCGTTGTAGACCCGCGCCTTTGTAATAGCGTAGGACCTTTTATCTTTTTCCGCACTTTAAATTCCCGCACCTTTAACTGTTAAACAATAACATGAAAGAATGAATGCTCAAAAATAAAATCAAAACGTAGATCACCAATGCATGACAAGACAAACAATAAACTGAATATAACACACAAATCACACACCACCCCTAGGGTACGCCTCATTGTTGCCTTGCCTCGAAAGGTGATCGTCGAGTAGAGGATGTCTTAGTAAGTCCTCATGATCCGGGAACCTGGCATGAGGGTAGCTTCTAAGGTGTCTTCCCATTACTCCGGTGATCACACTGTTGCCTTGTCCCTCGAAACGTGGCCGTCGACTATAGGACGTCTTAGTGAGTCCTTATGTCCCATTGATCTGGTTGCCTCAAAACAAGTTGCCTCAAAACAAGTTGCCTCGGAATAGTTGCCTCGGAATAAAAGATCAATGGCATAAGGGTAGCTTCTAAGGTGTCTTACCTTTGTTCGGTGACCACACTATCCCTACAATCGAATTGACCCGAACGCCTCCAACGGTGGTGCTACCTACCTCTCAATGGTGGGATGGCACTACTTTAAGGACATTTACACAGACTAATTCCTTAGGGTAGGTAGATAACTCGTAGATACTTGCTCTAATTCAAAACAAATCAAAAACTTCTTTTCACACCGACACTTTGCAAAAAGCTTTCAAAAACAACTTTTCAAACACTCTTGAGGACTGATACAAGAGTCGAACTGAAATTTTCAAAGAAACTTTTTTCAAAACCCACTCACACTTGAAAAGCAAACAAACATTTTGAAAACACAATGAGCAAGTATCTAAGAGCCCGTGGATAACCACGGATAGAAAGGGTGCTAACACCTTCCCTTTCTATAAATCTACCTCCCGAACCGAGAACTAATCTCAATAAGGAATTTTTCTGTGCTTTTGTCCTTTCCATATTGGAGAAAATAAAAGACGGTGGCGACTCTTGCTTACCGCGACATTTCGCGAACCAGCGTTAAACAGTCAGTTCCAGATCCACCGATCACAGAACTGGCGACTCTGCTGGGGATACTTTTAAAGTGAGGTGTACCTTAGGACTAAGATCACTGTGTTTTCAATTGCTTTGATTTGTTTGCTTTAAATTGTGGGACTGTCTTGGGAGTTCTATAGATCCTAACCCGGATCTGGGGATACCTTCTTAGAAAGTAGCAACAAGGCTGTGAGGGAACCGTGCGGGGTATACCGACATGGTTGAAGCAGTCTGCTACGTTGATGTGGCACTTTGGTGTGTACCGGTAACCCTTGAGTCAATCAAGGAGAGTACGGGGCCTCCGCGTGGTGTCGTGAAGCATCAACAGACCTTAGGAACCTTAATTGAACCATCTTGGCCTCTTTAGGGTAGTGAGATAACTACTTTGGTGTACTCCGAAGTCGGTTGATACTCGATACTACACTCAATTGAGGGTTGTTTTCTTGGGATATTTTGATCGCCAGTCAGTGGCTAAATCGAAACGATGAACAATGAAAGCAATCCAATGATACTGAGATCCTTAGAACCCGGTTACTTTGATAGGACAGGTTTGAGCCCACCAACTTCAAGAGGGTAATACCCAGACCCCATGCTGGCCTAAACTCTAAGGGCTTGTCTTGTGTGACTTGTGTGCCTTACATGTTTGCCTTTGTAAATATTTGTGGTGTGTTTAATCATAGCATCATAACATCATACAGCATCATATGCATCCACTAACCATTTCAGGGGTTCGAATCTTCATCTTTGTTCTTGTTTTGTAGGACATGGAAACTATCCGCAGAAAGACAATTCAGATCAACCTTATAAGGGTCCCTCCTCAGCTCAAGGAGCTTACATCCAGGATTCCCGAGAACTCGTCATTCAGTGAAAGGCATTGTAGACTCATCAGCCTGGTCAATACCAATATTGAGGAAGAGATGGTAAAGGTCCTTTTCCAATTCTTTGACCCTCTGCATCACTGTTTTACTTTCCCGGATTATCAGCTGGTGCCTACTTTAGAAGAGTTTTCCCAGCTTCTGAAGATCCCCATTCTCAATCAACTACCCTACAACGGTACGGAAAGGGAACCAAAACTTGAAGAAGTAGCTAAAGCATTATGCCTACAACCATCTGACATCAGGGGGCATAGGGAAGCCAGAAATGGTATCAAAGGATTCTTGGCAAAGTTTCTGTTTGAGAAGGCCCAAGAGTGTTGGAATTCCCTTGACCTACAAGCCTTTGAAGAAGTTGTAGCCCTCCTTGTCTATGGGTTGGTGTTATTCCCTAAACCAGATCAGCTTATAGATATCAGTGTTGTCAAGGTCTTCATGTCCAGGAATCCTATACCTACGTTGCTGGAGGACATCCTTCACTCATGTTACACTCGAACCATGAGAAAAAGGGGTGTTCTTATGTGCTGCACTCCCCTCCTGGGAAGGTGGTTTATTTCGCACCTTCCACAATCAGTTTTGAAGAACGAGCGAGGTTTGAGGTGGTCACAACGGTTGATGACTCTTACACATGCAGATATACATTGGTGTTCTCGGTCCAGAGAGGATGTCACTATCATTGATCGTTGTGGGGAGTACCCTAATGTTCCTTTACTTGGAATTAGAGGAGGTATTACTTACAACCCGTGCCTGGCTTGGAGACAGTTTGGTTATGCTCGGAAAGATGGCCCTCATGAGATGTTAATTCCTGACATAGTTTTTTACTTCGACAATGATGCGCAAGGACTTCGCCAGAAATTTATCAGAGCTTGGAGGAGGCCCAGCAAAATAGACAGCAAGACCCTGGGGCACAGGAACTCCATCCCATTGGAGCCTTATCTCAAATGGGTACGAGCCCGCTCCCAGAAGCTGGTGATGCCATATCCTCATGTTCTCCCCGTGATCAAAGAGCCAGGCTTGGAAGGAGAAGTGTCCTACACCATTCAACATCCTGACATGCCCACATCCTGGGAAGAGATGCAGAAGAGTTGGATCCAGCTTAAGGAAGAACGGAATTCTCTGGAGACCAGTCTACATGCCAGTGAGAAGAAGGTCCTGGAGCTCACCCACCTACTGCACGAGGAAAGGAATCTCAATACCTATATTGCTCCGAAGAGGATGCGTAGTGTCTTTTGGGACTGATCTGCTTTGTAATGTTTGCCCATGAGGCTTGAATGTACTGAACAATATTTCCTTAATGATAACGTGTGTTCCTTTTTGTCTGCAAAAAATTTAAATTTTCGAACCCTTGAATGCATTGCATAAACACATATCATTCATCATGCGCATCACAGGTACTCTTCTTTTCAGGTTGCTTACTGTTCTTCGCTGTTTATTTCAGCATCATGAACCCTGAATCATCTACCGAGACGTCTATCAAGGCCCTTCAGGCGCAGAACGCCCAATTTCAGGAGCTGATCATGGGTTTGGCTCAAGGTCAAAAAGAGCTGAAGGCTATGCTTCTGAAGAAGAATAAGAAGAAGAAGAGGACTGTGCTATTTAACACTGGGCGCAGACTCGGGAACACCTTGCAAAATGAGGCTGAGAGGACTACTCCATCTGTGGGGGAAGGTAGTCACCAAGAAAGGGAGGTCCCTAGTCCCGTGGTCTCTGATACTGAAACAGACTTCAACGACGAACAGTACCCTCCTGCTGAAGACCGGTACAAGCAGCTGGAGGACAGATTAAAAGCTATGGAAATTCAGCGTGTGCCTGTACTGGATTTCGGAGACTTGGGGTTATCTACTGGGGTGGTGATTCCACACAAATTCAAGGCACCTGCCTTTGTGAAGTATGACGGGGCTTCCTGTCCCAAGATGCACCTCTGTTCTTATGTAAGGAAGATCCAACCTTACACAGCAGACAGAAACTTATGGATCCACTTCTTCCAGGAGAGTCTTTCAGGGACTCACCTCGAATGGTTCTATCAGCTGGATGGGACCAATATTCGTAACTGGGAGGATCTGGCCACTGCTTTTTACAAGCAGTATCAATATAATTCCGACCTCGCTCCTACGCGTACCCAACTCCAGGGTATGTCGCTAGGGTCGGGTGAAGGTTTTAAGGAGTACACACAGAAATGGAGAGATCTGGCTGGCAGGGTGCAGCCACCATTGACGGACCGGGAGCTGGTGGATATGTTTTTGGGGACCCTATCTGGTCCATTTTTCAATCATCTCATTGGTAATTCCTCTGTTGGGTTTACTGATCTGATCCTGACTGGTGAAAGGATCGAGGCCGGTATAAAATCGGGGAAGATACAGAAGGTTGCCTCCTCCAATGCTGAAAAGAAACCCTTCAAAAAGGAGGCTAGTGCTGTATATAGCTCCCGGAGACCAGAGAGATCTGAGCGCCGCCAATCTGTCAGTGCGGTAATGATTGCTAAGCCTGCTGCCGCTCCTCGGCCAACCAATCCTCAAAGGGCTGAAAGACCCCGGAGGGAATTCACCCGTTTGAGTATGACTTTGTCGCAGATCTTACCACAGTTTCTCTCAACCAACTTAGTGACCGTCAGAGAGGCTCCGAAGTTTCCAAATACTGCATCTCCTAAGTACAACCCAAATGCTCGCTGTGCTTACCATTCTGATAGCCCGGGGCATTCCACTGATGACTGTTGGGCATTAAGGAGCAAACTGCAGGACCTTATTGACGCCAAGGAGGTACAGTTTGAGGCATCTAAGAAGCCTAATGTAGTGACAGCTCCCCTGCCTGCTCACGGAGTGAATGCTATTGGGGACGAAGAGGAAGTGGATGAAGCTGAGTTCGATAGCTGGATTTACCCGGCAACCAACAGTGGACCTAGCAATTGGAGTGCGAAGGACAATCTACCTGTTTCTCTTGTTACTAAGTAATGAATTCTTATGTTTTTGGTATCTGTAATAAACAATTGATCGAACTCTATGGCCCGGTGTCTTACCCGAGGCACCGTGGTTTTATTTGTGAGGGCATATAAATTGTCATTTCATATATCATAAATGAAAATCTTGGACGTTTTCTTGCATTTCAAATCTTATGCTCCTTTTCTGTCTTTCCTTCCTTTACATTTCTTAAAACAGCTGTATTTACACACACACTCACTCATACAGGTTTCAATCCACTCTGGATCTCACTAGTAACGACTCTGCTACTGCTAGTTATGACTTCGAAAATCCGATCAACTTAGCCGAAGACGAAGGTGAAGATGATTGCGAAGTGCCTGGCGAACTTGCAAGACTGTTACTTCAAGAAGAGAGGGCAATTCAACCACATGAAGAGCCAGTGGAGACAATAAATCTGGGTACTGAGACCGACCGTAAGGAAGTCAAGATTGGCGCCAACCTAGAGCTCAGCGTGAAGCAACGGTTGACCCAGATGTTACAGGATTATGTGGAGATCTTTGCTTGGTCCTATGAAGACATGCCCGGGTTGGATACCGACATTGTAGTCCATCATTTGCCTACCAAAGAAGACTGCCCTCCGGTTAAGCAAAAGGTCCGCCGCATGCGTCCAGAGATGTCTGAGAAGATCAAAGCCGAGGTTATGAAACAGTTTGACACCGGTTTTCTTGCAGTGACTTCTTACCCTCAGTGGGTTGCTAATGTGGTGCCGGTACCAAAGAAAGACGGTAAGGTCAGAATGTGTGTCGACTACAGGGACCTGAACAGGGCCAGCCCCAAAGACGACTTCCCTTTACCTCACATTGATGTCCTTGTTGATAATACAGCTCAACACAAGGTATTCTCTTTCATGGATGGCTTTTCAGGTTACAATCAGATCAAGATGGCACCTGAAGACATGGAAAAGACTACATTTGTTACTCAGTGGGGCACCTTCTGCTATAAGGTCATGCCTTTTGGACTAAAGAACGCTGGGGCAACCTACCAACGTGCCATGGTCGCTTTATTTCATGACATGATCCATCATGAGATAGAAGTGTATGTTGACGACATGATCGCAAGGTCCCAGACTGAGGAAGAACACCTTGATCATCTGCAGAAACTGTTTGACCGTCTGAAATTGTACAAACTGAGGTTAAACCCGAACAAGTGCACCTTCGGGGTAAGATCTGGGAAGTTGCTAGGCTTCGTTGTAAGTGATAAGGGTATTCAAGTGGACCCTGCCAAGGTTAAAGCTATTCAAGAGATGCCAATTCCTAAAACAGAGAAAGAGGTCAGAGGCTTTTTAGGGCGCCTGAATTACATTGCTCGATTCATCTCGCACCTGACTGCTACCTGTAAGCCAATCTTCAAGCTGCTGAAGAAAGATCAGGTAGTACGTTGGAATGATGAATGTCAGGCCGCATTTGACAGAATTAAAGAGTATCTCCAAGAACCACCCATCCTTATGCCACCGGTTGAAGGGAGACCTCTAATATTATATCTGACAGTGCTTGATAACTCAATGGGGTGTGTGCTGGGGCAGCATGACGAGTCTGGCCGAAAAGAGCATGCCATTTATTACCTTAGCAAAAAGTTTACCGACTGTGAGACCCGGTACTCACTGCTCGAGAAAACTTGCTGCGATTTGGTATGGGCTGCTCGCCGGCTGAGACAGTATATGCTGACTCACACTACTCTATTGATCTCAAAGATGGATCCTATAAAGTACATATTCGAAAAGCCTGCTCTGTCTGGGAGGATTGCAAGATGGCAAATGATCTTGACGGAATACGACATTCAGTACACAACCCAGAAAGCCATCAAGGGAAGTGTGTTGGCAGACCACTTGGCACATCAGGCCGTAGATGACTATCAATCAATGAACTTCGAGTTTCCAGATGAAAGCATCATGATAGTAACTGATTGTGAAGTACCTGGACCGGATGAAGGACCTGAGGAAGGATCCCGATGGTCTATGCACTTTGACGGAGCCTCCAATGCTTTGGGTAATGGTATCGGCGCTGTGATCATATCCCCTCAAGGCACTCATACTCCACTCACTGCCCGGCTATGTTTCAACTGCACCAAAAACATGGCGGAGTATGAGGCGTGCATCATGGGACTCAAAGCTGCAGTTGACTTAAGGATCAAGTTTCTGAGTGTCTTCGGAGATTCCGCTCTCGTGATCAACCAGATCAAAGGCGAGTGGGATACGAAACATCCGAATCTTATTCCTTACAGAGAATGTGTGTTGACCTTGATCCCCCACTTCACAGAAATAACCTTTGAACACTTTCCGAGGGAAGAGAATCAGTTGGCGGACGCGTTAGCTACAATGTCTTCTATGTTCAAGGTTAAGTGGGACAATGAGGCTCCCCGGGTCATCATCTGGAAACTGGACGAACCGGCATACTGTTGTGATCTTGAGACTGAATTAGTGACTGGGAAGCCTTGGTACTATGAGGTGAAGAGATATTTGGAAGCTCAGGAATACCCTGAAGGTGCATCTGTCAATGATAAAAAGTTTCTGAGAAGGTTCGCAGCGAAGTTCTTCCTTAGCAACGGCATCTTGTACAAGCGAAACCATGATTCAACCTTACTGCGTTGTGTGGATAAGACTGAAGCAGAAAGGATCATGGAAGAGCTGCATGAAGGGACCTTTGGTACACATTCCAGTGGGCACACTATGGCGAAGAAGATCCTTCGGGCAGGATATTACTGGTCCACAATGGAAGCTGACTGTTACCAACATTCCAGGACATGCCATAAGTGCCAGATTTATGCAGACAAGGTGCATGTTCCTCCAGTTCCCCTGAATGTTCTGACCGCACCTTGGCCTTTTGCAATGTGGGGCATTGACATGATTGGTGAGATCAGACCTACGGCATCTAACGGGCATCGCTTCATCCTTGTAGCGATTGATTACTTTACAAAATGGGTCGAAGCAGCATCCTATGCTACGGTAACCAAGACTGTTGTGGCACGGTTCATTCGGCATAACCTGATCTGTCGATACGGCGTCCCTGAGAGAATTATTACAGATAATGGTACCAATCTGAATAACAAGATGATCACTGAGCTCTGCGAACAGTTCAAAATACAGCACCACAATTCTTCTCCTTACAGACCGAAGATGAATGGGGCTGTAGAAGCAGCAAATAAAAATATCAAGAAAATCGTGCAGAAGATGACAATGACCTATAAAGATTGGCACGAGATGTTACCGTTCGGTCTACATGGGTACCGTACCTCAGCTAGGACGTCAACCGGGGCAACTCCTTTCTCTTTGGTTTATGGTATGGAGGCAGTCTTACCGATCGAAGTGCAAATACCCTCTCTCTGGATAATGAAGGATGCAAATCTGAATGAGGATGATTGGATCCAGACACGACTTGATCAGCTCAACCTTATTGATGAAAAGAGACTTGATGCTATCTGTCATGGTCAGACGTATCAGAAACGGATGATCAGGGCATTTAACAAAAAGGTCAGACCACAGGAATATCAAGTTGGGGATCTGGTAATCAAGCGAATCATCCTTCCTCAGAGTGATCCAAGGGGCAAATGGACCCCTACGTATGAAGGGCCATTTGTGGTTAAACGTGTGTTCTCAGGAGGAGCCATGATTCTAACCAACATGGATGGTGACGACCTTCCTCACCCCGCCAATGCAGACATAGTAAAAAGATACTACGCATGAAAAAAGACCCGCTAGGCTGACACGCCTAGGCAAAAATTAGGGCTTCCCGGCGAACCAAAAGGGTTCGGGCAAAATGAAGGGATGAAAATAAAAAAATCTGTACACCCGGCAAGTCGAAAACCTGAAAAGGCGGCTTGGGCAAAAATGGGTATCCCGGTGGACTGAAAACCCGAAAGGGCGGTCCAGGCAAAAGTTAGGGATAAAAGCGTAATACTATGTCTCATTGATCACTTTGCATCCAGAATCCGGCATCTACATCAAGCTCAGACGGCATCGATCAGTCAGCTTCATCTTCGTTTAGGTCATCAAGTGATGAGACGCTCAGAGTTATAAAGGCAATAGCAGAGTTGAAACCCAGTGGGATCATTCGCTTCACACAGCTGTTTTATTTTCTTTTGTACAAATTTGTATAAACTCTTTTGTTCGGCGGCGTTCTCTTACTAGGACGTCAGCCTCTTGTACACAAAACGCCTATTTACGGGCCACTCAAAAATCAATACAAATATACTTTTCAGTTAAAAAGTGCCAATTGTTTTTCTTTTTCTGTTTTGTTTTGCGAAGAACGTCCAAGGTTCAATTTCTGATATATGCATTGACAATAACTTGCTAACTCATGAATATTTGCATACGAAACAAAGGATTAATTACAGGTAACATTAGAAACAGGGGCAATAAAGAGTTGCCTAAGCAATCTAATTGTTCTATCCTCCAAGGTACCAAGGTAGGTTCAGCTAAAGAACATAACCAGATATCCTAATTCCCCAGAGAGTAAGCAGCCAGTACACTCTTCTTCAAGCAAAGTTATCAACCTTAAGGAAGCTGAGTGTCCTCCAGCAGATATCAACATTCCCCAGCAGCATATATATCCTTAACAAGCATCCCCGACAGTCTTGGTCTAAAGATTGTTCCCCGGCGGTATACCAAACATCCAAAGGAATCACTTCCCATACAGCCCAAACTTCCCCAGGAGAGTCCAATCTAGTTCCCAAAGAAAGTTGGAATTCATCTCCCCAAGCAGTAAGCTTATCCCCAGTAGATTCTTGAAGCTTATCCTCGCAGAGCACGAACACGTCGTCCGGCTTTATTCAAAAGGTTATTTCCCTACCAGGATATAACTGGGTTATCCTCAGCCAAAAGCCATGGAAAGGTCGTCGTCAACGCAGTCTTCTTACCCTCAGCGAAGTCTATCGACACTTCCAACACAGCAAAGATATCCCCAGCAAATTACCATCAACAATTCAGCAAAGTATCTCTCTCCCCACAGAGTATTGTTCCCCAGCAAGATCGCTAGAGTACTTTTCTCCCCGCAGAATTATTCCATTCGCCAAGTTTATTCCCCAACAGAGTTATCTTCTCCTACCGGTATTCTTGCAGCTATCATCCCCAGCGGAGGCGAAATCTATTCTTCAACATCAGCCCAGGATATGACTTCCCGGCACCCGTCAAGGATTTACTTTCCTAGACAAAAACATTCATAAACATCACATACATCATTATAGCATGCATAGACGCATCATATCTTACAAATCTCATTTATGTTGAGAACATCATTGCTTGGTCCATATCATGCATTGCATATGACTGACTTTTACCTTTCAGGAAAGATTCAGCCAAATTCTCAATCATATTTCAAGACATTCCAAGACCTTATCTGGTTCAGTTAATCGACTCCAAAGATTTCTTATCCAGTCCAAGGCCTTCTCTAGTCCAGCTAAATCGACCCCAAACAGATTTTCTGACGAAGACTCAGTAGAAGTTATCAAAGGTTTTTCTCAAACGTCCGCTTTTGAGATTATAATTTCCTATGGTTCTCTCCCGGCGTTGCGGAGATGATAATTCCATTCCAGGTTTTTCTCAAACGTCCGCTTTTGAGATTATAATTTCCTATGGTTCTCTCCCGACGTTGCGGAGACGATAATTCCATCCCAGGTTTTTCTCAAACGTCCGCTGTTGAGATTATAATTTCCTATGGTTCTCTCCCCAATGCTGTGGAGATGATAATTCCAACCCAGGTTTTACTCAAACGTCCGCTGTTGAGATTATAATTTCCTATGGTTCTCTCTCCAATCCTGCGGAGACGATAATTCCCACCAAGATTTTCTCAACGATTGCTGCTGAGGTTAAAGTCACCCAAGGTTCTCTCACCGTTCATGCTGAGGTAGTAACCACCCCTGGTTCATTCATCATCTGTTGAAGCTCCAGATCCAGCTCCTCTAACTATTCAGGACACATCTATGCAAAGCATCTGAAAACCAGCTCCTGCAACATGTCAGGTACTCTTTTTTCTTTTGCAGGTATGCAAGTTCTCGCTAAGGAATCTCTTATGCGATTGACATCCAGATGGCATCTATAAGCCCATTCACCCTCCAGCATCTCTTAGCATGGCATCCATAAGCCCATCATCCTATCCATCAATCTCCAAATGGCATCTATAAGCCCATTCCCATCATCACATTGCTGCTATGTGAGTGCAAATTTCTGGGCACTCTAGTGTTCAATCATCTTCTACCCTCGGATTACGAAAGGCACGTAGGCCAATCTGCATCCTCAGGTCTAAGAAGATTGAACAGGGGAAACTGTTGTACCCCAAAATTTTCCCTCCCATATTCTCCAAGAAATTGCCAAGTCATGCTTCAAAATTCCCCAAGGGTTGCACAGTTCAAGGGCCTCCTAAACAGTCAAAATTAGGGTTTTTGTTCTGATCAAGAAAATGAAGTTTCCAAGGGTCCTATCAAGTCTCACATGCCTACAAATATGGTCAAGCATCCTCATACCAAGTTTCAAGACTTTCAGCACAAAATTGCACAGTCAAAAACCCTAATTGCACTACAGTCAACTATAGGGGCAAAATGGTCATTTGGCAGTCAAAAGTTCAAATTTTTGGTCAACATCTCATTTTGAAGCCCCAAACATCATTGGATCAATGCTTGATCATGATTCTCAAAGTATGGCTCAAAAATCATCAAGATGCAAAAGTTTCCTTATTTGGACAGCTGAAAAAGTCAACTGTAAATTGACCAGGGCATAACTTTCACATGGATTATCAGAAAAATTCCATCCAAAGCTCATTTTGAAGAGAAAGACATTTCCTACAACTCATCTTCATACTTCAAGTCCAAGAAATTCTCTCACAAAAAGTTATCAATTTCAACATTATAGGTCATTTTCAAAAGTCAACAAAAAGGGACTTTAAGTCAATGGCCATAACTTGAGATTGATAAATCAAAATGACATGGGACCAAATACATTGTTTAGAGGACTTCAAGACCTTTCTAAAATGTCCAATAACATGATCAAAGCTTAAAAATTGAGCAAAATATGCATTGGAGAAGTTGGGAAATTTTTGTGAAATGGCCAAAATCATTTATCCTTGAAGTTTCATTTTTGACAAAAGGGGCCCACTTTTTCCACTTGAATTAACTTGGCCATGCTTACCACGTGTCCCACCTTTTATTTCATATTTTTTAATTAATTTTTTCATTTTTTATTGATTTTATTGGATTTAATTAATTTTAAATCTTTTAAAATCAAAAGAAAATCAAAAAGCTTAATTAAATGGAATATTTGGCCTTAACTAACTTTGATTTATCATTATGCAACCTACCAAATTCGTGCAAAGGGCCAAAAGAGCAAGAATTCAAAAATGAGTCAAAAAAGGAAATTTGGTTATGGAGGTTTATGGAGAATCATGAAATTGAATGTGTTGCATTAAGAGGCCATAATTCCTTTTGATTCACATTGCCTAATGCTTATACAAGTGAGACAAAACGAAATTGGGACCTAAGCTACACCAGAACACAAAGAGCAAACTCATACTTTTGGCAAAAAATCTCAAAATTGAAAACACTTCTAGAGCCCGTTTCAACCTCTCATTCTCATCCAAACAGGTTACTGACACCTTAAGGAAACTATAGCCATCAAATTCAGACCTTCAAACGCCAAGAACAGGTATAACCAAGTCCAACTTTCCTTGAAATTTTTGGTATTCGCATTTCAATATTCATGCCATATTTATCATTTTTGATCATGGATTTGGACTAATATGATTGTTCTGAAGCTGTTAGCATGATTCAATTGGGTTTTCCAAGCCTGTGCACGATTTCACCATGAACAAAAGCTAGGGTTCCTGAAGCTTAAAATTAGGGCTTTAGTTATGTGAAAAAATTGGACTTTGACACCGGCATGAATGAAATCGTGGCAACATGAGGATTCCATTTTTGTTGTCGCGCTCAATTTATGTTTAGGCATGGCCTATTCGCTATTTTCAAATAGCTTGAGTTTTGGGGGGGTTCAAAACCCCCGCTATTTCATTTTCATTACAGGCACATTGGGGAAGATGACTGTGTGTCACGCTGTGAATGGCTGGTTTGAATCCAGCGCGCGCTTTTTTTTATTTTATAACACTAACATGTATTTTCTTTTATATTATTTGTTTCTTATATAATATACAAGGCGCGTTAAATGGCTCAGTGGCAGGCATAGGCGTTGGCAAACTACAGGACCTGGGTTCGAGCCCCAGGTCCCTCACTATTTCCATGTTATTTTTCATGTGATGTTTCCATGCAGTTTCAATGATTGAATACCATCATACGTCCCTCCATCAAGCCGTCCATTTGGTCAGTCTCATTCATCCAAGGGTTCAGATCTAAGGAACACGATGGGTCCTAGTCAAAGCTACCACACGTGGCCTGAAAAAGTCAACAAGGCCCCCAGTAATGGGCCAGAAATTGCTGGGCCAACCTCCAAATTAGGGGCTTCACCCCCTTAGGTTTTGCAATTTTCTTTACATTCTTTATTTTTTTTTATTTTTTATATTCTTTTAATTATTGCCTTCTTTTAATTAATTAATATTTTCATGACATATAAAAAACACAAAAAAAAATCAGAAAAGATAAAAATAATAAATATTTTATTTTAGTGTTAATTTTGTAAATAAATCCCATAATTAATTTAGATTTAATTTTAGGTTGTTAATTTAATTCTTTTTCACAATAACCAAAAATAATAAAAATAGATCTTTAGCACTTTTTACCCTTTTTTTAATTAATTAAATATTTTTATTACAAGTATCATTAACCATTAATTTTGTAAATAAATTTTATAATTAATTTAGTTTTAATTCTAGGTTTTAACTTTAATGCATTTTCTTTAATAAATTAAAAACAATTAGAATTAGAATTATTTAACTTTTAATTAATTTAATTTTCTTTAATGTCATAAATACAAAAACATGAAAAAATAAGTTCTTTCTTTTTATTTTTTTTAATTATTGTGACAATTCTATTTTAATTCCTTCAAAGGGTCCAACGCCCTCGCATTCGATTATATTCTCTTTTCGCACGTTTTATTTATTTCTTGTTGTAAAATATAATGTATTTGCTCCAAAGCCCTGTAATAGTTAATTAAACATTTATTTTCTGCACTTTATTTTAAATCGGGTCTGGATTAATTTGGCGTTGTAGACCCGCGCCTTTGTAATAGCGTAGGACCTTTTATCTTTTTCCGCACTTTAAATTCCCGCACCTTTAACTGTTAAACAATAACATGAAAGAATGAATGCTCAAAAATAAAATCAAAACGTAGATCACCAATGCATGACAAGACAAACAATAAACTGAATATAACACACAAATCACACACCACCCCTAGGGTACGCCTCATTGTTGCCTTGCCTCGAAAGGTGATCGTCGAGTAGAGGATGTCTTAGTAAGTCCTCATGATCCGGGAACCTGGCATGAGGGTAGCTTCTAAGGTGTCTTCCCATTACTCCGGTGATCACACTGTTGCCTTGTCCCTCGAAACGTGGCCGTCGACTATAGGACGTCTTAGTGAGTCCTTATGTCCCATTGATCTGGTTGCCTCAAAACAAGTTGCCTCAAAACAAGTTGCCTCGGAATAGTTGCCTCGGAATAAAAGATCAATGGCATAAGGGTAGCTTCTAAGGTGTCTTACCTTTGTTCGGTGACCACACTATCCCTACAATCGAATTGACCCGAACGCCTCCAACGGTGGTGCTACCTACCTCTCAATGGTGGGATGGCACTACTTTAAGGACATTTACACAGACTAATTCCTTAGGGTAGGTAGATAACTCGTAGATACTTGCTCTAATTCAAAACAAATCAAAAACTTCTTTTCACACCGACACTTTGCAAAAAGCTTTCAAAAACAACTTTTCAAACACTCTTGAGGACTGATACAAGAGTCGAACTGAAATTTTCAAAGAAACTTTTTTCAAAACCCACTCACACTTGAAAAGCAAACAAACATTTTGAAAACACAATGAGCAAGTATCTAAGAGCCCGTGGATAACCACGGATAGAAAGGGTGCTAACACCTTCCCTTTCTATAAATCTACCTCCCGAACCGAGAACTAATCTCAATAAGGAATTTTTCTGTGCTTTTGTCCTTTCCATATTGGAGAAAATAAAAGACGGTGGCGACTCTTGCTTACCGCGACATTTCGCGAACCAGCGTTAAACAGTCAGTTCCAGATCCACCGATCACAATATGAAATGTAAATAATAATAAAAAAGGTCAATTTTAATTATTTTGTTATTTAGGGCAAAAACCCTAATTTTAAAATAAATGGTATTATTTATTAATTATATACAATAATATATTAATTTGTACAAAAAAATAAAAGTATATTGTAAAAATGATATTTTTAGTGTAAAATATTAATAAAAATGAAAGTGTATTATTTTTGTATTTTTTGACCTAATTATTTTAATAAAATAAAGTATATAAGTACATATATGGATATTAAATATATAAAAAATAAAAATTAATTATTTACAAAATGTGTATTTTCAAGAAAATGTTTTTAAATATAAATAAAATGATAAATGAAAATGAACATATTTTTTTACATTATTCTTTAAGTTTTAATAAAAGAAAATAAATTATTTACATATTTATACTAGTAAAATAAAAATAAATATCAAATAAATATGAAAAAAATATAAAAAATAATTTTTTTGGCATTTTTCATATTTGGACAAAAAATAATAAAATCAGAATAAAAAATAAAAATATCAAAATGACAAATATTCAAATAAATGGGCCAGGGGTGTAAACTGAAAAATCGGGTGTTAGAAGCAAAAATGACCAGGCCCAGCCCAATCAGACTTCATCTTCTTCCTTGGTTCACAAAAACGCGCGTTCTGTACATCAACTGCTATCTCCTGATTCTTTGATTTTTTGACAAAACTCATAACATGAAACTTGTAGAGCATCAAACAACGAATCTAACCATATAAAAAACTTAAGCTAACTCTCAAAGACCAGAGAGAATTTCTCTGGCCCTAATTTCTAACTTAGTTTTTTCAGAAAGTTCATGGATGAAATTCTCCTAGCACGATCAATGTAAATGAAAAATAAGCATATGTATGGCTTCAGGGCTATGAGTACAACATATTTCATTCACAAACCTAAGCCTAACTATTCCTAAATAGAGAGATAGAAGTTCATGAAATACCTGTTTCAGTTGACTTCGAGCTGGCCAATGCAGCAACTTCCAAGAGTGTGTGAGGTTCTTTTGAGCTTGCCTGATGTCCAATGAAGCTTTCCCAATGCCTGGCTTGTTTTGAAGTAGCCTGAATCGTGCTACAGAACTCAACCTGCAAAGCTTTGAAACAAAAATGGCAATGTGTGTTAAGGGTGTTACAGCTAGCAATGGATGATCTGGATAGCTTAGATATGTTTGTTGGAAGGTGTTTGAAGTATCTTTGGACAAAACGCACGATGGAATTTGGTTATGGCTTGAAGTTTGCAGAACTGGCCCTGTTTTGCAAGAAAATGGGGAATTTGTGCACTAGGAGTTTTGAGAGGCAAAAGGGTCGTGTTTCTGGCTTGTTAGGAGGTATCAAACTTGTTTTCAATGTTTGTGTAAGTTGGTTTTAACAAATGTGAGAAATTGCTTCTGTTTTGCATGTTTTCTTCTACTTGAAGCAAAAGAGTGGAAGTGATGTTATAGCTTTGTACAGGCCCTCCTATCACCCTGCACACAACACTCTTGGCCCCTCTAATTCATGGATTTGGTTTGCAGTATCAGATTTTGTTCAAGGCTCAAGGCTTAGTGTTTTGACATAAAGTAACCTTTTGCAAAAATGGCAATATACCTTTTACCATTTAGGGCTTAATCTTGTATGCAATGTCCAAATGACCAAGATAATACCTTAGATCAATGGTTATGCATTAAATTATGAAGTACAAACTAGTTTTGAGGCCTGCAAGCTTGTACCAAGCATGCTGATTTGAAAATGCAAGTTTGTATGAACATGTATTGGCCATGGATCAAAGTGTGTTTTTGCCAATTTCAAGCATTCGATTCTCTCTAACCACAAGGGTTTTTAAGGAGTTCTTGGACAATTTGGAAATATTGCAACATGTACTATAATCCATATTTGAAATGCAACTTGAAACTCCAAGTGGAACTATGTGAAAAATGGCCAAGAAGATGGGTCAAAATCCTGCCTAAACTAGGGCAAAATTTCTCTAAGTTAAAAGTTTTAGGTACCCTTGTTCCAAAAATCATAACATGAGATACAAGCCTCCTTTGAGAAAACTTTGTGAATAAATGTTGTATACTTTGTGATGTACTACAACTTTCATGTTGCAAGTTTTGTTTGAATCCATTTGCATCTTGGTGAAAAAATGGGACAAAGTTAGGAAAAAATAAGAAACTTTCATAACTTAGAAAATTTCTAAGTTATGAAAATTTTCCATTTTAAACCCTAATTTGCATTTTTGGGTTTCTTGATGAACAAGTTTCATAATTTTACATGTCTTGGTGAAAAATGACTCTTGGCACTTGATTTTGACCAAAAAGTCAAAGTTTGACTTTTCAGTGTACAGTCAAATTTTGATCAGTTGACTGAAAAATTCATATATCAATCCTATGAAATTGAGATCTTTTGAACTTTTTGAATGGGTCAAGACAATTTCATTGATTCCTCGAGTCCATGCGTGAGCTTAATTTGCCATTGTCTAGGTCAAACAGACAAAAATTGCCTTTGTGCAGTCAAAACCCTAAAAATGACCATGTTGCCCTTTTGGTGATCTAACCAAATTTCTTGTGGAATTGTGATCCAAACTTTATCAAATGGTTCATATGAGTTCATAATGTTGATGTGGGTCAAATTTCATGAGGTTTAACTGTCAATTGGCCACAGTTGACTTTTTCCCCAATACAGCTGATTTCTAGGTCAACTGTCCAATTGACTGGGCAAAAATTTGAATCAAGGCTTGAAACTTGGTATGGACAAACTTGTGAGTCCAACATGAAGTATGAAAGTCACTTTGGGAATTGTAGGTCAAAATATCCCTGTGCAAACTCAAACCCTAATTTAGGTCAACAGTGCAAGGCGGTGTCTTGAGCAGAGCAAACCCTAGCTTGATCTTGAGTTCCAAGAGTCTTGTGATGAGAAATGTTGATGAAATGAGAAGGAAAATTTTGGGGTACAACAGGTGGCTCTTGTAAATATTGCTTTATTATCTTGAAGCATGTCTTGCAATCATCATTCCACACCATTGTCTAGTCTTTTCAAAGTAATTTAAATATAGGCTCGTATGTAGCAGTTAGGTGCGATATGAACCTCGAAATGTAATTCAATCGTCCTAAGAAACCAAGAACCTTTTTTTCTATCCTTGGAGCTGGAATTTCTTGTATGGATTTCACCTTGTCGGGATCTACCTCAATACCATACTGACTTATAATAAAACCCAATAGCTTGTCTGACTTGACACCAAATGTACACTTGTTCGGATTCAACCTCAGTTTGAACTTTCGCATACGTTCGAATAACTTTTGTAAATGTACGATGTGATCCTCCTCTGTATGATACTTGTAAATAATATCATCTACGTATATGTAAACTTCTTTATGGATCATATCATGAAATAGTGTGACCATAGCCCATTGGTAAGTTGCCCCTGCATTCTTTAGATCGAAAGACATCAGCTTGTAACAATAAGTTCCCCAAGGAGTCATGAAAGTAGTCTTTTCCTTATCCTCGGGTGCCATTTTGATTTGATTATAACCTGAAAAACCATCCATGAATGAGAACACAGAATCTTGTTTTTGTATTATCCACCAAAATATCTATGTGAGGTAACAGGAAATCTTCTTTGGGACTTGCTTTGTTCAGATCCCAACAATCTATACATATGCGTACATTATCGTCCATTTTGGGTACTGGTACGATGTTAGCTATCCAAGGTGGATAATCTACCACCGCTAAGAACCCTGCATCAAATTGTTTAAGGACTTCTTCTCGAATCTGGCTAGACATATCTGGACGAGTTCTTCTGAGCTTCTGTCTAACTAGAGAACAACCTTTCATGAGAGGTAATCTATGCACCACAATATTTGTATCCAATCTGGGCATGTCTCTATAAGACCATACAAATATATCCAAATATTCATGTAACAAGTTGATCAGTCTTTCTTTGATGTTTTCATCCAATGTTGCCCCTAGCTTGATCTCTTTTGGATCCTCCTCTTGCCCAAGGTTAATGGTCTCAATAGATTCTTGGTATGGTTGAATATTATCATCTTTTTGCTACAATTCCCTCGCTAATTCTTCGGAGAGTTCAAGATCTCCATCATCTTCCTCTTCCTCTTGGTTGATAGGTGCATCGAAATTATATCAGATAGAAGCAGTAACGTTATCAGTGATTTTAGGCATGGATCTGCATATTTATCATGTTTTGGTGCAGTTTTAGTATGTGAGTTTGAAAATGCATATGAAGAAAAAGTATTGCCATTTTAAAATATAAGAGATAAATGCAAGAGAAAGACATGGATCTTAATTGAATGAAAATATAACTTTTATTAATTGCAAATATTATTTGAAGCAAATCGGGGGACCCTTACAAGCTACCTATATGCCTCGGGCTTGACATAGGTTCTTTCAAAAACAAGAAAAAATAATTTAGAAAGAAAAAGTCTTTGGAACCTCCACAACTGTCCAATTCTTGAGCTCTTCTCCTGGAGCACATTCACGGATGAAGTCATATGCTCTTTTGGTGTTTCTCTTGTTAGATATCATCTCCACCTATTCGCCATGCTATATTCCTTTGTCTATGAAGGTTTCCTAGATGGGAGAAAATTGTGCCTTGCCTTTCAGGGTAGCCTTTGATGATTCATATCCCAAACCAAAATGATTTTATTCTCACGTATCTCCCCAGGTTTACCCCATCCTTTTGAGGTACCATCCCTCCCTATTGCTTGTAAGTCTCTCCACGAAGTCACAATAGGTTTCTTGATTTTCTCCACCAGTATGATTACCATTGAAGCAACCTCTAAGACTTGAAATGGTGTTGCTATACAATATTCATCAGCACCGATATATCTGTAGGACTCAATGTGACTTACAAAGATATCCCCCTCACCTTTGATTATAACCAATCTTCCTTCAAGGAAGAACTTCAATTTTTTGGTGTAGAGTTAAAGTAACAACACCCGCTACATGAATCCAAGGTCGTCCGACCAAACATGTATATGCTGGTTCTATATCTATTACTTGAAAAGTGATATAAAACATGTGCGGACCAATCTTGAAAGGAAGGTCCACTTCTCTAAACACTGTACTTTGAGAACCATCAAAAGCTTTGACTATCATAGAACTTGGCCTTATAACAACATCACTTACGGTTAACTTCATCAAGCTAGATTTTGGCAACACATTGAGGGCAGAACTAGTATCGATGAGTACCCTGCATAGGCTTGTAGTACCTATCTAAATAGAAATGTGCAACACCTTGTTGTGAGCTCTGCCTTGTGGAGGAAACTCACTATCATTAAAACCTAGATATGATCCAGATGTAAGATTTGCTACAACATTGTTAAATTGATTAATTGTAATTTCTTTTACAACATGCGCAGAACTTAGAATCTTCATCAAAGAGTCTCGATGCGCTTCTGAATTGATGAGCAACGAGAGTATAGAAATCTTGGTCGGGGTTTGGTGAAGCTGATCCACCACCCTATAATCACTTCTCTTAATTATTTTCAAGAATTCTTCTGCCTCTTGGTCAGTAAAGTTCTTGTTAGGAGGTTCTTGACTTTGACTTACCTCCAACAAAACTTTTCCTTTATCCTTCACCAAAGCATTAATCTTATCTCTAACCACAACATTATTCTTCTTTTGTGGTTTGGGACCATAAATTCGACCACTGTGAGTCACGCCTCCTGTTCCTGCTATATTTGTGCTTGCAGGTCCTTGACTTATCGACGACTCACATTCCTACTTTAAACCATTTACATAGACAGTAGAATCATAACTCCATGGTATCACTTTATTACTTTCGTAAGGAGTGGGCGATGGCCCCCTAATCACCATTGTATTATTTGGAACCATTGGAATTTTCGGAGTCTGGCGTGGTATCATCACTGGTGCTTCTGTTGATTCTCCCCAAGGGATCACAAGAGTCTTCTTAGCAGGATTTGGCCCTTGGAAATTAATAACCAATGGCTTCTTTATTTTTCCATCGATTGCAGCTACATATTCTTCTTTAGGGTATTGCCTAAATTGGACTATCCCCTGATCCACCAATTTTTGTAATATCTTCTCAAAAGCTTCATTGTGTTCCAAGAGGAACCCACAATCAAATAAAAATTCTTTCAAAAGGTTTATCGGGGCCTTCACTTGTCCGACTGGCCAAAAGTCAGTGACCACTTCAATTGCGTTCACAACTGGCCCACCATGAGGAGGCAAGGGGTTTGTCTTGATGTATGGCTTATCAAAAGTGATATCCTGAGAGTCCAACAAATCCTGAACCTTGTGTCTAAAGGCCCATCATTTTTCTATAGTATGCCCTGGAGAATTAGCATGATACTCCCATCTGGTTTTTGCATCATACTTTGGTGGGAGTTCCCCAATTGGAGGAGCTAGAGGTTTCTGCTCTACCAATGATGCCTTGAGTAAGTGTTGCAACAATTGACTGTGAGGCATGGGTAGATGATCAAATCTTCTCGAGGGCCTTTCAAACCTATTATGTTGTTGTTATCTCGGAATCACCAATGGTTGTTGTGTTCTTGGGGGTGATGCGACAACATTAATTTCTCATTCCTTCTTTTTCAAGAAGTTAGGAACATGTCTCTTTGAGTTATGAGGGGTACTAGATAATGCCCCTTGTATCTTCCCACTCTTTATACCTGCTTCAATTGTTTCACCAATAGTCACCAAATCATAAAATCCTGAAGAGACACTTCCTACCATCTTATCATAGTACAACCCTTGTAAAGTGCCCATGAACATATTGACTGGTTCTTTCTCCAAGAGTGGTGGTTGCACACAGGTTTCCATTTCCCTCCATCTTTGAACATACTCCTTGAAAGAATCCTCCTTCTTCTGAGACATGTTTTGCAGTTGGATACAGTTAGGCGCCATTTCCAATTTGTACTTGTACTGTCTCAAAAAAGCATTGGCAAGATCTGCCCATGTATGGATATGAACCCGCTCCAACTGCATATATCAATCTAAGGATGCCCCACCCAAACTGTCTTAGAAGCAATGGATCATCAACTTCTGATCATGAGCATAGGCATGCATTTTTCTGAAATACATACGTAGATGGTTTCTTGGGCATGTGAGCCCCTTGTATTTTCAAAAATCAGGTACTTTGAATTTTGGAGGGATCACCACATCAGGAACTAGACCCATTTCGAGAGCATCGACGTTGAAAGCATCGTAAGCCTCCACAACCTTCAACCTTTCTTAAAGAGCCTTGTACTGGTTGAGTTCCAAGGGATTTTTAGTGATATGGGTATGGGTTGTCCTTTGAGGTGCTTGATTAACATCTTCTAAGTCATGGTCTCTATATTGTAGATCTATGTAGTTGTCTGCGTTGTTAACTGTAATTTTAAGGTATGAGATGCCATACCTTCGGTGGAGGTGGAACAAACCCTTCAGTATGAGCTTGTCTGACCTCTTTTTGAGTCATAGTTGACTTTTGAGGTTCTGACTCTGGTTCTCTTCTTGGTTGGTGACCACTCGATGCATCCATAGTCTGGGCTATTTCTTCAAAGGATGTCCTAGGAATATGTTCTTGTCTTTCGATGATGTTCTTCAAGGCTAGAAGAACTTGGCTCATATCTCCCTTCATCGAGTCGATGTTGCCTTTCACCTGCTCCAAATCTTCCTTGAATGTATATTGAGTCTCCTCGATTTGTTTCATCACTTTCTTTTGATGGGCTCTTGTTTGATATAGCGATCAGAGAGGTGGTGCTTTCTTACCAATGATTTAACTAGAGAAGGTTTTTGAAAAATGATAAGTTTTATGTATGAAGTTATGAAATGAAATGCTTTTGAATGCATGAACGCGTATGAATATGCTAAGAGTTTCGTTTTCGAATGTCTTATTCAGTTGGATTTTCCATCCATATATTTTTTTAATATTTTCCTTAGGTTTTGCTTTTTATTGGCTGGAGTCTTAAACATAAATACATAAATGAGATACGAAAACAAAACTATTATTGAAATATAATTGTCCTCAAAACGGGAATACAATTTAGATATTAAAAAATATTCAAACCAAACATCAAAATTAACTTTCTGAAAGAAATAACAAAGGGAGACAAAAGTCTTCTAAGTGCACCCGCGAATTTCTGTTATGAAGCCATCAACCATTATCCTACAAAGTTTGAGGAAGTCTTCAACATCTTTCGGGAGTGGGACTGTCATACCCCAATTTTGACCTAAAGATCCCATTTTTTATCTACATCATTCTTAGAAAGTGTTCATAGGTGGTTTGACTTATTTTTGCCAATTCTCAAGTCAGATTCAAAAAATTCACAACTTCTTCAAATTTCGTAATTTTGAGCAGTTCTTTGTGCATATGATGCTTCTTGATGTCATCTATAATTTTTTTTATAAGTCAATAGCTGATTATGCTTTGAAAAGCCACGAAAAAATAGAAACGTTAGAAGTCGTTTATGAATTTAGCAGAATTTGATTTTTATTGTGTTTTATTCATGATTTCTTTTCTATTTAAAAAAATCACAAAAAAAAAAGTACTTAGCATCATGTTATTTTTTTATTTACTATTTTTACTTCTTTACTAAAAAATTATCAAAAATATGTTCTTTTATTAATTCAAATTTATATATTGGTATCATTTATTTAAAAAAAAAATACAGAAAAATTTATATAAGTCCTTTTACTTTCTCATATGTATTTTATTTTTTATCTTTTAATTTTCATTTTTATTTTCATTTATTTTAATTTAAGAAAAAAATCATAAATAGTTAATTTAATGTCTCTTTTATTTTCTATTTTGTATTTATTAATATTACTAACACTTTTAGTTTCTTTTATTATTATTATTATCATTATTATTATTACTTTGTCCTTTTATTTTTTTGTGTCAATAAAGAAAAGTTGGGTCCACTATAATGTAGTATAAACACTTCACATGGATTGTCAACTTAGACTTATCAACAGCTAAGAACCATTCTTATAAAGTCACATGGATTGTCACATCAACACTCTCACCTCATTCACCCTATAAATAAGACACTTCTTTCTTTCATTTGGGGCTAACAATACCATAAATCATTCACTAAACTAAGCTAAAACTCTTTTTTTTCTCTTTTTTTTCTTTCAAGTCATTTCTTTCTTTTATTGAATAGGTTGGCTATTATACTTGTTATTTATTTTATTCTATTGTACTTTTAATCTTTATTTATTTATTTAGTACCATAATTATCACCATTTTGGAAGGAAAATCCATTTATTCAAAATCAAGAGTTAAAAAGTATTCTTGAACCTCCAAAAGCAAAAGTGATTTACTGTTGTTTAATTTTCATTTTTTTCTGTAATTTTTGTTATTTATTTATTTATTTTGATCATAGATCCTTGGTTGTGAGATTGAGTAGATAAATTTTTATTATTCATTTATTTAATTTCATGAAAAATTGAAAAAGTTATGACATTTATACTATTTTTATTATAGACTTTATCTTATTCTTCTTTATTTATTTTATTTTTATTTTTATTTTTATTTGGATCAATTTGCAAAGCATTTGAGCTTTTTTTAGTTCATCTAAGCTTATCAGATATTTGATGAACTTTCATCATTTACAATCTACCTCTAAATGGTCCTTTGATCATTCAAGGTACTTGAGATTGATGATAAGTTTGTCATAATCTATCTTCCTTGACTTTGTCTTAATCCCGCGTGTTTGTTAATTGTACTACATATATAAGAGAATGCACTTCAAAGTGTCATTTCTCTAACATATATATGGGTACATACATTGTATACTCTATATGAAGTTACATTTATCTCAAATCAGATTATTAACTTTATATTGTACTAACTTTACTTTAATATCATTTATATTTCCGCACTTTATGTTTTCCTCTCTTTACTTTTATACCATTTATCATCCATAGCATTTTATTTTCTTTACTTTGTGCATTTTTTCTTTCCTCACTTGAGCATTTATCTTCTCTTTGCTCACTTGAGCTTCCTTTTTTTCTATTTTTTTTGCTTGTTAAAAGCCACTTAATAAAGAAAAAAACCTAAAATTGGTTATTTAATCCTTGGACTATAGTTACTATCCATTTTTATCTGATGCATGGTTCTTATCCGGTCTTCATCTGATTATTATCTTTGTGTTTGAATCCAAGATAAATGATTAATTTGTTGATTTCATGTCATCGAGTGTATCTTATATGATTGTGTGAATTCCTTCATTCATCTTTAAGTTTTGCTAACCTTAAGTTAGATCTCCAAAAATCTCATTTTTTAAACATACATTATTTTAAGCCAAAACCTCGACATTAGGTCGTTGCATTTTCAAAATCCCTTTAAAATAATATTTTAGCAAACAACTAATTTTAATACACAAATATAATAAGAGGTTCTTGTAGAGTAATACAGATGCATTGGGTGCTAACACCTTCTCTTTGTATAATCAACTGCCGAACTTTAGATCTCTCTATTGTACTTGCTTTTACTTCTTGCATTGCATATTTACTTATGGGTTTTATTTCACTCTTTTCCCCTTCCCTTGGAAATAATAAAGCGCAGTGACAACTCTTACTTATTTGCGGGTCAAGTTAATTAATAGCTTGTTCTTCGATTTTCACCGCTAAATAATTGGTGACTCTGTTGGGGATTATGATCTCTAAGTGGGTTAAGCCTAACTTTTTATATTTGTGTTTATGTTATTATTACTTCTTTGTTGCTTTATGTGGATTTGCTTGATTCTTTGGGTATTTGGTGATCTCTTATAAGTCTTATATCCGGACTTGAGAAAACTTAAGATTAGGATGGGTGGTATAGTCATGTTAACTTTGAGGGAGTAATCCCGAAAAAGGAGGCATGAGATCTCCCATTTAGTGGAGGCCCCTTTGACTGTAGTATTTTGTTTACCGAGTAATCGGGAAGATTGTGTTGCTTTCGACCTGAGATCCAGAGAAGCTGAGAGCCGTAGAACCCTTAACCTATCTTGTCCTTTTAGATGTAGTGCGGAGACTATAACAGAGTAATCTGGAAGTAGTTGTCACGCGATGCTGCATTCAGACGAGTTTTTCCTGCGAATATTACTAATTACCGAGTAATTGGGACATTGGTAATATTCAAAGGAAGAACGTAGACTCTGGTATTTCTTAAAACCTTGATTTACAAGTGGTTTAAACCCTTAGTCCATACCTTGTGGGTGGTTCTTACCTTTGACTCCATGCGCGTGACGTCAAACCTTTGAATCTTTCTTGTGATCTTATTTGTGATAGTTGCATAACCATGCCTTCATGCATCTATGAAACTATTTTTTCACTTGGTTTTCAATGAATTTAGAGGTCTTTCTTTATAAACATCATAAGTTTTATCAAATTAAATGGATCTTGGGTGTTAATGGAGTGAAAATCTTAATCCACCAAAATGGATGGTTGACTTTGATGATGAATTGATCAATGTTTTAATCCAATTTATAATTCACTTTCTTTATGCTTTGTTGTTTACAATTTAATATCTTAAGTTCCTTGAAATTCAAGTAAAAAACCAACATTTGCATAATTCATGCATACATCTAGGTTGTCCAAGAAATTCATTCCAATTGTCTTCTTCTTCAGCCGAACTTGTTCCTCAACACTTTGGACTGGAAGCATGTTTCAGAAAACTATGGAAGAAATTCGACGAGACCAAGAGCTGTTAGGGGAGGATATCAACCGGTTGAAGTGTCAGATGGACCAGATTATGGGAATCCTGCAAGTATTGTTGAAAAAATAAGGCAACCCTCCACCAACCGCAACAATGCAAGTGGATACTTTTCCAACCTCATCCATTGTTCCTTCAACGCAGGCGCAACACCATTCATTGATTACTCATGTAGCGATACACGTTCCATCCCCAAAGGATCTTCCTCAACCTGTGCTTGCGAGGTTTACTAGACCACACACTTCATCTACCCTTCAACAACACATCTTGCTCCATGAACCATGTAATGACAAAAAAAATGGTGGTCAATGATACTATTGAATCACTTCAGAAGAGTCCAGTGTTCATATCAAAGTCAGGCAAAAGAAGAGTTGATAAAGCAGTAATGAGATCCTTGAGAGGAAAGAAGATTCCAAGGATTTACACAAGGCATCCACCTGATATGCTTCATAAGGCTCCACAAAATCAGAACAGAGCTCCCAAGTATCAACAGAAGGAAGCTCACTGCATCGATCTGATTCCAATGACTTATACTGAACTGTGGCCTGCATTAATCCAGAAATCACTTGTTACTCCAAGACCAACTCAACCCAAGATATCAAATTTTCTCACGGGGTACAATCCAAATGTCAAGTGCGACTTTCACGGTGGGGTAGCAAGTCACTCCATTGAAAACTACAGAATCCTTACGAAGAAGGTGCAAGATTTGATTGACAGCAAGATTCTCTCCTTCAAGGATACATGCCCTAATGTTATCAACAATCCTTTTCCAGGCCATTCTAAGTAAAGATTCAGTTGGTTCAAGCCAGTTTATCCTCAACAAGTGTTTCAACAAGCACAACTCATCCTGCTTCTGATTATTGCATTAGACTTTGTTTCATTTTTGTTTGTACTTTCCATTTGATTATGTTGAATTGTTTGTCTTTTAAATTGAATGTTCTTTGTTTCGTCAATTTTAATAAAAAGAGCATTTTACATATTTGAATCAATTTATAGTTTCAATTATTGCTTTTGTGTATCCCTCGTTTTACTTTCTTTATTAAACTTTTGTTTATGCAAAGATTGGAGAGAGGATGATGAAAACTAAGTACCCATAATTGTTGTTGGTATGCTTTCACTTGTAACTTTGTTGACGATGTAAGGCATTATTTCAACTCCCAAACACTGGAGAAATAAGAAAGTTAATCCCATGTTCACCCATTTGAGCCTAGAAGTTGGAGTTTCTTTCTGTACAAAAAACACACAATCTTAACCTAGGGATGGGTAGTTCTCAGTTAACTTAACTGTGCATTCCAATACAAGAGAATTTTACAAAGACACCTTTTAATAAATATTGCAATCAAGCTTTCCTTCGCACGCATCAAAGAAGTGTTGAAGATGTCTCTCAAATAAAATAGCCAATGTTGGTTCACTCTAATCATTAGGTCAGGTAGTCATTATCTTTCCAAAATAAAATGAAATGAAAAATCAAAGAAAAACCCGCTAAGTCAAAAACCTGTTAAGGAGAATTAGGCAAAATTGGGGCATCCGGATGATTGTGATTTCAAAAGAAACAGTTCAGGAAAAAGTTAGGGTTAATAAAAGAGGTCACCATAATCCTCAAAATAAGTTGACCAAAGTCCTCAACAAAAATAACAAAATGTTGTAAGATAGAAGTGATTGTCATCTCAAATAATCACCGGGCTTCTGAGCCATCATCATCACCAGTGTTGCAATTCCAAAATCTCTTAGAAACTAAATGCATAGTCTGAGTTAACTGAATGTAAGACTGAAGAACATCACGAATAATGGGGTGGATACAAACAAACATTGAGCCTTTATCCTTTGTTTCATAAACGGTGAACCAGACCATGTTATAACCCTCGAAAGATCTAATTGAAGCTAGGTTACTTTTGAAAGCATACTACAACAAGTTTGCGTAAAATGACTTCCAAGTTTGCGTAAAATGACTTCCAAGTTTCCACTAATCTTTTTCTATAGGTATTATGCCATTGCTTTATCTTTTACTTTAAACCATTGTGCTTTAACCAGTGATCCCTTGGTTCATCTTTTACGTCAAATATTTAAACCACTGTATTTTAGCTAGTTAACTCTTTTCTCTTTAAGCAATGATGTCTTTCTGTTGTACCCCAAAATTTTCCCTCCCATATTTCTCAATACATTTCAAGTGAGGTCCTCAAATTGCTCAAGGAAGCCCAAGGGTTGGCCAAACCAACTCTCTCCTAAGGCAGTCTACCCCAAATTAGGGTTTCATTTTGCACCAAGATGTTTGGATCAAAAGGGTCCCAAATTCTCACTATTGTCCTAATATGTTCTCAAGATCATCCATGTCAAGTTTCAAGCCTTGCAGAGGAAGTTTGCTCAGTCAATTGCTCAAAGGCCTGAAAATTGATTGTGCTAGGGCAAAAGTCAATTGTGGCCCACATACAGTCAAACTTCAATATTTTTTGTCAACATTCTCATTTTAAAGTATTATTCATCATTTGATCAAGGGTTGATCATGATTCCTCAAGGATTTCTCACAATTCATCAAAGCCCAAAAGTTGCTAAATTAGGGTTTTATAGGAAAAGTCAACTCAACTTTGACAAAGCATACCTTTCTCATACTTTATCAAAAATGACCCATCCAAAGTTCATTTTGAATAGGATATAATTCCCTACAATTCATCTTCAGTTCCCAAGTTCAAAATATTCACTCACAAGATGATATGAATTTGGACATTATAGGTCATTTTGGAAAGTCAACAAAAACACCTTTTATGTCAAAGCTTCATACATGAACATGGAAGACTGAATTGAGATGAGACCAAAAGGGTTGCTTAGAGGACATCTTAAGCTTTCTAAAAAGTCAAAGAACACCTCTCTAGGGTCAAAATTGAGAGAGTTGTGCATTGGCCAAGTTGACCCTTTTTGCAAAATTGCCAAATGTCAAATGTGTCCAAAATTGCATTTTTTGCTAAATGGGCCCAACTTTTTATGCTTACACTGAGTTTGTAATGTGACCCACGACGCATGAGCCCTTCCACTTGTCATTCTTTTATTTTTGTCATTTATTTTGATTTTATTTCATTTAAATCAAATAAAATCAAAATAAAATAATGAAAATATCAAAAACTAATTAAAGCTTGAGATTTTGTGCATGATTAGGTCCATTACACAGCTGGAGACAAAATCAAATCGTGCAAGGTTCACATGGACACAAAAAGATTGAGTTTTCTTGTTTTGGAAAGATTTTGCACAAGGATCAAATTATGAATCAATATTCATAATTAGAAGAGATTTGATACAAAATTGTAACCCTAATGCATTCTACTATACATAAGGAACAAGTGCAGACAAAAAAAAAAGAGGTTGGAGGCGTGCAAGAGAGAAAACAAGTTTCAAAAAATTCAAGAAAAATGGCAAACTGATTTCCACGTTTCAGATCACTTCAAGGTATTCTAGTCATCCCAATCGATTGCTGGACTTCCCAGGATCAAGATTCAATTGCTAGCAAGCCTCCTCACACTCAGAATCACGTTGTAAGGTTCATACGGTTTACGCATTTTCTTGAATTCGAAAATCTTAATTCTGGCATCCTTAACATGATTGATTGGAATATTCTTAAACCTTGTGATGTTTGCAAGCTAATGGTTATATTTAATTGCGTTTTTACTGACTGAACATGAAAGTGCCATGGTTAGGGTTTTTGCTATGTTTTTAGGGGTTTCTTGTACAGGTACAATTAGGCATGGATAATGGAACCATGTGTTGGTGTAAGCCCTAGAGGCCAATACTTTTGGTACTTGTATCGAATTATTTATTAATAATAAAAGGCATTTCTTTATTATGTTTGCTTTCCAAAATAATAAAGTCCCTAGAATGGTTTATTTGTTTAATGAAATGTTAAGTGTGACTTAATCATGAGATCCCATTAAACATAAGACACTATTCTTAAAGTATCCGTAGTCAAGTTTTAATATGAAGTGGGATAACATTAAAGCATTAAGATTATTATGAAGATAGATTGATGATCACATCTCATGAATCATAGATAAGGAGTTATCAAGTCTTGACATAGGTATGAATATTAGGAGTAATATTTATACTGGATTGACCCGCTATGAGAATACTACATAGAATGTTATGCAAAGTGTCATAAGTTATTCTCATGATGATAATGGTGTATACCACCCTTCGACCTGAAACCACTATGGACCCTAGATGTAGAGTCAAGTACTTTATTGCTGATCAAATGTCATCCGTAACTGGATGACTATAAAGACGGTTGATGGGTACTTCACAAAGCATGCTAAGGGACATGAGTGACCTAGATGGAATTTTCTCATCCTGCATAACAGGATAAATATCTAAGGGCCCAATATTGAACTGGACAAGGGTGACACAGTGTATGCCTTGTGTTCAATATAGACATGAGGGCAAAAGGGTAATTATACAACACAAATATTATCACGGAAAAGGTTTGGTCAGATCACATGACATTTTCGTGACTTGGGTAACAGTGATATGTTGCTAGATACCGCTCACTGTTTATTATATTAAATGTGTGATTTAATATTGCCAACGTCGCGAAAACCTACAGGGTCACACACATAAGGACAGGTTGATGAGAGATAGAATAAATAAGGAACACCGTAAGGTACGGTGCACTTAAGTGTAATACGAAAAGTGGTAAGGTACCACGTGGATAAGTGATATATGGTACATCATAAGGTATGATGTCCATAAGCTTAATTGGGCTTTTAGCTTATAGCCTTAATTGGGCTTTTAGCTTGTAGCCCACACGAGTGATTCTATAAATAGATCCCTTGTGATGAAGCAATTTCACTTGATGCAATTTCGTTTTTGATTCTCTCTCTCACTCAAGGTTTCCGTTCGTGATCAGCTAGCACTGTGACCAGAAGCGATCTGTTCGTGTGGACTGAGTAGAGGCGTTGTTCTTTATCAACGCTCGTGATCACGACGTCAAAGGTCTGAATCGCCACAAGAGGTAAATATTTCTATCACTGACCATGCTCATTCGTAAGGATCGCTAAAGGAAAATTTTATATTCCGCTGCATTTTTTATCGCAATTTTCCTTCAGTGGTATCAGAGCCACTTACGAAACCATGGATCTGATAGTTGTTTATGTTCTATATTTTCTGTTTTGATTCGATTAAAACCAGAATGAATTGAATAATAAACGAGTAATTAAATTTGGCATCTGTTGTGTATGATTTGGATGATTGATGTTGCTTATGCTTCGGAATCCGACATTAGTATGGTGAAGCAGCGATACATCGATCGTCCATAGGTTACACAAGCAAGATCGATCACTTTTATATATGATATAAGTAAATCTGATGCAATGATGGTATATGGGATATATTGTTTATGTTTCGTTCATTCAAACACTTGATGATTGTTATTCCTTTGACCGATCACTGTTCATATGCTTCGGAATTCGACATTAGTATGGTGAAGCAATGACATGTGATTAATCATACTGAATTATCAATTGAAATGTGTTTGACAGCATGAAACTGTTGCATTAGGGTTCATGACGGCACAAGGGTTGTGTTGTTGCAGAGTTATGCGATTAGGGTTGTGAATGCACAAGAGTTGTGCGAAAATGACGCCGATTTCAAATGAATTGTTCATTAAAATTTTGAGCCGGTGAGATCAAACTAATAACAAAATCCCTCAAGTTAAATATTAAGTTCATGCTTTCCAAGTTTTAGCACTTATCAAGACTAGTATCGAACAATGTAGGTTTCGCCTACGCGAGGTGCATGTTCTATATTAGTAAGGTGCGATGGGATAATTGTAATATCCAACTGCTAAAACAATGGGTCAAACTTAACTAAACACATTATAATAAGATTATACATGTTTAGAAGCAAGAGTTGGGAATGATTGATATGATGAATTAGAATAAGGAGTTATTCACCCAACTGAAAATATTCGAGAGTTGTATGAGATACAATTGGAAGGAGTTCCTACCTAAATAACCTAGTTTTGTGTAATCAGCCTAACGCTGACTTAGAACAAAGTGAAATGTGGATCTCAACCCACTAGAAAGTCTTCCAACGGGATTTTCCGAATCAAATGATGAGGGTCATTTGGTTTGAGTAAAATAGTGGGAGCATATTTGATTAAAGGCCTAATTAAATATGTTGTTTTAATGATACTTATATTTTCATTTTTTTTGTAGATTACCATGACAACAAACAAACATATTTTGCGATCAATCCTAGATAAGGAAAAATTGTCTGGGACAAATTTCCTGGATTGGCACCGAAATCTGAGGATTGTCCTCAAGCACGATAAGAAGCTGTATGTCTTGGAGACACCTGTTTCTGAAGAGGAACCGCCTAGTTCGGCACCTAAGGCAGAAAGATAAGCTTATAAGAAGCATTTTGATGATGCTAACGAAGCCGCTTGTCTCATGCTAGCTACTATGAACTCGGAGTTGCAAAAGCAACACGAGAACATGTCAGCGTTCGATATGATCGGACATCTGAAAATGCTCTATCAAGAGTAGGCAAGAAATGAGAGGTTTCAGGTTTCAAAGGCCCTTTTTAACAGCAAGTTATCTGAGGGAAACCCTGTAGGTCCCCATGTACTCAAAATGATTGGGTATGTGGAGAACCTTGAAAGGTTAGGGTTTCCGCTTGGAAAGGAACTTGCAACTGATTTTATCTTGCAATCGTTGCCAGATAGCTTTAATCAGTTTGTCATGAATTTCAACATGAATGACATGGATAAGAGTCTTCCAGAATTGCTAAGCATGTTGAAAACTGCTGAGCAGAATATGAAGATAAAAGGGAAGTCCATTTTGATGGTCAGTAATGGAAAGAAGCTGAACAAGAGGCCTACCAAGAAGGTTGGTAAAGGGAAAGGCAAGGAAGTTGCCAAGCCTAAACCTATTGTTCCTACTTTGAAGCCTAGTGGAGGCATAGCAAAGGAGGGCACTTGCTTCCATTGCGGTAAGACCGGACATTGGAAGAGAAACTGCCCAAAGTACTTGGAAGATATGAAAAATGGAGTAGGGACTTCAAATTCAGGTATTTTTGTTATTGAAATTAATTTATCTACTTCTGCATCATGGGTATTAGATACTGGATGCGGTTCTCACATTTGTACTAATGTGCAGGGGCTAAAAAGGAGTAGAGATTTGGCAAAAGGTGAAGTTGACCTACGAGTTGGAAATGGAGCAAAGGTTGCTGCTTTAGCCGTAGGAACTTATGTTTTGACTTTACCTAGTGGTTTAATAATTCAGTTAGAGAACTGTTATTATGTACCGGCAATTAGTAGGAATATTATTTTCGTTTCTTGTTTGGACAAGTTTGGTTTTTCATTTATAATAAAGAACAATTGTTGCTCTATTTATTTGAATGATATATTCTATGCTTCTGCACAAATGAACAATGGACTATATGTCATTGATCTTGAAATGCCAATTTATAACATTAATACTAAACGGATTAAACCTAATGAGTTAAATCCAAGCTACCTTTGGCACTGTCGCTTAGGCCACATAAATGAGAAACGTATTTCCAAACTCCATAAAGATGGACTCTTGGACTCTTTTGATTATGAATCATATGAGACATGCAGATCTTGTTTAATTGGAAAGATGACAAAGTCCCCATTCACAGGAAAAGGTGAAAGGGCTAATGATCTTTTGGCCCTCATACATACTGATGTATGTGGACCACTGAACATACCAGCCAGAGGAGGTTTTCAATACTTCATCACATTTACTGATGATTTCAGTAGATATGTGTGATCGGTGGATCTGGAACTGACTGTTTAACGCTGGTTCGCGAAATGTCGCGGAAGCAAGAGTCGCCACCGTCTTTTATTTTCTCCAAATGGAAAGGACAAAAGCACAGAAAAATTCCTTATTGAGATTGCTCTCGGTTCGGGAGGTAGATTTATAGAAAGGGAAGGTGTTAGCACCCTTTCTATCCATGGTTATCCATGGGCTCTTAGATACTTGCTCATTTGTGTTTTCAAAATTGTTTGTTTGCTTTTCAAAGTGAGTGGGTTTGAAAAAAGTTTCTTTGAAAATTTCAGTTTGACTCTTGTATCAGTCCTCAAGAGTGTTTGAAAAATTGCTTTTGAAAGCTTTTTGAAAGGTGTCGGTGTGAAAAGAAGTTTTTGATTTGTTTTGAGATAGAGAAAGTATCTATGAGTCATCTACCTACCCTAAGGAATTCGTCTGTGTAAATGTCCTTAAGATAGTGCCATCCCACCATTGAGAGGTAGGTAGCACCATCGTTGGAGGTGTTCGGGTCAATTCGAGGGTTAGGGACAGTGTGGTCACCGGAGCAATAGTAGGACACCTTAGAAGCTACCCTTATGCCATGTTCATGGACATACGGACTTACTAAAACGTCCTATACTCGACGACCACGTTTCGAGGGGCAAGGCAACAGTGAGACGTACCCTAGGGGTGGTGTGTGAATTGTGTGTCATTTTCAGTTATATTTGTCTTGTTCATGCATTGGTGATCTACGCTTTGTTTTTATTTTTGGCATTCATTCTTTCATGCAAGTTATTAACAGTTAAAAGATGCGAGAAGATAAAAGTTATACGCTATTACAAAGGCGCGGGTCTACATCGCCAAATTAATCCAAGACCCGATTTGAATAAAATAAAACGCGGAAAGTAAATGTCCTAATTAATCTATTACAAGGCTTTGGGGCAAATACATGAAATTTAAGAAAGGGAAATAAAAGCAAATGTGCGAAAAGAAATAAAAATCGAGAATGCGAGGGCGTTGGACCCTTTTAAAGAAATTAAATCGAAATCGAAAATTAATTAAATTAAATAAAAGTAAGAACTTATTTTTTGGAGCTTTCGTATTTATGGAATTTAATAAGAAAATTAAATAGAATTAAAATCCTAATTCTAAACTATTTTTTATTTATTAAAGAAAGTGTTTACGTTTGACCTAGTTTTAACCTATTTATTTAATGATAAATTTATTTACAAAATAATTAATAATTAAATATGGTAAAAGAAAAGAAAAAAGTAATAAAAGCATTAAAACCCTAATTTCTACATTTTTTAGTTTATTAGAAAAAACATTAAAATTAAACCTAAGATTAGAACTAAATTGGTTAATAAAATTTATTTACAAAAAAACTATTAAATAAAATATATTTTTATTTTTTTGTCTTTTCCGATTTTTGTATTTTTATTATTTAAAATTAATTTTATGAATTAAAAGAAAATAATTAAAACAAATAATATAAAAAGAAAGAAAAAGAAAAAGGGAAAGAGATACAAACAAGAGGGGTGTTGACCCAAAATTGGGGGTGAATTCCCAGCAATTTGGCCCATTTGAGGAAGACCCTTTTGACTTTTCTGGGATGCGTGTGGAACGTTTGACTGATGTCCATGGTGGACTCCAGATCCTGACCTTCAGATCCATCTCCTGAGACATGTGGCAAGCTCCAGCGCTGGATGTTTGGTGGGCTATAGGAGAGTCAGTGTACCTGATCATGTTATAAGAAAAAATAGAAGGAAATATAGGGGACCTGGGAATCGAACCCAGGTCCCATTGTTTGCAAGACAACGCATCAACCGTCCAGCCAAGCGCGTTTGTTTTTATGTATAACGGACAATAAGCATTATATTTGAAAAGGCCACGTTATGCTGAACCACAAAAAAGCGCGCTATCATTCAAATGCCCCAATAGTAATAGGCCATGTTAGCATCTTCTCCGTTTTGCCTGCAAACAGAAAAGAGATAGCGGGGGTTTTAAACCCCCACTAAATGTACCCTGCGAAAAATAGCGATTAGAATATCATTGATCATAAATTGAGCGCGATATGATGATTGGATTCGTCTGAAGGTCACGAGTTCAATGGTATAGGCCTTGTTGTCCAATTTTTCCATATGAACAGATCCCCAATTTCAAGCTTGTGAAAACCTAGAAAATTTCCATGGCAGATTCTCGTACAGGGCACGTTAGTCCAATTAAAAGATACCAACAGCTTTAGAATGCTTATGTTAGTGCAAAACAACAAGAAAAATGCATGAATGATACATATAAATCAAAACACGAATGTGAGAAATATTAAGAACAAGGCGGCTTCATTCTACCAATTCTTTGTGTATGGAGGCTTGAAACGTATTGGGTTATGATCAGAGAGGTCCCAACAAGCTTTTGAGATACTTTCCACACCTTGAAATGCCTTCAAACTATGAAAACAAATTTTGAGTTTTTTAAGAAAAAGTGAGTTTGTGTTCTCAGGTTCTAGCGCAGCATTCAGGTTCTTTGCATTAGGGTTGTGATCTGTATATGTATGTGAGTGTTTTAGGTCAACAAAGCAAGCCCAACATCCAAGTTTTTAATGCCTTTGAATTTTTGTAATCTTCCATGATTTTCCAATCTTTTCCATACCTTTCTCATGCCAATCAAATGGAGATTCTTGCCATATTGGGGTGTGCACGAAATCTTGAGTGAGTAAATGAGAGAATATGCTGCAAAAAGATTTAAAACACATGCTTTTCTATTTTTGTCATATTTTATTTAATTAAATGAATTAATGGTGATAAAAATTCAAATAAATAATAAAAAATGATGAAATAAATCCCCTTTGGGTCAAATGGTCGTGCATAGCTTTTGGATGATGATTCTTGGAAGAAAATGTGGCCCATTAGCAATTTTGAGGCATTTGAAGCAAAGTTGACTTTTCAAAATTCCCAAAAATTTCCCAACTTCCACAAGGCATATCTTGCTCTACTTTTAAGCTTTGATCATGTTCTTGGACATTTTGGAAAGGCATTGAAGTCCTCTAACCAATGCCTTTTGTCCCATGTCATTTTGATTTACCAATCTCAAGTTATGGTCTTTGACTTAAAGTGCCTTTTTGTTGACTTTTGAAAATGACCTATAATGTTGAGATTGATAACTTTTTGTGAGAGAATTTCTTGGACTTGAAGTGTGAAGAGGAGTTGTAGGAAATGTCTTTCTCTTCAAAATGAGCTTTGGATGGAATTTTTCTGATAAACCATGTGGAAGTTATGCCTTGGTCAAGTTACAGTTGACTTTTTCAACTGTCCAAATATGGAAACTTTTGCATCTTGAGACTTTTTGAGCCATGCCTTGAGAATCATGATCAAGAATTGATCAAATGATGTTTGTGGCTTCAAAATAAGATGTTGACCAAAAATTTAGACTTTTGACTGTCAAATGACCATTTTGCCCCTATAGTTGACTGTTGAGCAATTAGGGTTTTTGACTGTGCAATTTTGTGCTGTGTGTCTTGAAACTTAGCATATGGATGTTTGACCATGTTTGTAGGCATGTGGGACTTGATTGGACCCTTGAAAACTTCAATTTCTTTGACAGAACCAAAACCCTAATTTTTGACTGTTAGGAGGCCATTGAACTGTGCAACCCTTGAGGAGATTTTGAAGCATGTTCTTTGCAAATCTTGAAGAATATGGGAGGGCAAATTTTGGGGTACAACAGTTGCCCCTGTTCAATCTTCTTAAACCTGAGGATGCAGATTGGCTGACGTGCCTTTCGTAATCCAAAGGTGGAAGATGATTGAACACTAGAGTGCCCAGAAATTTACGCTCACATGTTAGCAGTGTGATGGTGGGAATGGGCTTACAGATGCCATTTGGAGACTGTTGGATAGGAGGATGGGCTTATAGATGCCATTTTGAGAGGTGATGGATAGGTGGATGGGCTTGTAGATGTCATATGGGTGTCGATCGCGTAAGAGATTCCTTAGCGAGAACTTGCGTACCTGAAAAGAAAATGATTACCTGGCCTGTTACAGGAGCTGGTCTTCAAACTCTTATGTAGATGTGCCCTGACTGGTTATAGGAATTGGGTCTGGAGCTTCAAAAGGTGATGAATGAACCAGGGATGGTTACTACCTCAACGGGGCGGTGAGAGAACCTTGGACGATTACTACCTCAACAGTAACGATGAGAGAACCTGGGGTGATTACTACCTCAACAGTAACGCTGGGAGAATCTTGGATGTCTTCTACTGGGATAAGAATCAGGGAGATCTTAGGGTTGATCTGATTGAACCAGAGAAGGCCTTTGACTGGATAAGAATCAGGAAAATCTTAGGGTCGATTTAACTGAACCGGACAAGGTCTTGGAATATCTTCAACTGGATAAGAATCAGGGAGATCTTAGGGTCGATCTGACTGAACCAGAGAAGGCCTTTGACTGGATAAGAATCAGGAAAATCTTAGGGTCGATTTAACTGAACCAGGCTAGGTTTTGGAATATCTTCAACTGGATAAGAATCAGGGAGATCTTAGGGTCGATCCGACTGAACTAGAGAAGGCCTTTGACTGGATAAGAATCAGGAAAATCTTAGGGTCGATTTAACTAAACTAGGCTAGGTCTTGGAATATCTTCAACTGGATAAGAATCAAGGAGATCTTAGGGTCGATCCAACTGAACTAGAGAAGGCCTTTGACTGGATAAGAATCAGGAAAATCTTAGGGTCGATTTAACTGAACCAGGCTAGGTCTTGGAATATCTTCAACTGGATAAGAATCAGGGAGATCTTAGAGTCGATCTGACTGAACCAGAGAAGGCCTTTGACTGGATAAGAATCAGGAAAATATTAGGGTCGATTTAACTGAACCAGGCTAGGTCTTGAAATATCTTCAACTGGATAAGAATCAGGGAGATCTTAGGGTCGATCCGACTGAACCAGAGAAGGCCTTTGACTGGATAAGAATCAGGAAAATCTTAGGGTCGATTTAACTGAACCAGGCTAGGTCTTGGAATATCTTCAACTGGATAAGAATCAGGGAGATCTTAGGGTCGATCCGACTGAACCAGAGAAGGCCTTTGACTGGATAAGAATCAGGAAAATCTTAGGGTCGATTTAACTGAACCAGGCAAGGTCTTGGATTAACTTTGAATGGATAAGAATCAGAAAAATCTTAGAATCGATTTAACTGAACCAAACGAAAGTCTTGGAATAGCTGAGAACTTAACTGGATCTTTCCTGAAAGGTAAAGGTCAGTCATATGCAATGCATGATATGGATCAAGCAATGATGTTCTCAATGTAAATGAGATTGTATGATATGATGCGTATATGCATGCCATAATGTATGGAAATGCGATGTTTATGAATGTATGTTTTTGTCTAGGAAAGTAAATCCTTGACGGGTGCCGGGAAGTTAACTCCTGGGCTGATGTTTGAAGAAAAGAATATTTGTTTCCGCTGGGGATGATAGTTGCAAGAATACCGGTAGGAGAAGATAACTCCGTTGAGGAATAAACTTGACAAATAGATTACTCTGCGGGGAGAAAATTATTCTAGCGATCCTGCTGGGGAACAATACTCTGTGGGGAGAGAGGTACTTTGCTAGGATATTGATGGTAACTTTGCTGGGGATACCATTGTTACGTTGGAAGTGCTAATAGACTTCGCTGGGGATGAGAAGACTTCGCCGAGGACGATCTTTCCGTGGCTTTTGGCTGAGGATAACCCAGTTATATCCTGGTAGGGAAATAACCTTTGAATAAAGCCGGGGGACGCGTTCATGCTCTGTAGGGGATAAGCTTCCAAAATCTACTGGGGATAAGCTTCCTGCTGGGGAGATTGATTCAAACTTTCCTGGGGAAATCTTGATTGACTCTCCTGGGGAATTTTTTTTGAGATATATTGGGGAAGTGGCTCCGCTGAGTGTCTGGTATACCGCTGGGGAACAATCTTAGATCAAGATTGCCGGGGATGCTTGTTAGGAAATGTCTGTATAGTGCGCTGAGGAATGTTGAGATCTGCTGGAGGATACCCAACTTCCTTAAGGCTGATAGTATAGCTTTGCTTGGGGAGAGTGTATTGACTTGCTGACTCACTCTCTGGGGAATTAAGGTATACTAGTTATGTTCTTCGGCTGAACTTACCTTGGTACTTTGATGGACAGAACAATTAGATCGCTTAGACCACTCATTATTGCCCCTGTTTCTAATGTTACCTGTAATTAATCCTTTGTTTCGTATGCAAATATTTATGAGTTAGCAATTAGTGTCAAATGCATATATCACAAATTGAACCTTGGACGTTCTTCGCAAAACAAAACAGAAAAATAAAAAACTATTGGCAATTTTAACTGAAGAGTGATTTTTGTATTGATTTTTGAATTTGCCTGTAAATAGGCGTTTTATGTACAAGAGGCTGACGTCTTAGTAAGAGAACGCCGCCGAACAAAAGAGTTTATACAAATTTGTACAAAAGAAAGATAAAACAGCTGTGTGAAAAGAATGATCCCACTGGGTTCCAACTCGGCTATCGCCTTTATATCTTTGAGCGTCTCATCACTTGATGACCTAGTCGAGGATGAAGCTGATTGATTTATGCCGTCTGACCTTGATGCTGATACCGGATTCTGGATGCAGAGTGATCCAATGAGACATAGTATTACGCTTTATCCCTAACTTTTGCCTGGACCGCCCTTTCGGGTTTTCAGTCCACCGGGATACCCATTTTTGCCCAAGCCGCCTTTTCAGGTTTTCGACTTGCCGGGTGTACAGATTTTTCATTTCATCCCTTCATTTTGCCCGAACCCTTTTGGTTCGCCGGGAAGCCCTAATTTTTGCCCAGGTATGTCAACCTAGCGGGTCTTTTTCATGCGTAGTATCTTTTTACTATGTCTGCATTGGCGGGGTGAGGAAGGTCGTCACCATCCATGTTGGTTAGAATCATGGATCCTCCTGAGAACACATGTTTAACCACAAATGGCCCTTCATACGTAGGGGTCCATTTGCCCCTTGGATCACCCTAAGGAAGGATGATACGCTTGGTTACCAGATCCCTAACTTGATACTCTTGTGGTCTGACCTTTTTGTTAAATGCCCTGATCATCCGTTTTTGGTACGTTTGACCATGACAAATAGCAGCAAGTCTCTTTTCGTCAATCAGGTTTAATTGATCGAGTCGTGTCTGGATCCAGTCATCTTCACTCAGATCTGCATCCTTCATTATCCGGAGAGAGGGTATTTGCACTTCGATCGGTAAGACTGCTTCCATACTGTAGACCAAGGAGAAAGGAGTTGCCCCGGTTGACGTCTTGGCTGAGGTACGGTACCCATGTAGAGCAAACGGTAACATCTCGTGCCAATCTTTATAAGTCACTGTCATTTTCTGCACACTCTTCTTGATATTTTTGTTTGCTGCTTCTACAGCCCCATTCATCTTCGGCCGATAAGGAGAAGAGTTGTGGTGCTGTATCTTAAACTGCTCGCAGAGCTCAATGATCATCTTGTTATTAAGATTGGTACCGTTATCTGTAATGATTCTTTCTGGGACACCGTATCGACAGATCAGATTGTGCCGAATGAACCGTGCCACAACGTTCTTGGTTACAGTGGCATAAGAAGCTGCTTCAACCCACTTCGTGAAGTAATCAATCGCTACCAGGATGAAGCGATGCCCGTTGGACGCTGTAGGTTTAATCTCACCGATCATATCTATGCCCCACATTGCAAAAGGCCAAGGCGCAGTCAGAACATTTAGAGGAACCGGGGGAACGTGCACCTTGTCTGCGTATATCTGGCATTTATGGCATGTCCGAGAGTATTGATAGCAGTCGGCTTCCATTGTGGACCAGAAATACCCTGCCCGAAGGATCTTCTTTGCCATAGTGTGTCCACTGGAATGTGTTCCAAAGGTACCCTCATGCAGCTCTGCCATGATCCTTTCTGCTTCAGTCTTATCCACACAACGCAGTAAGGTCGAATCATGGTTTCGCTTATACAGGATGCCATTGCTAAGAAAGAACTTCGCTGCGAACCTTCTCAGAAACTTCTTATCGTTGACAGATGCACCTTCAGGGTATTCCTGAGCTTCCAAATATCTCTTCACCTCATGGTACCAAGGCTTCTCAGTCACCAATTCAGTCTCGAGATCACAACAGTATGCCGGTTCGTCCAGTTTCCAGATGATGATCCGGGGAGCCTCATTGTCCCATTTGACTTTGAACATAGAAGACATTGTAGCTAACGCGTCCGCCAGCTGATTCTCCTCTCTCGGGAAATGTTCAAAGGTTATCTCTGTGAAGTGCGGGATCAAGGTCAACACACATTCTCTGTAAGGAATAAGGTTCGGATGTTTCGTATCCCACTCCCCTTTGATCTGATTGATCACGAGAGCGGGATCTCCGAAGACACTCAGAAACTTGATCCTTAAGTCGATCGCAGCTTGGAGACCCATGATGCACGCCTCATACTCCGCCATGTTGTTGGTGCAGTTGAAACATAGTCGGGCAGTGAGTGGAGTATGAGTGCCTTGGGGGGATATTATCACAGTGCCGATACCTTTACCCAAAGCATTGGAAGCTCCGTCAAAGTGCATAGACCATCGGGATACTTCCTCAGGTCCTTCATCCGGTCCAGGTACTTCACAATCAGTCACTATCATGATACTCTCGTCTGGAAACTCGAAGTTCATTGACTGATAGTCGTCTACTGCCTGGTGTGCCAAGTGGTCTGCCAATACACTTCCTTTGATGGCTTTCTGGGTCGTGTACTGGATGTCGTATTCTGTCAAGATCATTTGCCATCTTGCTATTCTCCCAGACAGAGCAGGCTTTTCAAATATGTACTTTATAGGATCCATCTTTGAGATCAACAAGGTAGTGTGAGTCAGCATATACTGTCTCAGCCGGCGAGCAGCCCATACCAAAGCGCAGCAAGTTTTCTCGAGCAGTGAGTATCGGGTCTCACAGTCGGTAAACTTTTTGCTAAGGTAATAAATGGCATGCTCTTTTCGGCCAGACTCGTCATGCTGCCCCACCACACACCCCATTGAGTTGTCAAGTACTGTCAGGTATAGTATCAGAGGTGTCCCTTCAACCGGTGGCATAAGAATGGGTGGTTCTTGGAGATACTCTTTGATTCTGTCAAAAGCAGCCTGACATTCATCATTCCAACGTACTACCTGATCTTTCTTCAGCAGCTTGAAGATTGGTTCACAAGTAGCAGTTAGGTGTGAGATGAATCGAGCAATGTAATTCAGGCGTCCTAAAAAGCCTCTGACCTCTTTCTCTGTCTTAGGAACTGGCATCTCTTGAATGGCTTTAACCTTGGCAGGGTCCACTTGAATACCTTTATCACTTACGAAGAAGCCTAGCAACTTTCCAGATCTAACCCCGAAGGTGCACTTGTTCTGGTTCAACCTCAGCTTGTACAGTTTCAGACGGTCAAACAATTTTTGCAGATGACCAAGATGTTCTTCCTCAGTTTGGGACCTTGCGATCATGTCGTCAACATATACCTCTATCTCATGATGGATCATGTCATGAAATAAAGCAACCATGGCACGTTGGTAGGTTGCCCCAGCATTTTTCAGTCCAAAAGGCATGACCTTGTAGCAGAAGGTGCCCCACTGAGTAACAAAGGTAGTCTTTTCCATGTCTTCAGGAGCCATCTTGATCTGATTAAAACCTGAAAAACCATCCATGAACGAGAACACCTTATGCTGAGCAGTATTGTCAACCAGAACATCAATGTGAGGTAGAGGGAAGTCATCTTTGGGGCTGGCCCTGTTCAGATCCCTGTAGTCGACACACATTCTGACCTTACCATCCTTCTTCGGTACCGGCACCACATTAGCAACCCACTGAGGATAAGAAGTCACTGCAAGGAACCCGGCATCAAACTGTTTCATAACCTCAGCTTTGATCTTCTCAGACATCTCTGGACGCATACGGCGGACCTTTTGCTTAACCGGAGGGCAGTCTTCCTTGGTAGGCAAATGATGGACCACAATATCGGTATCCAACCCAGGCATGTCTTCGTAGGACCAGGCAAAGATCTCCATATAATCATGTAGCATCTGAGTCAACTGTTGCTTCACGCTGAGCTCTAGGTTGGCACCAATCTTAACTTCCTTCCTGTCAGTCTCAGTACCCAGATTTATTGTTTCCACCGGCTCTTCATGTGGTTGAATTGCCCTCTCTTCCTGGAGTAACAGTCTTGCAAGCTCGCCAGGCACTTCGCAATCATCTTCACCTTCATCTTCGGCTAAGTTGATCGGATTTTCGAAGTCATAACTGGCAGTAGCAGAGTCGTTACCAGTGAGATCTAGAGTGGATTGAAACCTGTATGAGTGAGTGTGTGTAAATACAGCTGTTTTGCAATATATAAAGAAAGGAAAGAAAGAAAGGGAGCATAAGATTTGAAATGCGAGAAAACGTCCAAGATCTTTATTCATGATATATGAAATGACAATTAATATACCCTCACAAATGAAGCCACGGTGCCCCGGGTAAGACACCGGGCCATAAAGTTTAGAATTAATGTTTATTACAAATCCAAAACAAAGAAGTTCATTACTGCGTGACAAAAGTAACAGGTAGGTTGTCCTTTAGAGTCCAATTGCTAGGTCCACTGTCAGTTGCCGGGTAGATCCAGCTGTCAAACTCAGATTCGTCCACTTCATCATCGTCCCAAATAGCATTTACTCCATGGTTAGGCATGGGAGCAGTCACCACATTAGGCTTCTCAGGTGCCTCAAACTGTACCTCCTTGGCATCAATAAGGTCCTGCACCTTGTTCCTTAGGGCCCAGCAATCATCAGTAGAATGCCCCGGACTGTCGGAGTGATAAGCACAGCGAGCATTTGGATTATACTTAGGAGAGGCAGTATTCACAACCTTCGGGGCCTCCCTAACAGTCACCAAATTGGTGGATAGCAACTGCGGCAAGATTTGCGATAGGGTCATACTCAGCCGGGTAAACTCTCTTCTGGGTCTTTCAGCCCTCTGTGGATTGGTTTGCCGAGGAGCGGCAGCAGGCTTAGCAATCATCACCGCGTTGACAGATTGGCGGCGCTCTGGTTTCTCTTGCCTTCTAGGCCCATATACAGCACTGACCTCCTTCTTAAAGGGTTTCTTCTCAGAACTTAAGGATGCACCTTTCTAAATTTTACCAGACTTCATTCCAGCCTCTATCCTTTCCCCAGTCAGAATAAGATCAGTGAACCCTGCAGATGAGTTCCCAATAAGATGATTGAAAAATGGCCCGGAGAGGGTCCCCAAGAACATATCTACCAGCTCACGGTCAGTTAACGGAGGCTGCACCCTGCCAGCCAGATCCCTCCACTTCTGTGCATACTCTTTAAAACCTTCGCTTGATCCTAGCGACATACCCTGGAGTTGGGTACGTGTAGGAGCAAGGTCGGCATTATATTGATACTGCTTGTAAAAAGCAGTAGCCAACTCCTCCCAGTTACGAACCTTGGTCCCATCCAGCTGATAGAACCATTCGAGATGAGTCCCTGAAAGACTCTCCTGGAAGAAGTGGATCCACAAGTTCTTGTCCACTGTGTACGGTTGAATCTTCCGCATATAAGATCAGAGGTGTAGCTTGGGACAAGACGCCCCGTCATACTTGGTGAAAGATGGTGCCTTAAACTTGTGAGGAATGATCACACCAGTAGATAAGCCCAAGTCTCCGAAATCTAGCCCAGGCACTTGTTGGATCTCCATTGCATTCAGTCTGTCTTCCAACTGCTTATACCGGTCTTCAGCAGGAGGATACTGTTCCTCATCAAAGTCAGTCTCGTTGTCAGAGACTACTGGACTTGGACCTTTTCCCCCTTGGGGACTGCTCTTGCCTATAGAAGAACCAGCTTCCTCGTTCTGCAGAGTGTTGCCAAACCTCCGGCCCGAGTTGAAAAGAACAGTTCTCTTCTTCTTCTTCTTCTCCTTCTTCAGGAGTAAAGCCTTCAGCTCTTCTTGGCCTTGAGCCAAACCCATGATCAGCTCCTGAAATTGCGCGTTCTGCGCCTGAAGGGCCTTGATAGACATCTCGGTTGATGATGAGTCAGGGTTCATGATGCTGAAATAAACAGCGAAGAACAGTAAGCAACCTGAAAGGAAGGAAACCTGCTATGCACATGATGAATGATATGTGTTTATGCAATGTGTGATCGGTGGATCTGGAACTGACTGTTTAACGCTGGTTCGCGAAATGTCGCGGAAGCAAGAGTCGCCACCGTCTTTTATTTTCTCCAAATGGAAAGGACAAAAGCACAGAAAAATTCCTTATAGAGATTGCTCTCGGTTCGGGAGGTAGGTTATAGAAAGGGAAGGTGTTAGCACCCTTTCTATCCATGGTTATCCACGGGCTCTTAGACACTTGCTCACTTGTGTTTTCAAAAATGGTTTGTTTGCTTTTCAACTGTGGGTTTTAAAAAGTTCCTTGAAAATTTCAGTTCGACTCTTGTATCGGTCCTCAAGAGTGTTTGAAAAATTGCTTTCGAAAGCTTTTTGAAAATGTGTTGGTGTGAAAAGTATTTTGATTTGTTTTGAAATTAGAGCAAGTATCTAGAGTCGTCTACCTACCCTAAGGAATTCGTCTGTGTAAATGTCCTTTGAAGTAGTGCCATCCCACCATTGAGAGGTAGGTAGCACCACCGTTGGAGGTGTTCGGGTCAATTCGAGGTTCGGGACATGGTGATCACTGGAGCAATGGGAAGACACCTTAGAAGCTACCCTCATGCCAGGTTCCCGGATCATGAGGACTTACTAAGACATCCTCTACTCGACGATCACCTTTCGAGGCAAGGCAACAGTGAGGCGTACCCTAGGGGTGGTGTGTGATTCGTGTGTCATGTTCATTTATTTTATCTTGTCATGTTATTGGTGATCTACACGTTTGTTTTTATTTATTGTCATTCATTCTTGCATGCATTTGTTAACAGTTAAAAATTGCGAGAAAGATAAAATTCTAAACTATTACAAAAGGCGCGGGTCCACATCGCCAAAATTTCCAGGACCCGATTTGACAGAAAAATAAAGAATTAAGATAAAGGTAAAATGCGAGAAATTAATTACACGGCTTTGGGAGAGGTACATAAAAATTATACGAAAAGAAAATAAATGCGCGATTTGCATTAAAGTTGAAACGAGGGCGTTGGACCCTTTTTTATGAAACTAAATTAAATTATTAAATTAATGAAATTAAAATGAAAAGAAATTGTTTTTTGGTATTTTTGTATTTTATGATTTTAATGAAAAAAAGAATTAAATGAAATTAAAAGATTTACCCTAATTCTAATTGTTTGAGTTTATTAAGAAAGTATTAAATTTTAACCTAATATTAACCTAATTATTTAAAGCAATTTGATTTATAAAAATAATAGTAAATAATTAATTATTATGAAAGAAAATAAAAAAAGGATAAAAAATTAATTAAACCTAATTTAATAACTAAAATTAATTAATGAACTTTATTTATAAAAATACTAATTAAATAAATATATTTAATTTTTTGTCTTTTTCTGATTTTTTTGTGTTGTTTTTATGTTTTCTATAAAAATAATTAAATTAAAGAAACTAATTAAAAAAATAATATTTGAAATAAGTAAAATAAAGAAAAGAAATAAAAATTCAAACCTAGGGGGGGTCTGTCCCCAATTGAGAGGTGAAGTCCAATATTTCAGGCCCATTCATATCAGGCCCTTTTGACCTTTTCAGGATGCGTGTGGGGTGTTGACTCAGGTCCACCATAGTCCTCAGATCCTGGCCTTTGATTGAGTCCAGTGGGACGCGTGGACGTTTGGTAGCGTAGATGCATGGTGCTCTTTAACGTTGAAACTGCACACAAACATTAAGTGAAAAATAATATGAAAGGGGGGTGGGGACCTGGGACTCGAACCCAGGTCCCAGAGGTTACCAATGTACACGCCTACCACTGAGCCATCCAACGCACTTTGATTACAATATAACAATCAATTAATATCAAATAAAACAAAGCGTTAATGGACTTTTAGCGCGAATTTTTGAACCAACCAATTACTGATGGCCACGCACCCTTCTTCTTCCTTGGCTTATTTTTTTCCTGAAACACAAAAAGAACTGGCAACGGTTTTGAACCGTTCCAGAAAGTCACTTTTGCAAAAATAACGAATAGCTCAGGGCAGCTCATAAATTTTTCGGACTAGGGCCATTAGAATCGTCTCTCTCTCACGATTCCAGTGATGTATCTCTCATGGCCTAATTGTTCAAGGTTTGGAAACCCCTAAATCAATTTTCACGAAACCCTAATATACTCTCATGGTGGATCCTTCGTTTTAGCATGAAACTCCAATCAAATTATACAGGTAGCTTGCAAACATCATTCTAAACACAAAAACAACAATGAAATATGTTAAAAACGCATGAATGATGGAAAACGATTTTGGAATTTTTCTCACCAACTTCAATGGTGATTTCGTGTTCTCTTGAGTATGGGACTTAGTGAATGATTGGAAAACGTTCTATGATCCTCAAGGAAGGTGTTTGAACAGCTCTTGCACCTTGAATTCACCTGTAAAACCAAAATCGAATTTTTAAAAATATGTGAGTTTCTTGAGTTCTTGTATGGCTTGGTTATGCAGCTTGGAGTCTTTTATCACTAGGGTTGCGTTCTGTATTTGTATGTGAGTGATTAGGTCAAAGAAAATTGATCCAAAATCCATGAATTGATGAATAGGATATTTGATTTTTAAGCCATGATTTTCCAATCTTTTTCAAACATTTTTGATACAAATCATGTCTAATTCCATTGATTCTTTCTATATTTGGTTAGGCACGAAATCTTGGAGATATTATATGCATAAAAAGATTGAAAAACCTAGGTTTAGTATTTTTCATGTATTTTAATTAATTAAATGAATTATTAATAATAAAAATCCAAATAAATAAATAAAAAATGAAGAAAAACTTCCCTTTGGGCCAAATGGTCGTGCACATGCCTTGGATAATGAATTGTGGAAGAAAAAGAGGCCCATTAGCAATTTTAGGTCATTTGAATCAATGTTGACTTTTCAAAATATCCAAAAATTTCCCAACTTCTACAAGGAATAACTTGCTCAATTTTTAAGCTTTGCTCATGTTCTTGGACATTTTGGAAAGGTCTTTTAGTCCTCTAACCAATGCCTTTGGTCCCATGTCATTTTGATTTACCAATCTCAAGTTATGGCCTTTGACTTAAAGTCCTTTTTTGTTGACTTTTGAAAATGACCTATAATGTTGAGATTGATGAATTTTTGTGAGAGCATTTCTTGGACTTGAAGTGTGAAGAGGAGTTGTGGGAAATGTCTTTATCTTCAAAATGAGCTTTGGATGGAATTTTTCTGATAATCCATGTGAAAGTTATGCCCTGGTCAATTTACAGTTGACTTTTTCAACTGTCCAAATATGGAAACTTTTGCATCTTGATGATTTTTGAGCCAAGCTTTGAGAATCATGATAAAGCATTGATCAAATGATTTTTGTGGCTTCAAAATGAGATGTTGACCAAAAATTTGAACTTTTGACTGTCAAATGACCATTTTGCCCCTACAGTTGACTGCAGTGCAATTAGGGTTTTTGACTGTGCAATTTTGTGCTGTAAGTCTTGAAACTTTGTATGAGGATGCTTGACCATGTTTGTAGGCATGTGGGACTTTATTGGACCCTTGGAAACTTCAATTTCTTTATCAGAACCAAAACCCTAATTTCTGACTGTTAGGAGGCCCTTGAACTGTGCAACCCTTGGGGAGATTTTGAAGCATGCTTGGCAATTTTCTTGAAGAATATGGGAGGGCAAATTTTGGGGTACAACAGTTGCCCCTGTTCAATCTTCTTAGACCTGAGGATGCAGATTGGCTGACGTGCCTTTCGTAATCCGAGGGTGGAAGATGATTGAACACTAGAGTGCCCAGAAATTTGCGCTCACATAGTAGCAGTGTGATGGTGGAATGGGCTTATAGATGCCATTTGGAGATTGATGGATAGGATGATGGGCTTATAGATGCCATGCTAAGAGATGATGGAAGGTGGATGGGCTTATAGATGCCATCTGGATGTTGATCGCGTAAGAGATTCCTTAGCGAGAACTTGCGTACCTGCAAAAGAAAAATGAGTACCTGACATGTTGCAGGAGCTGGTCTTCAGATGCTTGGTATAGATGTGTCCTGACTGGTTACAGGAGCTGGGTCTGGAGCTTCAAACGGTGATGAATGAACCAGGGACGGTTACTACCTCAACAGGAACGATGAGAGAACCTTGGGTGACTTTAACCTCAACAGCAATCGTTGAGAAAATCTTGGGATGATTACTACCTCCGCAGGATCGGGGAGAGAACCTAGGGCGACTACAACCTCAACAGCAAACATTGAGAGAATCTTGGATAACTTCAACTTCAACAGCAATCGTTGAGCGAATCTTGGTGGGAATTACCATCTCCGCAGTATCGGGGAGAGAACCATAGGCGATTACAATCTCAATAGCAATCATTGAGAAAACCTCGGATGGAATTATCGTCTCCGCAGTATCGGGGAGAGAACCATAGGCGATTACAATCTCAATAGCAATCATTGAGAAAACCTTGGATGGAATTATCATCTCCGTAGGATCGGGGAGAGAACCATAGGCGATTACAATCTCAATAGCAATCATTGAGAAAACCTTGGATGGAATTATCATCTCCGCAGGATCGGGGGGAGAACCATAGATAACTTCTACTAAGTCTTTATCAGGAAAATCTGTTTGGGGTCGATTTAGCTGGACTAGAGAAGGCCTTTGACTGGATAAGAAATCTTTGGAGTCGATTAACTGAACCGGTCTAGGTCTTGGAATGTCTTCAACTGGGTCTTTATCAGAAAAATCTGTTTGGGGTCGATTTAACTGGACCAGAGAAGGCCTTTGACTGGATAAGAAATCTTTGGAGTCGATTAACTGAACCGGTCTAGCTCTTGGAATGTCTTCAACTGGGTCTTTATCAGAAAAATCTGTTTGGGGTCGATTTAACTGGACCAGAGAAGGCCTTAGACTGGATAAGAAATCTTTGGAGTCGATTAACTGAACCGGTCTAGGTCTTGAAATGTGATTGAGAACTTAACTGGATCTTTCCTGAAAGGTAAAGGTCAGTCATATGCAATGCATGATATGGATCAAGCAATGATGTTCTCAACATAAATGAAATTTGTAAGATATGATGCGTATATGCATGCTATAATGATGTATGTGATTTTTAGGAATGTATGTTTTCGTCTAGGGAAATAAATCCTTGACGGGTGCCGGGAAGTCACTCCTGGGCTGATGTTGGAGAATAGATTTTTGCTTCCGCTGGGGATGATAGTTGCAAGAATACCGGTAGGAGAAGATAACTCCGTTGGGGACAAACTTGGCGAATGGATTACTCTTCGGGGAGAAAAGTACTCTAGTGATCTTGCTGGGGCAATACTCTGTGGGGAGAGAGATACTTTGCTGAGTTGTTGATAATAACTTGCTGGGGATACCCTTGTTGTATTGGAAGTGTTAATAGACTTCGTTGGGGATAAGGAGACTTTGTCGGGGACGATCTCTTTCCGTGGCTTTTGGCTGAGGATAACCCAGTTATATCCTGGTAAGGAAATAACTCTTTGAATAAAGCCGGGCGACGCGTTCGTGCTTTGCGCGGATAAGCTTCCAGAATCTACTGGGGATAAGCTTACTGCTTGGGGAGATGGATTCCAACTTTCCTGGGGAACTGGATTGGACTCTCTTGGGGAAGCTTTGAGCTGTATCGGGGAAGTGACTCCACTGAATGTTTGATATACCGCCGGGGAACAATCTTTAGACCAAGATTGCCGGGGATGCTTGTTAAGAATATATATGCTGCTGGGGAATGTTGAGATCTGCTGGAGGATACTCAACTTAAGTTTGATAGTAGCTTCGCTTGAGGAGAGTGTATTGACTTGCTGACGTACTCTCTGGGGAATTAAGATATGCCGGTTATGTTCTTTAGCTGATCATCCCTTGATACCTTGGAGACAGAGCAATTAGATCGCTTGGACGGCTCATCATTGCCCCTGTTTCTGAGGTGGGAGAGGAAGACCTGTGAGGGTAATTGACAAATCTTCTGGTAGACAGGTGACAAGATGTCGGGACATAGTCGTACGCTTTGATCTCTAACTTTGCCTGGACCGCCCTTTCGGGTTTTCAGTCCACCGGGATACCCATTTTTGCCCAAGCCGCCTTTTCAGGTTTTCGACTTGCCGGGTGTACATATTTTTCCATTTTCATCCCTTATTTTTACCCGAACCCTTTTGGTTCGCCGGGAAGCCCTTATTTTTGCCTAGGTGTGCCAACCTAGCGGGTCTTTGATTATGCGTAGTCTTTTTTCGACTATGTCCATGTTCAGGGAATGTGGGGAGTTGCCCCTGTTAGAAGTGTTATGTCATGCCACCAGAAGGTGTTTGATCAGGCAAGATTCGTTGTCGGAATGCCCCAAGTGACCTAGGCGGAGATTTGCCCCAGGCTGTTTGACCTTTTGAGAGATTCTCCGAATCTTGATTGGACTGCCCCAGATAATGGACCATGGTCATGTCTGCCCCTTGATTAGAAGTGCTTTTGTTCACTAGGTATTCATCGTGCGAATTTCCCTGCTGTTCAAACAAATAGTCATATGCAAACAATGTTATATCAAAAATGCAAAGCTTATGTATGTCTTGAAGATTTTGAAAATGCATTCTTTTTCATAAAACAAGTGAATGTTTGTAAAACGTGATGTCGACTCCGTATTTACCGTAGGCCTTAAGGAGTCAGGATACCTTTCGTAACAGTATGCTTTCGAACTAACCCATGCTTCAGCTAGGACTTTTAAGGGTTATAACGTGGCCTGGTTCACGGTTTAAGAAACAAAGGATAAAGGCTCAAATTATTTGTACCCACCCGCTCTTCGTGATGTTCTTCAATCCTAAACTCAATTGATCGTACGTTAGACCTTATTTGAGTCTTTGCTCTGATTTTCCGGTGATGGTTCGGATGTTGACAATTTATTTTGAATAGGCAGTCATCCCTTTTTTGTTGAGGGTTTGTGTGACCTCTTTCCTTTTTTTTTTGTTATCCCTTTCTTTTTTGCCTGAACTGTTTCCTTTTTTGGAATCACAGTCAGCGGGATGCCCCAGTTTTGTAAGTCTCCTTCATGGGTTTTGACTTAATGGGTTTTTTATTCTTTGAGGTAATGACTGCCTTTCTTTATTGATTATTCGGAACCATCACTGTCTTTCTTCGTTTTGTAAGGACTTCTTTGGTGCCATTCGTTATGCACTTGGATCAACTGAGAGACTACCCTGCCTCAGGTTATGATTAAGGGTTTTAAATTTCGAAAAGAAAAACTCCTACTTCTTTGGCTCAAAGGGGGGTAACGAGGGATTATCTTCCTTATAACTCCAGTGTTTAGGGATTGAAACAATGCTTGTACCTCATCAGCGGGGTCTGTTCAAAAGCATACTGTAAAGATAGCGGTATCGTTTTCGTCATCCTCCCTCAAGAGGCTTAGAATTGTTAATTAAGAGTTGATCATCAGAAAAAATATGAAAATAATTTGCATTTAGTGAATACGAATATATTGTTTCAGAACAGACATATGTGATGCATTAATGAAATAACAATGTTTAACATGAGTAAATGTTTGAACAAAAGAAAATTGCAACTTGAACATTCGAATGAACAAAAATTTCTCAATCCTAGCCATGTTTTGGCAAGGGAGCAGTGATCACGTTAGGAGTCTCGGCGGGCTCGAACTCGATCTCTTTAGCATCGATCATGTTCTGAATCTTGTACTTCAATGCCCAACAGTCCTCAGTATCGTGCCCTGGGCTACCAGAATGGTAAGCGCACCTTGCTTCTGGGTTGTAATTTGGAGAGGAAGTCTTTGGACTTGCAGGAGGGTTGATCACCGCAATCAGGTTCATCCTTAACATGTGCTGCAAAGCTCGTGACCATGACATGTTGATGTTGGTGAATTGTCTCTTAGGCTCACCCGACCTGTTCTGATCAACCCGCTGTTCTTGGAGAGGTCGTTGTTAGACCTGTGAAGTAGTAGTAACTCGGAGAAGTCTATTCATTGGACCCGACCTTTGCCCTCTTGGAAGCTGTTCCATGACCTGGTCCCTGATTTGGGCTGGTTGCTTCATGCCTTGAGGAAGCTGACTGATCATGGCCCTCAGCTCTCCTTGCTCCTGAGCTAAACCTTGAATAAGGGCCCTTTGCCCCAGCATCTGGGTTTTCAAAGTGTCTACCTCAGCTTGTAGACGTTTCAGCTGCTCGTCCTTGTCATCTTCAGGACTCTTTCTGATCAGATTCCCCATGAGGAGTGTCCTCAACTCTTCCTGCCCCTTGGATAGGCTTAGGAAGATCTCCTTGAACTGAGTCTCTTGAGTGTGGAGGTCCTGGTTATCTTGTTGTGAAGCCATTGCTGAAATAAACAGCGAGAAGGATAAGTGACCTGCAACAAGGATACCTGTTATGCAATGATGAGTATGACATGCATGTAATGTTTTCAAGGACCTCGCGGGGTAAACAAGAAATTTGTTAGAGCTGGGATCCGTTAGCTTGATTGAAAGACACTTCATATTTGTTGAGAGTCTCCCTTCCAAGGGTCAAAGGCTCACCATATCAAGTGGGTCATAGCCCCTGACTCAAGTCATCAACCTTATTTTGCTTTCCAAACAACCTTGGCTAGGGGAACCTTCTTCAGGAGTCAAAGCTCACCATATCAAGTGGGTCATAGCCTCTGACAACTTTGGCTAGAGGAAAATAAATCCCCTTTGCCCCTTGTTAGATGTTTGATTCATCATGACCTGCATCACAAGCCCTTGAGATCCTTGAAATGGGTTAGGATATATGCAATGGTATGATGTCATGATGCATGGGGTAATATGAATAAACCCTGTTATGAGCCCTTATTAAGGACTATAAACAGAAACCTGCAAGAAACTCAAGTAAAACCTGTTATGAGTCCTAATTAAGGACTACAAACAAAACCTGCAAGAATTTAGTAACCCTGTTATGAGTCCTAATTAAGGACTGCAAACCAAAACCTGCAAGAAACTTGGTAAACTTTGTTATGAGTCCTAATTAAGGACTGCAAACCAAAACCTGCAAGAAACTTGGTAAACTTTGTTATGAGTCCTAATTAAGGACTATAAACAAAACCTGCAAGGGATTCAATAAACCCTGTTATAAGTCCTAATCAAGGACTATAAACAAAACCTGCAGGAAACTCAAGTGTCAGACAAGCATGCAAATAGTCAAGTACGGAGGCACACAAGTCACACAAAAGAGCCCTTAGAGTTTAGGCCAGCATGGGGTCTAGGTATTACCCTCTTGAAGTTGGTGGGTTCAACCTGTCCTATTAGAAGTAACCGGATTCTAAGGGTCCCAATATCATTGGATTGCTTTCATTGTTCATCGTTTCGATTTAGCCACTGAACTGGCGACCGAAATATTCCAGGAAAGCAACCCTCAATTGAGTGTAGTATCGAGTATCAACCAACCTCGGACTGCACCAAAGTCAATTATCTCACTACCCTAAAGAGGCCAAGATGGTTCAATTAAGGTTCCTAAGGTCTGTTGATGCTTCATGACACCACATGGAGGCCCCGTACTCTCCTTGACTGAACTCAAGGGTTACCGGTACACACCAAAGTGCCACATCAACGTAGCAGACTGTTTCAACCATGTCGGTATACCCCGCACAGTTCCCTCACAGCCTTGTTGCTACTTTTTAAGAAGGTATCCCCCAGATCCGGGTTAGGATCTATAGAACTCCCAAGCAACCCACAATTTAAAGCAAGCAAAGAAATATAATTGAAAACACAGTTATGAACTAACCCTAAGGTACACCTCACTTTAAGTTTAAATCCCCAGCAGAGTCGCCAGTTCTGTGATCGGTGGATCTGGAACTGACTGTTTAACGCTGGTTCGCGAAATGTCGCGGAAGCAAGAGTCGCCACCGTCTTTTATTTTCTCCAAATGGAAAAGACAAAAGCACGGAAAAATTCCTTATAGAGATTGCTCTCGGTTCGGGAGGTAGGTTATAGAAAGGGAAGGTGTTAGCACCCTTTCTATCCATGGTTATCCATGGGCTCTTAGACACTTGCTCACTTGTGTTTTCAAAAATGGTTTGTTTGCTTTTCAACTGTGGGTTTTAAAAAGTTCCTTGAAAATTTCAGTTCGACTCTTGTATCGGTCCTCAAGAGTGTTTGAAAAATTGCTTTCGAAAGCTTTTTGAAAATGTGTTGGTGTAAAAAGTATTTTGATTTGTTTTGAAATTAGAGCAAGTATCTAGAGTCGTCTACCTACCCTAAGGAATTCGTCTGTGTAAATGTCCTTTAAAGTAGTGCCATCCCACCATTGAGAGGTAGGTAGCACCACCGTTGGAGGTGTTCGGGTCAATTCGAGGTTCGGGACATGGTGATCACCGGAGCAATGGGAAGACACCTTAGAAGCTACCCTCATGCCAGGTTCCCGGATCATGAGGACTTACTAAGACATCCTCTACTCGACGATCACCTTTCGAGGCAAGGCAACAGTGAGGCGTACCCTAGGGGTGGTGTGTGATTCGTGTGTCATGTTCATTTATTTTATCTTGTCATGTTATTGGTGATCTACACGTTTGTTTTTATTTATTGTTATTCATTCTTGCATGCATTTGTTAACAGTTAAAAATTGCGAGAAAGATAAAATTCTAAACTATTACAAAAGGCGCGGGTCCACATCGCCAAAATTTCCAGGACCCGATTTGACAGAAAAATAAAGAATTAAGATAAAGGTAAAATGCGAGAAATTAATTACACGGCTTTGGGAGAGGTACATAAAAATTATACGAAAAGAAAATAAATGCGCGATTTGCATTAAAGTTGAAACGAGGGCGTTGGACCCTTTTTTATGAAACTAAATTAAATTATTAAATTAATGAAATTAAAATGAAAAGAAATCGTTTTTTGGTATTTTTGTATTTTATGATTTTAATGAAAAAAAGAATTAAATGAAATTAAAAGATTTACCCTAATTCTAATTGTTTGAGTTTATTAAGAAAGTATTAAATTTTAACCTAATATTAACCTAATTATTTAAAGCAATTTGATTTATAAAAATAATAGTAAATAATTAATTATTATGAAAGAAAAGAAAAAAAGGATAAAAAATTAATTAAACCTAATTTAATAACTAAAATTAATTAATGAACTTTATTTACAAAAATACTAATTAAATAAATATATTTAATTTTTTGTCTTTTTCTGATTTTTTTGTGTTGTTTTTATGTTTTCTATAAAAATAATTAAATTAAAGAAACTAATTAAAAAAATAATATTTGAAATAAGTAAAATAAAGAAAAGAAATAAAAATTCAAACCTAGGGGGGTCTGTCCCCAATTGAGAGGTGAAGTCCAATATTTCAGGCCCATTCATATCAGGCCCTTTTGACCTTTTCAGGATGCGTGTGGGGTGTTGACTCAGGTCCACCATAGTCTTCAGATCCTGGCCTTTGATTGAGTCCAGTGGGACGCGTGGACGTTTGGTAGCGTGGATGCATGGTGCTCTTTAACGTTGAAACTGCACACAAACATTAAGTGAAAAATAATATGAAAGGGGGGTGGGGACCTGGGACTCGAACCCAGGTCCCAGAGGTTACCAATGTACACGCCTACCACTGAGCCATCAAACGCACTTTGATTACAATATAACAATCAATTAATATCAAATAAAACAAAGCGTTAATGGACTTTTAGCGCGAATTTTTGAACCAACCAATTACTGATGGCCACGCACCCTTCTTCTTCCTTGGCTTATTTTTTTCCTGAAACACAAAAAGAACTGGCAACGGTTTTGAACCGTTCCAGAAAGTCACTTTTGCAAAAATAACGAATAGCTCAGGGCAGCTCATAAATTTTTCGGACTAGGGCCATTAGAATCGTCTCTCTCTCACGATTCCAGTGATGTATCTCTCATGGCCTAATTGTTCAAGGTTTGGAAACCCCTAAATCAATTTTCACGAAACCCTAATATACTCTCATGGTGGATCCTTCGTTTTAGCATGAAACTCCAATCAAATTATACAGGTAGCTTGCAAACATCATTCTAAACACAAAAACAACAATGAAATATGTTAAAAACGCATGAATGATGGAAAACGATTTTGGAATTTTTCTCACCAACTTCAATGGTGATTTCGTGTTCTCTTGAGTATGGGACTTAGTGAATGATTGGAAAACGTTCTATGATCCTCTAGGAAGGTGTTTGAACAGCTCTTGCACCTTGAATTCACCTGTAAAACCAAAATCGAATTTTTAAAAATATGTGAGTTTCTTGAGTTCTTGTATGGCTTGGTTATGCAGCTTGGAGTCTTTTATCACTAGGGTTGCGTTCTGTATTTGTATGTGAGTGATTAGGTCAAAGAAAATTGATCCAAAATCCATGAATTGATGAATAGGATATTTGATTTTTAAGCCATGATTTTCCAATCTTTTTCAAACATTTTTTATACAAATCATGTCTAATTCCATTGATTCTTTCTATATTTGGTTAGGCACGAAATCTTGGAGATATTATATGCATAAAAAGATTGAAAAACCTAGGTTTAGTATTTTTCATGTATTTTAATTAATTAAATGAATTATTAATAATAAAAATCCAAATAAATAAATAAAAAATGAAGAAAAACTTCCCTTTGGGCCAAATGGTCGTGCACATGCCTTGGATAATGAATTGTGGAAGAAAAAGAGGCCCATTAGAAATTTTAGGTCATTTGAATCAATGTTGACTTTTCAAAATATCCAAAAATTTCCCAACTTCTACAAGGCATAACTTGCTCAATTTTTAAGCTTTGCTCATGTTCTTGGACATTTTGGAAAGGTCTTTGAGTCCTCTAACCAATGCCTTTGGTCCCATGTCATTTTGATTTACCAATCTCAAGTTATGGCCTTTGACTTAAAGTCCTTTTTTGTTGACTTTTGAAAATGACCTATAATGTTGAGATTGATGAATTTTTGTGAGAGCATTTCTTGGACTTGAAGTGTGAAGAGGAGTTGTGGTAAATGTCTTTATCTTCAAAATGAGCTTTGGATGGAATTTTTCTGATAATCCATGTGAAAGTTATGCCCTGGTCAATTTACAGTTGACTTTTTCAACTGTCCAAATATGGAAACTTTTGCATCTTGATGATTTTTGAGCCAAGCTTTGAGAATCATGATCAAGCATTGATCAAATGATGTTTGTGGCTTCAAAATGAGATGTTGACCAAAAATTTGAACTTTTGACTGTCAAATGACCATTTTGCCCCTACAGTTGACTGCAGTGCAATTAGGGTTTTTGACTGTGCAATTTTGTGCTGTAAGTCTTGAAACTTTGTATGAGGATGCTTGACCATGTTTGTAGGCATGTGGGACTTGATTGGACCCTTGGAAACTTCAATTTCTTTATCAGAACCAAAACCCTAATTTCTGACTGTTAGGAGGCCCTTGAACTGTGCAACCCTTGGGGAGATTTTGAAGCATGCTTGGCAATTTTCTTGAAGAATATGGGGGGGAAAATTTTGGGGTACAACACAATGCATTCAAGGGTTCGAAATTTCAAATTTGTTGTAGACAAAAAAGAAACACACATTATCATTAAGGAAATAATTGTTCAGTACATCAAAGCCTCATGGGCACATGTTACAAAGCAAATCAATCCCAAAAGACACTACGCATCCTCTTCGGAGCAATGTAGGTGTTGAGATTCCTCTCCTCGTGCAATAGGCGGGTGAGCTCCAAGACCTTCTTTTCACTAGCATGTAGACTGGTCTCAAGAGAATTCCGTTCTTCCTTAAGCTGGATCCAGCTTTTCTGCATCTCTTCCCAGGACGTGGGCATGTCAGGATGTTGAATGGTGTAGGACACCTCTCCTTCCAAGGCTGGCTCTTTGATCACAGGGAGAACATGAGGATATGGCATCACTAACTTCTGGGAGCGGGCTCGTACCCACTTGAGATAAGGTTCCAACGGGATGGAATTCTTGTGCCCCAATGTCTTGCTGTCTATCTTACTGGGCATCCTCCAAGCTCTGATAAATCTCTGGCGAAGTCCTTGTGCATCGTTGTCGAAGTCAAAAACTACGTCCGGAATTAACATGTCATGAGGGCCATCCCTCCGAGCATAACCAAACTGTCTCCAAGCCAGGCACGGGTTGTAAGTAATACCTCCTCTGATTCCAAGTAAAGGAACATTAGGGTACTCTCCGCAACGATCAATGATAGTGACATCCTCTCTGGATCGAGGGCACCAATGTATATCTGCATGTGTAAGAGTCATCAATCGTTGTGACCATCTCAAACACCGCTCATTCTTCAAGACTGATTGTGGAAGGTGCGAAATAAACCACCTTCCCAGGAGAGGAGTACAGCACATAAGGACACCTCTTTTTCTCATGGTTCGAGTGTAACATGATCGAAGGATGTCCCCCAACAACGTAGGTATAGGGTTCCTGGACATGAAGATCTGGACAGCATTGATATCTATAAGCTGATCTGGGTTAGGGAACAACACCAAACCATAGACAAGGAGGGCCACCACCTCTTCAAAAGCTTGTAAGTCAAGGGAGTTCCAACATTCTTGGGCCTTCTCAAACAGAAACCTGGCTAAGAACCCTTTGATGCCACTTCTAACTTCCCAATGTCCCTTGAGGTCAGATGATTGTAGGTGTAAGGCTTTAGCAATCTCTTCAAGCTTGGGTTCCTTTTCTGTACCGTTGTAGGGTAGTTGATCAAGGATAGGGATCTTCAAAAGCCGGGAGAACTCTTCTAATGTAGGCACCAATTGATAATCCAGGAAAGTGAAACAGTGATGCAGAGGGTCAAAGAACTAGAACAATACCTTTATCATATCTTCCTCAATGTTGGTGTTGACCAAGCTGATGAGTCTTCCATGTCTCTCACTGAATGAAGAGCTCTCGGGAATCCTGGATATAAGTTCCTTAAGCTGAGGAGGGATCCTTACAAGGCTGATCTGAATTGTCTTTCTGCGAACAGTTTCCATGTCCTACAAAACAAGAACAAAGATGAAGATTCGAACCCCTGAAATGGTTAGTCAATGCATATGATGCTGGATGATGTCATGATGCTATGATTAAACACACCACAAATATTCACAAAGGCAAACATGTAAGGCACACAAGTCACACAAGACAAGCCCTTAGAGTTTAGGCCTGCATGGGGTCTGGGTATTACCCTCTTGAAGTTGGTGGGTTCAACCTGTCCTATTTGAAGTAACCGGGTTCTAAGGGTCCCAATATCACTGGATTTCTTTCATTGTTCATCGTTTCGATTTAGCCACTGAACTGGCGATCAAAATATTCCAGGAAAGCAACCCTCAATTGAGTGTAGTATCGAGTATCAACCAACCTCGGACTGCACCAAAGTCAGTTATCTCACTACCCTAAAGAGGCCAAGATAGTTCAATTAAGGTTCCTAAGGTCAGTTGATGCTTCACGACACCACATGGAGGCCCCGTACTCTCCTTGACTGAACTCAAGGGTTACCGGTACACACCAAAGTGCCACATCAACGTAGCAGACTGCTTCAACCATGTCGGTATACCCCGCACAGTTCCCTCACAGCCTTGTTGCTACTTTCTAAGAAGGTATCCCCCAGATCCGGGTTAGGATCTATAGAACTCCCAAGACAGTCCCACAATTTAAAGCAAACAATTCAGACAATTGAAAACACAAGTGATCTTAGTCCTAAGGTACACCTCACTTTAAAAACTCCCCAGCAGAGTCGCCAGTTATGTGATCGGTGGATCTGGAACTGACTGTTTAACGCTGGTTCGCGAAATTTCGCGGAAGCAAGAGTCGCCACCGTCTTTTATTTTCTCCAAATGGAAAGGACAAAAGCACAGAAAAATTCCTTATTGAGATTGCTCTCGGTTCGGGAGGTAGATTTATAGAAAGGGAAGGTGTTAGCACACTTTCTATCCATGGTTATCCATGGGCTCTTAGATACTTGCTCATTTGTGTTTTCAAAATTGTTTGTTTGCTTTTCAAAGTGAGTGGGTTTGAAAAAAGTTTCTTTGAAAATTTCAGTTCGACTCTTGTATCAGTCCTCAAGAGTGTTTGAAAAATTGCTTTTGAAAGCTTTTTGAAAGGTGTCGGTGTGAAAAGAAGTTTTTGATTTGTTTTGAGATTAGAGCAAGTATCTATGAGTCATCTACCTACCCTAAGGAATTCGTCTGTGTAAATGTCCTTAAGATAGTGCCATCCCACCATTGAGAGGTAGGTAGCACCATCGTTGGAGGTGTTCGGGTCAATTCGAGGGTTAGGGACAGTGTGGTCACCGGAGCAATAGTAGGACACCTTAGAAGCTACCCTTATGCCATGTTCATGGACATAAGGACTTACTAAAACGTCCTATACTCGACGACCACGTTTCGAGGGGAAAGGCAACAGTGAGACGTACCCTAGGGGTGGTGTGTGAATTGTGTGTCATTTTCAGTTATATTTGTCTTGTTCATGCATTGGTGATCTACGCTTTGTTTTTATTTTTGGCATTCATTCTTTCATGCAAGTTATTAACAGTTAAAAGATGCGAGAAGATAAAAGTTCTACGCTATTACAAAGGCGCGGGTCTACATCGCCAAATTAATCCAAGACCCGATTTGAATAAAATAAAACGCGGAAAGAAAATGTCCTAATTAATCTATTACAAGGCTTTGGGGCAAATACATGAAATTTAAGAAAGGGAAATAAAAGCAAATTTGCGAAAAGAAATAAAAATCGAGAATGCGAGGGCGTTGGACCCTTTTAAAGAAATTAAATCGAAATCGAAAATTAATTAAATTAAATAAAAGTAAGAACTTATTTTTTGGAGTTTTCATATTTATGGAATTTAATAAGAAAATTAAATGGAATTAAAATCCTAATTCTAAACTATTTTTTATTTATTAAAGAAAGTGTTTACGTTTGACCTAGTTTTAACCTATTTATTTAATGATAAATTTATTTACAAAATAATTAATAATTAAATATGGTAAAAGAAAAGAAAAAAGGAATAAAAGCATTAAAACCCTAATTTCTACATTTTTTAGTTTATTAGAAAAAACATTAAAATTAAACCTAAGATTAGAACTAAATTGGTTAATAAAATTTATTTACAAAAAAACTATTAAATAAAATATATTTTTATTTTTTTGTCTTTTCCGATTTTTGTATTTTTATTATTTAAAATTAATTTTATGAATTAAAAGAAAATAATTAAAACAAATAAAATAAAAAGAAAGAAAAAGAAAAAGGGAAAGAGATACAAACAAGAGGGGTGTTGACCCAAAATTGGGGGTGAATTCCCAGCAATTTGGCCCATTTGAGGAAGACCCTTTTGACTTTTCTGGGATGCGTGTGGAACGTTTGACTGATGTCCATGGTGGACTCCAGATCCTGACCTTCAGATCCATCTCCTGAGACATGTGGCAAGCTCCAGCGCTGGATGTTTGGTGGGCTATAGGAGAGTCAGTGTACCTGATCATGTTATAAGAAAAAATAGAAGGAAATATGGGGGACCTGGGAATCGAACCCAGGTCCCATTGTTTGCAAGACAACGCATCAACCGTCCAGCCAAGCGCGTTTGTTTTTATGTATAACGGACAATAAGCATTATATTTGAAAAGGCCACGTTATGCTGAACCACAAAAAAGCGCGCTATCATTCAAATGCCCCAATAGTAATAGGCCACGTTAGCATCTTCTCCGTTTTGCATGCAAACAGAAAAGAGATAGCGGGGGTTTTAAACCCCCACGAAATGTACCCTGCGAAAAATAGCGATTAGAATATCATTAATCATAAATTGAGCGCGATATGATGATTGGATTCGTCTGAAGGTCACGAGTTCAATGGTATAGGCCTTGTTGTTCAATTTTTCCATATGAACAGATACCCAATTTCAAGCTTGTGAAAACCTAGAAAATTTCCATGGCAGATTCTCGTACAGGGCACGTTAGTCCAATTAAAAGATACCAACAGCTTTAGAATGCTTATGTTAGTGCAAAACAACAAGAAAAATGCATGAATGATACATATAAATCAAAACAAGAATGTGAGAAATATTAAGAACAGGGCGGCTTCATTCTACCAATTCTTTGTGTATGGAGGCTTGAAACGTATTGGGTTATGATCAGAGAGGTCCCAGCAAGCTTTTGAGATACTTTCCACACCTTGAAATGCCTTCAAACTATGAAAACAAATTTTGAGTTTTTTAAGAAAAAGTGAGTTTGTGTTCTCAGGTTCTAGCGCAGCATTCAGGTTCTTTGCATTAGGGTTGTGATCTGTATATGTATGTGAGTGTTTTAGGTCAACAAAGCAAGCCCAACATCCAAGTTTTTAATGCCTTTGAATTTTTGTAATCTTCCATGATTTTCCAATCTTTTCCATACCTTTCTCATGCCAATCAAATGGAGATTCTTGCCATATTGGGGTGTGCACGAAATCTTGAGTGAGTAAATGAGAGAATATGCTGCAAAAAGATTTAAAACACATGCTTTTCTATTTTTGTCATATTTTATTTAATTAAATGAATTAATGGTGATAAAAATTCAAATAAATAATAAAAAATGATGAAATAAATCCCCTTTGGGTCAAATGGTCGTGCATAGCTTTTGGATGATGATTCTTGGAAGAAAATGTGGCCCATTAGCAATTTTGAGGCATTTGAAGCAAAGTTGACTTTTCAAAATTCCCAAAAATTTCCCAACTTCCACAAGGCATATCTTGCTCAATGTTTAAGCTTTGATCATGTTCTTGGACATTTTGGAAAGGTATTGAAGTCCTCTAACCAATGCCTTTGGTCCCATGTCATTTTGATTTACCAATCTCAAGTTATGGTCTTTGACTTAAGGTGCCTTTTTGTTGACTTTTGAAAATGACCTATAATGTTGAGATTGATAACTTTTTGTGAGAGCATTTCTTGGACTTTAAGTGTGAAGAGGAGTTGTAGGAAATGTCTTTCTCTTCAAAATGAGCTTTGGATGGGATTTTTCTGATAAACCATGTGGAAGTTATGCCTTGGTCAAGTTACAGTTGACTTTTTCAACTGTCCAAATATGGAAACTTTTGCATCTTGAGACTTTTTGAGCCATGCCTTGAGAATCATGATCAAGAATTGATCAAATGATGTTTGTGGCTTCAAAATAAGATGTTGACCAAAAATTTAGACTTTTGACTGTCAAATGACCATTTTGCCCCTACAGTTGACTGTTGAGCAATTAGGGTTTTTGACTGTGCAATTTTGTGTTGTGAGTCTTGAAACTTAGCATATGGATGTTTGACCATGTTTGTAGGCATGTGGGACTTGATTGGACCCTTGAAAACTTCAATTTCTTTGACAGAACCAAAACCCTAATTTTTTACTGTTAGGAGGCCATTGAACTGTGCAACCCTTGAGGAGATTTTGAAGCATGTTCTTTGCAAATCTTGAAGAATATGGGAGGGCAAATTTTGGGGTACAACAATATGGGTATGTGTATTTAATGAAACACAAATCTGAAACCTTTGAAAAATTCAAGGAATTCAAGAATGAAGTATAAAACCAACTAGGTAAGAATATTAAAGTTCTTCTATCAGATCGAGGCGGTGAATATTTAAGCCTGGAGTTTGATGGCCATCTAAAGGAATGTGGGATTTTATCCCAACTTACTCCTCCCGGAACACCACAATGGAATGGTGTATCTGAGAGAAGAAATCGAACCTTGTTAGACATGGTCCGATCCATGATGAGTCACGCCGATCTTCCGAACTCCTTTTGGGGACATGCATTATTGACTGCAGCTTACACACTTAACCGGGTTCCATCCAAAAAGGTTGAGAAGACACCATATGAGATATGGAGTGGTAAGAAACCACATATGTCTTACATGAAGATTTGGGGTTGCGAAGTTTATGTGAAATCACAAATTTCAACTAAGCTTGAGCCCAAATCTGACAAATGCTTGTTTGTGGGGTATCCTAAAGAAACAAGAGGGTATTACTTCTACAATCCTTCTAAGGGCAAAGTGTTTGTCGCTCGAACTGGAGTTTTTCTGGAAAAGGATTTTATTTCCAAAAGAATCAGTGGGAGGAAAATAGAGCTTGAAGAAATTCAAGAACCACAAAGCATTGATACACCTATGGAGGAATTAGAGTAGGAAACACAAGTAGTTGTGGAAGAGCAACCTGGTCAAGTAGAACAAGACCAGCGTAGGTCAAGCAGGATACGTCAACAACCTGAGAGATATGGATATCACATAAGTGATCAGGGTGATGTATTACTCATGGATCAAGATGAGCTTGTGACCTACCAAGAGGCCATAACTGGTCCTGAGTCCGAGAAGTGGCTAGAAGCCATGAAATCTGAATTGGGTTCCATGTACACAAACTAGGTTTGGACCTTGGTAGAGCCTCCTATAGGAGTTAACCCTATAGGATGCAAGTGGGTCTTCAAAAAGAAGACTGACATGGATGGTAAGGTACATACCTATAAGGCAAGACTGGTTGCAAATGGCTATAAACAAATTCATGGGGTTGACTATGATGAAACCTTTTCACCAGTTGCAATGCTTAAATCTGTTCGGATTTTACTTGCTATCGCTGCATATCATGATTATGAAATATGGCAGATGGATGTCAAAACTGCTTTCCTTAATGGGAATCTTCTTGAGGATGTGTACATGACACAACCTGAAGGATTTGACATACCAGAAGAAGCCCGAAAGATATGTAAGTTACAGCGATCAATTTATGGATTGAAGCAAGCTTCCAGAAGCTGGAATCTTCATTTTGATGAAACAGTAAAACAATATGGATTCATCAAGAATGAAGATGAGCCTTGTGTCTACAAGAAGGTTAGTGGGAGCATGATCGTATTCCTGGTATTATATGTAGATGACATATTACTCATTGGAAACGATGTCCCTACCTTGCAACAAGTGAAGACTTGGTTAGGGAAATGCTTTTCAATGAAGGACCTAGGTGAAGCAGCCTATATATTAGGAATCAGGATCTATAGAGATAGGGCACAAAAACTGCTTGGCCTAAGTCAGAGTACATGCATAGAAAAAGTGTTGAGATGCTTTAATATGCATGATTCCAAGAAAGGATTCATACCTATGCAACATGGCATGTGTTTGTCAAAAACACAATCCCCTTCAAGTAAGGAAGAAAGGGATCGCATGGATAAGATTCCATATGCATCTTCAATAGGATCTATCATGTATGCCATGCTATGTACTCGACCAGATGTCTCGTATTCTTTAAGTGCAACGAGTAGGTACCAGTCAAATCCCGGTGATGCTCATTGGGTAGCTGTCAAGAATATCCTTAAGTACTTGAGAAGAACTAAGGACTCATTCTTGATATATGGAGGTCAGGAAGAGCTTGCTGTAATTGGATACACCGATGCTAGCTTCCAGACAGATAAGGATGACTTTAGATCTCAATCTGGTTATGTGTTTTGTTTAAATGGTGGCGCTGTGAGCTGCAAAAGTTCAAAGCAAGATACAGTTGCTGATTCTACAAATGAGGCTGAGTATATTGCTGCCTCAACTGCAGCAAAGGAAGCTGTTTGGATCAAGAAGTTCATTAGTGAACTTGGCATAGTCCATAGCATTGTGGATCCCATTGATCTCTATTGTGATAACAATGGTGCTATCGCACAAGCTAAGGAGCCTAGATCTCACCAACAATCCAAACACATACTTAGGCGTTATCATCTCATTCGAGAGATAATCGATCGGGGAGATGTGAAAATATGCAGAGTACCTACACTTGACAATGTTGCTGACCCATTATAAAATCCTCTTGCGCAGCTGAAGTATGATGAACATACGAGATCTATGGGTATTAGGGGTATGCCTGATTGGCTCTAGTGCTAGTGGGAGATTGTTCGTGTAAGACATAGAGGCCAATACTTTTGGTACTTGTATCGAATTATTTATTAATAATAAAAGGCATTTCTTTATTATGTTTGCTTTCCAAAATAATAAAGTCCCTAGAATGGTTTATTTGTTTAATGAAATGTTAAGTGTGACTTAATCATGAGATCCCATTAAACATAAGACACTATTCTTAAAGTATTTGTAGTCAAGCTTTAATGTGAAGTGGGATAACATTAAAGCATTAAGATTATTATGAAGATAGATTGATGATCACATCTCATGGATCATAGATAAGGAGTTATCAAGTCTTGACATAGGTATGAATATTAGGAGTAATATTTATACTGGATTGACCCACTATGAGAATACTACATAAAATGTTATGCAAAGTGTCATAAGTTATTCTCATGATGATAATGGTGTATACCACCCTTCGACCTGAAACCACTATGGACCCTAGATGTAGAGTCAAGTACTTTATTGCTGATCAAACGTCATCCGTAACTGGATGACTATAAAGACGGTTGATGGGTACTTCACAAAGCATGCTAAGGGACATGAGTGACCTAGATGGAATTTGCTCATCCTGCATAACAGGATAAATGTATAAGGGCCCAATATTGAACTGGACAAGGGTGACACAGTGTATGCCTTGTGTTCAATATAGACATGAGGGCAAAAGGGTAATTATACAACACAAATATTATCACGAAAAAGGTTTGGTCAGATCACATGACATTTTCGTGACTTGGGTAACAGTGATGTGTTGCTAGATACCGCTCACTGTTTATTATATTAAATGTGTGATTTAATATAATTGCCAACATCGCAAAAACCTACAGGGTCACACACATAAGGACAGGTTGATGAGAGATAGAATAAATAAGGAACACCGTAAGGTACGGTGCACTTAAGTGTAATACGAAAAGTGGTAAGGTACCACGTGGATAAGTGATATATGATACATCATAAGGTATGATGTCCATAAGCTTAATTGGGCTTTTAGCTTATAGCCTTAATTGGGCTTTTAGCTTGTAGCCCCCACGAGTGATTCTATAAATAGATCCCTTGTGATGAAGCAATTTCATTTGATGCAATTTCGTTTTTGATTCTCTCTCTCACTCAAGGTTTTCGTTCGTGATCAGCTAGCACTGTGACCGGAAGCGATCTGTTCGTGTGGACTGAGTAGAGGCGTTGTTCTTCATCAACGCTTGTGATCACGACGTCAAAGGTCTGAATCGCCATAAGAGGTAAATATTTCTATCACTGACCATGCTCATTCATAAGGATCGCTAAAGGAAAATTTTATATTCCGCTGCGTTTTTGATCGCAATTTTCCTTCACCATGATGCTCGTGAGGTTGCAACGAGTTGATTGATACCATTGGTTATGATTTATCATGCTTGCACATGGTTTTGGAGATGCACAGGGTTATACCTACGCCTGGTGTCCGTAGGTAAAAGCCATGTAATTTACAGCGACGGTGGGAGGAAGAAGAAAGTAACGTGGCACTCCCTGACTTGCCAATTCAAATTTCGCGCGTTTTAAATATAACTTTTTTGCTTTTTTCATATTATATTTGTTATTTATCATATGTACAACTAACACAACCAGCTCAGCTGGCAAACGCGCAGTGGGAGAATGCCTAAGGGCCTGGGTTCGATCCCCAGGTCCCAATATTGCTTCATATTATTTTTCTTGACATAATCAGTTGCACAAGGGTCCCCTGCGTCCACCATACATCATCAGTATCCAACCATCAGATCATCAACCTGCCAGATCCAAGGATTCTCCCATGAGGGTCCACCATACGCCTAGTCAAGCAGGCAAACAGGATTGAAAAAGTCAAACAGGCCAGGAGCTTATTGGGCCCAGAAAATTGCAAACAACACCCCCTTTCTTGCTAAACAGCAACCAGGCCCATTCTTATTCTTTTTTCTATTTCCTTTTATTTATTTAATTTGCTTAATTATTTGTTAACCAAAATTAGTTTCTTTTTTTCACAAAAAAATCATAAAATCAATTTTCTCAAATTTAGTATTAGGTTTTTTATTTTATTTTATCAAATTTAATTTAATATTTATTTTAAATTTAATTTAGGGTAATTCTAACTTTTTATATATAATTAAAATCAATTAGAAAAATTAGGGTTAGCTTGTGATTTAATTTTTATTTCTTTTTCAAATCAAATAAAAAAAAATACAAAAATAGGTTAATTCAATTATTTTTCTTAAATTTAAATTAATTAGTAATTAGGTTTTTTTATTATTATTCAATTAAACTTTATTTTCTCAAATAACACAAAAACCACAAAAAAATAATTTTTCTTTTAAATTACAATCAGGTAGTTGGGGTCAAAACCCTAAATCTCTCGTTTTCGATTCATCGCGCGCATTTATTATTTTTGAAATATTAATGTAACTGCTCACAGTATGTAATAGTTTAATCTAGGACTCTATTTATTTATCGTTTTACGGGTTTTTTGGCTATGTAATTAATCCATACCCCGAAGCCTTGTAATAGCGTAGGTTTTATTTCTCGCATTTTAATTCTCGCAAATATTAATTGTTAGATGTATGTTAATAGGATTGTATGACAAGATTGCATGATAATTCAAAACGGCTAGAAAACCCTAATGTGCAAAGATAATAACTGAAATCAAATCACTCGCACATGCGCGCTCTTAGGGTATACTCTCACTTCGGTTGCCTTCGGTAAACGATCATTAAGTATATGGTGTCTTAGTGGTTGCTCTCCTGTCTAACAAAGATCAAAAGTCTCGTTCGGAAATGTTGCCTCGGAAATGTTACCTCGAATATGATCTTAAGACTCTAGGGTTATTACTAAGATGTCCTAACATTGCTTTAGTGATCATACATCCCTTTCGAATTGACCCTTAAAATTCCAACGATGGTGCTACCTATTTCTCAATAGTGGGATAGCGTTTTCTAAAGGAAACAAGAACATAAACGATCTTTTTTCGAGTAGGTAGATGCTAGTAGGTACTTGCTCAAATCAAACTTTTTCACACCAAACACTTTTCAAACAAAGTTTTCAAAAAACACTTTGTAACACTCTTGAGGACATAAAAAAGGGTTAAAACGAAGTAAGACAAAACTTTTCAAAATAAACACACACAAGCAATTTTAAAAGATGAGCAAGTACCTAAGAGCCCATGGAAAACCATGGATAGAAAGGGTGCTAACACTTTCCCTTTCTATAATCTACCCCCCGTACTCAAAATCTCGAAAAAGGAATTTTTCTGTGCTTTTTTTCCTTTCCAGTTGGATAAAATAAAAGTCAGTGGCGACTCTTGCTTACCGCGACATTTTGAGAATAAAAAACACAAAACGCAAACCAGCATTTTCAAAACAGTCGGTTCTTCCACCGTATCACAGAACTGACGACTCTGCTGGGGAGTTATAAGTGGGGTATACCTTAGGATTTAGTTCATCATTGTGATTGGTGGATCTGGAACTGACTGTTTAACGCTGGTTCGCGAAATGTCGCGGAAGCAAGAGTCGCCACCGTCTTTTATTTTCTCCAATATGGAAAGGACAAAAGCACAGAAAAATTCCTTATGAGATTGCTCTCGGTTCGGGAGGTAGATTTATAGAAAGGGAAGGTGTTAGCACCCTTTCTATCCATGGTTATCCATGGGCTCTTAGATACTTGCTCATTGTGTTTTCAAAAGTGTTTGCTTTTCAATTGTGAGTGGGTTTGAAAAAAAGTTTCTTTGAAAGTTTCAGATCGACTCTTGTATCAGTCCTCAAGAGTGTTTGAAAAATCGTTTTTGAAAGCTTTTTGAAAGTGTGAGGTGTGAAAAGAAGTTTTTTGATTTTGTTTTGAATTAGAGCAAGTATCTACGAGTCATCTACCTACCCTAAGGAATTAGGCTGTGTAAATGTCTTTAAGGTAGTGCCATCCCACCATTGAGAGGTAGGTAGCACCACCGTTGGAGGTGTTCGGGTCAATTCGAGTGTAGGGACAGTGTGGTCACCGAGCAACAGTAAGACACCTTAGAAGCTACCCTTATGCCATTGATCTTTTTATTCCGAGGCAACTATTCCGAGGCAACTTGTTTCGAGGCAACTTGTTTCGAGGCAACCAGATCAATGGAACATAAGGACTCATTAAGACATCCTATACTCGACGACCACGTTTCGAGGGGCAAGGCAACAGTGAGGCGTACCCTAGGAGTGGTGTGTGAATTGTGGGTCATTTCCAGTTATAGTTTATCTTGATCATGCATTGGGTGAGCTACGCTTTGATTTTATTTGGGCATACATTCTTTCATGTGATTAACAGTTTAAAGGTGCGGAATTTAAAGTGCGGAAAATAAAGTCCTACGCTATTACAAGGCGCGGGTCTATACATCGCCAAATTAACAAAGACCCGATTTTGAATAAAAGTGCGGAAAGTAAATGTCCTAATTATTATTACAAGGCCTTGGGGCAATTACATAATATTTAAAATGAAAAATGTAAATAAACGCGCGAAAAGAATTTAGAAGCGAAAGTGCGAGGGCGTTGGACCCTTTATAGAAATTAAATTGAAATTGGAAGTGAATTAATTATTTAATAAGAAAAGAAGTTATTTTTTGATGTTTTTGTATTTAATGGAAATAAAGAAAATTAATTGGAATTTGAAATTAAATAAAACCCTAGTTCTAAATTGTTTTTAATTATTAAAGAAAAAAATGTTTAAGTTTTAACCTAATCTACCCTAATTAATTAAATGACATATTTATTTACAAAATTAATTAATGGTTAATAATAATAAGAAGAAAATTTTAATTATTGAGAAAAAAAAAGTAAAATGCTAAAAACCCTAATTTTTATGTGTTTTAGTTATTTAAGAAAACATTAAAGTTAAACCTAAAATTAAACTAAATTGATTATTGGAATTTATTTACAAAAAATATTAATGCATTAAATAATAAATAAACATATTTTATTTTTGACTTTTCTGATTTTTTTGTATTTTTGTATTATGAAAATTAAATTTTATGGAATTAAATAAAAGCAATTAATCAAATAAAAGAAAAAAGAGAATTAAAAATAAAAAGAGATATGCAAACCATAGGAGGGGTATCTGCCCAATTTGGAGGTTAATGCAAAGGAATTTGGCCCATTAAACCATGCCTTTTTGACCTTCTGGAGCTTGTGTGTGGGACGTTTGACTAGGGTACATGGTGGATTGCTTGTGATGGCCATTGGATTGACCTTCAGGGACATGTGGCAGGCACTGGCGTGAGGCTTCATGATGGTCCTTGGAATGGAGGCTGCACAGAAGCACGTTAAGAAAAAATATATGAATAAGTGGGGGGACCTGGGAATCGAACCCAGGTCCCAATACCTGCATGCCAACGCACAAGCCAACTGAGCCACTGAGTTTCTTTGATATTATAATAGACAATGATTATTATGAGAGAGAAACAAGCGCTAGTGGTATTTGATGAAAATGCGCGCCAGTATTCAAACCAGCCATTCGCGTTTGGACACATCAGCTTCGTCCCCATTGTGTCTTCGTTTTTGCCTGAAAATATGAACAGATAGCGGGGGTTTTAAACCCCCACTAACTACAATGTACAATAATAGCGATTAGAGCATGGTTCATCATAAATTGAGCGCGAGGTATGGTTTTAAATCGTCAGAAGATCCTGATTCCAATGGCATAGGTGTGGTTGGCCAATTTTTCCAGAGGAACGAAACCCTCTTTCAAAGTCCCTGAAACCCTAAAATATGTTCATGGCAACTTCTCATACAGGCAATAGTAATTCAATTAAATAGCACCAATAGATTCAGAATGTCCATGTTAATGTCAATCAATGGTTAAAAATCACAAATAATGCATATAAATGAAAACACGATTATGAATTTTTTGTGAAAAAGTGCAACATGATTCTACCAATTCTTTGTGCGTGGAGATCTGATTTCAATTGCAACAGCTTCCTGGTAATGTCAGGAGTCAAGTGGAATGGTTTTGCAGCCTTGAATTATGCTCTAGCTAGGTTTTCAGTTTTGAAATTTTTAGGAAAAAAGTGCAAAGTTGTTCTTATGTTTGAGGCGCAGCTTCTGTGTTCTTCTGCCTTAGGTTATGTTTGCACATATATGTGGAAGGAATTAGGTCAAAAAGATCAAGCCCAAAGCCTTGTATTCAATGATTTTGAATATTTGATTTTCATGATCTTTTTCAATCTTTTTTGCCATCAACCATTGCCAATTGCATAGAATCTTTCCTTATTGAGTGTGCACGAAATCTTGAGGTCATGATGGATGAAAATGCTGCATAAAAAGATTTGAAAGGTGTGATTTGCTATTTTTGTCATATTTAATTTTAATTAAGTGAATTAATAATAATAATAATTTAAATAATTAATCAAAAATGATAAAATAACTCCATTGGATGTCAATGGGTCGTGCATAGCCTTTGGGTGATGATTCATGGAAGAAATTGAGGCCCATTAGCAATTTTGAGGCTTTTGAAGCAAAGTTGACTTTTCAAAATTCCCAAAAATTTCCCAACTTCCACAAGGCATATCTTGCTCAATTTTTAAGCTTTGATCATGTTCTTGGACATTTTGGAAAGGTCTTGAAGTTCTCTAACCAATACCTTTGGTCCCATGTCATTTTGATTTACCAATCTCAAGTTATGGTCTTTGACTTAAGGTGCCTTTTTGTTGACTGTTGAAAATGACCTATAATGTTGAGATTGATAACTTTTTGTGAGAGCATTTCTTGGACTTGAAGTGTGAAGATGAGTTGTAGGAAATGTCATTCTCTTCAAAATGAGCTTTGGATGGAATTTTTCTGATAAACCATGTGGAAGTTATGCCCTAGTCAATTTGCAATTGACTTTTTCAACTGTCCAAAAATAGAAACTTTTGCATCTTGAGACTTTTTGAGCCATGCTTTGAGAATCATGGTCAAGAATTGATCAAATGATGTTTGTGGCTTCAAAATAAGATGTTGACCAAAAATTTTGACCTTTGACTGTCAAATGACCATTTTGCCCCTGCATTTGACTGTTTGAGCAATTAGGGTTTTTGACTGTGCAATCTTGTGCTGTGAGTCTTGAAACTTAGCATATGGATGCTTGACAATGTATGTAGGCATGTGGGACTTGATTGGACCTTTGGAAACTTCAATTTCTTTGGCAGAACCAAAACCCTAATTTTTGACTGTTAGGAGGCCATTGGACTGTGCAACCTTTGGGAGATTTTGAAGCATGCTCTTAGCAAATCTTGAAGAAAATGGGAGGGCAAATTTTGGGGTACAACAGTTGCCCCTGTTCAATCTTCTTAGACCTGAGGATGTAGATTGGCTGACGTGCCTTTCGTAATCCGAAGGTGGAAGATGATTGAACACTAGAGTGCCCAGAAATTTGCGCTCACATGTTTGAGTGTTCGCAGTATGAGGGTGGGAATGGGCTTATAGATGCCATTTGGAGACTGATGGATAGGAAGATGGGCTTATAGATGCCATTTTGAGAGGTGATGGATAGGTGGATGGGCTTATAGATGCCATCTGGGTGTCGATCGCGTAAGAGTTTCCTTAGCGAGAACTTGCGTACCTGAAAAATAAAATGAGTACCTGGCCTGTTATAGGAGTCGGTCTTCAAACTCTTTGTGTAGATGTGCCCTGACTGGTTACAGGAATTGAATCCTTAAACCTCTTCAGACGTGCCCTGGCGAGATACAGGAATCGAGTCTGGAGCTTCAAAAGGTTATGAATGAATCAGGTATGGTTACTACCTCAACGGGACGATGAGAGAACCTTGGACGATTACTACCTCAACAGTAACGATGAGAGAACCTTGGGCAATTACCACCTCAACAGTAACGATGAGATAATCTTGGGCGATTACTACCTCAACAGTAACGATGAGAGAACCTTGAGCGATTACTACCTCAACAGTAATGATGAAGGAATCTTGGATGTCTTCTACTGAGTCTTCATCAGGAAAATCTTTAGGAATCGATTTAACTGGACCAGAGAAGGCCTTTGACTGGATCGGCATCAGGAAAATCTTTAGGAGTCGATTTAACTGAACCAGGCAAGGTCTTGGAATCTTCAACTGGAATAAGAATCAGGGAGATCTTAGCGTCGATCTGACTGAACCAGAGAAGGCCTTTGACTGGATCGGCATCAGAAAAATCTTTAGGAGTCGATTTAACTGAACCAGGCAAGGTCTTGGAATCTTCAACTGGAATAAGAATCACGGAGATCTTAGCGTCGATCTGACTGAACCAGAGAAGGCCTTTGACTGGATCGGCATCAGAAAAATCTTTAGGAGTCGATTTAACTGAACCAGGCAAGGTCTTGGAATCTTCAACTGGAATAAGAATCAGGGAGATCTTAGGGTCGATCTGACTGAACCAGAGAAGGTCTTGGATTAACTTTGACTGGATAAGAATCAGAAAAATCTTAGAATCGATTTAACTGAACCAGACTAAATTCTTGGGATGTCTTCGACTGGATAAGAATCAGAAAAATCTTAGGGTCGATTTAACTGAACCAGACTAAAGTCTTGGGATATCTTCAACTGGAATAAGAATCAGGGAGATCTTAGCGTCGATATGACTGAATCAGAGAAGGTCTTGGATTAACTTTGACTGGATAAGAATCAGAGAAATCTTAGAATTGATTTAACTGAACCAGACTAAAGTCTTGGAATATAGCTGAGAACTTAACTGGATCTTTCCTGAAAGGTAAAGGTCAGTCATATGCAATGCATGATATGGATCAAGCAATGATGTTCTCAACATAAATGAGATTGTGCGATGCGTTCATGCATGTATCATGATGTATGTGATGTTTATGAATGTATGTTTTTGTCTAGGAAAGTAAATCCTTGACGGGTGCCGGGAAGTCGCATCCTGGGCTGATGTTGGAGAATAGTGCTTTGTTGTTTCCGCTGGGGATGATAGTTGCAAGAATACCGGTAGGAGAAGATAACTCTGTTGGGGAATAAACTTGGCGAATAGATTACTCTGCGGGGAAAAAATACTCTAGCTACCTTGCTGGGGAACAGTACTCTGTGGGAGGAGAGGTACTCTGTTGAGATGTTGATGATAACTCCGCTGGGGATACTGTTGTTATGTTGGAAGTGTTAATAGACTCCGCTGGGGATAAGAAGACTTCGCCGAGGACGATCTTTCCGTGGCTTTTGGCTGAGGATAACCCAGTTATATCCTGGTAGGGAAATAGCCTTTGAATAAAGTCGGGAGGCGCGTTCGTGCTCTGTAGGGGATAAGCTTCCAGAATCTACTGGGGATAAGCTTACTGCTGGGGAGATGATTCAAACTGTCCTGGGGAAATCTTGAACCATGCTGGACTCTCCTGGGGAAATTTTGAGATGTACTGGAAGTGACTCCACTGAATGTCTGGTATACCGCCGGGGAACAGTTTTAGACCAAGATTGTCGGGGATGCTTGTTAAGAACGTCGGTATAATTTGCTGAGGAATGTTGAGATTTGTTGGGGATACCCAACTTCCTTAAGGCTGATAATATAGCTTTGTTTGGGGAGAGTGCATTGACTTGCTGGCTCACTCTCTGGGGAATTAAGGTATGCCGGTTATGTTCTTCAGCTGAAGCTACCTTGGTACCTTGGTAGACAGAACAATTAGATCGCTTAGACAACTCATTATTGCCCTTGTTTCTAATGTTACTTGTAATTAATCCTTTGTTTCGTATGCAAATATTTATGAGTTAGCAAACATTGTCAAATGCATATATCACAAATTGAACCTTGGACGTTCTTCGCAAAACAAAACAGAAAAAGGAAAAACAATTGGCAATTTTAACTGAAAAGTGAATTTATATTGATTTTTGCCTGTAAATAGGCGTTTTATGTACAAGAGGCTGACGTCCTAGTAAGAGAACGCCGCCGAACAAAAGAGTTTATACAAATTTGTACAAAGGGAAAACAAAACAGCTATGTGAAAAGAATAATCCCACTGGGTTCCAACTCTGCTATCGCCCTTATATCTTCGAGCGTCTCATCACTTGACGACCTAGCTGAAGATGAAGCTGATTGATCAATGCCGTCTGAACTTGATGTTGATACCGGATTCTGGATGCAAAGTGATCCAATGAGACATAGTATTACGCTTCAATCCCTAACTTTTGCCTGGACCGCCCTTTCGGGTTTTCAGTCCACCAGGATACCCATTTTTGCCCAAGCCGCCTTTTCAGGTTTTCGACTTGCCGGGTGTACAGATTTTTTTTCATTTCATCCCTTCATTTTTCCCGAACCCTTTTGGTTCGCCGGGAAGCCCTAATTTTTTCTTAGGTATGTCAACCTAGCGGGTCCTTTATCATGCGTAGTATCTTTTTACTATGTCTGCATTGGCGGGGTGAGGAAGGTCGTCACCATCCATGGTGGTGAGAATCATGGCTCCTCCTGAGAACACCTGTTTAACCACAAATGGCCCTTCGTACGTAGGGGTCCATTTGCCCCTGGGATCACTCTGAGGAAGAATGATACGTTTGATTACCAGATCCCCAACTTGATACTCTTGTGGTCTGACCTTTTTGTTAAATGCCCTGATCATCCGTTTTTGGTATGTCTGACCATGACAAATAGCAGTGAGTCTCTTTTCGTCAATTAGATTTAACTGATCAAGTCGTGTCTGGATCCAGTCATCTTTGCTCAGATCTGCATCCTTCATTATCCGGAGAGAGGGTATCTGCACTTCGATTGGTAAGACTGCCTCCATGCCGTAGACCAAGGAGAAAGGAGTTGCCCCGGTTGACGTCCTTGCTGAGGTACGGTACCCATGAAGAGCGAACGGTAACATCTCGTGCCAATCTTTATAAGTCACTGTCATCTTCTGCACAATCTTCTTGATATTCTTATTTGCTGCTTCTACAGCCCCATTCATCTTCGGTCGATAAGGAGAAGAGTTGTGATGCTGTATCTTAAATTGCTCGTAGAGCTCAGTGATCATCTTGTTGTTAAGATTGGTACCATTGTCCGTAATGATCCTTTCTGGGACGCTGTATCGATAGATCAGGTTGTGCCGAATGAACCGTGCCACAACGTTCTTGGTTACAGTGGCGTAAGAAGCTGCTTCAACCCACTTTGTAAAGTAATCAATCGCCACCAGGATGAAGCGATGCCCGTTGGATGCCGTAGGTTTAATCTCGCCGATCATATCTATGCCCCACATTGCAAAAGGCCAAGGTGCAGTCAGGACATTCAGAGGGACTGGAGGAACGTGCACCTTATCTGCATAAATCTGGCATTTATGACATGTCCGAGAATGTTGGTAGCAGTCAGCTTCCATGGTGGACCAGAAATACCCTGCCCGAAGGATATTCTTTGCCATGGTATGTCCACTGGAATGCATGCCGAAGGTACCTTCATGCAGCTCCTCCATGATCCTTTCTGCTTCAGTTTTATCCACACAACGCAGTAAGGTCGAATCATGGTTTCTCTTGTACAGAATGCCATTGCTAAGGAAGAAATTTGCTGCGAACCTTCTCAGAAACTTCTTATCATTGACAGATGCACCTTCAGGGTATTCCTGAGCTTCCAAGTACCTCTTCACCTCATGGTACCAAGGTTTCTCAGTTACTATCTCAGCCTCAAGATCACAACAGTATGCCGGTTCGTCCAGTTTCCAAATGATGACCCGGGGAGCCTCATTGTCCCACTTGACTTTGAACATGGAAGACATTGTAGCTAACGCGTCCACCAACTGGTTCTCCTCTCTTGGGAAATGTTCAAAAGTTATCTCTGTGAAATGGGGGATTAATGTCAACACACATTCCTTGTAAGGAATAAGATTCGGATGTTTCGTATCCCACTCGCCTTTGATCTGATTGATCACGAGAGCGGAATCTCCGAAGACACTCAGAAACTTGATCCTTAAGTCAATCGCAGCTTGAAGTCCCATGATGCATGCCTCATACTCCGCCATGTTTTTGGTGCAGTTGAAACATAGCCGGGCAGTAAGTGGAGTATGAGTGCCTTGAGGAGATATGATTACAGCGCCGATGCCGTTACCCAAAGCATTGGAGGCTCCGTCAAAGTGCATAGACCATCGGGATCCTTCCTCAGGTCCTTCATCTGGTCCAGGTACTTCACAATCAGTCACTATCATGATGCTCTCGTCTGGAAACTCAAAGTTCATTGACTGATAGTCGTCTACTGCCTGATGTGCCAAGTGGTCTGCCAATACACTTCCTTTGATAGCTTTCTGAGTCGTGTACTGAATGTCGTATTCTGTCAAGATCATTTTCCATCTTGCTATTCTTCCAGACAGAGCAGGCTTTTCAAATATATACTTTATAGGATCCATCTTTGAAATCAGCAAGGTAGTGTGAGTCAGCATATACTGTCTCAGCCGGCGAGCTGCCCATACCAAAGCGCAGCAAGTTTTCTCGAGCAGTGAGTATCGGGTCTCACAGTCGGTAAACTTTTTGCTAAGGTAATAAATGGCATGCTCTTTTCGGCCAGACTCGTCATGCTGCCCCAGCACACACCCCATTGAGTTGTCAAGTACTGTCAGGTATAGTATCAGAGGTCTCCCTTCAACCGGTGGCATAAGGATGGGTGGTTCTTGGAGATACTCTTTGATTCTGTCAAAAGCGGCCTGACATTCATCATTCCAACGTACTACCTGATCTTTCTTCAGCAGCTTGAAGATTGGTTCACAAGTAGCAGTTAGGTGCGAGATGAACCGAGCAATGTAATTCAGGCGTCCTAGAAAGCCTCTGACTTCTTTCTCTGTCTTGGGAACTGGCATCTCTTGAATAGCTTTAACCTTGGCAGGGTCCACTTGAATACCCTTATCACTTACAACGAAGCCTAGCAACTTTCCAGATCTAACCCCGAAGGTGCACTTGTTTGGGTTCAACCTCAGCTTGTACAGTTTCAGACGGTCAAACAACTTCTGCAGATGATCAAGGTGTTCCTCCTTGGTTTGGGACCTTGCAATCATATCGTCGACATATACTTCTATCTCATGATGGATCATGTCATGAAATAAAGCAACCATGGCACGTTGGTAGGTTGCCCCAGCATTTTTCAACCCGAATGGCATGACCTTGTAGCAGAAGGTGCCCCACTGAGTAACAAAGGTAGTTTTCTCCATGTCTTCAGGAGCCATCTTGATCTGATTATATCCTGAAAAACCATCCATGAAGGAGAACACCTTATGCTGAGCAGTATTGTCAACCAGAACATCAATGTGAGGTAGGGGGAAGTCATCCTTGGGGCTGGCCCTGTTCAGATCCCTGTAGTCAACACACATTCTAACCTTACCATCTTTCTTTGGTACCGGCACCACATTGGCAACCCACTGAGGGTAAGAAGTTACTGCAAGAAACCCGGCGTCGAATTGCTTCATAACCTCAGCTTTGATCTTCTCAGACATCTCTGGACACATACGGCGGACCTTTTGCTTAACCGGAGGGCAGTCTTCCTTGGTAGGCAAATGATGGACCACAATATCAGTATCTAACCCAGGCATGTCTTCGTAGGACCAGGCAAAGATTTCCACATAATCATGTAACATCTGAGTCAACCGTTTCTTCACGCTGAGCTCCAGATTGGCACCAATCTTAACCTCCTTTCTGTCTGCCTCAGTACCCAGATTTATCGTTTCCACTGACTCTTCATGTGGTTGAATTACCCTCTCTTCCTGGAGTAACAGTCTTGCAAGTTCGCCAGGCACTTCGCAATCATCTTCACCTTCGTCTTCAGCTAAGTTGATCGGATTTTCGAAGTCGTAACTGGCAGTAGCAGAGTCGTTACCCGTGAGATCCAGAGTGGATTGAAACCTGTATGAGTGAGTGTGTGTAAATACAGCTGTTTTGCAATATATAAGGAAAGAAAGAAAGAAAGGGAGCACAAGATTCGAAATGCGAAAAAACGTCCAAGGTCTTTATTCATGATATATGTAAATGACAGTTATAAGCCCTCACAAATGAAGCAAATGGTGCCCCGGGTAAGACACTGGGCCATAAAGTTTCAATTCATTGTTTATTACAAATAACAAAAACAAAGGAATTCATTACTGCGTAACAAAAGTAACAGGTGTATGATCTTTCGCGGTCCAATTGTTCAATCCATCGTCAATCGTCGGGTAGATCCATCTATCGAACTCCGATTCTTCCACTTCGTCTTCATCCTCAATAGCATTCACTCCTGGGTTGGTGATGAGCACAGGAGGTCTCCCGATCCTATCTTTGCGCACAACTCTCTGAGCCTCTGCAGTAAAACCCAGCCCAAATTTGTCAGTTTTAGGGGTAAAATCAGGGAGCCTGCCCCAGTTAGCACATTCACCTTTCTCGATTACAGCCCGAGCGTCCTTCAAGGAAGCCATCTTCAAAGGAAAGTCCTCTTCAACCACTGTTTCTGCTGCTGCCAATGTTGGAGGTACCTCTTCAAAATGCTGAAAGGGGGTTTCAATAAACTCCCCGTCCATCTCAATATACCGGAAGGAATTCAAGTGACTAACCATATATTCTTCCTCCCCCTGCACAGTGACGATCTTCCCTCTGACAGGGTACTTGAGCTTTTGGTGTAGGGTGGAGGTCACTGCCCCAGCTTTGTGAATCCAAGGTCGACCCAGTAAACAGGAATAAGATGGACGAATATCCATCACATAGAATGTTGAGTCGAATACTTGAGAACCCACACGAATAGGAATGTCTACTTCTCCATGAACCATCCTCTTCGATCCATCGAAGGCTCTAACAATAATGTTGCTAGGTTTCAACTCCAGACCCTCACAATCCAAACGGTCTAAGGCCTTTTTGGGTAGCACATTCAGGGAAGAACCGGTGTCCACCAACACGTGCGCAAGAGTAGTTCCCCTGCATTCAATAGAGACATGCAGGGCATCATTGTGGTTCTTTCCCTTGGCGGTAAGGTCAGCATCTGAGAAACCCAAACCATTGTCAGCTGTCAAATTGGCTACGCAATCAGTAAACTGGTCTACAGAGGTCTCTTGTGGCACATGGACCGTCTTTAGAAATGAAATCAGGGCCTTAGCATGGGCCTCTGAGCATAGCAGTAGTGAGAGCATAGAGATTTTGGAGGGTGTATGCCCTAGCTGTTCAACAACGTTGAAGTCGCTCTTCTTGATTATCTTAAGAATTTCCTCCATCTCTTGCTGGGAGGCTTCAACATTCACAGACTTTGGTGCCTCCATCCGGGCAGGCTCATCATCAATCCCTTTGCTCCGAGCATTAGATGACTCGGCAGCAGGGGAAACAACTTGATCAGAAGTGGAAACAGGTGCACTTGCAGGCGTTATTATGAGAGGTCTTCGAATAGTTGGTGGCGCAATGTCAGGCGAGAAGAGCCTGCCACTGCGGGTTACTTTAGCTGGACCGGTAATATTGCTGATACCGGTACCGGTGTTGAACTCTTGCTTTATTCCAAGTACATATACATCTGCCCCATAGTGCCATGGGACAGCCTTATCAGATTCATAGGGGAGGGGCCCCAGAACAGTAATAACAATGGGTGCAACAGTCATAATTTTAACTGGCTTCCTCGGGGGAGCCTTGATCGGATTGTTGAAAATGGTAACGACAGATACTTCTTCCACAGGAACAAACGGAACAGCGGTCTTCTTGAACAGAATCTCTTTGCTGTCCATCAGGCTTTGAATGCCTAACTTCAGCAACGGACAACCAGTAAGGGAAACAGCACACAAAAGGCAACCCTCGCTATAACCCGGAAATAAACCGGCCAGCAGCAGGTTCCTCTTAACAGTCAACAGAGGAGTAGCTACACCATTCAAAGAAACGGCATACAAGTCTTCATCAACGACATTCACTCCATGCTGGGGCATAGGAGCAGTCACCATATTTGGCCTCTCAGGCGCCTCAAATTGTATCTTCTTTGCATCAATAAGGTCCTGCACTTTATTCCTCAGGGCCCAGCAATCATCAGTAGAATGCCCCGGGCTATCGGAGTGATAAGCACAGCGAGCATTTGGATTATACTTGGGGGATGCAGTATTCACAACTTTTGGGGCCTCTCTGACAGTCACCAAGTTGGTCGATAGTAGCTGCGGCAAGATTTGCGACAAGGTCATACTCAGCCGGGTAAATTCTCTTCTAGGTCTTTCAGCCCTTGGTTGATTGGTTTGCCGAGGAGCGGCAGCAGGTTTGGAAATCACCACCGCGTTGACAGATTGGCGGCGCTCTGGTTTATCTTGTCTTCTAGGCCCATACACTGCACTGGCCTCCTTTTTAAAGGGTTTCTTCTCAGAACAGGAGGACGTATCCTTCTGAATCTTTCCGGACTTCATACCAGCCTCTATCCTTTCCCCAGTCAGAATAAGGTCAGTAAACCCTGCAGATGAGTTGCCAATAAGGTGATTAAAGAATGGCCCGGAGAGGGTCCCCAAGAACATATCCACTAGCTCACGGTCTGTTAACGGTGGCTGCACCCTGCCAGCCAGGTCCCTCCACTTCTGTGCATACTCTTTAAAACCTTCACCTGATCCTAGCGACATACCCTGGAGTTGGGTACGTGTAGGAGCAAGGTCGGCATTATATTGATACTGCTTGTAAAAAGCAGTAGCCAACTCCTCCCAGTTACGAACTTTGGTCCCATCCAGCTGATAGAACCATTCGAGATGAGTCCCTGAAAGACTCTCCTGGAAAAAGTGGATCCACAAGTTCTTATCCACTGTATACGGCTGAATCTTCCGCACATAAGATCTAAGGTGTAGCTTAGGGCAGGACGCCCCGTCATACTTTGCGAAAGATGGTGCTTTAAACTTGTGAGGGATTATCACACCAGAAGATAAACCCAAGTCTCCGAAATCCAAACCAGGCACTTGTTGAATTTCCATGGCGTTCAGACGGTCTTCCAACTGCTTGTATCTGTCTTCAGCTGGAGGATATTGTTCCTCATTAAAATCAGTCTCGTTGTCAGAGACTACCGGACTTGGAGCCCTTCCCCCCTGGGGACTGTCCTTGCCTACAGAAGAACCAGCTTCTTCATTCTGTAGTGTGTTACCTAATCTCCGGCCCGTGTTGAATAGGACAGTTCTCTTCTTCTTCTTCTTCTGAACCAGCAGGGCCTTCAGTTCCGCCTGTCCTTGGGCCAAACCCATGATCAGCTCTTGAAATTGTGCGTTCTGGGCCTGAAGGGCCTTGATAGACTGCTCGGTAGATGATTCTGGGTTCATGATGCTGAAATAAACAGCGAAGAACAGTAAGCAACCTGAAAAAGAAGAGTACCTGCTATGCACATGATGAATGATATGTGTTTATGCAATGCATTCAAGGGTTCGAAAGTTCAAATTTGTTGTAGACAAAAGGAACACACGTTATTATTAAAGAAATAATTGTTCAGTACATCAAAGCCTCATGGGCAAACATTACAAAAGCAAATCAATCCCAAAAGACACTATGCATCCTTTTCGGGGCAATGTAAGTGTTGAGATTCCTCTCCTCGTGCAGTAGGCGGGTGAGCTCCAAGACCTTCTTTTCACTAGCATGTAGACTGGTCTCAAGAGAATTCCGTTCTTCCTTAAGCTGGATCCAGCTCTTCTGCATCTCTTCCCAGGACGTGGGCATGTCAGGATGTTGAATGGTGTAGGACACCTCTCCTTCCAATACTGGCTCTATGATCACAGGGAGGACATGAGGATATGGCATCACTAACTTCTGGGAGCGAGCTCGTACCCACTTGAGATAAGGTTCCAATGGGATGGAATTCCTGTGCCCCAGGGTCTTGCTGTCTATCCTACTTGGCATCCTCCAAGCTCTGATAAATCTCTGGCGAAGTCCTTGTGCATCGTTGTCGAAGTCAAAAACTATGTCAGGAATTAACATGTCATGAGGGCCATCCCTCCGAGAATAACCAAACTGTCTCCAAGCCAAGCATGGGTTGTAAGTAATACCTCCTCTGATTCCAAGTAAAGGGACATTATGGTACTCCCCGCAACGATCAATGATAATGACGTCCTCTCTGGACCGAGGGCACCAATGTATATCTGCATGTGTAAGGGTCATCAATCGTTGTGACCATCTCAAACCCCGCTCGTTCTTCAAAACTGATTGTGGAAGGTGCGAAATAAACCACCTTCCCAGGAGAGGAGTACAGCACATAAGGACACCTCTTTTTCTCATGGTTCGAGTGTAACATGAGTGAAGGATGTCCCCAAGCAATGTAGGTATAGGATTCCTGGACATGAAGATCTGGACAGCACTGGTATCTATAAGCTGATCTGGATTAGGGAACAATACCAAACAATAGACGAGGAGGGCCACAACTTCTTCAAAAGCTTGCAGGTCAAGGGAGTTCCAACATTCTTGGGCTTTCTCAAACAGAAACCTGGCTAAGAACCCTTTGATACCACTTCTGACTTCCCAATGTCCCTTGAGGTCAGATGGTTTTAGGTGTAAGGCTTTAGCAATCTCTTCAAGCTTGGGTTCCTTTTCCGTACCATTGTAGGGTAGTTGATCAAGGATAGGGATCTTCAGAAGCCGGGAGAACTCTTCCAATGTAGGTACCAGTTGATAATCCAGGAAAGTGAAACAGTGATGCAGAGGGTCAAAGAACTAGAACAGGACCTTTATCATATCTTTCTCAATGTTGGTATTGACCAAGCTGATGAGTCTTCCATGTCTCTCACTGAATGAAGAGCTCTCGGGAATCCTGGATATAAGTTCCTTAAGCTGAGGAGGGATCCTTACAAGGCTAATCTGAATTGTCTTTCTGCGAACAGTTTCCATGTCCTACAAAACAAGAACAAAGATGAAGATTCGAACCCCTGAAATGGTTAGCCAATGCATATGATGCTGTATGAGGTCATGATGCTATGATTAAACACACCACAAATATTCACAAGAAGTAAACATGGTAAGGCACACAAGTCACACAAGACAAGCCCTTAGAGTTTAGGCCAGCATGGGGTCTGGGTATTACCCTCTTGAAGTTGGTGGGCTCAACCTGTCCTATCAGAAGTAACCGGGTTCTAAGGGTCCCAATATCACTGGATTGCTTTCATTGTTCATCGTTTTGATTTAGCCACTGAACTGGCGACCGAAATATTCCAAGAAAACAACCCTCAATTGAGTGTAGCATCGAGTATCAACCAACCTCGGACTACACCAAAGTCAGTTATCTCACTACCCTAAAGAGGCCAAGATGGTTCAATTAAGGTTCCTAAGGTCAGTTGATGCTTCACGACACCACGCGGCGGCCCCGTACTCTACTTGACTGAACTCAAGGGTTACCGGTACTCACCAAAGTGCCACATCAACGTAGCAGACTGCTTCAACCATGTCGGTATACCCTGCACAGTTCCCTCACAGCCTTGTTGCTACTTTCTAAGAAGGTATCCCCCAGATCCGGGTTTAGGATCTATAGAACTCCCAAGACAGTACCCACAAGAATAAAGCAAACAGTTCAGATAGTTGAAAACACAAGTGATCTTAGTCCTAAGGTATACCTCACTTTTAGAGTTTCCCCAGCAGAGTCGCCAGTTCTGTGATCGGTGGATCTGGAACTGACTGTTTAACGCTGGTTCGCGAAATGTCGCGGAAGCAAGAGTCGCCACCGTCTTTTATTTTCTCCAATATGGAAAGGACAAAAGCACAGAAAAATTCCTTATGAGATTGCTCTCGGTTCGGGAGGTAGATTTATAGAAAGGGAAGGTGTTAGCACCCTTTCTATCCATGGTTATCCATGGGCTCTTAGATACTTGCTCATTGTGTTTTCAAAAGTGTTTGCTTTTCAATTGTGAGTGGGTTTGAAAAAAAGTTTCTTTGAAAGTTTCAGATCGACTCTTGTATCAGTCCTCAAGAGTGTTTGAAAAATCGTTTTTGAAAGCTTTTTGAAAGTGTGAGGTGTGAAAAGAAGTTTTTTGATTTTGTTTTGAATTAGAGCAAGTATCTACGAGTCATCTACCTACCCTAAGGAATTAGGCTGTGTAAATGTCTTTAAGGTAGTGCCATCCCACCATTGAGAGGTAGGTAGCACCACCGTTGGAGGTGTTCGGGTCAATTCGAGTGTAGGGACAGTGTGGTCACCGAGCAACAGTAAGACACCTTAGAAGCTACCCTTATGCCATTGATCTTTTTATTCCGAGGCAACTATTCTGAGGCAACTTGTTTCGAGGCAACTTGTTTCGAGGCAACCAGATCAATGGAACATAAGGACTCATTAAGACATCTTATACTCGACGACCACGTTTCGAGGAGCAAGGCAACAGTGAGGCGTACCCTAGGAGTGGTGTGTGAATTGTGTGTCATTTCCAGTTATAGTTTATCTTGATCATGCATTGGGTGAGCTACGCTTTGATTTTATTTGGGCATACATTCTTTCATGTGATTAACAGTTTAAAGGTGCGGAATTTAAAGTGCGGAAAATAAAGTCCTACGCTATTACAAGGCGCGGGTCTATACATCGCCAAATAAACAAAGACCCGATTTTGAATAAAAGTGCGGAAAGTAAATGTCCTAATTATTATTACCAGGCCTTGGGGCAATTACGTAATATTTAAAATGAAAAATGTAAATAAACGCGCGAAAAGAATTTAGAAGCGAAAGTGCGAGGGCGTTGGACCCTTTATAGAAATTAAATTGAAATTGGAAGTGAATTAATTATTTAATAAGAAAAGAAGTTATTTTTTGATGTTTTTGTATTTAATGGAAATAAAGAAAATTAATTGGAATTTGAAATTAAATAAAACCCTAGTTCTAAATTGTTTTTAATTATTAAAGAAAAAAAATGTTTAAGTTTTAACCTAATTTACCCTAATTAATTAAATGACATATTTATTTACAAAATTAATTAATGGTTAATAATAATAAGAAGAAAAATTTAATTATTGAGAAAAAAAAAGTAAAATGCTAAAAACCCTAATTTTTATGTGTTTTAGTTATTTAAGAAAACATTAAAGTTAAACCTAAAATTAAACTAAATTGATTATTGGAATTTATTTACAAAAAATATTAATGCATTAAATAATAAATAAACATATTTTATTTTTGACTTTTCTGATTTTTTTGTATTTTTGTATTATGAAAATTAAATTTTATGGAATTAAATAAAAGCAATTAATCAAATAAAAGAAAAAAGAGAATTAAAAATAAAAAGAGATATGCAAACCATAGGAGGGGTATCTGCCCAATTTGGAGGTTAATGCAAAGGAATTTGGCCCATTAAACCAGGCCTTTTTGACCTTCTGGAGCTTGTGTGTGGGACATTTGACTAGGGTACATGGTGGATTGCTTGTGATGGCCATTGGATTGACCTTCAGGGACATGCGGCAGGCACTGGCGTGAGGCTTCATGATGGTCCTTGGAATGGAGGCTGCACATAAGCACGTTAAGAAAAAATATATGAATAAGTGGGGGGACCTGGGAATTGAACCCAGGTCCCAATACCTGCATGCCAACGCACAAGCCAACTGAGCCACTGAGTTTCTTTGATATTATAATAGACAATGATTATTATGAGAGAGAAACAAGCGCTAGTGGTATTTGATGAAAATGCGCGCCAGTATTCAAACCAGCCATTCGCGTTTGGACACATCAGCTTCGTCCCCATTGTGTCTTCGTTTTTGCCTGAAAATATGAACAGATAGCGGGGGTTTTAAACCCCCACTAACTACAATGTACAATAATAGCGATTAGAGCATGGTTCATCATAAATTGAGCGCGAGGTATGGTTTTAAATCGTTAGAAGATCCTGATTCCAATGGCATAGGTGTGGTTGGCCAATTTTTCCAGAGGAACGAAACCCTCTTTCAAAGTCCCTGAAACCTTAAAATATGTTCATGGCAACTTCTCATACAGGCAATAGTAATTCAATTAAATAGCACCAATAGATTCAGAATGTCCATGTTAATGTCAATCAATGGTTAAAAATCACAAATAATGCATATAAATGAAAACACGATTATGAATTTTTTGTGAAAAAGTGCAACATGATTCTACCAATTCTTTGCGCGTGGAGATCTGATTTCAATTGCAACAGCTTCCTGGTAATGTCAGGAGTCAAGTGGAATGGTTTTGCAGCCTTGAATTATGCTCTAGCTAGGTTTTCAGTTTTGAAATTTTTAGGAAAAAAGTGCAAAGTTGTTCTTGTGTTTGAGGCGCAGCTTCTGTGTTCTTCTGCCTTAGGTTATGTTTGCACATATATGTGGAAGGAATTAGGTCAAAAAGATCAAGCCCAAAGCCTTGTATTCAATGATTTTGAATATTTGATTTTCATGATCTTTTTCAATCTTTTTTGCCATCAACCATTGCCAATTGCATAGAATCTTTCCTTATTGAGTGTGCACGAAATCTTGAGGTCATGATGGATGAAAATGCTGCATAAAAAGATTTGAAAGGTGTGATTTGCTATTTTTGTCATATTTAATTTTAATTAAGTGAATTAATAATAATAATAATTCAAATAATTAATCAAAAATGATAAAATAACTCCCTTGGATGTCAATGGGTCGTGCATAGCCTTTGGGTGATGATTCATGGAAGAAATTGAGGCCCATTAGCAATTTTGAGGCTTTTGAAGCAAAGTTGACTTTACAAAATTCCCAAAAATTTCCCAACTTCCACAAGGCATATCTTGCTCAATGTTTAAGCTTTGATCATGTTCTTGGACATTTTGGAAAGGTCTTGAAGTCCTCTAACCAATTCCTTTGGTCCCATGTCATTTTGATTTACCAATCGCAAGTTATGGTCTTTGACTTAAGGTTCCTTTTTGTTGACTTTTGAAAATGACCTATAATGTTGAGATTGATAACTTTTTGTGAGAGCATTTCTTGGACTTGAAGTGTGAAGATGAGTTGTAGGAAATGTCATTCTCTTCAAAATGAGCTTTGGATGGAATTTTTCTGATAAACCATGTGGAAGTTATGCCCTAGTCAATTTGCAGTTGACTTTTTCAACTGTCCAAAAATAGAAACTTTTGCATCTTGAGACTTTTTGAGCCATGCTTTGAGAATCATGGTCAAGAATTGATCAAATGATGTTTGTGGATTCAAAATAATATGTTGACCAAAAATTTTGACCTTTGACTGTCAAATGACCATTTTGCCCCTGTAGTTGACTGTTTGAGCAATTAGGGTTTTTGACTGTGCAATCTTGTGCTGTGAGTCTTGAAACTTAGCATATGGATGCTTGACAATGTATGTAGGCATGTGGGACTTGATTGGACCTTTGGAAACTTCAATTTCTTTGCCAGAACCAAAACCCTAATTTTTTACTGTTAGGAGGTCATTGGACTGTGCAACCTTTGGGAGATTTTGAAGCATGCTCTTAGCAAATCTTGAAGAAAATGGGAGGGCAAATTTTGGGGTACAACAATCATAAATTGCTTCTCTTGTTTGTTTTGGTTGCTTTACTTTTAAGGGTTTTTGTTTGGGAGTTACTATAGATCCTAACCCGGATCTGGGGACACCTTTTAGGTAAGTAGCAATAAACTGTGAGGGAACTGTACGGCGTAGACCGATACAGTTGAAGTAGTAGCTACGTTGATGTGGCACATTGGTTGGTACCAGTATCCCTTATGGAGAAACGAGGAGAATACGGGCCGCTATGTGTGTCGTTAAGCATCAAGTGACCTTAGAACCTTTAATCGACCAACTTGGCCATTAGAAAGTAGTGAGATAGCCGGCCTCGGTATAAAGCTGAGAACTGGTTGATACTCGATGCTACACTCATTGAGACCATACTCTCGAGATAGTTCCGGCCGCAAGAAAAGATTGTGTGAGCTAAAACCATGACCGATGGAGGATGGTCAGTGATATTGAGAACCTCTAGAACCCGATTACTTTTTCTAGGACAGGTTGAAACCAACTGAACTTCAAGAGGGTAGTACCTTTGACCTCATGCAAGCCTTAAACTTAAGAGCTTTTGTGTGACTTGTTTGCCTTTGCCATTCCTGTTATCTGCTATACATGTTGTATTTATCATGACATCATGCATCATAACATAGCATGCCTACTTCATTACACTAACCATTTCAAAGACCAAGGGAATTTATCTTTGTTATGTTTTGCAGATTATGGCTTCCGTGCGCAGAAATATCATCCGATTTAACTTTGTGCAAATACCTTCTCAACTTAAAGAGTTAGCTTCAAGGGTTTCTGATACTTCTATGTCCATTAAGAGGCATGGTCATCTTCTTAGCCTGGTCACCTCAAAGTTTGATGAGCAGATGATGAGTGTACTTTTCCAGTTCTTCAATCCTGTGCATCATTGCTTCACCTTCCCAGATTATCAGCTGGTTCCCACTTTAGAAGAGTTCTCTAATTTATTGGGCATATCCATCCTTGAGCGGGTACCCTTCACATGTATGGAAGAGGTTCCTAGACCAGAAGACATTGCCTCAGCTCTGCATCTGAAAACGGGCTGATGTAGTGTCCAATTGGGAAACACGAAGTGGGGTCGAAGGTTTTCTAGCCAAATTTCTGATAGACCAGGCTCAGCTATTCTGGGATAATTTGGATTTTTAGGCTTTCGAATATATCTTGGCTCTCCTTATCTATGGTTTGGTTCTCTTCTCGAATCCAGATTCCTTTGTAGATGTGAACACGGTCAAGATTTTCCTTTCTCGCAATCTTGTGCCTACTCTACTGGGTGACATCTTGCATGCCCTCTACACTCGTATTGTGAGAAGAAGAGGGACTCTTATGTGTTGCATGTCGTTGATGTCCAAGTGGTTTATTTCGCACCTCCCTAAGTCTGTGCTGAAGAACGAAGAAGGTTTGAAATGGTCCTACAGAATAATGTCACTTGCCCATACAGATATTCTTTGGTGTTCCCGGGCTACGGAAGACACTGTTGTCATTGATCGTTGTGGGGGATACCCTAATATCCCTTTGCTTGGAATCAGAGGGGGTATAACCTACAATCCTTGTCTAGCTTTGCGACAATTTGGTCATGCTCAGAGAGATGGTCCCCATGAGCTACTTCTTGAGGATATTGCATTTGACTATAAGGAAGATGTTGGCGAGCACCGCCGGAGGTTTATACGAGCTTGGGCCATGGTGAACAGATCTGACCCCTAAGATTTGGGACCAAGGACTTCCCTTCCTATGCAGCCTTACCTCCAATGGGTCTGAGCTCGTGCCCAGAAGCTCGGGATGCCTTATGAAGCCGTATTTCCAGTGATTGTGGAGCCCACTAATGAAGAAGGAGTTCCTTACACAGTTCTTTATCCTTACATGCCCACTGATCCTGGGGCATTGCAGAGGTCTTGGATTCAGGTAAAAGAGGAAAGGGATACTTACCAGGAGAAGTACCATGAGCAAGAAAGGAAGATTTTGAAGCTCACCAGGCAGCTCGAGGAAGAAAGAGTGATCAATGACTACGTCAGCACAAAGAGGAAACGTCCATGGGATTTTTTATTTTTGCTTTTCTAGTTTTAGATTTGTTTTTCATTTACTTCTTTGTAACGCCTCAAAGGCATTGTTGAACCTTTTACAAGTTAATATAATAAAGTTTGTTTATTTTTGGTTTGCAAATTTAAATCTCCCAAAGTCTTTGAGATCATTACATACGCATCCCATTATCATGCACATCATTACAGTTACCGTTACAGGTTTCTCATCTCCTTCACTATTTATTTCAATAGAAATGTCTTATACTCAAGCCATCAAAGATCTTCAGGCACATAACACCCAATTCCAAGAGATGTTCTTGAGCTTGGCTAAAGGGCAGGAGGATTTGAAGACTCTCATTCTGAAAGAGAAGAAGAAGAAGAAGAAGATGAAGAAGGTCGTTCTTTTGAATATGGGAAAAAGGTTTGGGGATAGGTTGAAACAGCAAGCTGATCTGACCTCTTCATCCAGGGAAGGGGAGAACCAAGAAGAAGAAAAGGGCCCCAGTCCTACAATCTCTGATAATGATACTGATTTTGATAATGAGCAATATCCTCCTGCCGAGGATAGGTACAAACAGCTAGAAGACTGTCTGAGTGCTATGGAGATTCAAAGGATCCCTGGTTTGGATTTTAGAGAACTGGGACTGGTATCAAGAGTGGTGATCCCTCATAAGTTCAAAGCTCTAGTTTTTTCCAAGTATGATGGAGTATCCTGTCCAAAACTCCATCTCCGCTCGTATGTCAGGAAAATCCAACCCCACACTGCTGATAGAAATTTGTGGGTGCATTTCTTTCAAGATAGTCTGTCTGGGACTCAGCTTGAATGGTTTTACCAATTGGAAGGAGCCAATGTCCGAAACTGGGAAGACCTCGCTGCTGCTTTTTACAGATAGTATCAGTATAACACCGACCTTGCTCCCACTCGTACTCAGCTCCAGGGTATGTCTATGGGTGCAAGTGAAGGTTTTAAGGACTATGCTCAAAAGTTGAGAGATTTGGCTGGCAGGGTTCAACCCCCTTTATCTGATCGAGAGTTAGTTGATATGTTCTTGGGGTCGTTATCCGGTCCGTTTTTCAATCATCTTATCGGCAGTTCGTCATCTGGGTTTACTGAGTTGATCTTGACTTGAGAGAGAGTAGAAGCTGGTATCCGAAGTGGTAAGATACAGAAGGATACTTCATCAAGTGCAGTGAAGAAGCCTTTCACCGTTAAGAAAGAAGCTAGTGCAGTCTACGGCCCGAGGGGCCAAAGCAGACCTGAACACCATCAAGCAGTAAATGCAGTAGTGATATCAAGACCCACAGTTGCTCCACAATGCAACAACTAACAAAGGGTGGAAAGGCCACAAAGGCAGTTCACTCGGCTCAATATGACCCTGACTCAAATTCTACCACAATTATTGAAGACCAATATGGTAACTCTGAGGGAGGCCCCAAAGAACTCCAACACCATATCTCCCCACTATAACCCGAATTCCCGCTGCGCCTATCACTCTGAAAGTCCAGGTCCTGATACAAACAACTGTTGGGCCTTGAAAAACAAAGTGCAAGACTTGATCGAAGCCAAAGAGATTGAGTTTGACGCTTCGGAGAAGCCCAACGTCATAACTGCTCCCATGCCCAAACATTGTCATGGAGTAAATGCTGTAGGCGATGATTTATTTGTGACCTCCATGGAAGAAATCTCTACTCCTTTGATGACAGTTAAGAAGAATTTTCTGTTAGCCAGTTTATTTCCAGGTTGTGGTGAAGGTTGCCACATGTGTTCAATGTTGCTTGCTGGTTGCCACTTATTTAAATTAGGTGTTCAGTGCCTGATAGATAACAAAGAGATCCTGTTTGAAAATACTTTGATTATGTTGGTTACAATTCAAGATGTTGCCATCATAACCATTTCCACCAATCCTTCCAAGGTTTCCTCGAGAAATCCTGTTAGGATTACACCCATCCCAAAAATTGCTCCGTTAATAATTATTGTCCCTGGTCCTATCCCATACACTTCGGACAAGGTTGTCCCTTGGCACTATGGTGCTGATGTGTATTACCATGGAGTTAAACAAGACTTAAAAAGTGAGGAAGCTGATGTTGATGTCAGCAATATTTTTGGGGCCAGCAAGGTCACCAGGAGTGGAAGACTCTTTTCTCCCGAGATTTCCCCTCCGGCTATCCACAAACCTGTCGTTATTCCATCTGCTAGTACATCAGCTATTATCCCAATTCCTATTCCAGTTATCACCCTTGTCGCTGAGCCATATGGGACTCGGGGCAAAGAAATCACAGGTGAGCCTGCCGGGACAGAGGCACCTAAGAAGATCATTGTAGAAACCTCAAAACAAGAGATAGAAGAAATTTTGAAGATTATCAAGAAGAGCGACTACAACATAGTCGAGCAGTTGGGGCAGACCCCGTCAAAAATCTCCATGTTGTCCTTGTTGTTGTGTTTTGAAGCCCATGCAAAGGCTCTAATTGCGTTCCTCAAGACTGCGTATGTGCCACAGGAAACTTTAGTCGACCAATTCAAAGATTGCGTAGCTAGCCTGACTGCCAACAATGGGTTGGGTTTCTCAGATGCAGATCTGACTGTTAAAGGAAGAAATCATAATGACGCTTTGCACGTCTCGATCGACTGCATGGGCACTACTATGGCCCATGTAATGGTGGATACCGGGTCCTCATTAAATGTTCTTCCAAAGAAAGAATTAGACCTTCTAGACTGTGAAGGTTTGATTCTAAAGCCGAGCAATATTATGGTTAGAGCTTTCGACGGGTCAAAAAGGATGGTGCATGGGGAAGTGGACGTCTCTGTTAAAGTTGGCTCTCAGACTTTTGCGTCCACCTTTTATGTGATGGATATCAGACCATCAAATTCTTGCTTGTTGGGTCGTCCTTGGATTCATAAGGCTGGGGCAGTGACTTCAACGCTCCATCAAATGCTGAAATATCCGGTAAAGGGGAAGATTGTCACGGTACGGGGTGAAGAGGAGTACATGGTGAGTCATCTCAATTCCTTTCTCTACATGGAGATGGATGGGGAGTTCATCGAAACTCCTTGTCAGAACTTTGAAGAGGTCCCTCAGACTTTAGCGTCAATTGAAGTTGCTACCGACAAACCTCCGATGAAGATGGCTTCTCTCAAGGATGTCAGGGCTGTAATCGAAGAAGGTGGGTGTACCAATTGGGGTCGGCTCCCTGATTTCATGCACAAAACTGACAAATTTGGTTTGGGCTTTACTACAGGGGCTCAAAGGGCTATTAGGCACGCACGGATTGGAAGACCTCCTCTGCATATCAGCAATCAGGGAGTTAATGCAATTGAAGATGGTGAGGAGGATTCAGACATCGACAGCTGGATTTACCCAACAACCAATGTGGGATTGAACAACTGGACGACGAAGGACTTCATACCTATTTCTTTTATTCCACAGTAATTGACTTTTGTTTTAAGAGTTGTAATAAACATTTTGAAACTTTACGGCCTGGTTCCTTGCCCGAGGCACTTTGGCCTTGCTTGTGAGGGCTTATTATTTGTCATTTTCATATATCATTAATAAAGCATTGGACATTTCTTGCATTACAAATTTTGTGCTCTTTGTTTTTCTTTTCTGTCTCTCACTCTATTAAAACAGCTATTCTCTTACACACACTCACGTATCATAATGCAGATCCATATCCACTCTGGATCCCATTGATAACAACTCTGCTACTTCCAGTTATGACTTTGAAAATCCGATCAACCAAGCTGAGGACGAAGGTGAGGATGATTATGAGGTTCCTGGAGAGCTTGCTAGACTGTTACTGTAGGAAGAAAGGGCCATACAACCTCATGAAGATCCAGTTAAATCAGTGAATTTGGGTACAGAGGAGGATAAGAAAGAGGTTAAGATAGGTGTGAATCTAGAGCCTAGTGTCAAACAACGGTTGATATAGATGCTACGCGACTATGTTGAGATCTTCGCTTGGTCTTATGAAGATATGCCTGGTTTGGACACTGATATTATGGTACACCGCCTGCCGACTAAAGAAGACTGTCCTCCGGTAAAGCAGAAGGTTCGCCGTATGCGCCCTGAGATGTCTGAGAAAATCAAAGCTGAGGTCATGAAACAGTTTGACGCTAGATTTTTAGTTGTCAATTCTTATCTGCAATGGGTTTCCAACGTTGTTCCGGTGCCTAAGAAAGATGGTAAGGTACGGATGTGTGTGGACTATAGAGATCTGAACAGGGCAAGCCCCAAGGATGACTTCCCACTTCCTCACATCGATGTTCTGGTCGACAACACCGTGCAACATAAGATCTTCTCCTTCATGGATGGTTTTTCTGGATACAATCAGATCAAGATGGCTCCCGAGGACATGGAGAAGACAACCTTCGTTACACAGTGGGGCACCTTCTGTTACAAGGTAATGCCTTTCGGGTTAAAGAATGCTGGGGAAACTTATCAGTGCGCCATGGTCGCTTTGTTCCATGACATGATTCACCATGAGATTGAAGTTTATGTTGATGATATGATAGCAAGGTCCCAGACTGAGGAAGAGCACTTGGATCATCTTCAGAAACTATTTGACAGGTTGAAGACGTACAGGCTGAGGTTGAACCCAAACAAGTGTACCTTCGGGGTAAGGTCTGGTAAGCTGCTGGGTTTCATCGTCAGTGATAAGGGTATTCAGGTGGATCCTGCCAAGGTGAAAGCTATACAAGAGATGCCAGCTCCCCGCATAGAAAAGGAAGTTAGAGGCTTTTTGGGACGTTTGAGTTACATTGTCAGGTTCATTTTACACCTAACCGCTACTTGTGAGCCACTCTTCAAGCTGCTAAAGAAAGATCAAGTGGTAAAATGGAATGACGAATGCCAGACCGCTTTCGAAAGAATCACAGACTATCTTTAAGAATTGCCAATTTTGATGCCTCCAGTTGAAGGAAGAACTTTGATGACAGTACTGGATAATTTAATGGGGTGTGTGCTGGGGCAGCATGACGAGTCTGGCCGAAAAGAGCATGCTATTTACTACCTTAGCAAAAAGTTTATCGACTGTGAGACCCGATACTCATTGATCGAGAAAACTTGTTGCGCTTTGGCATGGGCTGCTCGCTGGCTAAGACAGTATATGCTGACTCACACCACCTTATTGATATCAAAGATGGATCCAATCAAGTATATCTTCGAAAGGCTCGCCTTGTCCGGAAGAATAGTAAGATGGAAGATGATCTTAACTGAGCATGACATCCAATACACAACCCAAAAAGAAATCAAGGGGAGTGTATTGGCAGATCATTTGGCGCATCAGGCCGTGGATGACTACCAGTCCATGAATTTCGAGATCCCGGATGAGAACATCATGTTGGTGACCGACTGTGAAGAACCTGGACCGGATGAAGGACCTGAGGAAGGATCCCGATGGTCTATGTATTTTGAAGGAGCATCAAACGCGTTGGGTAACGGCATTGGCGCTGTGATTATATCCCCTGAGGGCTGTCATACGCCGTTCACCTCCCGATTATGTTTTAATTGCACCAACAATATGGCGGAGTATGAAGCATGAATCCTGGGTCTTCGAGCTGCTATTGACCTGAGGATTAAGTTATTGAGTGTATTCGGAGATTCTTCTCTAGTGATCAGTCAGATCAAAGGTGAGTGGGATACAAAGCACCCAAATCTTATTCCTTACAAAGAGTGTGTATTGATGTTGCTCCCGCACTTTGAGGAGATAACCTTTGAACACTTCCCCAGAGAAGAGATCCAGTTAGCGGACGCGCTAGCTACCATGTCTTCTATGTTCAAAGTTAGGTGGGACAATGAAGCTCCCCAGATTACCATCGAGAGGTTGGACGAAGCCGCACATTGCTGTGACATTGAGACTGAAGAGGTAGTGGATAAACCCTGGTTTCACGAGGTAAAGAGGTATCTTGAGGCTCAAGAATACCCCGAGGGTGCATCTGTTAATGATAAGAAGTTCTTGAGAAGGTTCGCCGTGTAGTTCTTCATCAGCAATGGTATCCTTTACAAGCGTAACCATGATTCAACTTACTGTGATGTGTGGACAAAAGCGAGGCGGAAAGGATCATGGAAGAGTTACATGAAGGTACCTTCGGAACTCATTCCAGTGGACATACCATGGTAAAGAATATCCTACGGGCTGGATATTATTGGTCCACTAAGGAAGCCGATTGTTATTAGCATTCTCGAACCTATCATAAGTGCCAAGTCTATGCTGATAAGGTGCATGTACCCCCAGTTCCTCTGAATGTTCTGACAGCTCCTTGGCCCTTTGCAATGTGGGGCGTCGACATGATTGGCGAGATCATACCTACTGCGTCTAACGGGCATCGCTTCATTCTAGTAGCAATTGATTATTTCACAAAGTGGGTTGAGGCAGCTTCCTTTGCTACAGTAACCAAGAACTTCGTGGCACGGTTTATCCGACACAATCTGATCTGTTGATACGGTGTACCGAAGAGGATCATCACGGACAATGGTACAAATCTCAACAATACGATGATCATCGAGCTCTGCGAACAGTTCAAGATACAACATCATAACTCTTCTCCCTATCGGACGAAGATGAATGGGGTTGTTGAAGCAGCTAACAAGAACATCAAGAAGATTGTGCAGAAGATGACAGTGACTTACAAAGACTGGCACGAGATGTTACCATTCGCTCTTCATGGGTATCGTACCTCAGCACGGACGTCGACAGGGGCAACACCCTACTCTCTGGTGCATGGTATGGAGGTGGTCCGACCCATCGAAGTCTAGATACCCTCTCTCCGGATCATGAAGGATGCAGGTTTGAACGAAGATTACTGGATCCAGACCCGACTTGATCAGCTGAATCTAATTGATGAAAAGAGGCTTACTGCTATTTGTCATGGTCAGACGTATCAAAAGTGAATGATCAAGGCTTTTAACAAGAAAGTTAGGTGTCAAGAATATTAAGTCGGGGATCTAGTGATCAAACGCATCATTTTGCCGCAAGATGATCCTAGGGGCAAATGGAACCCTACATACGAAGGGCCATTTGTGGTTAAGAATATTTTCTCGGGAGGAGCTATGATTCTAACCACCATGGATGGTGACGACCTTCCTCACCCCGTCAATGCAGACATAGTGAAAAGATACTACACATAATCAAAGACCCGCTAGGTTGACTGGCCTAGGCAAAAATAAGGGCGTCCCGGCGAACCAAAAGGGTTCGGGAAAAAGTAAGGGATGAAAATGAAAAAAACTGTACACCCGGTAAGTCGAAAACCTGAAAAGGCGGCTTGGGCAAAAAAGGGTATCCCGGTGGACTGAAAACCCGAAAGGGCGGTCCAGGAAAAAATTAGGGATTGAAGCGTAACACTATGTCTCATTGGATCATCTTGCAACCAGACTTCGGTATCTACTATCAAGCTCAGACGGCACCTGTGATCGGTGGAAATATAACTGACTGTTTTTTAAGCTGGTTCGCAAAATGTCGCGGTAAGCAAGAGTCGCCACCGTCTTTTATTTTCTCCAACATGGAAAGGACAAAAGCACATTAAAATTCCTTTTTCGAGATGTCTCTCGGTTCGGGAGGTAAATTTATAGAAAGGGAAGGTGTTAGCACCCTTTCTATCCGTGGTTATCCACGGGCTCTTAGGTACTTGCTCACTATGTTTTCAAAAATTGGTTTGCTTTTCAAGTGTTTGTGGATTTTGAAAAAAGTTTCGTTTTGAAAACTTCTAGGTAACTCTTGTATCAGTCCTCAAGAGTGTATGAAGTATTTGTTTGAAAACTTTTTGAAAGTGTAAGTGCGAAAAGATGTTTTTTTGTTTTTGAAAGAGCAAGTACCCAGGAGAAATCTACCTACTCTAAGGAATTAGGCTGTGTAAGAGTCCTTTAGACAGTACTATCCCACTATTGAGAAGTAGGTAGCACCGTCGTTGGAGTTATTCGGGTCAATTCGATGATAAGGTACATGTGTGGTCACCAAAGCAATAGTAGGACGCCTTAGCGGTAACCCTAATGTCCTAGATCCTTTTTATCCGAGGCAACCGTTTCGAGGCAACTGGATCTTTAGACAGGAGGGCGACCTCTAAAACACCCTATACTTGATGACCACCTCGAGGCAACCGAGTGAGGCGTACCCTAGGGGTGGCATGTGCATGTGTGTTGTTTCAGTTTATATTTATCTTGTACATGTTATTTGTGAGCTACGGATTAATTTTATTTGTCAGGCAATCTTGTCATGCATAATTAACAGTTTAATAGTTTGCGGGAAATAAAGTGCGGAAAAGGTAAATCTACGCTATTACAAGGCGCGGGTCTATACATCGCCAAAAACAAAACCCGTTTGGAAAATAAATGCGAGAAAAGTAAAGAAAGCGGTAAAATCCTAATTAATTATTACATTCTCGGAGCAGATACAAAAATATAATCAAAATAATGAATTAAAATAAATATGCGCGCGAAAGAATTAAATCAGGACGTCCTTAGGGTTTTGACCCTTTTTGAGAAAAGAATTGAATTTTGTCCTTTTTTGCAATTAAATTAAATATTAAACCTAATTTACTAATTAATTAATTATTTACAAGAAAAAGTATTTTTTGTGTTTTTTATGTTTTAATGAAAATAAAAATAAAAGAAATTAAAAGTCAAGAAAACCCTAATTCTAGATTTGTTTTATTTATTGTAAAAAAAGATTAAAACTAAACCTAATTAACAAAAAGACTAAATTAATTTGCATTTATTTACAAAAAGTAATTGAAATTAATAAAAATATTTTTTAGGTTTTCTGAATTTTATTATGAAAAATAATTTATGAATTAATTAGATAATAGTAATAATAATTATTAAAAGGAATTAAAAGAAAAAGAAAATAAAAGGAAATAGGAAAACCAGGGGGGTGATGGGCCCTTTTGGAGACGTGAAGAAGCAATTTGGCCCATTAAGCTCAAGCCTTTGTTTGACTTCTGGAATCAGCTATGCGTATAGTTGACTGAGGATCATGATATTCATCATCTTTTGGCCTTTGGATCTGCCTTTCCAGCCACCTGGCGCTTGGATAAGTGGGGCATATGGTGGACAACTCTCAGTAGCCTGCTTGTGAATATATGATGAAAAATATCAAACAATTATTTTGGGGGACCTGGGAATCGAACCCAGGTCCCAATGGTTAATAGCCACATCACTTTCCACTACGCCATATGCCTGTATTTGATAATATAATGGATAATGAAAATAATATAAACAACAAACACATATGCTGTACACGCGCGCGTTTTTTTGAATGGACCAACCAGGCATCCCCACGTCACTGTCTTCTTCCTCGCGCCTGTAAAAAAACGAATGGATAGCGGGGGTTTTTAACCCCCACAAAACAGGATGAGGAAAAATAGCGAATAGGCGTATGCTTCACATAAATATTTCCGACATGTCCATTGAATTCGTCTGGTCTTAACGAGTTTAACCATGGGTCTTGGAAGGCTTGATTTTTCCTATGCTGAAAAGCCCTAATCTGGAAGCTTGAAAAACCTAGAATTCGTCCATGGCAACTTGCGTTTCAGGGCGTCTTAATGCAATTAAACCACACCAATAGCTTCGTATGAGTGCTATGAACACAAAACAATCAACAAAAGATGTTAAAAATGCATCAATCAGTGATTATGATTTTGAAAAAAAGTGGTAAACCGTGAATCTGTTAGAGGCGATTTCTTGAGCTTCAAGGCTTGTTTTTTATTGCAACTTGTTCCTGGGGACCTCAGCAATGTATTAGGATCAAGAAAACGCTTTGAATCACGTTGGAATGTGGAATTCAGTTTTGAGTTTTCTTTGAATTTTTTGGAATTGGTTATGGCTCTTACAGCAGCTTTTTCACGTGAATGGAATTAGGTTTAGCTTATGCACTTATAGTAGAATGGTTTTAGGTCAAATCTTGCACAAGAAATCCCTTGCATTGATGTTCCAATATTTGATTGAAAATCAAATATTTTTCAATCTTTTTGATTGAGAAAACTTGCCAAACATGGAGATTTTGATGTCCTTGATTGATACACGAATTTGCCAGCTTACCCTGAGTTTATTTGCTTCACAAAAGATTTGAAAAAACATATCTTTGAATTTCATGAGCTTTGTACAAAGTTTCAAGAAGGAATTTGAGGCCCATTAGCAAAAATGATGTGTTTTGAGCAAAGTTGACTTTTGCAAATTCATGAAAATTTCCCAACTTCTCCAATGCATATCTTGCTCAATTTTGATCATATGAACATGTTCTTGGACATTTTGGAAAGGTCTTGAAGTCCTCTAACCAATGCCTTTGGTCCCATGTCATTTGGATTTACCAATCTCAAGTTATGGTCTTTGACTTAAAGTGCATTTTTGTTGACTTTTGAAATTGACCTATAATGTAGAAATTGATAACTTTTTGTGAGACCATTTCTTGGACTTGGAATGTGAAGATGAGTTGTAGGAAATGTCATCCCCTTCAAAATGAGCATTGGATGGGATTTTTCTGATGAACCATGAAAAGGTTATGCTCTGGTCAAGTTACAGTTGACTTTTCTACTGTCCAAAAATAGAAACTTTTGCATCTTTGATGATTTTTGAGCCATGCTTGTGGAATCATGATCAAGACTTGATCAAATGATGATTATGGCCTCAAAATAAGATGTTGACCAAAAATTTGACTTTTGACTGTAAAATGACCATTTTGCCCCTGCAGTTGACTGTGAAGCAAATGAAGCTTTTGACTGTGCAATTTTACCCTGTGAGTCTTGAGACTTGGCATGTAGATGCTTGACAATGTATATGGGCACATGAGACTTGATTGAGCCATTGAAAACCTCAAATTCCTTGAAGGAACCAAAACCCTAATTTTGACTGGCTTAGGAGGATGTTTGACTGGGCAACCCCTTGATCCATTTGAAGATTGATCTTGACAAGTCTTGAAGAATATGGGAGGGAAAATTTTGGGGTACAACAACACCAATCAATCTGATCTACCTTCAACCAAGTAGCAAAGTGATGAGACGCTTGAAGATATAAAGGCAATAGTAGAGTTGGAACCCGATGGGATTATTTCACATAACTGTTTTCCTTTCTTTTACACAAATTGTATAATTTCTATTCTTCGGCGGTGTTCTCTTACTAGGACGCCAGCCTCTTTGTATAAAACGCCTATTACGGGCCAACTTCAAAAATCAATACAATTCGTTTCCACAAGAAATTCCAAATTGTTTTTCTTTTTCTGTTTTGTTTTGCAAGAACGTCCAATGATACATTTTTGATATATGCATTTGAGAATAATTGCTGCTTATAAATACTTACACAAGAAACAAAAGACGATTACTCGTAATTCCAGGAACAGGGGCAAACAAGAAATGACCAAACCTTACAGTTGCTCTACCCACCAGGTGCGGGGATAGAGCCAGCTTGAGAATATGACTAAAGGTACATACGCTCCCCGCAGAGTAGGAAGTATCCAAAGACAGTGGTGTTAGCTCTCGCCAGCTGAGGTTCATAATCGCGAATGAGTCGGCAAAATTTTTCCCAAGCAAAGTTTATTTATCACCAGTAAGAGAAGTTCACCACCAGCGGAGTTTATTTCTCCAAATCAGCAGATCGTCCAGTAGAGTATCTCGCTTCCCCGCAGAGTCATTCTCCCACAGGGTTGTTCTCAAACAGAGTCTCTCCCGGCGGATTATTCTCAAGAAAAACAGACACAAGTCTCTAGTTAATCATCTTTGGTCACTATCCCCAGCAAGAACGAAGAACTCACCTCCTTATACTATCCAACAGTAGCCCGGGATTTATTCTCCCCAGCCAGAGAATATCATAAGAACATTGCATATCCATACATTGTGGCATGCACATATGCATCATACAACACAATCTCATATATTTTGAGAACATCATTACTCAATACATTTCATACATCATGACATTACATATGACTAACTCTTTACCTTTAAGGGAAAGACGCGATCAAGTTCTCGCATGTTTTCTCTGGTTTAGTCAAATCGATACTAACATTTCTATTCTAGTTTAAGCTATGAAGCCCGGAAATTGATCGGATAATATCTTGATTTATACAAAATACTATGAAGCCTGGAATCGACCAGATAGTGGTATGTCTTAAATGCAAGCTATGAAGCCTGGAAATCTACCAGAAAACAGGTTAACCCCTCAGCAAGTTATTGTGAAGCCTGGAATCGACCAGATAGCAATACAAGATACCATGAAGCCTGAAATCGACCAGATAACAGTATAAGATGCTGTGAATACTGGATCACGACCAGATAGCGGCAAAGGACACTGAAACCTGGGACACGACCAGATAACAGTATAAGGTACTGCAAAGCTTGGAATTCGACCAAATAGTAGTTTGCTCGGCCAATTACTATGAAGCCCGGAAATCGACCGGATGTTAGTATGCCTTAAATTCAAGTTGAAACCCGGATGCGACCGGATAACCACTTAATTCCTTCTGAATCCTGGAGCACGACTAGATAAGAATTGAGAAATTGCAAAACTTGGAGGACGACCAGATAGCAAGTTTTAATCTCATCTCCCTAGTAAGTCACTGTAAAACCTGGAGCACGACCAGACAGCAGTCAGTCTTATTTTCCTCAGCAAATCATTGTAAATCATGGAGCACGACCAGATAGCAGTTCATTTTCACCTCCTCGACTAAGAGATGATTCCCCAGTAGAGTAACGGACAACTGAAGCTCCTAAAATTCTACTTCTCTCAAGACAGAGACCAGCATTCCCCAGCGTAATCCTCCCCCCAACAACAGGTATACAGGTTCTCGCAAAGGAATCTATTATGCGATCGACACTCCTTCTGATATCATATTTAAGCCCATCTTCCGTCATTGAATTCCAAATGGCATCGCAAGACAAGTACCACTTCATGCGAGTGCAAATTTCTGGGCACTCTAGTGTTCAATCATCTTCAACCTTCGGATCACGAAAGGCAGACAAGCCAATCTACATCCTCAGGTTTAAGAACATTGAATAGGGGCAGCTGTTGTACCCCAAAATTTTCCCACCCATATTTCTCAATACATTTCAAGTGAGGTCCTCAAATTTCTCAAGGAAGCCCAAGGGTTGGCCAAACCAACTCTCTCCAAAGGCAGTCTACCCCAAATTAGGGTTTCATTTTGCACCAAGATGTTTGAATAAAAAGGGTCCCAAATACTCAATATTGTCCTAATATGTTCTCAAGATCATCCATGTCAAGTTTCAAGCCTTACAGAGGAAGTTTGCTCAGTCAATTGCTCAAAGGCCTGGAAATCAACTGTGCTAGGGCAAAAGTCAACTGTGGCCCACATACAGTCAAACTTCAAGATTTTTGGTCAACATTCTCATTTTGAAGTATTATTCATCATTTGATCAAGGTTTAATCATTATTCCTCAAGGATTTTTCACAATTCATCAAAGCCCAAAAGTTGTTAAATTAGGGTTTTGCAGGAAAAGTCAACTCAACTTTAACCAAGCATAACTTTCTCATACTTTATCAAAAATGACCCATCCAAAGCTCATTTTGAAGAGGATATAATTCCCTACAATTCATCTTCATCTCCCAAGTTCAAAATATTCACTCACAAGAATATATGAATTTGGACATTATAGGTCATTTTAGAAAGTCAACAAAAACACCTTTTATGTCAAAGCTTCATACATGAACATGGAAGACTCAATTTAGATGATACCAAAATGGTTTCTTAGAGGACATCTTAAGCTTTCTAAAAAGTAAAAGAACACCTCTCTAGGGTCAAAATTGAGAGAGTTGTGCATTGGCCAAGTTGACATTTTTTGCAAAATTGCCAAAAGTCAAATGTGTCAAAAATTGCATTTTTTGCTAAATGGGCCCAACTTTTTATGCTTGCACTGAGTTTGTAATGTGACCTACGACCCATGAGCCCTTCCACTTGTCATTATTTTATTTTTGTCATTTATTTTGATTTTATTTCATTTAAATCAAAATAAAATAATGAAAATATCAAAAACTAATTAAAGCTTGAGATTTTATGCATGATTAGGTCCATTACACAGTTGGAGACAAAATCAAATCGTGCAAGGTTCACATGGACACAAAAAGATTGAGTTTTCTTGTTTTGGAAAGATTTTGCACAAGGATCAAATCATGAATCAATATTCATAATTGGAAGAGATTTGATACAAAATTGTAACCCTAATGCATTCTACTATACATAAGGAACAAGTGCAGACCCAAAAAAAAAGAGGTTGGAGGTGTGCAAGAGAGAAAACAAGTTTCAAAAAATTCAAGAAAAGTGGCAAACTGATTTCCACGTTTCAGATCACTTCAAGTCATTCTACTCATCCCAATCGATTGTTGGACTTCCCATGATCAAGATTCAATTGCTAGCAAGCCTCCTCACACTCAGAATCACGCTGTAAGGTTCATACGGTTTGCGCATTTTCTTGAATTCAAAAATCTTAATTCTGGCATCCTTAACATGATTGATTGGCATATTCTTAAACCTTGTGATGTTTGCAAGCTAATGGTTATATTTAATTGCGTTTTTACTGACTGAACATAAAAGTGCCATGGTTAGGGTTTTTGCTTTATTTTTAGGGGTTTCTTGTACAAGTACAATTAGGCATGGATAATAGTACCATGATGCTCGTGAGGTTGCAACGAGTTGAGTGATACCATTGGTTGTGATTTATCATGCTTGCATAGGGTTTTGGAGATGCATAGGGTTATACCTACGCCTGGTGTCCGTAGGCAAAAGCCATGTAATTTACAGCGACGGTGGGAGGAAGAAGAAAGTAACGTGGCACTCCCTGACTTGCCAATTCAAATTTCGCGCGTTTTAAATATAACTTTTTTTCTTTTGTCATATTATATTTTTTGTTAATCATATGTACAACTAACACAACCAGCTCAACTGGCAAGCGCGCAGTGGGAGAATGCCTAAGGGCCTGGGTTTGATCCCTAGGTCCCAATATTGCTTCATATTATTTTTCTTGACATAATCAGTTGCACAAGGATCCCCTGCGTCCACCATACATCATCAGTATCCAACCATCAGATCATCAACCTGCTATAATACCCCAAATTTGTCCTACCCTTCTACTTTTATCTGGTTTACGCATTGTCGCACTTTTCTCATGTACATAACTCCATTAGGTCATTTAACATTGCATACATTCGCTAACAACATAACTTGGCATGGGATCAAATATTTTGAGGTGTATGGTTTCTCTTTGGCTTTAAGAGTCTCACTTTCATTCAAGGCTGATTCATGTTATTTACTTAACAATCTTTGGATTATGGAGCTAGGGTTTTTGTGTGCATGATTCATCGAGAATTTCCTGCATCGGGATATTATAAGACATCCATCTTTAAGGTCCCTTCAAAAGCATCAAGTTTTTACTACCTTCTCAATGACTCGGATTCAAATGAGAATGCTTTGAATTAAGGTTTTTGTACTTATCTTCATCGTTGCAAGGGTCAGATTCCTGATAGGAGTCTATGAGTTTGAGGATGCTTGGGTGATACTTTGGTTGCTCGGGATACATGGTACAAGATATGGTTTGTGGATTCAAAACATCATCACTCTGTTAGATATCAGTTACTTATCATGCAAGTTAAATCCGGCTCGAATTTGGAGAGTTAAAATTAGAGGTTCATTGAGAATACAAGATAACTTGGATTTGAAGTCGATTCAAGTGGTTCCATTATAAAAGTTTGGTAAGCATTCGATCATAAGGATGTTTTTTGAAAGCAAGATGCAAAATATAAGGGCTAAGATACAAAGGCGTTCGCGCAAAGTTCAAACTCTTCATCCGTAAATTCATCATCCTTTATCCAAGTTTATCCAAACTAAATCATTTCCAAATCCATCATTCATCATTATCATTCAACAAAAGCTTGTTCAAATTTCTCATTATTCATTCGAACATTAAAGAATAATAAACATGGATTTCTGAGTGATGGAAATAAAGTATGGATCTTTTTGTCATGGCAAGCTTAAAACTTGAAGTTCCATTCGAAATGTTATTCAAGTATCGATAAAATCTTATCCAAATTCATTCAAAGTGCAATTAGAGTATGGAAGCATCATTCATTTATCATCCATCAAAATTAGGGATCTATTCCCATTTCTTCCATCAATGTTTGTTTCAGGGACTTAAGCTAAGTATTCAAAATAGCGTGGATACTACGTGGAAATCATTTGAAAAGAAATAAAATGGGTAGAAAGGTTCATGCTTTGGTGTTTGGAAATTCGCTTCTTTCATTCTACTCTATCTTTGGTGAAACGGAAACTGCAAGGTTTCTGTTTGATAAAATGCCTGTGAGGGACTTAACTTCTTGGAACACTGATATCTGGGTATGTTAAGAATAATCAATCAGGGAATACTTTGGTGGTTTTTGATAGAATGATAAGATGTATGGTGTTATTGGAGATAGGATTACTTTGCTTGCTCTTTTTGTTTGTTTGAATAACTCAAACTCGAGGGTGGACTGAGTGAAGTCTCACTTTTTGCAGATCCTGTCATTCAATTATAGGATTCAACAACTGAGTTAGTTATAAGATGAATTATTTGGGCCATCATAAGTATAAGATTAAGAATTTAATTTAACTTCATATGACCCAATATAACATTTAAGTGATATGGTTTCAGAAGTATACACTCTTATTTGAGTATATTTTTTTCACTTTTATGGATATAGTGATATTGATGTGTTTATAAGCAGATAGCTCAGTGTTTCGATAAAACACAGTTTATTAATCTCACATATAGGAAAGCACACAAAAAAAATACACACAAGAGGAAATGTTTAGATGTCTAAACATTGCTTCATTATTCAAATATTATTTGCGTAGCACATGTAGGAGCATTATGAAAATCCCAAGCAGTAGATATTATTTCCGGCTGGTGCCATGACCATTCTTCCTGTCAAATTGGGAAGTTAGCCATCAACTTTCAAGTCTGTTTCTGAATCCCAAGGGAACGGCTGGATTGGCTTAGTTGCCTCAAGAAGAACATCAACAGGAATATTTGGTTCTGATCGCTTTAATGGTGGTATGCCATGATTGTAGTCTTGAGGATCTTCACGGTAATCCTACAATTTGAAGGGAAAGGTTTCAGAGGCAGCAAAGTGATTATTAAACTTAAGACAAAGTTCTAAACATGACAATATGAATTTGGTCCTAAAACATAAGAATTCTAAGTTTCTATACTTATGAACTTCATGCTTTTGGTTGCAAAAACCAAACTTCAAGCTTCCATAACATCTCAAAGTAATCTCCATGCTTGATGCCCTTATGTCTTGAATTTCTTCACCATGTTTTATTCGCATCATCCATGGCCAAACTTGCTGTTAAAACCATCTTCAATATACCTTTTCATTCACCATGCCAAGCTGCACCACTGAACCTGCACCACACACATTCATTATCATGATCATAAAATCTAAAAATATAGCATAAAACTAACATGTTCATGCACACATCAAGTCACCCTGTTGTTTCAAGAATACCATGACATCACATCTGCTTGCTAACCTCACTCCACCTTCAATGTATTTTCATAACCGAAAATAACTGATACTAAGAGAAATCCATCTCGGTAATTCACTTCATTAACTTTCCTAACATATTTTTTCTAACTTCTCATTAACCATAACAAACTAACAGTAATTCCTAACAGTCCTTTTCTAACTCATTCCTAGTTATAATCCAAAACCATATCTCAATTAACCAAAACCAATTCCATAACCAGAAAATAGAAACAGCCCTGTAACCAACTTAACCAACCCAAAACAGTTACAGCATAACTAACATTCAGTAACCAACTGCATAACAAACTCATCCCTAACCAACTAACAGTCCAACAAACCCCTAACCAATTTTCCCAACAAACTCTGCAGAAAATATAAATAGAGTACACAGCATATGCAAAAGGGGATAGACAGAATAGAGGGCACGATTCATTCATAAGAAGAATTACAGAAAATTTCAACACTCACCTTTCAACTTTCTCTCTGTGCAATCAATCTTGATTCTTCACAACTGAATCACCATCATTTACAAAAGATTCTCTGAAAACAACTTCACCTCTCTCGGCACTTTCTCTCTGAATCTTCATCATCTTCATCTAAGAAATTATATGCAACTGTTATCATCAACATCACTTCTCCTTCTTTCATCTTCAACAATCATCATTTCTGCAATGCTGCAAACGCATCTGCTTCACTCTTATCGTCTCTTCTCAACATCTCACGCATAATCTTCATCAACAACAGCAATTCACAGAAGCAGCATAAATTGAAGAAGAAGAAGAGCACAACACTTCTAAACAAGAAAGATAAAGAAGTTATTACCTGCAACGAAGATTCCCCTGGATTTCCGGCACATTCATCACGGCAAAGGGCCGTCGGAGCCACTCCGACATGTAAGTACCGAACCTCCTCCAATTCTTCATCTTTTTTCTCTTTCTTGGTATCACGATGCACCATTTGATATGCTGAACCGTTCCCCCTTGCTCACTGAGATGTAACCTCCTTCATCAGCATCTAATTGCATGCTTAGGTCATTTTAGGTTTTGTTCTTTGAGCTCAATTTGGACGTTTAGTGAAATTGGAGGAAATTGAATAGAAAGAAACGAATTAAGGTTGTGTGTGGTTATTAGAAGCAAAGATGACGGAGGCGAAGAGAGAGAACTGCCGCGTCGGAAGAGGTTGAGGCGACAGAAGAAGAAGACGGCGGAGGGAGGTGTACGCCGCGAGAGAGGAAAGGAAACAAGAATCTGAACCTTTTCTCTAAAACCCTACTCCTAATTCAATTTCATTTTTTTATTTTTTTATTTTTATTTATTTATTTATTTATTATTTCCTTTTAATTGTAATAAAATAAAATCCTAGATCCAAATAACTTTGTTGGGCCTGAGTACTTTGTTAACCTCCCTTTAGCCCGCGAACCGTTTTTTGGAACTAATTTGTAAGCAAAACAAAAACTAGTCGTGGACTCAACCAGTTGGGCCCAACGTCCTTACTAAGCCATACACCCTGAATTCAGTTTATATCCCTGGGGTTAATCTATGACTTTCTTTTAATTTCATTCATTTTTTTTTACTTTTTAATTTTAATGTTTTTATGTTAATAAAATTATAAACTCAATAAAAAAAAGACTTGTTAAAATTTCTTAAATAAAATTTAGGAGTTAATTCTTTAGTCTTCAATAGAATTTTCCCCACGAAAAAACTAATAAAAATACTTTTTCTTTTAGTTTTTATTCATATTTTCTTATGTTGTGCCTCGTTATTTTTGATACGTTTGTTCATTGTGCGAGGAATTTCTGATTATGCTTTGCATTTGCAATACGCGTTCGCTTTTATCTTAGTTAAATATTGTTTCTTGGTGAAGCTTGCTCGACGAGTACTCCTTGATTTTTTCAGTACTTTCGATTCGCTCTTGACGACTTGCTCACTTTGGTAGCCTCCGCTGCTACTCTTACACTTCTCTTCATTTTATTGTAATTCGTTATCACTTTATAGAAATCATGAGAAATAGGGTGTTATCACAAACCATATGCATGCTAACATTAGGTAGAATTCCCTCATTCATTCTAACTTTAGGTCTAACCACGCATGATAAAATTAGGTTTAGAAATAGGATAATTCCCCTTTAACTTTGCTTCCTTTTTTGCATACGCATCTAAAACTAAAACTTCTTTTCTTTCAAATTTCAAAACACTTAAAAAACTACTGATGAGAATCATGCTTTTGCTTAGTACGGGAAATGATAAGCGGGTCTCTTCTCGATCTTATTGTTCTTCATCTCAAGCATAGGTGTGATTCAATTCTCAAAGACTCCTTTCATGACTAAGTAGAAAAATGGCTAATATCTCTCTCTTGAGGTCAATCAGTCATCATCTACAACAAAAATACAAAACAAACTCAAATATTTTGTGCGCTCGAGCACTTTCTTAAAAAAACCTTTTCAGGTAAGGACACGATTAATTTACTTCTGTGCCAACGCATAAGTCTCCAAAGATCGAGTTGCGGCAGAAGGCGGAATTAACTTCGTCCATAAAAAACACAAACAAACAAAAACATATGAGCCGAACTACAGTAGCTCTGATTCCTCAAAACGGATACGTAGGCATTGGGGTAGGGCCCAAGCGAGCACAATTTTATTTTCCCTACATTCTTTTTCCCTTTTCTTTTGCATGCATTCTCCCTTAGCAGTAATAAACAGTAAGTATAGATTAAACACACCCATAAGATAGATAACAAGAGTGGATACCGTAGAGTACTACGGGCGTGTGGGGTGCTAATACCTTCCCCTCGCGTAACAGACTCCCTTACCCGATCTCTCGGTCGCAAGACCGTGACTTCTCCCTTCTCAGGTTTTCTCGATGTTTACCTTTCCCTACATGTGGGATAAAAGACGTTCGATGGCGACTTCATTGTTTGATGATTTTCAGTCGGTTGTTTCACCTGCCAGATCCAAGGATTCTCCCATGAGGGTCCACCATACGCCCAGTCAAGCAGGCACACAGGATTGAAAAAGTCAAACAGGCCAGGAGCTTATTGGGCCCAGAAAATTGAAAACAACACCCCCTTTCTTGCTAAACAGCAACCAGGCCCATTCTTATTCTTTTTTCTATTTCCTTTTATTTATTTAATTTTCTTAATTATTTGTTAACCAAAATTAGTTTCTTTTTTTCACAAAAAATCATAAAAATCAAGTTTCACAAATTTAGAATTAGGTTTTTTTATTTTATCAAATTTAATTTAATATTTAGTTTAAATTTAATTTAGGGTAATTCTAACTTTTTATATATAATTAAAATCAATTAGAAAAATTAGGGTTAGCTTGTGATTTAATTTTTATTTCTTTTTCAAATCAAATAAAAAAATAAAAAAATAGGTTAATTCAATTATTTTTCTTAAATTTGAATTAATTAGTAATTAGGTTTTTTTATTATTATTCAATTAAACTTTATTTTCTCAAATAACTTAAAAACCACAAAAAAATAATTTTTCTTTTAAATTACAATTAGGTAGTTGGGGTCAAAACCCTAAATCTCTCGTTTTCGATTCATTGCGCGCATTTATTATTTTTGCAATATTAATGTAATTGCTCACGGTATGTAATAGTTTAATCTAGGACTCTCTTATTTATCGTTTTATGGGTTTTTTGGCTATGTAATTAATCCCTACCCTGACGCCTTGTAATAGCGTAGGTTTTATTTCTTGCATTTTAATTCTCGCAAATATTAACTGTTAGATGTATGTTAATAGGATTGTATGACAAGATTGCATGATAATTTAAATCGGCTAGAAAACCCTAATGTGCAAAGATAATAATTGAAATCAAATCACTCGCACATGCGCACTCTTAGGGTATACTCTCACTTCGGTTGCCTTCGGTAAACGATCATTAAGTATAGGGTGTCTTAGTGGTTGCCCTCCTGTCTAACAAAGATCAAAAGTCCCGTTCGAAAATGTTGCCTCGGAAATGTTGCCTCGAATAAGATCTTAAGACTCTAGGGTTATTACTAAGATGCCCTAACATTGCTTTAGTGATCGTACGTCCCTTTTCGAATTGACCCTTACAATTCCAACGATGGTGCTACCTATTTCTCAATAGTGGGATAGCGCTGCCTAAAGGAAACAAGAACAAAAACGATCTTTTTTCGAGTAGGTAGATGCTAGTAGGTACTTTCTCAAATCAAACTTTTTCACACCAAACACTTTTCAAACAAAGTTTTCAAAAAACACTTCGTAAAACTCTTGAGGATAGAAACAAGGGTTAAAACGAAGTAAGACAAAACTTTTCAAAACAAACACACACAAGCAATTTTAAAGATGAGCAAGTACCTAAGATCCCATGGAAAACCATGGATAGAAAGGGTGCTAACACCTTCCCTTTCTATAATCTACCCCCCGTACTCAAAATCTCGACAAAGGAATTTTTCTGTGCTTTTTTCCTTTCGAGTTGGATAAAATAAAAGTCGGTGGTGACTCTTGCTTACCGCGACATTTTGCGAATAAAAAACACAAAACGCAAACCAGCATTTTCAAAACAGTCGGTTCTACCACCGTATCACACTTTCCAATAATGATTTTGATTTTAATATTTTTGCATGAGATTTGCATTTAAATTATCATTTTTGGGTGAACAATTTTATTTGCGAACATGTTTTCATTATCTAGGAATTTTCAAACTGTCAAGAAACTTGGTCTATATTTTAATCAGGGGCAAGTATCTTCACGGTCCTGTTGAAGCTTATTCCCAGATTTGTTTATCAGTATCTGCTTCCCTTACAAGTTTGTCAGAATTTATTCTTCAAGACTCATACATGGGCAAGCGTTTCAAGCGCACAATGAAGCAATCATTTTAAGAATCATTCAAACTGAAGCAATGATCAGTTAACCAGAAGCAGTTATCAGTCAATCAGGTGTAGTCCCCAAACATATCTCATTAGTCCTTCCTGAAAGGAACAATAGTTTTATACACTTGGAAAGTTGTGAGAAAAGGTTGTTTGAGACATCTTCCGAGAAGTAGAGTTGGTAGTGTTCCATTTGTTTAGGAACAATGTTCCAATCTTTCGACACAAAAAGAGTCTAGCTCAGTCGTCATATTTATTTGTATTACATGTATTGATCACTCATACATCATGCCAAAAAAATTCAATATCATGTATAGCTCTAAGAATGTTTCACACTTGTTTTTATTTCCTGAAGTCTTGTTATTATCGACATCTTTCCTTGTGGTCAAAGTCCAACTTACTTGGCACCCACCAAAGTAGATGTTTGTTTGTCCATCTTTTTTCTTTTTAGTCCGACACTAATATTGAATGTTATGTCTCTTTTCCGTCCAATGCTAATATTGGGTGTGTTGTTTCCGACCAATGCTAATCTTGAATGTGTTGTTTCTCCTTCTATCCAATGTTAATATTGGGCGTGTTGTTTCTTCTTACTTTCAACCAATGCTTATATTGGATATCATGTTTCTCTCGGTCATTTAAAGCAAATATTAGATGTCATGATCTTTTGCCACAGTCCAAAGCCATTTAACTGCATGTCTCGTCTTTTTTGTTAATCCAAAGCTAATCATTGGATGTCGCATCTCTTTTCCCTTCATTTAAAGCAAATCATTAAATGTCGTAGTCGTCTTTTAATCCAAAGTTAATCATTGGATGCCACATCTCTTTTACCTTCATTTGAAGTAAATCATTGAATGTTGTGGTCGTCTTTTTAATCCAAAGCTAATAATTGGATGTCACATCTCTTTTCCGTTCATTCGAAGCAAATCACTGAATGTCGTGGTCGTCTTTTAATCCAAATCTAATCATTGGATGCCACATCTCTTTTCCTTTCATTCGAAGCAAATCATTGAATTTCATGGTCATCTTTTAATCCAAAGCTAATCATTGGATGTCACATCTGTTTTCCCTTCATTCAAAGCAGATCATTGAATGTCATAGTCGTCTTTTCATCCAAAGTCTATGATTGGATGTCATAAATCTTTTTACCTTCATCTGAAGCCAATAATTGGATGTCATGGTCCTCTTTCATAATTTTGTTGTCGTCCAAATTCAGTAATTGGATGCCACTGTCCCCAGTAGAGTGTTTTTCTCCTCATTCAATGTCATACTTGGATGTCCCTAATATTTCCAAGGGTTTTCTCCTTTCAAGTATTGATGGATGCTTCTTGTCGCCTTGACAGAACTCTAAAATATTGTGTGTTTCCCCAGCGTGTCTTGCCACGTTATCTCATTCAGTTTATCGTAAATTCTTTATTTCAAGTCTTATTCCCACATATTATGTCGTGTATCATATCATATCATATACAAAAATTATGTCAAAAAAGAATTCATTACACTCATGCACATCATATCATATCCGTTATGCAGTCTCTTAGGGTCAAAAATTGGGTTTTATGTTATATTTAAGTATCTTCATATCTCTCGATATAAGAAACTTAAATAGGGGCAACTGTTATATCCCAATTTTTGACCTAAAGATCCCATTTTTTATGCATCATTCATAGCAAGTGTTCATAGGTGGTTTGGCCTATTTTTGCCAATTCTCAAGTTAGATTTCAAAAATTCATAAGTTCTTCAAATTTCGATTTTTGAGCGGTTCTTTATATATATAATTCTTCTTGACGTCATCTACAATGTTTCTTTACATGTCAAGAGCCGATTATGCTTTAAAAAGCCACGAAAAAATAGAAACGTTAGAAGTCGTTTATGAATTTAGCGGAATTTGATTTTTATTGTGTTTTATTCATGATTTCTTTTCCATTTTAAAAAATCACAAAAAAAAGTACTTAACATCATGTTATTTTTTTATTTACTATTTTTACTTCTTTACTAAAAAATTATCAAAAATATGTTCTTTTATTAATTTAAATTTATATATTGGTATTATTTATTTCAAAAAAAATCCAGAAAAATTTATATAAGTCCTTTTACTTTCTTATATGTATTTTATTTTTTATCCTTTAATTTTCACTTTTATTTCATTTATTTTAATTCAAGAAAAAAAATCATAAGTAGTTAATTTAATGTCCCTTTTATTTTCTATTTTGTATTTATTATTATTACTAACACTTTTAGTTTCTTTTATTATTATTATTATTATTATTATTATTATTATTATTATTATTATTATTATTATTATTATTACTACTTTGTCTTTTTGCTTTTTTGTGTCAACAAAGAAAGTTTGACCACTATAATGCAAATACTTCACATTGATTGCCAAATTGTACTTATCAATGGTCAATAATCATTCTCACACTTGACATGGATTATTAACTTGGAATTATCAATGGCCAATAACCATTTTTATTAAGTCACATGGATTGTAACATCAACACTCCCACCTCATTCACCATATAAATAAGGCATCTCTTTCATTCATTTGGGACTAACAAAATCATAAATAATTCACTAAACTAAGCTAAAACTCTCTTCTTTTTCTCTCTTTATTTTTCTTTCAAGTTATTTCTTCCTTTTATTGAATAGGTAGGCTATTATACTTGTTCTTTATTTTATTCTATTTTATTTTTTACTCTTTATTTATTTATTTAGTACCATAATTATCATCATTTTGGAAGGAAACTCCATTGATTCAAAATCAAGAGTTGAAAAGTGTTCTTAAACCTCCAAAAGTAAAAGTGATTTATTGTTGTTTAATTTTTATTTTTTATGTGATTTTCTGTGATTTATTTACTTATTTTTAGCATGGATACTTGGTCGTGAAATTGAGTAGATAAATTTTTATTTTTCATTTGTTTAATTTCATGAAAAATTGAGAAAATTATGACATTTATACTATTTTTATTATAGACTTCATCTTATTCTTCTTTATCTATTTTATTTTTATTTTTATTTTTATTTTTATTTGAATCAATTTGAAAAACATTTGACTTTTTTTTAGTTCATATAAGCTTGTCGGATACTTGTTGAACTTTCATCATTTCCAATCTACCTCTAAATGGTCCTTTGATTATTCACGGTACTTGGGATTGATGATAAGTTTGTTAGAATGTATCTTCCTTGACTTTTTCTTGATCTCGTATGTTTGTTAATTGTACTACATGTATAAGAGAATGAACTTCAAAGTGTAATTTCTCTAACATGTATGGATATATACATTGTATGCTCTATATGAAATTACACTTATCCCAATTCAGATTATTAACTTTATATTGTACTAACTTTACTTTAATATCATTTATATTTCCACACTTTATATTTTCCTCTCTTTACTTTTATGCCATTTATCATCCATAGCATTTTATTTTCTTTACTTTATGCATTTTTTCTTTGCTCACTTGAGCATTTATCTTCTCTTTGCTCACTTGAACTTCCTTTTCTTTTTTTTGCTTTTTATAAGCCACTAAATAAAGAAAAAAAACCTAAAATTGGTTCTTTAATCCTTGGACTATGGTTACTATCTATTTTTATCTGATGCATGGTTCTTATTCGGGCTTCATCTGATTATTATCTTTGTGTTTGAATCGAAGGGAAAGGATTAATTTGTTGACTTCATGTCATCGAGTGTATCTTATATGATTGTGCGAATTCCTTCATTCATCTTTAAAAGTTAGATTTCCAAAAATCTCATTTTTTAAACTTACATTCTTTTAAGCCAAAACCTCAACATTAGGTCGTTGCATTTTCAAAATCCATTTAAACTAATATTTTATATCAAACAACTAATTTTAATACACAGATATAATAAGAGGTTCATGTAGAGTACTACAAATGCATTGGGTGCTAACACGTTCCCTTTGTATAATCAACCCCCAAACTTTAGATCTCTCTATTGCACTTGCTTTTACTTCTTGCATTGCATATTTACTTATGGGTTTTATTTCGCTCTTTTCACCTTCTCTTAGAAATAATAAAGCGCGGTGGCGACTCTTTCTTATTTGCGAGTCAAGTTAATTAATAGCTTGATCTCCAATTTTCACCGTTACAGTGACCATCACATTTTCCGCATCTCTCTAAATTCTAGGGATGTCACCAATGAGATTATTGGCTAAGAAGGAAAATCTTACATGCTTGTCTTTATAGAACCGATATTCTTGGTAGAGGTCCGGAATTATCTTATGATTATCATTTTCTGCTTTGGCGATTTTTGCATACTACTCTTCCCAATATAATTTTTCAGCCCTCATCTCCGTATAGAGTTTCCTTTGTATGAGGAAATTCCTTCGGAGCTCTTCTAACTCTTGACAAACTTGCTAATATTCATCAATCTTTTGAACGAGAAGTCTTTCTGCCCCCATCCTCTTGAGACATTCTCCTACATCCGATTCTTGGCTATCTTTGAGTCTCTTAGTAAGATATTTCATTTTCTCTTCTTGGTCTAAAGAAGCTTGCGCCAAACTTTGAATTTGAGCCCTCAAATCTTCTTCCATCTCCTTTTTGTCTTGCATTACCTTTTCGTACCACCTACTTAGCCTCCTGATTTCACTAGCAGCATCTTCCAAATGTTGGTTGTAGGAATCCAAGTTAAAGGTAGCAATCAACAACCCTTTGGTTGAACGTTTCCCCTTAAGACTCTCCTTTTTGAATGCTTCACGGTCTTTCTGAATCTGTTGATCTTTGGACTCAAGCTCGCGTTGTATTTGTCTTTTCTCCTTAGCTAAGGTATGAAGGCTAAGCTTTAATTCTTCTTTCTTCTTTTGAGCCTGATTCAAAGCTTTCTTTAAGTTGTCTATTTCTTCTAAGGACATAGGCAGAGTGTGATCGGTGGACTTAGAACTGACTGTTTTTTAAGTTGGTCCGCGAAATGTCGCGGAAGCAAGAGTCGCCACCGTCTTTTATTTTCTCCAACATGGAAAGGACAAAAGCACAGCAAAATTCCTTATTGAGAATGTTTCTCGGTTCGGGAGGTAGATTTATAGAAAGGGAAGGTGCTAGCACCCTTTCTATCCATGGTTATCCATGGGCTCTTAGGTACTTGCTCTTATGTTTTCAAAATGATTTGTTTGCTTTTCAAATGTGAGTGGGTTTGAAAAAGTTTCTTTGGAAGATTTCTGAATAACTCTTGTATCTTTCCTCAAGAGTATTTGAAAAATTTGTTTTGAAAGCTTTTGAAAGTGTAAGGTGTGAAAAGTATTTTGTTTGTTTTTGAAAAGAGCAAGTATCTATGAGTCATCTACCTACCCTAAGGAATTAAGCTGTGTAAGTGTCCTTTAGGTAGTGCCATCCCACCATTGAGAGGTAGGTAGCACCACCGTTGGAGGTGTTCGGGTCAATTCGATTGTAGGGACAGTGTGGTCACCGAAGCAACAGCAAGACACCTTAGAGGCTACCCTTATGTCCTTGATCCTTTTTTAATCCGAGGCAACCATTTCGAGGCAACTGTTTCGAGGCAACTGTTTCGAGGCAACTGTTTCGGGGCAACTGTTTCGAGGCAACTGGATCATGGACATAAGGACCGCTAAGACGTCCTATACTTGACGACCACGTTTCGAAGGCAACAAGTGAGGCGTACCCTAGAAGTGGTGTGTGTATTTGTGTGTTGTATTCAGTTGATGTTTGTCTTGTTAATTAGTGAGCTACGAGTTGTTTTTATTTACATACATTCTTTCATGCAAGTTAACAGTTAAGGGGTGCGGAAAGTAAATTGCAGAAATGTAAATCCTACGCTATTACAAGGCGCGGGTCTATACATCGCCAAAAATTACAAAGACCCGTTTTTGGTAAATAAGTACGGAAAGTAAATAAAACAGTAAACCTAATTAATTATTACATGTCTTGGAAGCAATTACATAATAATAAACTAAGCGCGAATAAAAATTAAATCGGAATGTTCTAAGAGTGTTGACCCTTTTAAAAAAAGAAATTGATTTTTTGGTCTCTTTTTGTAATTAAAATGAAATTAAAGCTAATTAGTGACTAATTAATTAATTTAATTAAAAAGAAATATTTTTTGTTTTTATGTTTTTATGAAATAAAAGAAAATGAAATAAAATTAAAAGTTAACTTTACCTAATTCTAGATCTATTTTAATTATTTAAGAAAGGAATTAAAATGGCCTAATTAAACTATTTTAGTTAATGTTTATTTACAAAATAAAATAATAATAATAATGTTTTTAATTCTTTTTGGATTTTTTATGAAAATGTTAGTTAAATTAATTTGTTAATAATAATAATATAAATAAAAAAAGGTTAAAAATTAAAATAATAGAAAAAACAAAACAAAATAAAAAAAAGGAAGTAAAACCAAAAGGGGGGTGTGGGCTGAAATTTTGAGGTGTTGAATTGAGAATTGTGGCCCATTTATCCTCAGCACGTTTGACTTTCATGATTACCTGCAGCACGCTTGACTCCAGAGCATGGTGTGCTAGCCTTTTGGACCTTTGGATATGTGTTGGTGAACACTTGGAGCGCTGGGATATAAGGTTTATGGTGTTCCTCCTTTGAGAATCTGCACATGAAAGCAATGAAAAAAATGATATGGAAATTATAGGGGACCTGGGAAGAACTTACAGCGCGGTATGAGCCTCAGGACTTGACAAAGGTTGCTTTAGCTTCAGGGTGTGGCAAGGAATAGAACCACGTGCTTGTTTTGATCTGAAGATGCTCACAACTATGTTTTAGAACTCTCACTTTTTGAATAATTTTTGGTTTTTCTCTTGGCCGTTTCTGCACACACCCTTTTTTGAATGAGGTTGGGAAGGCTTGTATATATAGTAATGAATGAGAATCAGTCACATGATGAGCCTTTAACCATTGCAATTATGCTTGAGATTTTGCCATAACCAACATTGAAACAACTTGCCTTTTGTGTCAAAATTTGAATTTCTATGCCCATAATAGGCCTTGCACGAATTTGGAAGGTATTTCAAGGTGATTCAAAGCTATTCAACACAAAATATATCCCTCCATTAATTTCTTTGATTTTTATTTGAATTTTAAAGATTTAAAATGAATTAAATCAAATAAAATTAAATAAAAATGGAAAAATTAATTTTAAATCTTGAAATAAATTGTGGGACACGTGGGAGGCATGGCTAAGCTGAATCAAGTGTAAAAAGTGGGCCCCTTTTGTCAAAAATGAAGTTTCAAGGATAATTGACTTTGGCCATTTCACAAATATTTCCCAACTTCTCCAATGCATATCTTGCTCAATTTTGAAGCTATGAACATGTTCTTGGACATTTTGGAAAGGTCTTTAAGTCCTCTAACCAATGCCTTTGGTCCCATGTTATTTTGAATTACCAATCTAAAGTTATGGTCTTTGACTTAAAGTCCCTTTTTGTTGACTTTTGAAAATGACCTATAATGTTGAAATTGATAACTTTTTGTGAGAGCATTTCTTGGACTTGTAATGTGAAGATGAGTTGTAGGAAATGTCTTCCCCTTCAAGATGAGCATTGGATGGGATTTTTCTGATGAACCATGAAAAAGTTATGCCTTGGTCAAGTTACAGTTGACTTTTCAGATTCCAAAAATAGAAACTTTTGCATCTTGAGACTTTTTGAGCCATGCTTGAGGAATCATGATCAAGAATTGATCAAATGATGATTGTGGCTTCAAAATAAGATGTTGACCAAAAAATTTGACTTTTGACTGCCAAATGACCATTTTGCCCCCACAGTTGACTGTGGAGCAATTAGGGTTTTTGACTGTGCAACTTGACCTTGTGAGCCTTGAAACTTGACATGTAGGTGCTTGACAATGTGTATGAGAATATGGGACTTGATTGAGCCCCTGAAAACCTCAGCTTCCTTGTGAGAACCAAAACCCTAATTTTGACTGTGTTAGGAGGATGGTTGACTGTGTAACCCTTGAGTAGACCTTGAACCATTTGAGGTGATGCTTGGCAAAACTTTGAAGATTATGGGAGGGAAAATTTTGGGGTACAACAGTTGCCCCTGTTCAATCTTCTTAGACCTGAGGATATAGATTGGCTTATGTGCCTTTCGTGATCCGAAGGTGGAAGATGATTGAACACTAGAGTGCCCAGAAATTTGCACTCACATAGTTGAGTATCAGCAGTGTGATGTCAGGAACGGGCTTACAGATGCCGTTTGGAGAGATGATGGATGGGAGGATGGGCTTAAAGATGCCATCTGAAGGTGTGACAGAACCTTGTCGGGAATGGGCTTATAGATGCCATTTGGAAAGATGGTGGATAGGTGAATCTGAATAAGAAATAGAATAGCTTCCGCGTCTGGAGCATATCTAGTCTGTGCCTGATTGCTGACGTCTGAATAAATGGTAGAATGACCGCCGTGTCTGGGGTATATCCATATTGCATGATTAACAGAATGTCATCTGAATCTGGATCGTATCTGGACTGAACAATAGAAGAGCATCCGGGATGGAGCATCTCTAAGTTGTCTTTTAGAAGTTTGAATCTGAATAAGCAATAGAACGGCGTCCGGATATGGAGCATCTCTAGGCTATATCTGAAATGGAATCTGAATAAGTATCAGAACGTCGCCATGCCTGGGTCACATCTGAACTATCTCTAGAAGGAGTCTTGAATAAGCAAAAGAACAACATCCATATCTGGAGCATTTCCAAACTATCTCTGAAAGGAAATCTGGAATGAGTATCAGAACGTCGCCATGCCTGGGTCACATCTGAACTATATCTAGAAGGAGTCTCGAATAAGCAAAAGAACAGCATCCATATCTGGAGCATTTCCAAGCTATCTTTGAAAGGAAATCTGGAATAAGTATCAGAGCGTCGCCATGCCTGGGTCACATCTGAACTATATCTAGAAGGAGTCTCGAATAAGCAAAAGAACAGCATCCATATCTGGAGCATTTCCAAGCTATCTCTGAAAGGAAATCTGGAATAAGTATCAGAACGTCGCCATGCCTGGGTCACATCTGAACTATATCTAGAAGGAGTCTCGAATAAGCAAAAGAACAGCATCCATATCTGGAGCATTTCCAAGCTATCTCTGAAAAGAAATCTGGAATAAGTATCAGAACGTCGCCATGCCTGGGTCACATCTGAACTATATCTAGAAGGAGTCTCGAATAAGCAAAAGAACAGCATCCATATCTGGAGCATTTCCAAGCTATCTTTGAAAGGAAATCTGGAATAAGTATCAGAACATCGCCATGCCTGGGTCACATCTGAACTATATCTAGAAGGAGTCTCGAATAAGCAAAAGAACAGCATCCATATCTGGAGCATTTCCAAGCTATCTCTGAAAGGAAATCTGGAATAAGTATCAGAACTTTGCCATGCCTGGGTCACATCTGAACTATATCTAGAAGGAGTCTCGAATAAGCAAAAGAACAGCATCCATATCTGGAGCATTTCCAAGCTATCTCTGAAAGGAAATCTGGAATGAGTATCAGAACGTCGCCATGCCTGGGTCACATCTGAACTATATCTAGAAGGAGTCTCGAGTAAGCAAAAGAACAACATCCATATCTGGAGCATTTCCAAGCTATCTCTGAAAGGAAATCTGGAATAAGTATCAGAACGTCGCCATGCCTGGGTCACATCTGAACTATATCTAGAAGGAGTCTCGAATAAGCAAAAGAACAGCATCCATATCTGGAGCATTTCCAAGCTATCTCTGAAAGGAAATCTGGAATAAGTATCAGAACATCGCCATGCCTGGGTCACATCTGAACTATATCTAGAAGGAGCCTGGAATAAGCAAAAGAACAACATCCATATCTGGAGCATTTCCAAGCTATCTCTGAAAGGAAATCTGGAATAAGTATCAGAACATCGCCATGCTTGGGTCACATCTGAACTATATCTAGAAGGAGTCTTGAATAAGAAAAAGAACAGCATCCATATCTGGAGCATTTCCAAGCTATCTCTGAAAGGAAATCTAGAATGAGTATCAGAACGTCGCCATGCCTGGGTCACATCTGAACTATATCTAGAAGGAGTCTTGAATAAGCAAAAGAACAGCATCCATATCTGGAGCATTTCCAAGCTATCTCTGAAAGGAAATCTGGAATAAGTATCAGAACGTCGCCATGCCTGGGTCACATCTGAACTATCTCTAGAAAGAGTCTTGAATAAGCAAAAGAACAGCATCCATATTTGGAGCATTTCCAAGCTATCTCTGAAAGGAAATCTGGAATAAGTATCAGAACGTCGCCATGCCTGGGTCACATCTGAACTATCTCTAGAAAGAGTCTTGAATAAGCAAAAGAACAGCATCCATATCTGGAGCATTTCCAAGCTATCTCTGAAAGGAAATCTAGAATAAGTATCAGAACGTCGCCATGCCTGGGTCACATCTGAACTATATCTAGAAGGAGTCTCGAATAAGCAAAAGAACAGCATCCATATCTGGAACATTTCCAAGCTATCTCTGAAAGGAAATCTGGAATAAGTATCAGAACGTCGCCATGCATGGGTCACATCTGAACTATATCTAGAAGGAGTCTCGAATAAGCAAAGAACAGCATCCATATCTGGAGCATTTCCAAGCTATCTCTGAAAGGAAATCTGGAATAAGTATCAGAACATCGCCATGCCTGGGTCACATCTGAACTATATCTAGAAGGAGTCTCTAAATAAACAATAGAACAGCATCCGTGGTTGGAGCATCTCTAAGCTATCTCTGAAAAGAAGCCCTGAATAAGCAACAGAATAGCGTCCATCTGGAGCATCTCTGAACTATTTTTGAACAAGTAACTCTAAATAAGCAACAGAATAGTGTCCATCTCTGGAGCATTTCTAAGCCATCTCTGAAGAGAAATATGAATAAGCAAAAGAACAGCATCCATATCTGGAGCATTTCTCAGCTATCTCTTTAATCTCTTTAAGGTAGATATGCCCTGGCTAGATACAGGTATCGAATCCACAATCAATCGCTCACAGATATGCCCTGGCTAGATGCAGGTATCGAATCTGGAATTGCAACAGTTGATAGTAATCGTCTTTGGATTGACCTTTTTCCTGAAAGATGCAAAACATCAGTTGTGCAATGCATGATGTCATGATGTTCTCAGGGAGAAATGAGATTTTGTGATATGATGCGTATGTGCATGCATTGTGTATGTAAGCAAGATGTATGAAAGGTGATATGTTTATGAATGTATTTTCGTCTAGGAAAATAAATCCCTGACGAATGCCGGGAAGTTAAATCCTGGGCTGATGTTGAAGAACAGAGTTCTTCGTTTCCGCTGGGGATGATGGTTGCAAGAATAAACCGGTAGGAGAAGATGACTCCGTTGGGGAATAAACTTGTTGGAGAGATTACTCTATGGGGAATTACTCTGCGGGGAAGAGATACTTCGCTGAGGTTTTGACGAGAACTCCGCTGGGAATTCCGTTGATATGTTATGTTGGAAGCTTTGATGAACTCCGCTGGGGGTATGAAGAACTTCGCCGAGGACGATCTTTCCGTGGTAATTGGCTGAGGATAACCCAGTTATATCCTGGTAGGGAAATAACCTTGAATAAAAACGGGGAGGCGCTTTCGTACTCTGCAGGTGATAAGGTTCCAGAATCTACTAGGGATAAGCTTCCTGAATCTACCGGGGAGATTGATTGAGCTCTCCTGGGGAGACCTTTTTCAGATTGGACTGGGAGTGGCTCCACTGAAGTGTTCTGTATTCCGCCGGGGAACAATCTTAGATCAAGACTGCTGAGGATGCTTGCTTAGGAATATCTGTATACTCCATTGGGGATATTGAGATTTTCTGGGGATACCCATCTTCCATAAGGCTGACTGTAGGCTAACTCTGATTGGGGAGAGTGTTGCTGACTTGCCGGAGATACTGTGCCTTGTAGGGCTTGTGGGAGACCAACTCTGCTCAGGGAGAGTACTGTTGAATTCTGTCTTACTCTGCGGGGAATGAAGGTATCTTGGTTACGTTCTTCAGTTGAATCTAACTTGTACCTGGAGGAAAGCAGTTGTACAGTTTGGGCAACTCTTATTGCCCCAACTTCTGTGGGAGAAGGTACCTGTAGAGGTGCTGGAGGACAGCCGACTTGACAAATCTTCTTCTGGTAGGCAAGTGACAAGATGTCGGGACATAGTCGTACGCTTTGATCCCTAACTTTTGCCTGGATCGCCCTTTCGGGTTTTCAATCCAACGGGATACCCATTTTTGCCCAAGTCGCCTTTTCAGGTTTTCGGCTTGCCGGGTGTACAGATTTTTTTCATTTTCATCCCTTATTTTTCCCGAACCCTTTTGGTTCGCCGGGAAGCCCTTATTTTTGTCTAGGTGTGTCAACCTAGCGGGTCTTTGATTATGCGCAGTATTTTTCGACTATGTCCGTGCTCTCAGGATGTAGGGAGGTGCCCCTGTTGTTGTGTTGCCATGCGACCAGAAGATGTTTGATCAGGCAAGATTCGTAGCTGGAACTCATGTCCAATGCCCCAAGTGATCCATATGGAGATTTGCCCCAAGTTGGTTGGCCTTTTGAGAGATTCTCTGAATCTTGACTTAACTGCCCCAGATAATAGACCATGATCATGTCTGCCCCTTGGTTGGAAGTACTTTTGTTCACTTAGATATTCGTCGTGCGACTTTCTCTGCTGTTCGAACAAATAGTCATATGCAAACAATGTTATTTTAAAAATGCAAAGCTTATGTCTGTCTTAAAATTTTTGAAAATGCATTTTTCAGTAACACAAGCAAATTTTGTAAAAATGTGATGTCAACTCGTTATTTTACTGCAAGCCTTAAGGAGTCAGGATACCTTTGTAACAGTATGCTTTCGAACCAACCCATGCTTCAGCTAGGACTTTTAAGGGTTGTAACGTGGCCTGGTTCACGGTTTAAGAAACAAAGGATAAAGGCTCAAAATTTATTTGTACCCACCCGCTCTTCATGATGTTCTTCAAACCTAAACTCAGCTAATCGTGCGTTAGACCTTGTTTGAGTCTTTGCTTTGATATACCAGTGATGGTTCGGATATTGAAAATTTATTTTGGATAGGCAGTCATTTCCTTTTTTGGTTGAGGGTTTGTAGGACCTCTTTCTTTTTTGATTTCGTTATCCCTGTTTTTTGCCTGAACTGTTTCCTTTGTGATTACAGTCAGCGGGATGCCCCAGTTTTGCAAGTCTCCTTCATAGGTTTTGACTTAATGGGCTTTTGTTTCTAAGGGATAATGAATGCCTGTCTTTATGATTATTCAGAACCATTATCATCTTTTTTTTGTGAGGACTTCTTTGATGCTATTCGTTGTGCACTTGGATCAACTGAGAGAACTACCCTGCCCCAGGTTATGATTAAGGGTTTTAATTTTCGAAAAGAAAAACTCCTACTTCTTTGGCTCAGAGGGGTTGACGAGGGATTATCTTCCTTATGACTCCGATGTTTAGGAATTGAAACAATGCATGTACCTCATCAGCGGGGTTTGTTCAAAAGCATACTGTAAAGATCGTGGTATCGTTTTCGTCATCCTCCCTCAAGAGGCTTTAGAATTATTAATTGAGAGTTGACATCAAAAAAATGAAAGCAGTTTGAATATAGCGAATGCGAATATATTGATTCAAAACAGACATATGCGATGCATTAATGAAATAACAGCGTTTGACATGATAATTGTTTGAACAATCAAAGAAAAATACAAATTGAACATTCGAATGAACAAAAGTTTTTCTGGTTTGAACTAGTCATCTCAGATGGAAGATTCTCAGCAGAAGATTTTCATTTGGCCACCCGGCATGAACTCCAGCACCCTTCCATCGATCAAGTCTTGAATCTTGTTCCTCAGGCTCCAACAGTCGTCAGTGTCATGTCCAGGGCTGTCAGAATGGTAGGCACACCTTTCATCAGGATTGTATTTTAGGGAGGTTATGTTGAGAGTCTTAGGAGGATCCTTTAAAGCAATCAGCTTGACCTCCAACAAGCGTCTCAGTATCAGTGATGATGGTATACCAGTCTCCGAGAAATGTCTTCCAGACGTATTTCGCTTACGCCGATTATCCTGTTGACGCTGGTGAGGTTGACGCTGGGCTTGTGACCCCGAAGCAAACTGAGGAGTTTTCCCTTGTCTTCTTGCCCCACAGGTGGTTGAATGATGGCTTGCTCTTCAACCTTAGATGTTTGCCCCAGTTGGTTATCCCGAAGCAGTTGGTTGACGAGAACCCTGAGCTCTCATTGTCTTTGAGATAAGTCTTGGATAAGAGCCATTTGCCCCAGCATCTGGGTTCTCATTACATCCACCTCAGCTTGCAGATGTTTCAGCCGTTCGTCCTTGTCGTCTTCGGGACTCTTCCTGACCAAATTCCCCATGAGGAGTGTTCTCAGCTCTTCCTGCCCCTTGGATAGATTTAGGAGGATCTCCCCGAACCGAGTCTCTTAAGCATGAAGATCCTGGTTGTTTTGTTGGGAAGCCATTGCTGAAATAAACAGCGAAGATGGTAAGTGACCTGTCAAAGGAGTACCTGTAATGCCGTGATATGTATGTATGCATGCAATATTTTCAAGGATCTCGCGGGGTAAACAAGAAAATTGTTAGAATTTGAATTTTGTAGCTTGATTGAAGGAAATTCATTTTGTTGAGAGTCCTTCTTCAAGAGTCAAGGCTCACCATATCGAGTGGGTCATAGCCCCTGACTCAAGTCATTAACCTTGGCTAGAGGAAAATAAATCCCCTTTTGCCCCTTGCTAGACATTTGATTCATCATGACCTGCATCACAGGCCCTTGAGATCCTTGAAATGGGTTAATCCTTATGCAGGATATATGCAATGGTATGATGGTATGATGTTATGCTATGCATGGAGTGATGTAAGTGAACCCTGTTATGAGTCCAGATTAAGGACTGTAAACAAACCCTGCAAGAAACTCATGGGTTAGGTAACAAGTATGCAAGTAGTCAAGTTTGAAGGCACACAAGTCACACAAAGAGCCCTTAGAGTTTAGGCCAGCATGAAGTTTGGGGTACTACCCTCTTGAAGTTGGTGGTTAAGACCTGTCCTATCAAAAGTAACCGGGTTCTAGAGGATCCCAATATCACTGACTACCCTCAATCGGTCATAACTCCAGCGTCGCAATCTTTTCTTGCGGCCAGAACCATCGCGAGAGTTTAGCCTCAACGGGTGTAGCATACTGCTACTGTTCTATGGCCAAGTTGGGTCAAATTAGGGTTCTAAGGTCGGTTGGTGCTTAATGACTCCTCAGAAGACCCATATTCTCCTCTTTGCAACACAAGGGATATCGGTACAGACTAAGGTGCCACACCAACGTAGCCACTGCTTCACCTGTGTCGGTCTACGCCGGACAGGTCCCTCACAGCTTATGCTACCTAAAAGGGTATTCCCCATATCCGGGTTAGGATCTATGAAACTCCAAGACAAGCCCACAATATTTAAAGCAAACAAATCAGGCAATTGAAAACATAAGTATGATCTAATCCTAAGGTACACATCACTTTTGAGTATTCCCCAGCAGAGTCGCCAGTTCTGTGATCGGTGGACTTAGAACTGACTGTTTTTTAAGCTGGTTCGCGAAATGTCGCGGAAGCAAGAGTCGCCATCGTCTTTTATTTTCTCCAACATGGAAAGGACAAAAGCACAGCAAAATTCCTTATTGAGAATGTTTCTCGGTTCGGGAGGTAGATTTATAGAAAGGGAAGGTGCTAGCACCCTTTCTATCCATGGTTATCCATGGGCTCTTAGGTACTTGCTCTTATGTTTTCAAAATGATTTGTTTGCTTTTCAAATGTGAGTGGGTTTGAAAAAGTTTCTTTGGAAGATTTCTGAATAACTCTTGTATCTGTCCTCAAGAGTATTTGAAAAATTTGTTTTGAAAGCTTTTGAAAGTGTAAGGTGTGAAAAGTATTTTGTTTGTTTTTGAAAAGAGCGAGTATCTATGAGTCATCTACCTACCCTAAGGAATTAAGCTGTGTAAGTGTCCTTTAGGTAGTGCCATCCCACTATTGAGAGGTAGGTAGCACCACCGTTGGAGGTGTTCGGGTCAATTCGATTGTAGGGACAGTGTGGTCACCGAAGCAACAGCAAGACACCTTAGAGGCTACCCTTATGTCCTTGATCCTTTTTTAATCCGAGGCAACCATTTCGAGGCAACTGTTTCGAGGCAACTGTTTCGAGGCAACTGTTTCGGGGCAACTGTTTCGAGGCAACTGGATCATGGACATAAGGACCGCTAAGACGTCCTATACTTGACGACCACGTTTCGAAGGCAACAAGTGAGGCGTACCCTAAAAGTGGTGTGTGTATTTGTGTGTTGTATTCAGTTGATGTTTGTCTTGTTAATTAGTGAGCTACGAGTTGTTTTTATTTACATACATTCTTTCATGCAAGTTAACAGTTAAAGGGTGCGGAAAGTAAATTGCAGAAATGTAAATCCTACGCTATTACAAGGCGCGGGTCTATACATCGCCAAAAATTACAAAGACCCGTTTTTGGTAAATAAGTACGGAAAGTAAATAAAACAGTAAACCTAATTAATTATTACATGTCTTGGAAGCAATTACATAATAATAAACTAAGCGCGAATAAAAATTAAATCGGAATGTTCTAAGGGTGTTGACCCTTTTAAGAAAAGAAATTGATTTTTTGGTCTTTTTTTGTAATTAAAATGAAATTAAAGCTAATTAGTGACTAATTAATTAATTTAATTAAAAAGAAATATTTTTTGTTTTTATGTTTTTATGAAATAAAAGAAAATGAAATAAAATTAAAAAGTTAACTTTACCTAATTCTAGATCTATTTTAATTATTTAAGAAAGGAATTAAAATGGCCTAATTAAACTATTTTAGTTAATGTTTATTTACAAAATAAAATAATAATAATAATGTTTTTAATTCTTTTTGGATTTTTTATGAAAATGTTAGTTAAATTAATTTGTTAATAATAATAATAAAAATAAAAAAAGGTTAAAAATTAAAATAATAGAAAAAACAAAACAAAATAAAAAAATGGAAGTAAAGCCAAAAGGGGGGTGTGGGCTGAAATTTGGAGGTATTGAATTGAGAATTGTGGCCCATTTATCCTCAGCTCGTTTGACTTTCATGATTACCTGCAGCACGCTTGACTCCAGAGCATGGTGTGCTAGCCTTTTGGACCTTTGGATCTGTGCTGGTGAACACTTGGAGCGCTGGGATATGAGGTTTATGGTGTTCCTCCTTTGAGAATCTGCACATGAAAGCAATGAAAAAAATGATATGGAAATTATAGGGGACCTGGGAAGAACTTACAGCGCGGTATGAGCCTCAGGACTTGACAAAGGTTGCTTTAGCTTCAGGGTATGGCAAGGAATAGAACCACGTGCTTGTTTTGATCTGAAGATGCTCGCAACTATGTTTTAGAACTCTCACTTTTTGAATAATTTTTGGTTTTTCTCTTGGCCGTTTCTGCACACACCCATTTTTGAATGAGGTTGGGAAGGCTTGTATATATAGTAATGAATGAGAATCAGTCACATGATGAGCCTTTAACCATTGCAATTATGCTTGAGATTTTGCCATAACCAACATTGAAACAACTTGCCTTTTGTGTCAAAATTTGAATTTCTATGCCCATAATAGGCCTTGCACGAATTTGGAAGGTATTTCAAGGTGATTCAAAGCTATTCAACACAAAATATATCCCTCCATTAATTTCTTTGATTTTTATTTGAATTTTAAAGATTTAAAATGAATTAAATCAAATAAAATTAAATAAAAATGGAAAAATTAATTTTAAATCTTGAAATAAATTGTGGGACACGTGGGAGGCATGGCCAAGCTGAATCAAGTGGAAAAAGTGGGCCCCTTTTGTCAAAAATGAAGTTTCAAGGATAATTGACTTTGGCCATTTCACAAATATTTCTCAACTTCTCCAATGCATATCTTGCTCAATTTTGAAGCTATGAACATGTTCTTGGACATTTTGGAAAGGTCTTGAAGTCCTCTAACCAATGCCTTTTGTCCCATGTCATTTTGATTTACCAATCTAAAGTTATGGTCTTTGACTTAAAGTCCCTTTTTGTTGACTTTTGAAAATGACCTATAATGTTGAAATTGATAACTTTTTGTGAGAGCATTTCTTGGACTTGTAATATGAAGATGAGTTGTAGGAAATGTCTTCCCCTTCAAGATGAGCATTGGATGGGATTTTTCTGATGAACCATGAAAAAGTTATGCCTTGGTCAAGTTACAGTTGACTTTTCAACTGTCCAAAAATAGAAACTTTTGCATCTTGAGACTTTTTGAGCCATGCTTGAGGAATCATGATCAAGAATTGATCAAATGATGATTGTGGCTTCAAAATAAGATGTTGACCAAAAATTTTGACTTTTGACTGCCAAATGACCATTTTGCCCCTGTTGTACCCCAAAATTTGCCCTCCCTTTTCTCAACATTTCTCATCACCAAGCCCTTGGAGATCAAGATCCAATTAGGGTTTCATCTGCTCAAGACTTCTCCTTGCACTGTTGACCCAAATTAGGGTTTGTATTTGCACAAAGATGTTTTGACCTAAAACGCCCAAGATGACTTTCATACTTCATATTGGACTCCCAAGTTTACCCATATCAAGTTTCAAGTCCTGATTCCAAGTTTTGCCCAGTCAATTGGACAGTTGACCTAGAAATCAACTGTATTGGGGAAAAAGTCAACTGTGGCCAATTGACAGTCAAATCTCATGAAAATTGACCCACATCAACATTATGAACTCACATGAACCATTTGATCAAGTTTGGATCACAATTCCCCAAGAAATTTGATCAGATCACCAAAAGGGCAAAATGGTCATTTTTAGGGTTTTGACTGCACAAAGGAAATTTTTGACTGTTTGACCTAGCCAATGGCAAACCAAGCTCACACATGGACTCAAGGACCCCATGGAATTATCTTGACATTCTCAACAAACTCAAAAGATCCCAAATACACAAGATTGACAGTTGAATTTCCCAGTCAATTGATCAATTTTGACTGTATACTGAAAAGTCAAACTTTGACTTTTTGGTCAAAATCAAGAGTCAAGATTCATTTTTCATCAAAACATGCCAAATCATGAAACTTGTTCACCAAGAAATCACAAAATGCAAATTAGGGTTAGAAATTAAAATTTTTCATAACTTAGAATTTTTCTAAGTTATGGAAAACCCTAATTTTTTCCCAACTTTGCCCCACTTTTTCACCAAGATCCATTTGGATTCAAACAAAAATCAAAACATGAAAGTTGTAGCTTGTTGCATAATCTACAACTTTGATTAACAAAGTTTTCCCATTTGAGGCTTGTATCTCAAGTTACAAATTTTTGAATAAGGGCACTAAACCATTTTTAACTTAGTGAAATTTTTAACCTATTTTGACAAGGTTTTCTACCCCACTTCAAGGCCATTTTCCATACACTTCCACTTGGAATTTCAATTTGCATTTCAAAGATGGATTGTAGTACACATTCCAAGCTTTCCAAAATGTCCAAGAACTCATCAAACAACCTCATAACTTGAGAGATTCGAATTTCACAATATGGCAAAAACTCACTTTGTTCATGACCAAGTTACATGTCCATAACCTTGCAATTTGAACTCAGCATGCCTTAAGATAGATTACAGGTCTTTTATCTCATCTACACTCCATAATTTAATGCCAATCCTTTGTGCCAAGGTGTTGTTCTATGAGTTTGGACATTGTATGCAAGATTAATCCATTTATAGATAAAGCATAATATCTATTCTTGAAAAGTTGCACTTTATGTCAAATTGAAAATCCAACAAGTACATTGCAAATCTGATTGGCACAAGATTATGGACAAATCACACTGATCAAGGAGGGATTATGCAGCACATTAGGGGGTCCTCTACATGCCTAGAAACACAAGTTGACATTTGTTGCTTAAAGTTGAAGAAAAGTGCCATAACACATACCAACTACCATATCAGCTCAAGAACACTGAGACAAACTGATCAAACACATTCCACACAACACAACCAAGCTAATACACGAGCCCTTAGCCTTCAAAACACCCTCAATCTCAGAATCACTCTCAAACTGCAAAAACAGGGCAAGGCCTGCAGTTTGAGTATCATCTCTCAATCCCTTCAAGCATTCTTGCCCAAACCAGTTCACATACATCCCCTAACATCTATGCAAACTAACCAAAAGCAAAAACACGACCTGTAATCCCTCTAACTGGTTCCACCATTTTCACATTTCTGACTTGCAGGTGAAGTTCTCTAGCTCGATTCAGAAGCTTTCAAGACAAAGTAAACATTGGAATAGCATCCCTGGGCCTCAAGGAAGCTTTTCCAATCATCACCTTGCACTGAAAGTTCCTACATTGCCAGATTGAACTTCAACTGAACAGGTAAGTTTTTGAATTCGTATCTCTCTTATTAGGCATTGTTAGCTTTAGGTTTGTGAAGAGAATATGTCATAATCATTGCCCTGAACATGCCCATATAATTAGATTTTATTTATATTATGTGTGTTGCAAGAATTTGATGCCTGAACTTTGAACAAAAATTAGGTTAAAAATTGGGAGAGAAGAAATTCTCTCTCATTTCTGAGAGTTAGATCATGTTCTTTATATGTATGAAATCGTGAGATGATGCTTTACATTTTTTGTGTTGAAAGTTTTCATTAAAAATCAAAGAATCAGGATCTTGATGTTGAAGCAAGAGGCGCGCGTATTTTTCAAACATTGTTTGCTGGAGGTTGAAGAAGACAGGTCTTCTGGGCTGGGCCTGGAATATTTTTCTTATTTGCACCACATAATTGCTTTTACACCCCCAAGGCCCATTTGCTTATTTCTTTGACTTTTTGACTTTTTCTTTTTTTGATTGACTTTGTTTATTTTTTCTCATGACATTAAAAATATAAAAATATTTTTTCTCACCATTTTTGATTTTATTAGGCTTTTATTTAATTTTCTTTTAGTTTATACATAAATAGATAAATATACATATTTTGTTTAAAATACTAAAACAAATAGTGCCAATACATTTTTATACATTTTTATTTTTGTTTTACTTTCTGAAAATGTTTTATAGAAAAAATACTTTTTTTTATTAAATATTAAATATTATTATTTTTATATATAATACATATTTAGAACTTAATACACATATATATATATATATTTATTGGTATATTTAGGTTAGAATACAAAATACCTATATTTTTCATTTTTATTAATATTTGACATAAAAAAATATTTTTTTTATAAATATACTCAATTTTATTTTTATTTTTGTATATATAAATAAATACTTGTATTAAGTTAAATAATAATACATTTTATTCAATAGAATTAGGGTTTTACCCTAAATATGAAAATATTCCAAAAAAAATAATTCTTTTCTAATTTTTATTTACTTAACATAAATAATATTCTTTTCACACATGAAAATTCTTTTTACATTTTACATATTTATTTCAATTTCTACTTAATTGTGCAATTTATTTATATTGTAAATATTCAAAGCAAATGATGTAATAGCTTAGATTCAATTTCTTGTCAAAATATCTCCCCATTTGAACATTGTACCCCCCTCCCTATATTATTGTGATGTAATAGCGTAGGAATTTAAATTTCGCACTTTATCGCTTTCTAAACATACTATGCTAGAATTAGGGTTTTGTATGCGAATAAAAATGAACAAAATAGTTGGACCTAATACAAGATAAATGAGCATGAAAATGGACAACACATTTCACACTTGCACCCCTAGGGTATTCCACTTTGTTGCCTTCAAAAAAATTGGGCCATATTGCATGTTGAATTTCTTTGGGTAAAACAAACAATCAAATGATCATAGTCCCTCGATGACGCTTTCAAAAAGTTGCCTAAAATGATCAAGTCCCTTTCAAAGAGAAATTGCCCAAAGACATTTAACACTATTGCAACTATGGTCTAAACGATGACCCGCGCCCGTCCCTTTCACCTCCTAAGACAAGATTGTCCACCAAATGCAATGGTGGAACAAAATGGTCAAAAGGTTTAAAACATAACAAAAATCTTTGAGAAAACTTTAGGGTAGATAAGCTCTTAAGTACTTGTCAATTTGCCAAGAAAACACTTGCCTTATTTCAAAACCCACTTCACAAGCACTTTCAAAACCAACTTTCAAAAACCTTGAAACATCTTTTCAAAAAGACAAACACCTTTTGTAAAACATTCGAGTAAAGAATTGTTACAAGGGTAGCCTATACAAGGCATCTTTTTCAAAACCTTTTCAAAACCACACACAAAGCACCATTTCAAACAATTGAAAACCAAGGAAAGTTGATCTAAGCACGTACCTAAGAGCCCATGGATAACCATGGATAGAAGGGGTGCTAATACCTTCCCCTTCTATAATCTACTCCCCGAACCCAAGAAAAATCTCAAAGGTTTTTGCTGTGCTTTTTAAACCTTTCTGTAGGTGTTTAGGTATTGGCTTGCATTTTTGGTAAATCCCAAGTGTATGTGTGAATGTCATGACTGATGTCATAACATTCTAGTTCAGGGTGTACTAACTCATTAGGTACACTTGCAGAAAAATATTGTAATTCAAATACTGATGTTTATAAGTGTGTATCTGAGCATGTTTGCAAAATGATCACATTTTGCTAAATCAGTAGACAGGTTTTCTCAGATGTCATAACAGATGTTATGACATCCTGTTCTGAACTAACAGGTTTGCAGGATTGGATAAGTCTGAGTCTTTTCAGGAAATAACTCAGTCCTTCCTAAACAGATTCCTGCGTTTTCTGAGGGCCAACCTAGCTCAACCCTAACCTGGTGAATAAAGTCCTATGACCTGGTCTTTAGGTCAAACGGAATCAACCCTAGGTTTTTGGAAACCCTAACAGAAAGTGCAGCTGCTATATATTCAACAGAGCTGCTGTATTTCAAGACGAACCTGCTGATTGATCAGAAGATCAATTTTGTAATCTGTATAGATTTGTTTATTGTACTCCAAGCAATTATCATTGTGATAAGTGCCTTGGAATAGGTTTCAATTGTAAGGGTTGTGTATCACTCAAAGCTTTGAAGCAAGAGTGTTTGATTGTCCCTTGACGAAAGCTGTGAAGCAAAGTCAAGTTAGTTGTGTACATCACTCAAAGCTGTGAAGCACGAGTGATTGTGTTGCTTGATTAAAAAGCTGTGAAGCTTAATCAAGTGTGTGTTTTTTGAAGAGTGTCTTCTTCAATTCTTAAGTCAAATTGGTTTATGTATCACTGCTGTGATTGAGGGGGAGTGAGTAGGAACTCAGGTTTAAGTTGTACTTAGATTAGAATTGCATTGGGTAGGTCTTAAGTGAAGGAGATAAACTGGTTGGTTTATTCCTGAATTAACATCTCTTATAGTGGATTCTCTCCCTGGCTTGGTAGCCCCCAGAGTAGGTGTTGTTGCACACTGAACTGGGTAAACAATTGACTGTGTTATTTACTGCTTTAGTAGTTACTGTCATATACTAAGTCAGATACGGTGTCATAACATTGGACGTGACATTGAGTATCTGTAGCCAGAATTTCACTTTCCTTAGGATAAAATAAAAAGTCGGTGGCGACTCTTGCTCAACCGAAACATTTGCGAAAACAAACGCAAAACCATAGTCAGTTCTCCCACCGTATCATAGAACTGGCGACTCTGCTGGGGACAATTTTTAAAAGTGGAGTAACCTTAGGGCTTAGATCACCCTCTTGCATGACTAATTGTTTGATTTGATTGCTTTATATCTTGGCTCTTTTGTTTGGGTTTGCAATCCTACACCCGGATTTTGGGAAACATTCATAGATAGCAATACGTTGTGGAAACTGTGCGGGGTATACCGACACGGTCGAAGCAATAGCTATTATAGTGCGACATATTTGTGAGTACCGGTAACCCTTGAGTTCAATCAAGGAGAGTACGGGGCCGCTGAGTGATGTCACTAAGCACTAATGACCTAGAACCTTACTTGACCATCTTGGCCTTTTATTAGGGGTAGTGAGATGACCGGCTTTGGTGCAGTCCGAAGTTGGTAGATACTCGATACTACACTCATTGAGGGTTGTTTTCTTGGAATATTTTGGTCGCTAGTTAAGTGGCTAAACAAAAACAATGAACAATGAAAACAATCCAGTGATATTGAGCTCCTTAGAACCCGGTTACTATTTATAGGACAGGTTTTAAGCCAACTACACTCAAGAGGGTACTTACCTATGAAACCCCATGCAAGCCTGAAACTAGGGTTTTGGTGTGATTTGCTTGTACATATGTTTGGTGCATACATCATAAACATCGTGAAGCATCATATGCATTTACTAACCATTTCAAGGGTTTGGATCTTCATCTTTGTTCCTGTTTTGTAGGTCATGGAAATGCCTCGCAGAAATACCATTCAAGTCAACCTTGTGAGAATCTCTCCTCAACTCAAGGAGCTCACCTCAAGAATTCCGGAAAATTCATCCTTCAGTGAAAGACATGGTAGACTGCTCAACCTAGTCAACACCAACATTGAATAAGACATGATGAAGGTGCTATTCCAGTTCTTTGACCCTCTTCACCACTGCTTCACTTTCCCTGATTATCAATTGGTGCCCACTTTGGAGGAGTTTTCTCAACTCCTAAGAATCCCTATCCTTAATCAACTACCATTCAACGGTGCGGAAAAGGAACCAAAGTCGGAAGATGTTGCTCGAGCATTACATCTACAACCATCAGAAATCAAGGGGCATTGGGAAACCAGAAGCGGCGTCAAGGGATTCTTAGCAAAATTCTTGTGTGAGAAGGCACAAGAATGTTGGAATTCATTGGACCTTCAAGCCTTTGAAGAAATTGTGGCACTCCTTATCTACGGGTTGGTCTTGTTCCCAAATCCTGACCAATTGGTAGATGTCAACGCCGTCAAAATCTTCTTGTCCAGAAATCCAATACCAACATTGCTTGGGGACATCCTTCACTCATTTTACACACGAACAATGAGAAAGAGGGGTGTTCTCATGTTCTGTACTCCTCTCCTTGCAAGGTGGTTTATTTCGCACCTTCCACAATCTGTCTTGAAGAATGACCAAGGTTTAAGGTGGTCTCAACGATTGATGACTCTTACTCATTCTGATGTGCATTGGTGTTCTCGGTCCAGAGAAAATGTCATCATCGTCGATCGTTGCGGAGAATTTCCTAATGTTCCTTTACTTGGAATTAGAGGAGGTATCACCTACAACCCTTGCCTAGCTTTGAGGCAATTTGGCTATGCACGGAGGGATGGACCTCATGATATGTTGATTCCTGACCTAGCTTTTGACTTCGATAACGATGCGCAAGGACTTCGCCAAAGATTCATCAGAGCTTGGGGAAAACTCAACAAGGTTGATAGCAAGACTCTGGGACACAAGAACTCTATTCCTCTTGAGCCTTATCTCAAGTGGGTACGAGCCCGAGCCCAGAGTCTAATGATGCCTTATCCTCATGTGCTCCCAGTGATTAAAGAGCCTGTTAATGAAGGAGAGGTCCCCTACACCATCCTACATCCAGACATGCCTACATCGTGGGAGGAAATGCAGAAAAGTTGGATTTAGCTCAAGGAGGAACCGAATACTTTTGAAGCTAGCTACTACGCCAGTGAAAAGAAGGTTCTAGAGCTTACCCGCCGGCTCCACGAGCAAGAGGTCCTCAACACCTACATCGCACCAAAGAGGATGCGCAATGTCTTTCTGCCTTAAGAAGTTTATTTTGTAATATTTGGCCCATGGGGCATTTATGTACTAACAACTTTCTTCTTATTAATATGACGTGCGTTCTTCTTGGTCTGAAACAATTTTGAATGTCCTGAATCCTTGAATGCATTGCATACATAAGCATACCATTCATCATGTGCATAAGCAGGTCTCACTCCAGGTTTCCTTATCTGTCTGCTGTTTATTTCAGTAGGATGGATCTCGAGCAAACAGTCAAAGACCTACAAGCTCAGAATGCACAGTTCCAGCAACTCCTGATGACCTTGGCTAAGGGTCAGGAGGATATCAAGACTCAATTGGGGAATAAGGACCCAGTGAAGAAGAAGAAAAAGAGGGTTGGAGTGGCCACTTTGGGGAGAAGATTTAACGGAGAAGCTCGGAGAGTGCTTGAATTTCCTCCTACTTCTGATGAAGGGACCAGCAAAAGAGATGGAGTCGCGGTACCTTCCGAGTCTGATGCGGAGGAAGAAGAGGTTGAAGAGGATGAAGATTATTCTGATCAGCAATACCCTCCAGCTGATGACAAATATAAGGGGCTAGAGGACAGATTGGCCGCCATGGAGTTACAAAGAGTACCAGGCTTGGATTTTGAAGACTTGGGTTTGGTGGCCGGGATTGTGATTCCCCCAAAATTCAAGGTGCCAGTGTTTGTGAGGTATGATGGGCTGTCCTGCCCCAAAATGCATCTCAGGTCCTATGTGAGAAAGATTCAACCCTATACGGCAGATAGAAATCTCTGGATTCATTTCTTTCAAGACAGCCTTTCGGGAGCTCAGTTGGAATGGTTTTATCAACTAGAAGGGACCAGTGTCAGAAATTGGGAAGATTTGGCCACCGCTTTCTACAAACAATACCAGTATAATTCTGATCTTGCTCCTACTCGTACCCAACTTCAGGGTATGTCACTAGGAACAAGCGAGGGATTTAAAGAATATGCACAAAAATGGAGGGATTTGGCTGGCAGGGTGCAGCCTCCTTTAACTGATCGTGAGCTCGTTGATATGTTTCTTGGGATCCTATCTGGGCCATTTTTCAATCATTTAATTGGTAACTCTTCCGCGGGGTTTACCGATTTGATCTTAACGGGCGAAAGAATAGAGGCTGGCATCAAATCAGGAAAGATTCAGAAGGGTGTTGCTGCAAGTGTTGAGAAGAAGCCTTTTAAGAAGGAGACATCCATGGTATATTCTCAGAGAAGAGCAGGGAAGATGGAGCGTCGGCCAACTGTGGGGGCCGTAATGATTCAAAACACTCCGAGTGAGCAGCCTCGCTATAACCAGTCCAGACCAAATCAGCAACGAGTGGAACGGCCATAACGGCAGTTCACCCGTATTAATATGACTCCAGCGCAAGTGCTTCCCCATCTGTTGAAGTTGAATCTCGCCACCATCAAGGAGGCACCAAAGAATGTGAATACGTCCTCTCCGCATTATCATGCCAATGCTAAATGCGCCTACCATTCCGACAGTGTTGGACACGACACCAATGATTGTTGGGCACTCAAGCATAAGATCCAAGACCTGATAGAGGCTAAGGAGGTAGAGTTTGACGCTCCAGAGAAGCCTAATGTGATATCTGCACCCATGCCAAAACACGGCCGAAATGTCAATGCCATTGAAGAAGATTTGTATATTGTTGATGTCAGTGATCTGACTACTCCACTGCTAACCATTAAGTCGAATTTGTTAAGGGCCGGGATCTTCCCGGGATGTAAGGAAGACTGCTATTGTTGTTACTCTCTGCCGTTTGATTGTCCGCTACTGAAGAAAGGCATCCAAGGCCTTATGGATAGTCGACAAATTTTATTTGAAAAAGTTTCTGCTGTTCCAGTTCATATTGAAGATGTCTCAATCATAACCATTCACGCCAATCTTTCCAAGGCCGTCAAAAAGCCTGTTAAGATTACACCAGCTGCGAAATCTGTTCCTTTGAAGATAACAATGCCAGGGCCTGTTCCCTATGTTTCTGAGAAGTCGATACCTTGGAACTATGGCGGTGACATCTACTACCATGGTATCAAGCAAATCGAGGTCATTGAAGAAAGTTCGGATGAGGATGAAGCCAGCATTAGTAACATTGCGGGCACCAGCAAAATCACCAGGAGCGGGAGAATATTTTCTCCAGAGATTGCCCCTCCAAGAGCAGTCTTTGGACCCTCATCAGCTAACGAAGTCATCCCTGCACCAGTAAAACTCTCTGCTAGAATTCCTCTGGTTGAAGACGTTGTTGTTCCTAGTACTGTCTCTCCTACCGCTGCCGACAAAGGTAAGGGAATCCAAGATGAGCCCGTCAGGACGAGGGCTCAACCCTTAGTAATCCCGGAAACCTTCAAGAAGGAAATGGACGAGATTTTGAGGATAATCAAGAGAAGTGATTACGATGTGGTGGAACAGTTGGGGCAAACCCCCTCCAAGATCTCCATGCTGGCACTACTACTTTGCTCAGAAGCGCACGCTAAAGCTTTGATTAAGTTTCTGAAGGCAGCTCATGTGCCCCAGGAAACTTCTGCGGATCAATTTCGAAATTGCGTGGCTAGCCTGACTGCGGACAATGGACTAGGTTTTTCTGATGCCGACCTAACTCCTAAAGGCAGAAACCACAATGATGCTTTGCATATTTCAATCGAGTGTCGCGGAACCACTCTTGCACATGTTTTGGTTGATACCGGTTCATCGCTGAATGTTTTGCCTAAAAAGGCCTTGGACCGACTAGATTGTGAAGGGTTGGAATTGAAGCCGAGTGATATTGTTGTCAGAGCTTTCGATGGTTCGAAGAGAATGGTCCATGGAGAGGTTGAAATTCCCATCAAGATAGGCACTGAGGTGTTTAAATCCACTTTCTATGTTATGGACATCCGTCCATCATACTCTTGCTTGTTGGGTAGGTCGTGGATACACCATGCTGGGGCAGTCACCTCCTCCTTGCATCAAATGTTGAAGTATCCTGTCAAGGGAAAGATCATTACTGTCCATGGAGAAGAAGAGTACATGATTAGCCACTTAAATTCTTTCCGGTATGTGGAGGTTGAAGGAGAGTTCATTGAGACACCGTTTCAGCATTTCGAAGAAGTCCTTCCTGAAATAGCAGTAGCGAAGTTGACAGCCGAGACCCCGAGGCAGATGGCCAGAATGGCATCTCCGAAGGATGCAAGGGCCGCAATCAAGGAAGGGAAGAATTCAGCATGGGGGCAGTTACCTGACATTCCGCATAAGACTGACAAGTTTGGATTATGGTTCACTACCGCAGGCCAGAAAGCTATGCGCCGTTCGAAGATTGAAAGGGCGCCAGTCAAAATTTCTCCCTATGGAATCAACGCCTTGGAAGATGAAGACAGAGAGAGCAACATTGAAGAGTGGGTTTATCCAACTGTCAAAGGAGGATTGAGCAATTGGGAAGCTAGGGACTTTGTCCCCATCACTTTTATTCATCAGTAATTTATCTGTTAAACATTTCCTATTTGGTCTGTAATATTTGCTTTCAAACAATCCGTACACTATCTTTTCACCTCATTCCTTGCCCGGGGCATGTAGGTCCACTTGTAAGGATTTTGATTATTTTTCATATCCATATGCCATGTTTAATGATTCATTGGATGTTTTTCATTTGATAAACTGCTTGTGTTCATTTTCTTTCCTTTTTGCATTTTTGTTTAAGGATGGCTATCCCTTACACACACCCACACTCACCAATGCAGGTACCCATCCACTCCGGATTCCATGGGTGACTATTCTGCTATATCTTTCAAAAACTCTGAAGATCTGGTCAATCTAGCTGAGTATGAAGATGACGAAGGTTGTGAAGTACCCGGGGAACTAGCCAGACTTCTGCAACAAGAGGAAAGGGCCATCTTACCGCATGAAGAGCCATTGGAAACTGTTAACTTGGGAACCGAGGAAACCCGGAAGGAGGTGCAAGTGGGTGCCAATCTGGAACCGAATGTCAAGGAACACTTCGTACAGTTGTTGAATGAGTATGTTGAAATCTTCGCTTGGTCTTATGAAGACATGCCGGGTTTAGATACAGACATCGTGGTTCACCGTCTCCCCACAAGAGAAGACTGTCCACCGATCAAGAAAAAAGTTCGCCGAATGAGGCCCGACATGTCCGAAAAGATCAAGGCAGAAGTAATGAAGCAGTTCGACGCTGGCTTTCTGGCTGTTACGTCCTATCCTCAATGGGTCGCTAACATTGTGCCGGTACCTAAGAAGGATGGCAAAGTCAGGATGTGTATGGACTACCGGGATTTGAATAGGGCCAGCCCCAAAGACGATTTCCCACTACCTCATATCGACATCTTGATCGACAATACAGCTCAGCACAAAGTGTTTTCCTTCATGGATGGATTCTCGGGCTATAATCAAATCAAAATGGCCCCCGAAGATATGGAGAAAACAACTTTTGTCACACAGTGGGGCACTTTCTGTTACAAGGTGATGTCGTTCGGGCTGAAGAACGCAGGGGCAACTTATCAACGCGCCATGGTAGCTTTATTTCATGACATGATACATCATGAGATTGAAGTTTACGTAGATGATATGATAGCTCGGTCACAAACAGAGGAAGAGCACCTTGAGCATTTAGAAAAGCTGTTTGCCAGATTAAAAGAATACAAGCTCAGGCTGAATCCAAATAAATGCACTTTTGGAGTTAGGTATGGTAAACTCCTGGGATTTATTGTAAGCAACAAGGGCATTGAAGTCGATCCAGCAAAAGTAAAAGCAATACAAGAGATGCCTGCTCCCCGTACTGAAAAGGAGGTTAGAGGATTCTTGGGGCGCTTAAACTATATTGCCAGATTCATCTCACATCTGACTTCTACCTGTGAGCCAATTTTCAAACTCTTGAAGAAAGATCAGGTAGTTGAATGGAACGAAGACTGCCAAGCTGCTTTTGATAGAATCAAGGAGTATTTACTAGAACCTCCTATTCTGATGCCACCCGTCGAAGGAAGACCATTGATCATGTATTTGACCGTCTTGGATAACTCAATGGGGTGTGTTTTGGGCCAGCATGACGAGTCTGGTCGAAAAGAGCATGCTATTTATTACCTTAGCAAAAAGTTTACCGACTGTGAGACTCGCTACTCACTGCTCGAGAAAACTTGCTGCGCTTTGGTATGGGCTGCTCGCCGACTAAGGCAGTATATGTTGACTCATACTACCTTGTTGATTTCCAAAATGGACCCTATCAAGTATATCTTCGAAAAGCCCGCTTTATCTGGAAGGATAGCCAGATGGAAAATGATCTTGACCGAGTATGACATCCAGTACACCACCCAAAAAGCTATAAAAGGGAGTGTATTAGCTGACCATCTGGCTCATCAGGCTATCGAAGACTATCAACCCATGAGATTTGACTTCCCAGACGAGGACATCATGAATTTGGACAACATTGAAGGTAACGGACCGTATGAAGGACCCGAAAAGGGATCCCGATGGACCCTGTACTTTGATGGTGCTTCAAACGCACTTGGAAACGGTATTGGCGCAGTACTCATTTCTCCGGAAGGTTGTCACATGCCTTTCACGGCCCGACTTTGCTTCAGCTGCACAAACAACATGGCTGAGTACGAAGCTTGCATCTTTGGTCTCAAGGCTGCTATAGACTTGGGAATCAAATCTTTGATCGTATTTGGGGACTCGGCTTTGGTTATCAGTCAAATCAAAGGAGAGTGGGATACCAAGCATCCTAATCTCATCCCATACAAAGAACATGTCCTGACATTGTTGCCGCATTTCGAGCAAATTACCTTTGAGCATTTCCCGCGAGAAGAGAATCAGCTAGCAGATGCTCTAGCCACAATGTCCTCTATGTTTAAACTCAACTGGGATAACGAGGCTCCCCAAATCACCATTGAGCGAATAGATGAACCTGCGCATTGTCACGAGATTAATACCGAAGAAGTAGTGGAACAACCTTGGTTCCATGAAATCAAAAGGTATCTCGAGACCCAAGATTATCCTGAAGGAGCTTCCGTGAATGACAAGAAGTTCTTAAGGAAATTTGCTGCTAAGTTCTTCCTGAGCAACGACATCCTTTACAAACGAAGCCATGATTGTGTATTACTCCGATGGGTAGACAAAGCTGAAGCAGAGTTGATCATGACTGATATACACAGCGGCCCATTCGGCACTCACTTGAGCGGGCATACAATGGCTAAGAAGATCCTAAGGGCAGGCTATTACTGGTCTACCATGGAAGCTGACTGCCATCAACATTCCCGCACTTGCCACAAATGTCAAGTCTACGCTGACAAAGTTCATATCCCTCCGGTTCCTCTCAACGTCCTGACTGCTCCGTGGCCCTTTGCAATGTGGGGCATTGACATGATTGGAGAGATCAAGCCCACGGCTTCCAACGGACATCGCTTCATCCTGGTTGCCATTGACTACTTCACTAAATGGGTCGAAGCAGCTTCCTTCGCTTCTGTCACTAAAAATGTGGTTGCCCGCTTTATCAAGCAAAATCTCATATGTCGGTATGGTGTTCCAGACAGGATCATCACAGACAACGGTACAAATCTGAATAACACAATGATCACTGCATTGTGCGAGCAATTCAAGATTTATCATCACAATTCATCTCCCTATCGGCCGAAGATGAACGGTGTTGTTGAAGCTGCGAACAAAAACATTAAGAAGATTATTCAGAAAATGACAGTCACTTACAAAGACTGGCATGAGATGTTACTGTTTGCTCTGCATGGATACCGCACGACGGCACGTACTTCAACTGGGGCAACCCCATTTTCTTTGGTTTATGGCATGGAAGCTGTTTTGCCTATGGAAGTCCAGATCCCTTCTCTAAGGATTATGAAGGATGCAGGTTTGAATGAAGATGATTGGATGCAGACCCGACTTGATCAACTCAATCTGATCGACGAAAAGCGACTTGCTGCTATATGCCATGGTCAGACGTATCAAAAACGGATGATCAAGGCCTTCAATAAGAAAGTCAGACGTCAAGTATACCAAGTCGGAGATCTAGTAGTCAAGCGGATTATCTTGCCGCAAGGTGATCCCAGGGGCAAATGGACTCCTACATATGAAGGACCATTTGTGATCAAGAGCATATTTTCTGGTGGTGCGATGATTCTGACCACCATGGACGGCGACGATTTGCCGCACCCTGCGAACGCAGACATAGTCAAAAGATACTACGCATAAAATAACCCGACAAGTCGAAAACCCGAAAGGGCGGCTTGGGCAAAAATGGGCATCCCGGTGAACCGAAAACCCGAAAGGGCGGTTCAGGCAAAAATTAGGGATAAAAACAAAAAAAATTTGTACACCCAGCAAGTCGAAAACCCGAAAGGGCGGCTTGGGCAAAAAGGGGTTTCCCGGTGGATCGAAAACCCGAAAGGGCGATTCAGGCAAAAGTTAGGGAATTAAAGCGTATGACTATGTCTCGTCGGATCACTTCAAAGACAATCTCTTCATCAACCAGTTCCAGACTTCTGATCAATCCAGTCATCATCAAACGAAGCATTGAATGGACAGATATTCAGAGTTGAGAAAGCTATAGCGGAATGGAGTCCCATGGAATTATTTCACATAGCCATCCTTATTTTGTATAAATTTTTCAATATTTACGACAAAATCCTCTTACTAGGATGATTGTCTCCTTTGTACAAATATACTCAAAGAAAATCAATACAAATACTCTTCCCAAAAATTTGTGTCATTTTCCTTTTCTTTTTCTCTTGCACTATTTGTTTTATTTTGAGAAACGTCCAATGTTTTGTTAAATAGGCATATGCATTTGAAACATAATCACTTCCTAAATGAACCTAAGAAAGAGGATTACTGATAGGATGAAGGTACAGATGGATATCTTGACACCCTTTCGAAGGAAACCCCCCAAGAGATTTGGAATCCACATCCCTAGCAAACCCTGAGGTCTATCTCCAGCAGATTCTCGAAGCTTATCCCCCGCAGAGTACGGACGTCTCTCCCGAGTTTTATTTAAAGTTATTCCTCACAAAGGCTTATAACTGGGTTATCCTCAGCTAACAACCACAGAAGATCGCACTCGCCAGAGTTCTTCCTATCCCCAGCGGAGTTCATCAAGAGTCTCCCAGCACAACTTATCAATATGATCCCCAGAGGAGTTTATCTTTGCTATCACCAGCCAGGGAATTCTCCAGAGCTCAATTTCCCTCAGAGTTCAAATTTTCAACATCCCCAGCGGAGCCAGACTAATGAGCCTTCTCCCCACAGAGTTTCGGGAAGAGAAATCTTGAGTTCCCCAGTGAGATCGCCAGAGATGCTTCCCTCCAAACTGAAGATTCTCAGTCTTACCTCCCCAGCATGAGTCTACTAGATTGGTACTCCCCAGTAGAAGTCATCGGGAATTCCCCAGAAGATTGGTATACAACCCAAGCTCCTTGTTCCCCAGCAGCAGCCAAGATACTTTTATCTTCAGCTATCCCGGATTCGTCTATCCTTTGCAAGACAGCTCTCCAGCTTACATGCGCATCCGTTTACATTCATAGCACATAACTGAAATTCTGGCTGCAGATACTCAATGTCACGTTCAATGTTATGACACCGTATCTGACTTACTATATGACAGTAAATACAAAAGCAGTAAAGAACACAGTCAATTGTTTACCCAGTTCAGTGTGCAACAACACCTACTCTGGGGGCTACCAAGCCAGGGAGGAAATCCACTATAAGAGATGTTAATTCAGGAATAAACCAACCAGTTTATCTCCTTCACTTAAGACCTACCCAATGCAATTCCAATCTAAGTACAACTTAAACCTGAGTTCCTACTCACTCCCCCTCAATCACAGCAGTGATACATAAACCAATTTGACTTAATAATTGATGAAGACACTCTTCAAAAACTAACACTTGATTAAGCTTCACAGCTTTTTAACCAAGTAACACAATCACTCTTGCTTCACAGCTTTGAGTGATGTACACAACTGACTTGACTCTGCTTCACAGCTTTAGTCAAGGAACATTCAAACACTCTTACTTCAAAGCTTAGAGTGCTACACAACCCTTACAATTAGAAACCTATTCCAAGGCACTTATCACAATGATAATTGCTTGGAGTACAATTAAACAAATCTATACAGATTACAAATGATCTTCTGATCAATAAATGTCGTCCTTGAAAAACAGCAGCTCTGTTGAATATATAGCAGCTCCAACTTCAGTTAGGGTTTCCAAAAACCTAGGGTTAATTCCGTTTGACCTAAAGACCAGGTCACAGGACTTTATTAACCAGGTTAGGGTTGAACTAGGTTGCCCCTCAGAAAACGCAGGAATCTGTTCAGGAAGGACTGAGTTATTTCCTGAAAAAACTCAGACTTATCCAATCCTGCAATCCTGTTAGTTCAGTACAGGATGTCATAACATCTGTTATGACATCTGAGAAAACCTGTCTGCTGACTTAGCAAAATGTGATCATTTTGCAAAATGCTCAGATACACACTTATAAACATCAGTATTTGAATTACAATATTTTTCTGCAAAGGTACCTAATGAACCAGTACAAACTGAACTAGAATGTTATGACATCAGTCATGACATTCACACAACACTTGGGTTTTACCAAAAATGCAAGCCAATACCTAAACACCTACAAACTCCCCCTTTGGCAGATTTTTGGCTAAAGACCCTAAACAATCAGAGATAGATAGCAGCAGAAATAAGTGACAGCAGAAAAATAGAATGTCAAGTACTAATTAAGTAAGTACCAAAATATTCTCCCCCTCTTTAGCCACAAATGGGCCAAAGATACATGTTCAGAAAATTATACAGTTATCCAAAAAAAATAAGAGCATCAGCAGAAAACAACAATCAACCAACCAACCAGCAAACTCCACCAGATAGTAATCAGCCTTCAAGCACTGTCATCAGATCCAGAGTATTCAGGCTTCTTTCTTTTCTTGTGAGCAATGTCAGCATTCTTCTCTTTGTTTGATGTCTCAACATTCTTAGAGACATCTGGATTTGTTTCAGCATTTGAGCTTTCTTGGTTCAGAGGAACAGAAATGCCAGGAACTGAGTGTTTCTCGTTCAGAATTCTTGAAACAATTTTTGCTATTGCTTGATTAACATAGGCTGTCCCTTCCTTATTTGCAATTTCAGGGGGAACTGAAGAAGAAGGATGAGAAGCTTGGGATTTTCCTGCATGTCTTGTTCTCAATTCTTTGATCTTGGTGAGGTTAGTTCCCACTTTTCTATGAGAGGAGATCTCCAGAACGTCAGAGTCCAGACAAGAAGAGATTGTCCCAGAATCTTGATCAGAGGAAGAGGTTGAAATGGTCGTATTTGATGAAGATGGTGTTTGAGACATGTTGACAGTTGTAGAGGACCAACAGCAACTGAGGAGAAATTTCTGATTGAAAGACTGGGTTTTGATGAGGAGACGAGAGAGGAAGGAAGCAAGGGAGTGTCTATTCAACTTCTTAAAAGAATTGTAGGAAATGAGAAAATACAATTTTAAACCAATCAGAACAGGCATAAATCCTTTGATCCTTGTTTTAAGCAAAATTAATTGCTACAATTCCTCATGTTGGCAAATACCCAGCTTACCCCTTAAGTTTTCAAATTGGTTTGCATCTAAAGCCTTGGTAAAAATGTCAGCCAGCTGTAGCTCAGTGGCAACATGATCCAATTTGATTGTCTTCTCTTCTACAAGGTCTCTGATAAAGTGATGTCGTATGTCAATATGTTTGGTCCTGCTATGCTGAATGGGATTCTTGGATATGTTGATTGTACTCAGATTGTCACAGTACAATGTCATAACATCTTGTGTGACATTATACTCAGTGAGCATCTGTTTCATCCATATCATTTGAGAGCAGCTACTACCAGCTGCAATGTATTCAGCTTCAGCAGTTGAAAGAGACACACAATTCTGTTTCTTGCTGAACCAGGAAACCAGATTACTTCCCAAAAAGAAACATCCTCCAGAGGTGCTTTTTCTATCATCAGCACTACCAGCCCAATCAGCATCACAGTATCCAGTCAGAGCTGGTTCACAGCCATGAGTATACATCAATCCATAGTTGTAAGTGCCACTTACATACTTCAAGATTCTCTTCACTTGATTGATATGACTGACTTTGGGATCAGCTTGATATCTAGCACAAACTCCAACTGCAAAGGCAATATCAGGTCTGCTGGCAGTTAAGTACAACAAGCTTCCTATCATGCTTCTGTATAGACTTTGATCCACCTTAACCCCACTTGAGTCTTTGGAAAGCTTTAGATGAGTAGGAGCAGGAGTCCTTTTGTGACTTGCATTCTCCATACCAAACTTCTTTACAATATTCTTAGCATACTTGCTTTGAGATAAGAAGATTGAGTCCTCCATCTGTGAGACTTGTAGTCCAAGAAAATAAGTTAGTTCTCCCATGAGACTCATTTCAAATTCAGCCTGCATCTGGTCAGCAAAGTGTTTAACCATTTGTTCTGACATTCCTCCAAACACTATGTCATCAACATATATTTGGGCAACCATCAACTTCCCTCCTTCAGTTTTGACAAAGAGAGTCTTGTCCAAGCCTCCTTTCTTGTAGCCTTTGTCTGAGAGAAACTTTGTTAACCTGTCATACCATGCTCTAGGAGCTTGTTTCAGGCCATATAGAGCTTTTCTCAGTTTGTAGACATGATCAGGATGGGTTGGATCCACAAAACCTTTAGGTTGTTCCACATAAGCTTCCTCATTTAAGTATCCATTTAGAAAGGCACTTTTCACATCCATCTGAAACAACTTGAACTTCAGAAGACAAGCAATTGACAGCAAGAGTCTGATTGATTCCAACCTGGCTACAGGTGCAAAAGTTTCATCAAAATCAACCCCTTCAACCTGGGTGTATCCTTGAGCAACAAGTCTTGCCTTATTTCTGGTGACAACTCCTTCAGCATCTGATTTGTTCTTGAATATCCATTTTGTCCCAATGATGTTGGTTCCTTCAGGTCTAGGAACCAGTTCCCAAACTTCATGTTGCTTGAATTGGTTCAGTTCATCTTGCATTGCACCAATCCAATATTCATCAGTTAAGGCTTCCTTGACATTTCTTGGTTCCATTTTGGACACAAAACAAGAGTTTGAGATGATTTCTCTAGATCTTGTGATGACTCCACTATTGGGATCTCCTATGATGAGCTCTTTTGGATGATCCTTCTGAATTCTGATGGATGGAATCTTACTAGCTTCCTTTGATTCAGATTCTATTGTGGTGGAGTTGGGTGGGTCATCCTGTTGGGTTGAAGTTTCAAAGAATGTCTCAACAGTACAAGGAACATCTATTTCTTCATGATAGTCATCAATTACAACATTTATTGATTCCATCATGGTTTTGGTTCTGGAGTTGAATACTCTATAAGCTCTGCTGTTTGAGGAGTATCCTAGAAATATGCCTTCATCACTTTTGGGGTCCAGTTTTCTTCTTTGTTCACGATCAGACAGAATATAGCATTTGCTACCAAACACATGGAAGTACTTCACAGTTGGTTTTCTTCCTTTCCAGAGTTCATATATGGTGGATGAGGTTCCCTTTCTCAAGGTGACCCTGTTATGAACATAGCAAGCTGTATTCATAGCTTCAGCCCAAAAATACATAGGAAGTTTTTTTGGCATGTAACATTGCTCTGGCAGATTCTTGTATGGTCCTGTTTTTTCTTTCCACAACTCCATTTTGCTGAGGTGTTATGGGAGAAGAAAACTCATGACTGATTCCTTCTGAAGCACAGAAGTCATCAAACTTGCTGTTTTCAAATTCCTTGCCATGATCACTTCTGATTCTGACAATACATTCTTCCTTCTCTCTTTGAATTCTCTTGCACAGTTCTCTAAAAACTTCAAATGCATCTGATTTTTCCCTAATGAAATTAATCCAGGTGAATCTGGAAAAATCATCCACAACCACATAGGCATATCTTTTACCACCAAGACTTTCTACTTGCATTGGTCCCATCAGATCCATATGGAGGAGTTCTAGAACTTTAGAGGTGGTCAGATGTCTTGACTTTGGGTGTGACATCCTCGTCTGCTTACCAACTTGACATTCACCACAAACTCTTCCTTCATCAATTTGCAGTTTTGGAATCCCTCTGACTGCCTCCAAGGAGATAATCCTCTTCATACCCCTTAGATGAAGATGGCCAAGTTTTTGATGCCACAGTTTCACCTCTTTTTCTTCCTTTGCAATGGAACACACAGATGAGAAATTAGTGTTCTCAGCCTCCCACAGGTAACAGTTGTCTTTGGACCTGACTCCTTTCATTACTGTCTCTTGTTTGTCATTGATTACAAGGCATTCAGATTTTGAGAAATTGACCTTGAATCCTAGATCACACAGTTGACTGATACTAATGAGATTAGCGGTTAGTCCTTTCACCAGCAGTACTTCATTTAGACTTGGAACTCCAGGGCAGTCCAAGTCACCAACTCCTTTGATTTCACCTTTAGCCCCATCTCCAAAGGTCACAAAACTGGTGGTGTGAGGCTTAACATTATTGAGGAGGTTCTTGATTCCAGTCATATGTCTGGAACATCCACTGTCAAAGTACCAGTCTTCCTTTGCAGAGACCCTCAGGGAAGTGTGAGCTATCAGTGCAGTAGCCTTTTTCTTCCATTGAGGAGCATGTGGTACCTTTTTAGACTTAGGTTTGATACCTGAGTTTTGATTAGGGTATCCATGTAGTCTGAAGCATAAGGGCTTTATGTGGCCATATCTACCACAATGATGACATTTCCATCTTTGGTACCTTTTCCTCATGTGTTTCTTTTCCTGATGTCGAGGGTTGTGTTGAGACATCTGTGTTGACATTTGCTTATCAGAACCATATTTCGTTGCTTCCATAAATCCTAGACCAGATTTATTTCCCACATTTTGTCCAACCTGTAGGATTTCTTCCAATTTATCTGTCCCATTTGTCAACATCTTGACAGATTTGGTCATTTGATTTAGTTGTGAGTTCAGCAATTGAACTTTTCCTTCCAGATGACTTATAGTCTCAAGATTTGCCCTTTTTTCAGCTTCCATTTTTATGATGAGTTTTGATTGTTTCTCATTCTGCATACAGACTTCAGTACTTCTGATACATAATTCTTTGTAAGTATCAGCCAGTTCTTCAAAAGTCACCTCTTCATCACTGATGTCACTTTCAGAGGTACAAACACCAGTTAAAGCAGTAACTCGTTTGGCAGTCTCTTCTTCAGAATTACTTTCTGAATCACAGTCAGACCAAGTAAATGTCATTCCTTTTTGTTTCTTAAGAAAGGTAGGACATTCAGCTCGAATATGCCCATATCCTTCACAACCATGGCATTGAATTCCTCTGCCTTGAACTCCCTTCTCTTCTGACCTTGGTCTTCTGCTGGAACTGTCAATGTTAGAGGGAATGTTATGACCATTAGACCTTGACTTTGGATCTATTCTTTTGATGAGTTTGTTGAACTGTCTTCCAAGCATGGCTACAGCTTCTGAAAAGTTTTCTTCAACATCAGTGTTGGACATAAGAGCTATGCTTTTGTTCTTTTTGACACCATTATCAGTGATTCCCATCTCAAAAGTCTGAAGAGACCCAATAAGTTCATCCACTTTCAACTTGCTAATGTCCTGGGCTTCCTCTATGGCAGTTACCTTCATTGCAAATCTTTTAGGCAAAGATCTGAGAATCTTCCTCACCAGTTTTTCTTCTGACATCTTTTCTCCCAGTGCTCCTGAGGTGTTGGCAATCTCCAAGATGTTCATGTGAAACTCATGAATGGTTTCATCTTCCATCATTTTTAGATTCTCAAATTTGGTAGTCAACATCTGAAGCCTTGACATTTTTACTTTGGAAGTTCCCTCATGAGTAGTTTTGAGAGTGTCCCAAACTTCCTTGGCCAGTTCATATTGATGTACTAGTCTGAAAATGTTTCTATCAATTCCATTGAACAGGGCATTCAAGGCTTTGGAATTTCCCAGAGCTAGCTCATCTTCTTCTTTACTCCAATCTTCCTCAGGCTTCAGACTGATTGTCCCATCTACCTCAGTTATTGTGGGATGAATCCATCCTTTGTCAGCAGCTCTCCAGGCCTTTTTGTCCAGGGATTTTAGGAAGGCAATCATACGAGGTTTCCAGTAGTCATAATTAGTTCCATCCAGAATGGGTGGTCTATTTCCAAAAACTCCTTCTTTGTCCATAGTGCCAGAAAGTGATATCCCTAGATCTCACCCAGTAATACAGGCAGGGTGCCTGCTCTGATGCCAATTGAAATTCTGGCTGCAAATACTCAATGTCACGTTCAATGTTATGACACCGTATCTGACTTACTATATGACAGTAAATACAAAAGCAGTAAAGAACACAGTCAATTGTTTACCCAGTTCAGTGTGCAACAACACCTACTCTGGGGGCTACCAAGCCAGGGAGGAAATCCACTATAAGAGATGTTAATTCAGGAATAAACCAACCAGTTTATCTCCTTCACTTAAGACCTACCCAATGCAATTCCAATCTAAGTACAACTTAAACCTGAGTTCCTACTCACTCCCCCTCAATCACAGCAGTGATACATAAACCAATTTGACTTAATAATTGATGAAGACACTCTTCAAAAACTAACACTTGATTAAGCTTCACAGCTTTTTAACCAAGTAACACAATCACTCTTGCTTCACAGCTTTGAGTGATGTACACAACTGACTTGACTCTGCTTCACAGCTTTAGTCAAGGAACATTCAAACACTCTTACTTCAAAGCTTAGAGTGCTACACAACCCTTACAATTAGAAACCTATTCCAAGGCACTTATCACAATGATAATTGCTTGGAGTACAATTAAACAAATCTATACATATTACAAATGATCTTCTGATCAATAAATGCCGTCCTTGAAAAACAGCAGCTCTGTTGAATATATAGCAGCTCCAACTTCAGTTAGGGTTTCCAAAAACCTAGGGTTAATTCCGTTTGAACTAAAGACCAGGTCACAGGACTTTATTAACCAGGTTAGGGTTGAAATAGGTTGCCCCTCAGAAAACGCAAGAATCTGTTCAGGAAGGACTGAGTTATTTCCTGAAAAAACTCAGACTTATCCAATCCTGCAATCCTGTTAGTTCAGTACAGGATGTCATAACATCTGTTATGACATCTGAGAAAACCTGTCTGCTGACTTAGCAAAATGTGATCATTTTGCAAAATGCTCAGATACACACTTATAAACATCAGTATTTGAATTACAATATTTTTCTGCAAAGGTACCTAATGAACCAGTACAAACTGAACTAGAATGTTATGACATCAGTCATGACATTCACACAACACTTGGGTTTTACCAAAAATGCAAGCCAATACCTAAACACCTACAATAACATACATTGTATCATGCATCATAACATTGCATACAACTAACTCTTTACCTTTTCAGGTAAGATCAGTCGACAGACTAAAATCATTATCCTTCAAGATTTCTGAAAACAGTTTACGGGTTCTCCAAGTAACAGATGTTAACCTATCGCTTGTTCAGCTTCTTCTCCAAACTTCTGAAAACAGTCTATGGATTCTTCCCAACAACGGATGTTAATCTATCGACTTGTTCAGATGCAACCTTTGAAAACAGTTTACGGACGCTTCCCAACAACGGATGCTGCTCTATTGCTTATTCAACTTCAAGATTTCTGAAAACAGTTTACAGGTTCTCCAAGTAACGGATGTTAACCTATCGCTTGTTCAGCTTCTTCTCAAGACTTCTGAAAACAGTCTATGGATTCTTCCCAACAACGGATGTTAATCTATCGACTTGTTCAGATGCAACCATTGAAAACAGTTTACGGACGCTTCCCAACAACGGATGCTGCTCTATTGCTTATTCAACTTCAAGATTTCTGAAAACAGTTTACGGGTTCTCCAAGTAACGGATGTTAACCTATCGCTTGTTCAGCTTCTTCTCAAGACTTCTGAAAACAGTCTATGGATTCTTCCCAACAACGGATGTTAATCTATCGACTTGTTCAGATGCAACCATTGAAAACAGTTTACGGACGCTTCCCAACAACGGATGCTGCTCTATTGCTTATTCAACTTCAAGATTTCTGAAAACAGTTTACGGGTTCTCCAAGTAACGGATGTTAACCTATCGCTTGTTCAGCTTCTTCTCCAAACTTCTGAAAACAGTCTATGGATTCTTCCCAACAACGGATGTTAATCTATCGACTTGTTCAGATGCAACCATTGAAAACAGTTTACGGACGCTTCCCAACAACGGATGCTGCTCTATTGCTTATTCAACTTCAAGATTCCTGAAAACAGTTTACGGGTTCTCCAAGTAACGGATGTTAACCTATCGCTTGTTCAGCTTCTTCTCCAGACTTCTGAAAACAGTTCATGGATTCTTCCCAACAACGGATGTTAATCTATCAACTTGTTCGGATGCAACCTTCTGAAAACAGCTTACGGATTCCTCCCAGCAACGGATGTCAATCTATTGTTTGTTCAGACCCCCAGTTCAGAGATGGTCCAAAGCTTGGACACTTTCCTGATATTCCCTTCCAGATGGCATCTTTAAGCCCATCCCCGACAAGTTTCTGTCATTTCTCCCGATGGCATCGTTAAGCCCATCACCAAATGGCATCTTTAAGCCCATTCCCGCATCCCTTGACGAGTGCAAATTTAAGGGCACTCTAGTGTCCAATCTCCTTTTACCCTCGAGTCGCGAAAGGCAGGTTTGCCAATCTAACTCTTCGGATTCAAGAAGATTGAACAGGGGCAACTGTTGTACCCCAAAATTTGCCCTCCCTTTTCTCAACATTTCTCATCACCAAGCCCTTGGAGATCAAGATCCAGTTAGGGTTTCATCTGCTCAAGACTTCTCCTTGCACTGTTGACCCAAATTAGGGTTTGTATTTGCACAAAGATGTTTTGACCTAAAACGCCCAAGATGACTTTCATACTTCATATTGGACTCCCAAGTTTACCCATATCAAGTTTCAAGTCCTGATTCCAAGTTTTGCCCAGTCAATTGGACAGTTGACCTAGAAATCAACTGTATTGGGGAAAAAGTCAACTGTGGCCAATTGACAGTCAAATCTCATGAAAATTGACCCACATCAACATTATGAACTCACATGAACCATTTGATCAAGTTTGGATCACAATTCCCCAAGAAATTTGATCAGATCACCAAAAGGGCAAAATGGTCATTTTTAGGGTTTTGACTGCACAAAGGAAATTTTTGACTGTTTGACCTAGCCAATGGCAAACCAAGCTCACACATGGACTCAAGGACCCCATGGAATTATCTTGACATTCTCAACAAACTCAAAAGATCCCAAATACACAAGATTGACAGTTGAATTTCCCAGTCAATTGATCAATTTTGACTGTATACTGAAAAGTCAAACTTTGACTTTTTGGTCAAAATCAAGAGTCAAGATTCATTTTTCATCAAAACATGCCAAATCATGAAACTTGTTCACCAAGAAATCACAAAATGCAAATTAGGGTTAGAAATTAGAATTTTTCATAACTTAGAATTTTTCTAAGTTATGGAAAACCCTAATTTTTTCCCAACTTTGCCCCACTTTTTCACCAAGATCCATTTGGATTCAAACAAAAGTCAAAACATGAAAGTTGTAGCTTGTTGCATAATCTACAACTTTGATTCACAAAGTTTTCCCATTTGAGGCTTGTATCTCAAGTTACAAATTTTTGAATAAGGGCACTAAACCATTTTTAACTTAGTGAAATTTTTAACCTATTTTGACAAGGTTTTCTACCCCACTTCAAGGCCATTTTCCATACACTTCCACTTGGAATTTCAATTTGCATTTCAAAGATGGATTGTAGTACACATTCCAAGATTTCCAAAATGTCCAAGAACTCATCAAACAACCTCATAACTTGAGAGATTCGAATTTCACAATATGGCAAAAACTCACTTTGTTCATGACCAAGTTACATGTCCATAACCTTGCAATTTGAACTCAGCATGCCTTAAGATAGATTACAGGTCTTTTATCTCATCTACACTCCATAATTTAATGCCAATCCTTTGTGCCAAGGTGTTGTTCTATGAGTTTGGACATTGTATGCAAGATTAATGCATTTATAGATAAAGCATAATATCTATTCTTGAAAAGTTGCACTTTATGTCAAATTGAAAATCCAACAAGTACATTGCAAATCTGATTGGCACAAGATTATGGACAAATAACACTGATCAAGGAGGGATTATGCAGCACATTAGGGGGTCCTCTACATGCCTAGAAACACAAGTTGACATTTGTTGCTTAAAGTTGAAGAAAAGTGCCATAACACATACCAACTACCATATCAGCTCAAGAACACTGAGACAAACTGATCAAACACATTCCATACAACACAACCAAGCTAATACACGAGCCCTTAGCCTTCAAAACACCCTCAATCTCAGAATCACTCTCAAACTGCAAAAACAGGGCAAGGCCTGCAGTTTGAGTATCATCTCTCAATCCCTTCAAGCATTCTTGCCCAAACCAGTTCACATACATCCCCTAACATCTATGCAAGCTAACCAAAAGCAAAAACACGACCTGTAATCCCTCTAACTGGTTCCACCATTTTCACATTTCTGACTTGCAGGTGAAGTTCTCTAGCTCGATTCAGAAGCTTTCAAGACAAAGTAAACATTGGAATAGCATCCCTGGGCCTCAAGGAAGCTTTTCCAATCATCACCTTGCACTGAAAGTTCCTACATTGCCAGATTAAACTTCAACTGAACAGGTAAGTTTTTGAATTCGTATCTCTCTTATTAGGCATTGTTAGCTTTAGGTTTGTGAAGAGAATATGTCATAATCATTGCCCTGAACATGCCCATATAATTAGATTTTATTTATATTATGTGTGTTGCAAGAATTTGATGCCTGAACTTTGAACAAAAATTAGGTTAAAAATTGGGAGAGAAGAAATTCTCTCTCATTTCTGAGAGTTAGATCATGTTCTTTATATGTATGAAATCGTGAGATGATGCTTTACATTTTTTGTGTTGAAAGTTTTCATTAAAAATCAAAGAATCAGGATCTTGATGTTGAAGCAAGAGGCGCGCGTATTTTTCAAACATTGTTTGCTGGAGGTTGAAGAAGACAGGTCTTCTGGGCTGGGCCTGGAATATTTTTCTTATTTGCACCACATAATTGCTTTTACACCCCCAAGGCCCATTTGCTTATTTCTTTGACTTTTTGACTTTTTCTTTTTTTGATTGACTTTGTTTATTTTTTCTCATGACATTAAAAATATAAAAATATTTTTTCTCACCATTTTTGATTTTATTAGGCTTTTATTTAATTTTCTTTTAGTTTATACATAAATAGATAAATATACATATTTTGTTTAAAATACTAAAACAAATAGTGCCAATACATTTTTATACATTTTTATTTTTGTTTTACTTTCTGAAAATGTTTTATAGAAAAAATATTTTTTTTATTAAATATTAAATATTATTATTTTTATATATAATACATATTTAGAACTTAATACACACACACACACATATATATATATATATATATATATATATATATATATATATATATATATATATATATATATATATATATATATATATATATATATATATATATATATATATATATATATATATATATTTATTGGTATATTTAGGTTAGAATACAAAATACCTATATTTTTCATTTTTATTAATATTTGACATAAAAAAAATATTTTTTTTATAAATATACTCCATTTTATTTTTATTTTTGTATATATAAATAAATACTTGTATTAAGTTAAATAATAATACATTTTATTCAATAGAATTAGGGTTTTACCCTAAATATGAAAATATTCCAAAAAAAATAATTCTTTTCTAATTTTTATTTACTTAACATAAATAATATTCTTTTCACACATGAAAATTCTTTTTACATTTTACATATTTATTTCAATTTCTACTTAATTGTGCAATTTATTTATATTGTAAATATTCAAAGCAAATGATGTAATAGCTTAGATTCAATTTCTTGTCAAAATATCTCCCCATTTGAACATTGTACCCCCCTCCCTATATTATTGTGATGTAATAGCGTAGGAATTTAAATTTCGCACTTTATCGCTTTCTAAACATACTATGCTAGAATTAGGGTTTTGTATGCGAATAAAAATGAACAAAATAGTTGGACCTAATACAAGATAAATGAGCATGAAAATGGACAACACATTTCACACTTGCACCCCTAGGGTATTCCAATTTGTTGCCTTCAAAAAAATTGGGCCATATTGCATGTTGAATTTCTTTGGGTAAAACAAACAATCAAATGATCATAGTCCCTCGATGACGCTTTCGAAAAGTTGCCTAAAATGATCAAGTCCCTTTCAAAGAGAAATTGCCCAAAGACATTTAACACTATTGCAACTATGGTCTAAACGATGACCCGCGCCCGTCCCTTTCACCTCCTAAGACAAGATTGTCCACCAAATGCAATGGTGGAACAAAATGGTCAAAAGGTTTAAAACATAACAAAAATCTTTGAGAAAACTTTAGGGTAGATAAGCTCTTAAGTACTTGTCAATTTGCCAAGAAAACACTTGCCTTATTTCAAAACCCACTTCACAAGAACTTTCAAAACCAACTTTCAAAAACCTTGAAACATCTTTTCAAAAAGACAAACACCTTTTGTAAAACATTCGAGTAGAGAATTGTTACAAGGGTAGCCTATACAAGGCATCTTTTTCCACACACAAAGCACCATTTCAAACAATTGAAAACCAAGGCAAGTTGATCTAAGCAAGTACCTAAGAGCCCATGGATAACCATGGATAGAAGGGGTGCTAATACCTTCCCCTTCTATAATTTACTCCCCGAACACAAGAAAAATCTCAAAGGTTTTTGCTGTGCTTTTTAAACCTTTCCTTAGGATAAAATAAAAAGTCGGTGGCGACTCTTGCTCAACCGAAACATTTGCAAAAACAAACGCAAAACCATAGTCAGTTCTCCCACCGTATCACAGCCCCCACAGTTGACTGTGGAGCAATTAGGGTTTTTGACTGTGCAACTTGACCTTGTGAGCCTTGAAACTTGACATGTAGGTGCTTGACAATGTGTATGAGAATATGGGACTTGATTGAGCCCCTGAAAACCTCAGCTTCCTTGTGAGAACCAAAACCCTAATTTTGACTGTGTTAGGAGGATGGTTGACTGTGTAGCCCTTGAGTAGACCTTGAACCATTTGAGGTGATGCTTGGCAAAACTTTGAAGATTATGGGAGGGTAAATTTTGGGGTACAACACAGAGGATCTGGGACAACTGGCTTGTACTCAGGATCAATGTCAAATGGTAACTTAACAAGTTACACCCTATCCAAAACTCATCGAGTGTAAGGTTCTTTCGCTACTGCATTATTTCTTTAAGCTTTTCTCTTGTTAAGCTTATTCCAAGCTTGGACGATCTTGTTGAGCAACTCTCGGTCTTTTTTTCCCATGTCATGGATGATTAATTGTTGAAGTTGTTCATCGGAGGGTTTATCCTCCAAAGGGTACCGTAGTTGTTGCAAAGCCAAAGTAGGGTTATAATTAATGCAACCACATGATCCAATCAATGGAACTTTCGGAAAATCCCTATAATTATAAATGATATCTCCAATGTCTAGCTTTCTCGCATACCACAATACAGAATCAGCAGTAAGAGACCTTAACTTTTGAGGCCACTTGTATCTTGTCATATTTGAGACCATGTAGTCTTCCTTACAGAGATGAGTCATTAACCAAGAATATAAGAGTAGGATACAACAGTTTAGAGTACCCCTCCCCTTTTCATAACGAGTATGAAGAGCATAGTAAATATCAACAAGCAAAGCAGGAGTTAGGTCCACATTCAAAGCTTTCGCGCCCCAAAATACACTAATAGTGGCATGGTCAATATAGTCCAAAGTCCACAGAAATAGAATTACACCAAAGACGAGTAGCCCTAAACAATCAACACAAGACTCCCATTCTTTGTTACTGGAAAAAGAAAGGGCTTTAGCTTCCAATTATTGTCTTTTAATCCCTTGTACATCACCTTCTTTATTGTAATTAAGTGAAAATTTACGATAAGGGATCCCTAAACCATTTGAAAAGTCCTTAATGTCAATAGTTTATCCAATTCCCACATATGATTTTCCCTTAGAAAAATTCAAAAGTCTATCAAATTCTTCCAGAGTCGGCGCTAGTTGAAAGTCTTGGAAGGTAAAACACCTCAATGGAGGATCGTAGAATTGAACAAAAGCATAAATAACATCCAATTATACATCCACTTTTGTCAACTCAAGGGTATCCCCATAACGGCTAGTAAACATCTTCAAGGCTCTTTCAGACAGTTTCCCTTTGATGTTCTTGATCTTCGTTATATCTGGCTTGACGACACTAATATAGACAAGTTGTTTCCCTCTGACATTCATTTTTAAGACACTTCACCAAAAACCTTTGATTATTTTTTTTTAAATCCTGTGAATAAGACAAACAAAAATAATGGAGAATAATGAATATATGAAATGCAAGATGTATGAATGCATGATTGTGTGGCATAGTAACGGGATTTTATGAAAGGTATCCTTAATTGGTAGGATCCTAGCTTTGGCCTACAAATATTCTATCCTTCCCATAAGATGGTTTCCTTAAGGGTATCATGGATGATACTAGAGGGAAAGGCACAAGGGTCTCCCTTAAGTGGAGCCTCTTTGTAGACTGAAACTTTCGTCTCTAAGATTGTGAAAGGTCTCACCATGAGTTTTTAGTTTAGGGTTTATACAAAAAGTTATAGGTTTCTGTTCCAAAGTCCTACCCCCAAGAGGATATTTCTTGAGACATATTTCTTTTTTGGAACTCCACCGACTCTAGGCGAAGTCGTCACAAAAACTCATAGGAATGATGTATCCTCTTGGCCAATAGACGAACTTTCTTTTTAAGGTTTTTTTGAAAATAATTTTTTGAAATAAAATCCTGCCAACCAATAATGAACAAATAATAATATAATAATAAACAAAAGTAAATAAATAAATAAAGCAAAATATTGAAAACACCAAAAATCCAAACAAAACCCTAAACCTAAGAGGAAGGCTTCTAAACCCTAGGGTTGAGTCCCCAGCAGAGTCGGCAGCTGTAATAACGAGAAAAAATATAGAGTCACCACCATTAATTTTATCCTATGGAATAGAGTATAGCAGATAACCCTAATTTGGATCAAAGATTCTAAGATTTGACCCGTTTTAGACAAAGAAAAGATGTTAGACACCCCTCATCTACCTTGTTCACAAGGATATTAGGGTTTAGATTTACAATTCAGGAAATAGGGTTTAAATTTTATTAGGGGAACTCACCACGATTTTAATTCGTATGTCTACGTATCCTTTTATGAGGAATCAGAGTCTCAATTTGTAGTTCGTAGTGGTTGGTTGGTGTTTTTTATGGGTTACCGAAATATCTCGAATTCTCTTTGAACCAAGTCTGAGTTTGTAAATTGTGGAGTTGTTAGACGAAGTTCGTAGTTAATGAGAAATATCTCCATAATCCTTTTTTAAAAATATATATATAAGGTTTGAATTAGGTTAGTGGAAAATTGTTAGTAATTTGATTGGTTAGATATTTTCCAATATATTAATATAGGGAAAAAATAATTTTAATGCATGAGAAAAATAATTTTAATGCAATTAAAATATTTAAATGAATTAGTATTTAAAAAAGAATTTGAATTAATAAAATAAATTACTCTAGACTTTATTGTTAAAATAAATTTATTAAAAGAAAATAATAGTTATGCGAAATAATGGAAAATATATAAATAAATAATTAAATAAATAAAATTACAAAAATAATTAATTTTAATTAAAAAACACAGGGGGTGCGAAAACAATTTATTAGTAAAAGGCTGGGGGTATGAATAGTAAGGCCCTAAATCCAGATATTGGATTTAGGCCCAAAACACAGGGGGTGCCATTTTGAACGTAGTAGCAAAATTGGGGGGTCTGATAAGTAAGGGCCCAAGTCCAGATGTTGGACTTGGCCCAGTAGCGCAGAAGGTAAGAATTATAGTGGACAAAGTGAGACATGGGGTGTGATTAGAAACGGGCTGGGCCCAAATAAAATTGTTTTGATCTGTTGGACAGAGTGTGAGCGAGACTAGGGAATTGCAGTGGGCACGCATTTTAGGAACGTTGATGAGGATCGGGAGGTGTGGGGTTGAGTGTGTATGACAAGAGCGTTGCACTGGAATAAAGGGTGTTTAATAAAAGTGAATTCATGAGCCCAGGGCGCATTTCTCTCTCCTCTCTCATCTCTCTCCTCTCTCTCTCTCTCTCTCTCGTCTCTCCTCTCTCCCTCTCTCTCTCTCTCCTCCCTCTCTCGTCTCTCCATCCTCCTCTCTCTCCTCTCTCTCTCTCTCTCTCTCTCTCTCTCTCTCTATCTCTCTCTCTCTCTCTCTCTCTCTCTCTCTCTCTCTCTCTCTCTCTCTCTCTCTCTCTCTCTTCTCACAAAACCAAACAAATATTCGTTGGAGGTTAGAGAGAGAAGCTTCAGCTTCTCTCTAGATTACCATCACTGTAAATTGCCTCCGCCTTGGGTGCCACCAGCCGGAAATCTCTTTCGCCGGCAGCTGCTCCAAGGCGCCACCATATTCAAACCAAACCACTATTTGGGTTCATATGAACCTTAAGAACCCAAAGGGTTCGTGAAGAACCCTAAACCAAATCGAAACCCAGAAACCAACAATCATTAGAACCCTAACCTAACCTGATGAACCTTAACTCTAAACAAGAACCCTAATAAACCGTAACCCTAAATCAAATTATGAAAACCCCCAAATTTCCCAAAAACAACCATTCAAACTCCCATCATGCGATTTGCAAACTATCAACAAAAACAATTTTAAATTAAGCTAAGTATTAGGCTTACCTTTTGTAGTGATTTTGGTCATATTAATTGCTTTCTGGTTTTTTCCGATTCTCCTTCTAATATTCTTCTCCTTCTTTCTTTAGTTTATAGGTACACGGTGCAGCGGAGATGATGCGGAAACGAGGGATTGAAACATAGATCTAGGGTTTCTAGATATTGAAACCCAGATCTCAAGCAAGAAGGTTGACTCAACGGCTTCTTCTTCTTTCTCCTCTTTTTTGTTTTATTTTCTCCTCTGAAATTTGTTGTCTTCTTACATCTTAGATCATAGGGTTTATATAGGTTTAGGAATTAAACATATTAGGAATATTTATGTTGATTAAGCATTATATTTTAGTGACTATCGTTAGATAATTAAATTTATTAGAGAAGATTTGATTGTGTTTCAGGTTGTAATTGATTTTCGAATTATAATTGATATTGATTGATTGGATTGGATTTGTTTCAATTTTGATGTGTTTTTCTTTGCTTTGAATCTTTACAGTATCTGTTCTTTTGGGTTTTCTGGCTTGGGTCTTCGTTAGCTTGATGAAAAATAGGACTTCGCTTGTGCTTTAGGGTTTCAAAACCCTATTTTGACTTAGTCAATGGAATAATAATAAAATAATGATAGAAATAATATTGACCATAATAGTTAATGATAATATAACAGGAAAATATATTACAATAATAATTATGAAAATAATTAAGTGATAAAAATAACAAAATCAGTAAAATCGATAGTGAAAAATAAAACAGGCCTTGTTAGCCATTCAACTATTGAGTTTCTCAAACACCCCCCTCCCCACCCCTTTTTCACTTATATAAAGGCATCCCAAATGGGCTTAGCTGTGAAGCAAGCTAAGCCCAATACACCCCTCTCTTGTTTAATAAAAACCAAAATCAAATTTAATGGACAGGTATAAAAAACTGCAATGGGCCAGTCTAAGAGTGAAACAAAAACACACCCTTCTATAAACAAGTCTCTTGAAAAATTTAATGGGCCATCAGATTTTGATGGTCCATTTTGAAGCATTATATTGTGATACGGTGGAGAACTTACTTGAGGTTTTGCGTTTTGTCGCAAATGTCGCGGTTAGCAAGAGTCACCACCAACTTTTCTTTTATCCAAAAGGAAAGGTAAAAAAGCACAGGAAAGACCTTTGAGATGTTTTCTTGAGTTCAGGGGGTAGATTATAAAAAGGGAAGGTGCTAGCACCCTTTTCATCCATGGTTTTCCATGGGCTCTTAGTTACTTGCTTAGATAACTTGCTTTGCTTTGTTTGAAATGGTGTTTGGTGTGGTTTTGAAAGTATTTTGAAAAGAGGCCATCGTTTAGGCAATCTTTGTAATGATTCTCGTTCATAAGAATGTATACAAAGATGTTTGTCTTTTGAAAATGTTTTCAATGTTTTGTAAGGTGTTTTGAAATGTGTGTGTGTTTGTTTTTTTATTAAAATAGCAAGGATTGTTCGAAAAGGAGCAAGTAACTTAGAAGCTATCTGCCTACTCAAATGTCTTTCTTATGCATTTTCTATTCCTTTGACATTGTTGACTTACCATTGATTTGGTAAGCAACTCTATCTTTGGATGTTAACGGGACGGGCGTGGGTCATTGTATAACCATGATAACAATGTTGCCAAGTATCTTAGCATTTTGAGGGACCAAGATCATTTTGTTTAGGCAACCTTTGAATAGCGTCATCGAGGGACTATGATCTTATACTTGTTTTGTTTTGCCAAGATACTTCGCATGCGTAACATGGCAATTTTATATAAGGCAACCGAGTGGAGATACCATAAGGGTGATTGTGTGCAAGTGTGTTTGATTGCATGCATGATTTTATCTTGAATTAGGATTTTCTATTTCATTGATTTTATCTTGCCATACATATCCTAATTGCTAGCATTTATATTTGAAAGCAATAAAATGCGAAAATGTAAAATCCTACGTTATTACAATATTTAGGGGGTGGAGGATACACACTTATGAATGGGGAATCCAGCGAGAAAAATAAGTAAAAATAACAAGGGGAAGAAAAAAAGAAAGAAGAAGGGGGCCAACGCACTGCTGAGAGGAAGTCAGAAGTTCTGACCCAGGCCTGCTGCAGGATATCAACCTGTTAGTGAAAATGTATAGGTAAGAACTTATTACCCTGGTGCGCTGCAAAACAGAAACCTGTTAGTGGGGAGGTCAGAAGTTCTGACCCCAATGCGCTGCAAAAAAGAAACCTGTTAGTGGGGAGGTCAGAAGTTCTGACCCCACTGGGAACACGGTAATTTTTAGAAGTTCTGATATTACTGATAACAAAACAGGCCTCAGAATTGCTGGCATCAAAGTCAGAGCTTGGTTTCCCCTGTACTAATCAGAACATCTGCAGTTTGATTATTTTCCCACAAAACAGAAGGCATGCCTAGGACAGTCTCAGCAATTTCCATAACGTTTCAGAAGACAGAACTAAAAAGGTCACAAGCAAGTTCTATATAGATTCACTTCCTACTTAAACATACAAAGGCGTGAAAATCTCAAAACGTGTACAGCATTAGCATCATGATATCTACATTGTGTTTCTTGGGCATGCAAATCTGATGATGCTTAAACAGTGTGGTGAGAGTCAGCAGGTGCTTACCTTGCTATTGGAATAAATTTTGTGAACTGGAGTTAATCTAAACTATGATAGTGTTCTGGACAGGTTCTTTGTATTTGTAGATGGAGGGTATATATATGTGGTCAGAAACTGTATGGGCGTTCTTTAGTTAGGAAACAAATTGGGTGCAAATGAAGTTTTGAGGCAGGATATTGAAAGTTGTGTTTAATGCTCTTGAAACACTAGGAATTTTGACAAAGTTTCAAGGTGTTTTCTTGCTAAAAAAATTTTGTTTCTTTTCTAGCAATTTTTCTGATGTTCCTCCTCCTTTTTAATGGACAATGGTTCTCTATTTATAGGCAAAGCTTTGTGGGTTTTTTAAACGTTAAGTGGCGCCAATATCATGCATTAGATTCTGACTTATTCTTGAAGAAAAGTTCATAAAAAGTTGTAATGATTGACAGCTTTTAGCCTAGGCTGGGTTAGTAAGCGAGGATTAAGGAAAAGTGACACCCATGAGCGAAAAGTAGCGCATGAACCCATACCTAAATCTGCACAGGAACATTGTTATGCTGCACGTGGAAATACCCTTTTGACAAATGTTCAAAAGTAGTTGTGAGCATTAATGAGCATTAAATGGTGATGAGATTGGTCAAGACTAAGAAATCTTGTAATGTGAGATTTGCATCATTACTTATATCTGAGCCAGCAGTTCCTACTTCAACATATAATACACTCCAAACTCTGATCTTAGTATCCTGTTGCCCCCAGCAAATTCTGAGGGTTCTCCAGACTTTCTAGCATGTTCCTTGAATTTGCTTCTGAAAATTCTGGACTTAGAGATTCTGTTTCAGTGTAACACCCAGTCTTCTGACCCCGTCATCTTTTGATTCCAGCATGTTCTAAGGGTTCTCCAGACTTTCTAGCATGTTCCTTGGATTTGCTTCTGAAAATTATGGACTTAGAGATTTTGTTTCAATGTAACACCCACTCTTCTGACCCCTTCATCTTTTGATTCCAGCATGTTCTGAAGGAGCCTTCAGGCTTCTTTGCTTTCTTTGCATTCCTCTAGCAAACTCTAGTTGAACTTGCGTAACTGCTGAAAGAGCCATGTTCTATTTGAAGATTACATGCTGAACCACGTTTACAACCTCTGACCGAGTTGGCGTAGTTGTTGAAGAGCCACCTTCTGACTGAATGTTATGTGCTGAGCCAAGTTTGCAACTTCTGACTGTTTCTGCCCGGAGGTTGGTTCAGAAGTTCTGAAGTGTCTTTTTTCTTAAATACTTTAGAAAAATTCTAAGTATTTAGAATTTTAACCTTTTCAAGGTAAAATTTGACTTTTGAGCTTGCAAATGACTACTTTGCTCTTGTAAATGGTTTACTTGGAAAGAAATGATAATTCAGGGCTTGGACTTTGTTTAAGAGAAACTTTGAGAATCCAGGATGATTTCCTGAAGAATGAGAGGGCAAATTTTGGGGTACAACAGCTACCCCTGTTCAATCTTCTTGAACCTGAAGAGTTATATTGGCGAGCTTTTCCGTTTGTGACTCAAAGCTAAAAGACGATTGGACACTAGAGTGCCCATAAATTTGCACTCGATTAAAGTGTAGTTAAGGGAATGAGCTTAAAGATGCCATTTAGAGAGGTGATAGAATCTTTCTGGAGATGGGCTTGTAGATGCCATCCAAGAATGTTTGTTGGATTATAAATTGTAAGCTGAAAGAATGAGTATCAGAGTGGTGTCCGCATCTGGAATGTATCTGAACTGTATCTAGAGACTGAATCTGTATGAGCAATAGAATATTGTCCGTGTCTGGAGCATATCCGAGCTGTGTCTGAACTTGAAATCTGAATGAGTAACAAAATGACTTTCGTGTTTGGAGTGTATATGTACTGTATCTAGAATTTGAAATCTGAATAAGCGACAGAATGGCATCCGTATCTGGAGCATATCTGCACTGTATCTGAACTAGAATCTGAATAAGTAACAGAATGGCTTCTGTGTCTGAAGCGTATCTGAACTGTATCTGAAAGATGAATCTAAATGAGTATCAGGATGGCATCCGTGTTTGGAGCGTATTTGTACTGTATCTAGAAGCTGAATCTGAATGAGTATCAGGATGGCATCCGTGTCTGGAGCGTATCTGTACTGTATCTGAAAGCTGAATCTGAATGAGTATCAGGATGGCATCCGTGTCTGGAGCGTATCTGTACTGTATCTAGAATCTTTGAACATTGTTAATGGTAGTTGTTAATCTTATCCTGAAAAGGGTAAAATGTTAGCTGAAACACAAAGTTATGTTGTATGAAATGTATGATGCAATATATGTGTCTTATCAATGTTTATGATATATGAATGTAATGTATGCGCATGTAAGCTGATTTGTTGTATTGTTGAGGAAAATAAATCCTTGACTGCTGCTGAGGATTCTTCATGTCTTGAAGTTGGAGTATTAACAAAAATTCTGTTGTGGGAGTAATGCCATGTACTGCTTGAGTAATCTGCTCAGAATTTTGATGACTTCTACTGGGGATTAATAAAAATTCTATGGGGAAATAGCTTATTCGTGTTTGGAAAAAGTTCAGGAGTTTCGGTCGTATGCCACTCTACTAGGGAGTTATCCTTGGTCGGGGAGAAACAGAAGTTAACTGTTATCTGGTTGCTTTTCAGACTTCAAGACAACTTGCTGGGGAATTTGGAGAAACTGAATGGTTTCCACTGTGGATTTAAAGTTTTGGCTCCGCTGGGGATCTTAATGACGTACTATAGGGATTGCTCATGGAATAGCCTAAAGACGTTTTCCTATTCTTTCAACCTGTCAGTAACTATTCTTTTTCATTTTTGTTTATTTGTAAACAGTAATTATGTTCAAATGCATATGTTCATTAATGAATCATTGGACGTTTTTGCAAATAAAACACAAGTGTAAAAAGAAAAGGACAAATAGTTTTTTGTACTTTAAAGAGATATCTTTGTATTTACTTTGAATAAGTATTTTTGTACAAAGGAGACATACATCCTAGTAAGAGGAGGGTGTCATGAAAAATAAGAAAAATTTATACAAAGAAAGATGGCTATGTGTGATAATCCTATGGGGTTCCCATTCTGCTATAGCCTTCGTATCTCCGAATATCTTATCCATTTTTTGCTTCGTCCGAAGATGATTGAATTGATCAGAAGTTCAGAGTTTGTCTGTGAAGAGATTGTCCTTAAAGTGATCCGACGAGACATAGTCATACGCTTTAATTCCCTAAATTTTGCCTGGACCGCCCTTTCGGGTTTTCAGTCCACTGGGAAACCCTTTTTTGCCCAAGTCGCCCTTTCGAGTTTTCAACTTGCCGGGTGTACAGATTTTTTATTTTATCCCTAATTTTTGCCCAAACCTTTTGGTTCGCCGGGATGCCCTTGTTTTGCCTAGGTGTGTCAACCTAGCGGGTCTCTTATGCGTAGCATCTTTTGACTATGTATGTGTTCACAAGGCGTGGCAGGTCGTCGCCGTCCATGGTGGTTAAGATCATTGCCCCACTAGAAAAGATGTTCTTGATTACAAATGGTCCTTCATAGGTAGGAGTCCATTTGCCCCTGGAATCACTTTGTGGCAAGATGATGCGCTTGATCACTAGATCTCCAACTTGATATACCTGGCGTCTGACTTTCTTGTTGAAAGCCTTGATCATCTGTTTTTGATACATCTGACCATGGCAAACAGAAGTAAGTCTCTTTTCGTCAATTAAGTTCAACTGATCAAGTCGGGTTTGGATCCAATCGTCTTCACTCAAACCTGCATCCTTCATGATTCTTAGAGAGGGGATATGAACCTCAATAGGCAAGACATCCTCCATGCCATAAACCAAAGAATAGGGTGTTGCCCTAGTTGATGTGCGAGCCGTGGTACGGTACCCATGGAGAGAAAACGGTAGCATCTCATGCCAGTCCTTGTAGGTGACTGCCATTTTCTGTATGATCTTTTTTAATTTTTTTATTAGCAGCTTCGACTGCACCATTCATCTTTGGCCGATATGGGGATGAATTGTGGTGTTGAATCTTGAAATGCTCGCATAAGGCGGTGATCATAGTATTGTTAAGGTTTGTACCGTTATCAGTTATGATCCTTTCTGGGATACCGTACCGGAAAATGAGATTCTGCTTAATGAAGCGGGCAACAACATTCTTAGTAACGGAGGCAAAGGAAGCTGCTTCGACCCACTTTGTGAAATAGTCAATGGCCACTAGAATGAAGCGGTGTCCATTGGAGGTTGTAGGCTTGATCTCCCCAATCATATCGATTCCCCACATAGCGAAGGGCCAAGGAGCTGTTAAGACATTTAGAGGAACTGGGGGCACGTGCACCTTGTCTGCATAGATTTGACACTTATGACAGGTCTTCTTCCATGGTAGTTGATAGAAGTCTGCTTCCATGGTAGACCAATAATAGCCTGCCCGTAGAATTTTCTTCGCTGTCGTATGCCCACTAGAGTGAGTGCCAAAGGTACCTTCATGTAATTCAGCCATGATCTTTTCAGCTTCAATCTTGTCCACACAACGGAGCAGAATAGAGTCATGATTATGTTTGTACAGGATGCCATTACTTAGGAAGAACTTAGCTGAGAATCTCCTTAAGAACTTTTTGTCATTGACTGAAGCTTCTTCTGGATATTCTTGAGCCTTGAGATACCTTTTGACTTCATGAAACCAAGGCTGGTCCACTACTTCTTCGGTATTAATCTCGTGACAGTGTGTTGGTTCGTCCATTCGTTCAATGGTGATCCGGGGAGCCTCGTTATCCCAATTAAGTTTAAACATAAATGACATTGTATCTAGAGCATCTGCTAGCTGATTTTCTTCTCGCGGGAAATTCTCAAAGGTAATCTGCTCGAAATGTGGTAACAATGTCAAAACATGTTCTTTGTAAGGGATAATATTTGGGTGCTTAGTGTCCCACTCTCCTTTGATCTGACTGATGACCAAAGCTGAATCCCCAAACACAATTAAAGATTTGATTCCCAATTCTATGGCAGCCTTGAGACCAAAGATGCATGCTTCGTACTCTGCCATGTTGTTCGTACAGTTGAAGCAAAGTTTGGCCGTAAAAGGAGTATGGCATCCTTCTGGAGATATGAGTACAGCACCAATACCGTTACCAAGTGCATTGGATGCTCCATCAAAGTACAGGGTCCATCGGGATCCTTGTGCAGGTCCGTCATATGGTCTGATTCCTTCACAGTTGTCTACTGTCATGATGTCTTCGTCAGGGAATTCAAACTTCATGGATTGATAATCTTCTACAACTTGATGAGCAAGATGATCAGCTAGCACACTGGCCTTTATAGCTTTTTGGTTCGTGTACTGTATGTCATATTCTGTTAGGATCATCTTCCATCTAGCTATTCTTCCAGACAAAGCAGGCTTTTCGAAGATGTACTTTATCAGATCCATCTTAGATATCAGCAAAGTGGTATGAGTCAACATATACTGTCTTAGCCGGAGAGCAGCCCATACCAGAGTGCAACAAGTTTTCTCGAGCAGTGAATATCTGGTTTCACAGTCGGTAAACGTTTTTCTCAGGTAATAAATAGCGTGCTCTTTTCGGCCAGACTCGTCATGCTGCCCCAATACACACCCCATTGAGTTCTCTAAAACTGTCAGATACATGATTAGCAGTATTCCCTCGACTGGAGGCATCAAGACAGGAGGCTCTTGTAAATACTCTTTGATTTTGTCGAAAGCAATCTGACATTCATCATTCCATCTGACTACTTGATCTTTCTTCAACAGCTTGAAGATTGGTTCACAAGTAGATGTTAGGTGAGAAATGAATCTGGAAATATAGTTCAGGCGTCCCAGGAATCCTCTGACTTCCTTCTCAGTACGAGGAGCAGGCATTTCTTGTATCGCTTTGACCTTGGCAGGATCAACCTCGATGCCTTTGTTGCTGACAATGAAACCTAAGAGTTTACCGGACCGGACTCCAAATGTGCACTTGTTTGGGTTTAACCTTAGTTTGTACTCCTTTAATCTGACAAACAGCTTTTGCAAGTGATCAAGGTGTTCTTCTTCAGTTTTTGATCAGGCTATCATGTCATCTACGTAGACCTCTATCTCATGATGTATCATATCATGAAACAAAGCTACCATGCCGCATTGATAGGTTGCCTCGACATTCTTCAGTCCGAATGGCATCACTTTGTAGCAGAACATACCCCACTGTGTGTCAAATGTAGTTTTCTCCATGTCCTCAGGTGCCATTTTAATCTGGTTATAGCCTGAGAATCTATCCATGAAAGAAAATACTTTGTGCTGAGCTGTATTGTCATCCAGGATGTCGATGTGTGGAAGTGGAAAATTATCTTTAGGGCTGGCCCTGTTTAAATCTCTATAGTCCACGCACATTCTTACTTTGCCGTCCTTTTTAGGCACGGGAACAATGTTGGAAACCCATTGTGGATAGGAAGTAACAACCAGAAATCCAGCATTGAACTGTTTCATAACTTCGGCTTTGATCTTTTCTGACATGTCAGGTCTCATGCAGCGGACTTTTTGTTTCACTGGTGGACAGTCTTCTCTTGTGGGTAGACGGTGTACCATAATGTCTGTATCGAGTCCCGACATGTCTTCGTATGACCAGGCAAAGATCTCAACATAATCATGCAACAGCTGAATTAGGCGCTCCTTAACACTCGGCTCTAGATTGGCACCCACTCTGATTTCCTTTTTATCCTCCTCGGTACCCAAGTCGATCATATCCAACAGCTCCTCATGAGGCTGAATAGCTCTTTCCTCTTGTTGTAGTAGTCTTTCCAATTCCCCTGGCACCTCACAATCTTCCTCACCTTCGTATTCGGCTTGGTAGATCAGATCTTTAGAGTCACTGAAGGCTATAGAAGTATCGTTACCCATGGGATCCGGAATGGAAGGGTACCTGCATTTGTGAGTGTGGGTGTGTGTAAGGGTATAGCCATCTTAAAACAACAAAATGTAAAAGAAAGACAATGAGCACAAAAGGTTTATATATGAAAAAGCGTCCATGATTCATTGAATGTCATATGAAAATGAAATAAAAACCATTACAAATGGACCGTTGTGCCTCGGGTAAGACACAAGGTTGAAAATGTTCGAATTGTTTGTGAATTATTACAAGTCCAACATAAATGTAAAAGATAAATTACTGAGATATGAAAGTTATCGGGACAAAGTCTTTGGCTTCCCAGTTGCGAAGTCCTCCGCTGACAGTAGGAAATATCCAATCTTCCAAGCTTCCATCTTCTTCACTGTCCTCCAATGCGTTGACCCCTTGGTTACTAATCTTCACAGGTGGCCCTCCGGAACGGGCGCGGCGCACCGCCTTCTGAGCAGTTGAAGTAAACCCCAAGCCAAACTTGTCTGATTTGTATGGAATGTCTGGAAGCTTCCCCCCAGATGGTGCATCCACCCTCTTCCACTACTGCCTTTGCATCCTTTAGAGATGACATCCGAGGTGGAGGTCTTGTGATCATAGGAATTGAGGATACCGCCTTGGTCGCCGCTACTTCTGGAGAGACTTCTTCAAAATGTTGGAAAGGGGTTTCGATGAACTCGCCATCCAATTCCACATATCAGAAATAATTCAGATGACTAATCATGTACTCCTCTTCCCCATGGACAGTTATGATCTTCCCTTGCACTGGGTATTTTAGCATCTAATGCAAAGTGGAGGTGACAGCACCGGTATTGTGAATCCAGGGGCGTCCCAATAGACAGGAATAAGAAGGACGGATGTCCATCACATAGAAGGTTGAATTGAAGGTCTTAGTTCCCACCTTGATCGGGATGTCCACCTCCCCATGGACCATCCTCTTAGAGCCGTCAAATGCTCTCACAACTATGTTACTGGGTTTTAATGTTAGCCCCTCACAATCCAATCTATCAAGGGCTTTCTTTGGTAAGACGTTCAGAGATGAACCAGTGTCTACCAAGACATGGGCTAGGGTCGTTCCTCTACACTCCACTGAGACATGTAATTCCTCTTTGTGTTTTCTCCCTTTGGGTGTCAAGTCAGCATCAGAGAAACCCATGCCATTATCAGCTGTCAAACTGGCCACACACTCTTGGAATTAGTCCGCAGATGTCTCTTGCGGCACATGAGCTGTCTTCAGAAATTTTACCAGAGCTTTTGCATGTGCCTCAGAGCACAGCAGCAACGCTAACATAGAGATTTTGGAGGGGGTCTGCCCCAACTGTTCAACCACATCATAATCACTCTTCTTTATTATCCTCAGGATTTCTTCCATCTCCTTCTTGGATGTTTCAGGGACAGCTAGTGATTGAGCCTTCATCCGGACAGGCTCTTCTTGAACGTTTTTTCCTTTATTCTCAGCAGTGGAAGTAGGGACAGGGATTGTATTGTCTTTGTCGGTAGGTACGCTTGCAGGTATAATCACTGGTGCAGAGGTAATCTTCGGAATGGTCACGGGTCCAAAGACTGCCTTTGGAGGGGCAATCTCTGGAGAGAAGATTCTACCACTACGGGTAATCTTGCTTGTTCCGGCAATGTTACTGATGTCGAAATTGTCTTCTTCAGAGCTTTCTTCTTCGATAGTCAGTTCATCCTGTTTGATACCATGGTAGTAGATTTCTCCACCATAATTCCATGGTACTATTTTATCTGATTGGTACGGAATTGGCTCGGGCATTGTAATCTTAAGTGGAGTAGTCATTGGAGCAGATTTAATCCTAACGGGTCTTTTAGGTACCCTGGAAGGATTGGCGTAGATGGTTATTATTGAAACTTCTTTAACTGGAACGGGTGAAACAGGAGCTTTCTCAAACAAAATTTATTGGTTATCAATCAGTTGTTGGATACCTTTTTTCAACAAAGGGAAGTCAAATGATAAGAATAGGCAAACATGGCATTCTTTGTCACAACCTGGGAATATACCAGCTTTCAAAAAATTCAACTTGATGGTCGGGAGCGGAGTTAACAGTTCATCCACGGTGGCAACAAATAAATCTTCCTCGACAGCATTGGCATTGTGACCATGCCTCGGCATTGGAGCGAAAATAACATTCAGTTTCTCAGGCGCTTCAAACTCAACTTCCTTTGCTTCTATTAGGTCTTGAATTTTGTTCTTCAGAGCCCAACAGTTGTTGGTGTCATGCCCTGGACATTCAGAATGGTATGCGCACCTGGCATTCGGATGGTAGTGAGGAGACGCAGTATTGGGATTTTTTGGGGCCTCTTTTAAAATCGCCAGATTCAATTTCAGAAGATGTGGTAGGACCTGGGCTGGAGTCATGTTAATCTTGGTGAATTTCCGTACTGGCCTTTCCACCCTTGGCTGGTTATTTCTCGGCTAGTTATTTCATGGTTGGTCTGATGCAGGCTTTTGAATCATAACGGCCCCCACCATTGATCAGTGCTCCGTTCTTCCATGATTTTTATGTGAATAGACAGCAGACACTTCCTTCTTCCCACTGAAGGGCTTTTTTACAGCTGCAGAGGTAGACACATCTTTCTGAATTTTCCCACTTCTTATACTGGCTTCCACCCTTTCGCCGGTTAAAATCAATTCGGTAAACCCTGCAGAGGAGCTCCCAATCAGATTTTTAAAGAAAGGGCCTGATAGAGTTCCCAGGAACATGTCCATTAACTCCCTTTCAGACAAGGGGGGTTGCAACCTTCCGGCTAGATCCCTCTACTTTTGGGCGTAGTCTTTGATGCCCTCATTTGATACCATAGCCATACTCTGGAATTGAGTACGGGTTGGTTCCAAATCAGTGTTGTATTGATATTGCTTATAGAAGGCTGCTGCCAAGTCTTCCCAATTATGGACATCGGCCCTTTCCAACTGGTAGAACCAATCAAGTTGTGTTCCTGATAAACTCTCCTGGAAAAAGTGAACCCATAAGTCTTTGTCAGCAGAATGCGGCTGAATCTTCCTGACATACGAATGAAGGTGCATCTTGGGACAAGACACCCCATCATACTTGGCAAATAATGACACTTTAAACTTTGGCAGGATTACTATTCCTGACACCAGCCCCAGTTCCTCGAAATCTAGCCTCGGTACTCTCTGTATCTCCATAGAAGTTAGACGCTCTTCCAAGTGTTTGTATTTGTCATCGGTCGGAGGGTATTGTTGTTCAGAGTAGTCCTCTTCTTCCTCTTCTTCTCCTTCAGAGTCTTATGGTACTGCCATTTCTTTTCCTTTTCTTTCCCCTTCATCAGATGTGGTTGGAAATTCTAAGTTCCTCCTAACTTGTCCCTGAAACCTTCTACCCATGATAACCACACCAGTTGGCTTCTTCTTCTTTTTCTCTTTCTCTTTTTCTAGCAGAGTCTTTAGTTCCTCCTTCCCCTTGGCTAAGGTCAAGAGTAACTGTTGAAATTGTGTATTTTGATCTTGCAGGTATTTAATCGTTTGTTCAAGATTCATCTTCTGAAATAAACAGTAGAGGGATGAGGAAACTTGTTGCAAAGACCTGTTTATGCTTATGATGAATGATATGTATTCATGCAATGTTTTCAAGGATTTGAAAATTCAAATTTATTTCAAACAAAAAGAAACACACGTTATATTAATAAAATAGAATTTGAGTACATCAATTCCCCTAGGGCAAAATAATACAAAATTCTAAAATAAAAAGACATTGCGCATCCTCTTTGGTGCAATGTAGGTGTTGAGAGTCTGCTCTTCATGAAGTAACCGAGTGAGTTCCAAAACCTTCTTCTCGCTTGCGTAGAATTGGGCTTCGAAAGTATCACGTTCTTCTTTGAGCTGTATCTGTTGTACCCCAAAATTTGCCCTCCCATATTCTTCAAGATTTGCCAAAAGCAAGCTTCAAAATCTCCCCAAAGGTTGCACAGTTCAAGGGCCTCCTAACAGTCAAAATTAGGGTTTTGGTTCTGACAAAGAAAATGAAGTTTCCAAGGGTCCAATCAAGTCCCACATGCCTACAAACATGTTCAAGCATCCATATGCCAAGTTTCAAGACTTTCAGCACAAAATTGCACAGTCAAAAACCCTAATTGCCCTACAGTCAACTGTAGGGGCAAAATGGTCATTTGACAGTCAAAAGTCCAAATTTTTGGTCAACATCTCATTTTGAAGCCACAAACATAATTTGATCAATGCTTGATCATGATTTTCAAAGTATGGCTCAAAAAGTCTCAAGATGCAAAGGTTTCCATATTTGGACAGTTGAAAAAGTCAACTGTAAATTGACCAAGGAATAACTTCCACATGGTTTATCAGAAAAATTCCATCCAAAGCTCATTTTTAAGAGAAAGACATTTCCTACAACTCCTCTTCACACTTCAAGTCCAAGAAATGCTCTCACAAAAAGTTATCAATTTCAACATTATAGGTCATTTTCAAAAGTCAACAAAAAGGGACTTTAAGTCAAAGGCCATAACTTGAGATTGTTAACTCAAAATTACATGGGACCAAAGACATTGGTTAGAGGACTCAAAGACCTTTCCAAAATGTCTAAGAACATGAGCAAAGCTTAAAAATTGAGCAAGATATGCCTTATGGAAGTTGGGAAATTTTTGGGTATTTTGAAAAGTCAACTTTGCTTCAAATGTCTTAAAATTGCTAATGGGCCATATTTTCTTCCAAGATTCATCATCCAAAGCATGTGCACGACCATTTGGCCCAAAGGGAAGTTATTCATCATTTTTATTTTATTTATTTGAATTTTTAATTGCTAATAATTCATTTAATTAATTAAAATATATGAAAAATACTAAACCTAGGTTTTTAAATCTTTTTATGCATGATATACACTCAATATTTCGTGCATGATTAGATTTGGAAAGAATCAATATGATTTGTCATGATTTGGTAGCAAATATGCATGAAAAGATTGGAAAATTATGGCATGGAAAATCAAATATTTTCTCATCAATTCATGGATCCTTTGGCTCAGATTTTTTACCCTAATCATTCCATACATAAGCATGAAGCCAACCCTAATGCAAAAGAGCTCCAAGCTGCGCCATACCTCCATAACCAAACTTGAATTTTCTCAAAAAAAGTCCAATATTGAAAACTGTCTTCCAGGGCGATTCAAGCCAAAATAATTATCTCATCACCTTCCTGAGACATCAAGAAACGTGGTTGAATCGTTTTCCACGTCCCTAACGCCCAGAATTGGTGAATAGAACTCAAGCTTTTTCACTTTTTTGCATAAATTGTATTTTATCATTCATGGCATGATTTTACATTCTAATACTTGTTTTGTGTTGCTCTCATGATTCTGAAGCTAACCCTATAATTTGATTGAGTTTTTATGAACTGTACGCGATTTCACCATTGATACAGGCTAGGGTTCTTTGAGTTCTAATTTGGGCGTTTATGAATGCTGTAAAATTGGAACACCTTAATACCATGAATGGACTCAGCATGCTTGGACGAAAACAACAAAACCCTCGCGCTCAATTTATGAGCTACCATGTGCTATTCGCTATTTTGAAAACAAGCATGTTTTGGGGGGGTTTAAAACCCCCGCTAACCCTTTTATATTTTCAGGAAAAACGCATTAAGGAAGAAGATGATGAAGTGTAAGGCGTTGATTGGTCCATTTGAAATTTCGCGCGGAAACAGGCACTAACGATTGTTTTATATTATAATGTTTATTGATTATATAATATACAAATGAACACAGCAGCGCGGTTGGCAGGCATAGGCATTGGTAATCTCCAGGACCTGGGTTCGAGCCCCAGGTCCCCCTCCCTTTCAATAACATTTTTCTAACTATGCTTCTATGTAATTTCCAAGCAAGCGTCCATCGTACATCCACAATATCAAGCCGTCCACGTGCCTATTGAGCTGAATCAAAGGGCCTTAATTGGAAGAATATGATGAGCAGGAGTCAACGCCTATGCATGCTAGCAGAAAAGTCAATCAGGCCAGAAGTTAATGGGCCTGAAATACTGGACTCTACCTCCCATTTGGGGACAGACCCCCCAAGGTTTGCAATTTCTTTTATGTTTTTTCATTTTTTGTTTGATTCAATCATTTCTCTTTTTAATTAATTTCTTTAATTTAATTATTTTCATAAAAATATAAAAATAACATAAAAATCAGAAAAGACAAAATTAAAAATATATTATATTTTAATATTTGTAAATAAATATCATCAGTTAATTTTAGCTTGTTAAATTAGGTTTAATGCAAATATTTTTCTTAATTAACTTAAAATTTGTAGAATTAGGGTTTTTAAGTATTTTTATCCTTTTTTCTTTATTTCACAATAATTAAATATTAAATATTATTTATTTTTATAAATCAAATCGCATTAATTAATTAGGGTTCATTTTAGGTTAAACTTTAATATGTTTTCTTAATAAAATAAAAATTGTAGAATTAGGTTTTGATTTCATTAAATTCTCATAAAAAACCCAAAACTCAAAAAATAATTTCCTTTCATTTTAATTTTAATTAATTTGTTAATAATAATTTTACTTCATTAAAAAAGGGTCCAACGCCCTCGTTTCCAATTTTAATTCCTATTCGCGCATTTTATTTATTTCATTCTTTTAAATATTTATGTAATTCTCCCAAAGCCGTGTAAACTTAATTTCTCGCACTTTACTTTATTTATTTATTTTCTGTCAAATCGGGTCCTGGATTAAATTTGGCGATGTGGACCCGCGCCTTTGTAATAGTTTAGAACTTTTAATTTCCGCACCTTTTTAACTGTTAAATAAATGCATACAAGAATGAATGGCCTAAAATAAAAACAAACGCATAGATCACTATAAAATGACAAGACGAAAATAAACGAATCTGACACACAAATCACACACCACCCCTAGGGTACGCCTCACTGTTGCCTTGCCTCGAAAGGTGATCGTCGAGTAGAGGATGTCTTAGCAAGTCCTCATGATCCGGGAACCTGGCATGAGGGTAGCTTCTAAGGTGTCTTCCCATTGCTCTGGTGATCACCATGTCCCGAACCTCGAATTGACCCGAACACCTCTAACGGTGGTGCTACCTATCTCTCAATGGTGGGGTGGCACTACTTTAAAGGACATCTACACAGACGAATTCCTTAGAGTAGGTAGATTCTCATGGATACTTGCTCAAACTTCAAAACAAATTCAAAAATACTTTTCACACCGACACCTTTTCAAAAGCTTTCGAAAGCGACTTTTCAAACACTCTTGAGGACCGATACAAGAGTCGAACTGGAATTTTCAAAGAAACTTTTTTAAACCCACAGTTGAAAAGCAAACAAACCATTTTTGAAGACACAAATGAGCAAGTATCTAAGAGCCCATGGATAACCATGGATAGAAAGGGTGCTAACACCTTCCCTTTCTATAACCTACCTCCCGAACCGAGAGCAATCTCTATAAGGAATTTTTCTGTGCTTTTGTCCTTTCCATTTGGAGAAAATAAAAGACGGTGGCGACTCTTGCTTCCGCGACATTTCGTGAACCAGCGTTAAACAGTCAGTTCCAGATCCACCGATCACAGAACTGGCGACTCTGCTGGGGATGCTTTATAAAGTGAGGTGTACCTTAGGGTTAGTTCATAACTGTGTTTTCAATTGTATTGACTTGTCTGCTTTAAATTTGTGGGTTGCATGGGAGTTACATAGATCCTAACCCGGATCTGGGGATACCCTGTTTAGGTAGCATAAGTTGTGAGGGACCTGTCCGGCGTAGACCGACACGGGTGAAACAGTGGCTACGTTGGTGTGGCACCTTGGTCTGTACCGATATCCCTTGTGTTGCAACGAGGAGAATATGGGTCTTCTGAGGAGTCATTAAGCACCAACAACCTTAGAACCTTAAATGACACAACTTGGCCATTAGAACAGTAGCAGTATGCTACGCCCATTGAGGATAAACTCTCGTGATGGTTCTGGCTGCAAGAAAAGATTGCGATGCTGGAGTTATGACCGATTGAGGGTAGTCAATGATATTGGGATCCTCTAAGAACCCGGTTACTTTGATAGGACAGGTATGAACCAACAAACTGAAAGAGGGTAGTACCTAGACCTCATGCTGGCCTAAACTTTAAGGGCTTGCCTTGTGTGACTTGTGTGCCTTCGTACTTGACTATTTGCATGCTTGTTATCTGACACATGAACCACTTGCAGGTTTTGTTTATAGTCCTTAATTAGGACTCATAACAGGTTGTACTAAGTTTCTTGCAGGTTTTGTTTATAGTCCTTAATTGGGACTCATGACAGGTCTTACTTGAGTTTCTTGCAGGTTTTGGTTTGCAGTCCTTAATTGGGACTCATAACAGGGTTACTTACATTACCCCATGCATAGCATAACATCATACCATTGCATACATCTTAACCCATTTCAAGGATCTCAAGGGCTTGTGATACAGGTCATGGTGAATCAACTATCCCAGCAAGGGGCAAAGAGGATTTATTTTCCTCTAGACAAAGTTGTCAAGGGCTATGACCCACTTGATATGGTGAGCTTTGACACTTGAAGAAGGTTGCCCTAGCCAAGGTTGTCAGGGGCTATGACCCACTGGATATGGTGAGCCTTTGACCCTTGAAGAAGGACTCTCTACAACATGAATTTCCTTCAATCAAGCTACCGGATCCCAATTCTAACAATTTTCTTGGTTCCCCCGCGAGGTCCTTGAAAACATTGCATGCATATCATACACATCATTGCATAACAGGTACCCTTGTTGCAGGTCACTTACCTTTCTCGCTGTTTATTTCAGCAATGGCTTCCCAACAAGATAGCCAGGACTTTCTTGCTCAAGATACTCGGTTCGGGGAGATCCTTCTGAATCTATCCAAGGGGCAGGAGGAGCTAAGGACACTTCTCATGGAGACTTTGGTCAGGAACAGTGTTGAGGATGAAAGGCTGAAACACCTGCAAGCTGAGATGGATGCATTGAAAGTCCAGATGCTGGGGCAGGTGACTGCCACTCAAGGCTTAGCTCAAAGACAAGAAGAGCTCGGCGTTCTCGTCAACCAACTGCTTCGGGGTAACCAACTGGGGCAAACATCTAGGGTTGAAAGTCCAGTCATCATTCAACCATCCTTGAGACAAGGAGGTAAGGGGAGAGCTCCTCAAATGGATCCAGTGTCACAAACTCAGCAGCAACTTCACCAGTTTCAGCTAGACAAGCCCAGGAGGCAATTCACCCAGCTCAATATGTCGTTGTTTCAAGCTTTACAACGCCTATTGAGGTTGAACCTGATCACATTAAGGGCTCATCCCCGGAACCCCAACACAGCATCTCCTATCTATGATCCCAACAAAAGGTGTGCCTACCACTCTGCCAGTCCAGGACATGATACAAATGAGTGTTGGGCTCTGAAGAACAAGATCCAGGACCTGATTGATGAAGGGGCACTGGAGTTCACACAAGATGGTCAGGCTGAATTTTTCTACCATCCCTCCAAGGCTCACCATTTGAAGTAACAAGCCCTGAGATGAAAAGACTTTTGCTCATTAGGATTTTCAAGTTGTAATTTTCTTTTGTTCAAACATTTACTCATGTTAAACGTTGTTATTTCATTAATGCATCGCATATGTCTGTTTTGAAGCAATATATTCGTATTCACTATATGCAAACTATTTTCATATTTTTTCTGATGATCAACGCTCGATTAATCACTCTAAGCCTCTTGAGGGAGGATGACGAAAACGATACCACGATCTTTACAGTATGCTTTTGAACAGACCCCGCTGATGAGGTACAGGCATTGTTTCAAATCCTAAACACTGGAGTTATAAGGAAGATAATCCCTAGTCAACCCCTTTGAGCCAAAGAAGTAGGAGTTTTTCTTTTCGAAAATTAAAACCCTTAATCATGACCTGGGGCAGGGTAGTTCTCTCAGTTGATCCAAGTGCATAACAAATGGCACCAAAGAGGTCCTTACAAAAAAAAGAAGACAGTGATGATTCCGAACAATCATAAGGATAGGCAGTCATTATATCTCAAAAGTAAAAACCCAATAAGTCAAAACCTATGAAGGAGACTTACAAAACTGGGGCATCCCGCTGACTGTAATCAAAAAAGGAAACAGCTCAGGCAGAAAACAGGGATAACAAAACCAAAAAAGAAAGAGGTCTTATAAACCCTCAACAAAAAAGGAAATGACTGCCTGATCAAAATAAATCATCAATATCTGGACCATCGCTGGTATATCAAAGCAAAGACTCAACCAAGGTCTAATGCACGATTAGCTGAGTTTAGGATCGAAGAACATCACGAAGAGCGGGTGGGTACAAATGAAATTTAAGCCTTTATCCTTTGTTTCTTAAACCGTGAACCAGGCCACGCTACAACCTTTAAAAGTCCTAACTGAAGCATGGGTTAGTTCGAAAGCATACTGTTACGAAAGGTATCCTGACTCCTTAAGGCTTGCGGTAAAATAACGAGTTGACATCACAGTTTACAAAACAAAAATTCACCTGTGTTTTTACTGAAAAAACTGCATTTTCAAAAAAATCCAAGACAGACATAAGCTTTGCATTTTTAACATAACTTTGTTTGCATATGACTTTTTGTTCGAACAGCAAAGAAATTCGCACGAAGAATATCTAGTGAACAAAAGCTCTTCCAACCAAAGGGGCACGGCATGATCATTGTCCATCATCTGGGACAGTTAAGTCAAGATTCAGAGAATCTCTCAATAGGCCAACCAGCTTGGGGCAAATCTCCGCCTGAGTCACTTGGGGCATTCCAACAACGAACCTTGCCTGATCAAACACCTTCTGGTGGCATGACAAAACACTTCTAACAGGGGCACTTCCCTACATCTTGAGAGCGTGGACATAGTCGAAAAAAGTACTACGCAAAATCAAAGACCCGCTAGGTTGACACACCTAGGCAAAAATAAGGGCTTCCCGGCGAACCAAAAGGGTTCGGGCAAAATAAGGGATGAAATGAAAAGGATCTGTACACCCGGCAAGTCGAAAAACTGAAAAGGCGGCTTGGGCAAAAAGGGGTATCCCGGTGGACTGAAAACCCGAAAGGGCGGTCCAGGCAAAAATTAGGGATTAAAGCGTACGACTATGTCCTGTCATCTTGTCACCTGCCTACCAGAAGAAGTTTGGTCCATTAACAACTATCAGCACCTCACAGGTCTTCCTCCCCCACCTCAGAAACAGGGGCAATGATGAGTTGTCTGAGCGATCTGATTGCTCTGTCCATCAAGATAGGTTCAGCTAAAGAACGTAACCAGTATATCTTAATTCCCCAGAGAGTGAGTCAGCAAGTCAATGCACTCTTGCCAAGCAAAACTATTATCAAACCTTAAGGAAGTTGGGTACCCCCCCGCAGATCTCAACGTTCCCCATCACATATACGTACATTCTTAACAAGCATCCCCGACAGTCTTGACCTAAAGATTGCTCCCCGGCATTATATCAAACATTCATTGGAGTTACTTCCCCAGGAGAGTCCAATCCAGCTTCCCCAGGAAAGTGGGAATCCATCTCCCCAAGCAGTAAGCTTATCCCCAGTAGATTCTGGAAGCTTATCCTCGCAGAGCACGAACGCGTCTCCCGGCTTTATTCAAAGAGTTATTTCCTTACCAGGATATAACTGGGTTATCCTCAGCCAAAAGCCACGGAAAGAGCGTCCTCGACGAAGTCTTCTTATCCCCAGCGAAGTCTATTAACACTTCCAACACAATCATGGTATCCCCAGCAAGTTATTATCAACATCCCAGCAAAGTACCTCTCTCCCCACAGAATTTTGTTCCCCAGCAGGATCGTTAGAGTACTTTCCTCCCTGCAGAGTAATCTACTCGCCAAGTTTATCCCCCAACGGAGTTAGCTTCTCCTACCGGTATGCTTGCAACTATCATCCCCAGCGGGAGCAAAATCTATTCTTCAAATATCAGCCCAGGAGTGACTTCCCGGCACCCGTCAAGGATTTATTTTCCTAAGACAACAAACATACATTCATAAACATCACATTTTCATACATTATAGCATGCATATACGCATCATATCTTACAAACCTCGTTTATGTTGAGAACATCATTGCTTGATCCATATCATGCATTGCATATGACTGACCTTTACCTTTCAGGAAAGATCCAGTTAAGTTCTCAAGCAATATTTCAAGCCTTCTCTGGTTCAGTCAGATCGACCCTAAGATCTCCCTGTTTCTTATCCAGTTGAAGACATTTCAAGACCTAGACCGGTTCAGTTAAATCGACCCTAAGATTTTTCTGTTTCTTATCCAGTCCAAGGCCTTCTCTGGTTCAGTCAGATCGACCCTAAGATCTCCCTGTTTCTTATCCAGTTGAAGAATTTCAAGACCTAGACCGGTTCAGTTAAATCGACCCTAAGATTTTTCTGTTTCTTATCCTGTCAAAGGCCTTCTCTGGTTCAGTCAGATCGACCCTAAGATCTCCCTGTTTCTTATCCAGTTGAAGACATTTCAAGACCTAGACCGGTTCAGTTAAATCGACCCTAAGATTTTTCTGTTTCTTATCCCGTCCAAGGCCTTCTCTGGTTCAGTCAGATCAACCCTAAGATCTCCCTGTTTCTTATCCAGTTGAAGACATTTCAAGACCTAGACCGGTTCATTTAAGTCGACCCTAAGACTTCTCTGTTTCTTATCCAGTCAAAGGCCTTCTCTAGTCCAGCTAAATCGACCCCTAATAGATTTTCCTGATAAAGACTCAGTAGAAGATATCCAAGATTCTCTCAGCGTTACTGTTGAGGTTGTAGTCGCCTGTGGTTCTCTCCCCGTTACCGCGGAGGTAGAAATCACCCCAAGATTCTCTCAGTGTTACTGTTGAAGAAGAAGTTATCCAAGATTCTCTCAATGATTACTGTTGAGGTTGAAGTCGTCCAAGATTCTCTCAATGATTACTGTTGAGGTAGAAGTCGCCTATGGTTCTCTCCCCGTTACTGTGGAGGTAGTAATCGTCCCCATATTCTCTCAGCGTTACTGTTGAGGTTGAAATCATCCAAGGTTCTCTCAGCGTTCCTGTTAAGGTAGTAACCATCCCTGGATCATTCATCACCTTTTGAAGATCCAGATTCAGCTCCTGTAACCAGTCAGGGTGCACATTTATACAAAGAGTTTGAGATTCAGCTCCTGTAACCAGTCAGGGTACACATTCATACAAAGTTTGAAGACCAGCTCCTGTAACAGGTCAGGTACTCATTTTCTTCTTTGCAGGTACGCAAGTTCTCGCTAAGGAATCTCTTACGCGATCAACATCCAGATGGCATCTATAAGCCCATCCACCTATCCACCATCTCTTAGCATGGCATCTATAAGCCCATCACCCTATCCATCAATCTCCAAATGGCATCTATAAGCCCATTCCCCCATCACACTACTATGTGAGCGCAAATTTTTGGGCACTCTAGTGTTCAATCATCTTCCACCTTCGGATTACGAAAGGCACGTCAGCCAATTTGCATCCTCAGGTCTAAGAAGATTGAACAGGGGCAACTGTTGTACCCCAAAATTTGCCCTCCCATATTCTTCAAGATTTTCCAAAAGCAAGCTTCAAAATCTCCCCAAAAGTTGCACAGTTCAAGGGCCTCCTAACAGTCAAAATTAGGGTTTTGGTTCTGACAAAGAAAATGAAGTTTCCAAGGGTCCAATCAAGTCCCACATGCCTACAAACATGGTCAAGCATCCATATGCCAAGTTTCAAGACTTTCAGCACAAAATTGCACAGTCAAAAACCCTAATTGCCCTACAGTCAACTGTAGGGGCAAAATGGTCATTTGACAGTCAAAAGTCCAAATTTTTGGTCAACATCTCATTTTGAAGCCACAAACATCATTTTATCAATGCTTGATCATGATTTTCAAAGTATGGCTCAAAAAGTCTCAAGATGCAAAGGTTTCCATATTTCGACAGTTGAAAAAGTCAACTATAAATTGACCAAGGCATAACTTCCACATGGTTTATCAGAAAAATTCCATCCAAAGCTCATTTTGAAGAGAAAGACATTTCCTACAACTCCTCTTCACACTTCAAGTCCAAGAAATGCTCTCACAAAAAGTTATCAATTTCAACATTATAGGTCATTTTCAAAAGTCAACAAAAAGGGACTTTAAGTCAAAGGCCATAACTTGAGATTGGTAACTCAAAATGACATGGGACCAAATAAATTGGTTATAGGACTCAAAGACCTTTCCAAAATGTCTAAGAACATGAGCAAAGCTTAAAAATTGAGCAAGATATGCCTTGTGGAAGTTGGGAAATTTTTGGGTATTTTGAAAAGTCAACTTTGCTTCAAATGTCTTAAAATTGCTAATGGGCCATATTTTCTTCCAAGATTCATCATCCAAAGCATGTGCACGACCATTTGGCCCAAAGGGAAGTTATTCATCATTTTTATTTTATTTATTTGAATTTTTAATTGCTAATAATTCATTTAATTAATTAAAATATATGAAAAATACTAAACCTAGGTTTTTAAATCTTTTTATGCATGATATACACTCAATATTTCGTGCATGATTAGATTTGGAAAGAATCAATATGATTTGTCATGATTTGGTAGCAAATATGCATGAAAAGATTGGAAAATTATGGCATGGAAAATCAAATATTTTCTCATCAATTCATGGATCCTTTGGCTCAGATTTTTTACCCTAATCATTCCATACATAAGCATGAAGCCAACCCTAATGCAAAAGAGCTCCAAGCTGCGCCATACCTCCATAACCAAACTTGAATTTTCTCAAAAAAAGTCCAATATTGAAAACTGTCTTCCAGGGCGATTCAAGCCAAAATAATTATCTCATCACCTTCCTGAGACATCAAGAAACGTGGTTGAATCGTTTTCCACGTCCCTAACGCCCAGAATTGGTGAATAGAACTCAAGCTTTTTCACTTTTTTGCATAAATCGTATTTTATCATTCATGGCATGATTTTACATTCTAATACTTGTTTTGTGTTGCTCTCATGATTCTGAAGCTAACCCTATAATTTGATTGAGTTTTTATGAACTGTACGCGATTTCACCATTGATACAGGCTAGGGTTCTTTGAGTTCTAATTTGGGCGTTTATGAATGCTGTAAAATTGGAACACCTTAATACCATGAATGGACTCAGCATGCTTGGACGAAAACAACAAAACCCTCGCGCTCAATTTATGAGCTACCATGTGCTATTCGCTATTTTGAAAACAAGCATGTTTTGGGGGGGTTTAAAACCCCCGCTAACCCTTTTATATTTTCAGGAAAAACGCATTAAGGAAGAAGATGATGAAGTGTAAGGCGTTGATTGGTCCATTTGAAATTTCGCACGGAAACAGGCACTAACGATTGTTTTATATTATAATGTTTATTGATTATATAATATACAAATGAACACAGCAGCGCGGTTGGCAGGCATAGGCATTGGTAATCTCCAGGACCTGGGTTCGAGCCCCAGGTCCCCCTCCCTTTCAATAACATTTTTCTAACTATGCTTCTATGTAATTTCCAAGCAAGCGTCCATCGTACATCCACAATATCAAGCCGTCCACGTGCCTATTGAGCTGAATCAAAGGGCCTTAATTGGAAGAATATGATGAGCAGGAGTCAACGCCTATGCATGCTAGCAGAAAAGTCAATCAGGCCAGAAGTTAATGGGCCTGAAATACTGGACTCTACCTCCCATTTGGGGACAGACCCCCCAAGGTTTGCAATTTCTTTTATGTTTTTTCATTTTTTGTTTGATTCAATCATTTCTCTTTTTAATTAATTTCTTTAATTTAATTATTTTCATAAAAATATAAAAATAACATAAAAATCAGAAAAGACAAAATTAAAAATATATTATATTTTAATATTTGTAAATAAATATCATCAGTTAATTTTAGCTTGTTAAATTAGGTTTAATGCAAATATTTTTCTTAATTAACTTAAAATTTGTAGAATTAGGGTTTTTAAGTATTTTTATCCTTTTTTCTTTTCTTTCACAATAATTAAATATTAAATATTATTTATTTTTATAAATCAAATCGCATTAATTAATTAGGGTTCATTTTAGGTTAAACTTTAATATGTTTTCTTAATAAAATAAAAATTGTAGAATTAGGTTTTGATTTCATTAAATTCTCATAAAAAACCCAAAACTCAAAAAATAATTTCCTTTCATTTTAATTTTAATTAATTTGTTAATAATAATTTTACTTCATTAAAAAAGGGTCCAACGCCCTCGTTTCCAATTTTAATTCCTATTCGCGCATTTTATTTATTTCATTCTTTTAAATATTTATGTAATTCTCCCAAAGCCGTGTAAACTTAATTTCTCGCACTTTACTTTATTTCTTTATTTTCTGTCAAATCGGGTCCTGGATTAAATTTGGCGATGTGGACCCGCGCCTTTGTAATAGTTTAGAACTTTTAATTTCCGCACCTTTTTAACTGTTAAATAAATGCATACAAGAATGAATGGCCTAAAATAAAAACAAACGCATAGATCACTATAAAATGACAAGACGAAAATAAACGAATCTGACACACAAATCACACACCATCCCTAGGGTACGCCTCACTGTTGCCTTGCCTCGAAAGGTGATCGTCGAGTAGAGGATGTCTTAGCAAGTCCTCATGATCCGGGAACCTGGCATGAGGGTAGCTTCTAAGGTGTCTTCCCATTGCTCTGGTGATCACCATGTCCCGAACCTCGAATTGACCCGAACACCTCTAACGGTGGTGCTACCTATCTCTCAATGGTGGGGTGGCACTACTTTAAAGGACATCTACACAGACGAATTCCTTAGAGTAGGTAGATTCTCATGGATACTTGCTCAAACTTCAAAACAAATTCAAAAATACTTTTCACACCGACACCTTTTCAAAAGCTTTCGAAAGCGACTTTTCAAACACTCTTGAGGACCGATACAAGAGTCGAACTGGAATTTTCAAAGAAACTTTTTTAAACCCACAGTTGAAAAGCAAACAAACCATTTTTGAAGACACAAATGAGCAAGTATCTAAGAGCCCATGGATAACCATGGATAGAAAGGGTGCTAACACCTTCCCTTTCTATAACCTACCTCCCGAACCGAGAGCAATCTCTATAAGGAATTTTTCTGTGCTTTTGTCCTTTCCATTTGGAGAAAATAAAAGACGGTGGCGACTCTTGCTTCCGCGACATTTCGCGAACCAGCGTTAAACAGTCAGTTCCAGATCCACCGATCACAGTATCCAACCCCTTTGTAGATCTTTGAGTGATGTCGGTATGTCAGGATGTAGGATGTTGTATGGAACCTCTCCTTCCTTAACAGGCTCTATAATCACTGGGAGAATTGAGGGGTAAGGCATCATAAGACTTGGAGCGCGGGTTCTTACTCATTTGAGGTAAGTCTCAAGAGGGATGGAATTCTTGTGTCCCGAAGTCTTGCTATCTACCTTGTTTGGCATCCTCCAAGCTCGGATGAACCTTTAGCGAAGTCCTTGATTGTCGTTGTCGAAGTCTAAAACCAAGCCTTGAATCAGCATATCATGTGGGTCATCCCTTCGGGCATAACCAAACTGTCTTAGAGCCAAGCACGGGTCGTAGGTGATGCTTCCCCTAATTCCAAGTAGAGGGACATTAGGGAATTCCCCACAACGGTCGACAATGATAACATTCTCTTTGGATCGAGAACACCAATGAATATCTTAATGTTTAAGTGTCATCAACCGTTGTGACCACCTCAAACCTTGCTCATTCTTCAAGACTGATTGAGGAAGATGAGAAATAAAACATCTTTCCAGGAGAGGAGTGCAACACATAAGAACACCTCTTTTCCTCATTGTACGAGTGTGAAAAGAGTGTAAGATATCTCCAAGTAATGTAGGCACCGGATTGCGTAACATGAAGATTTTGACAGCACTCACATCTATGAGTTGGTCAGGATTAGGGAACAAGACCATCCCATAGATGAGAAGATCTACAATCTCCTCAAAAGCTTGCAATTATAGGGAATTCCAACAGCTTTGGGCCTTCTCAAACAAGAACTTTGCCAAGAAGCCTTTGATACCACTTCTAGTTTCCCAATGGGTTGTGACATCAGATGAGTGCAAATGCAGGGCTTGAGCAATCTCTTCTGGCTTTGGATCTCTTTCCGTATCGTTGAAAGGTAGTTGATTAAGAATGGGAATCCTCAAGAGTTGAGAGAATTCTTCCAAAGTAGGCATAAGCTGGTAGTCAGGAAATGTGAAGCAGTGATGCAAAGGGTCAAAGAACTGGAAGAGAACCTTCATCATGTCTTCCTCTGTGTTGGAGGTGACCAAGTTGAGTAGACGACCATGCCTCTCGGTGAATGGAGAGTTCTCAGGAATCCTTGAAGCTAGCTCCTTGAGTTGTGGACGAATTCTTACAAGGTTGACTTGGATAGTTTTCCTGCGAAGTGAATCCATATCCTACAAAACAAGAACAAAGATGAATTTCCAAAATCCTTGAAATGGTTAGTGGATGCATATGATGCTCATGATGTCCATGATGTTATGCACAAGTATATATGTACAAGCAAATCAAACAAGTTCCTAGTTTAGGCTTGCATGGGGTTTCATAGGTAAGTACCCTCTTGAAGTTTAGTTGGCTCAACCTGTCCTAGAAATAGTAATCGGGTTCTAAGGAGCTCAATATCACTGGATTGTTTCCTTGTTCATTGTTTCAATTCAAGCCTCTTTACTGGCGACCGAAATATTCCAAGAAACCAACCCTCAATGAGTGTAGTATCGAGTATCTACCAACTTCGGACTACACCAAAGTCGATCATCTCACTACATCCTAAAAGGCCAAGTTGGTCAAGTAAAGGTTCTAGAAGTTCATTAGTGCTTCATGACATCACTCAGCGGCCCCGTATTCTCTTTGATTGACTCAAAGGCTACCGGTACCCACAAATATGTCACACTAACATAGCTATTGCTTAGACCGTGTCGGTATACCCCACAAAGTTTCCACAATGTATTGCTATTTACCTATAATGTTTCCAAAATCCTGGTGGAGGATTCAAACCCAAACAATAGAACTAAAATGTAAAGCAAACAAGTCAAACAAGGTAAGCAAATAAAGGTGATCTAAACCCTAAGGTAACCCCACTTTTAGAATTTTCCCCAGCAGAGTCGCCAGTTCTGTGATACGGTGGGAGAACTGACTTGAGGTTTTGCTTTTTGCCGCAAATGTTGCGGTTAGCAAGAGTCGCCACCGACTTTTCTTTTATCCAAAAGGAAAGGTAAAAAAGCACTGGAAAGACCTTTGAGATGTTTTCTTGAGTTTGGGGGTAGATTATGAAAAGGGGAGGTGCTAGCACCCTTTTCATCCATGGTTTTCTATGGGCTCTTAGTTACTTGCTTAGATCACTTGCTTTGCTTTGTTTGAAATGGTGTTTGGTGTGGTTTTGAAAGTATTTTGAAAAGAGGACATCGTTTAGGCAATTTTTGTAATTATTCTCGTTCGTAAGAATGTATACAAAGATGTTTGTCTTTTGAAAATGTTTTCAATGTTTTGTAAGGTGTTTTGAAATGTGTGTGTGTTTGTTTTTTTTTTTAAATGGCAAGGATTGTTCGAAAAGGAGCAAGTAACTTAGAAGCTATCTGCCTACTCAAATGTCTTTCTTATGCATTTTCTATTCCTTTGACATTGTTGACTTACCATTGATTTGGTAAGCAACTCTATCTTTGGATGTTAACGGGACGGGCGTGGGTCATCGTATAACCATGATAGCAATGTTGCCAAGTATCTTAGCATTTTGAGGGACCAAGATCATTTTGTTTAGGCAACCTTTGTATAGCTTCATCGAGGGACTATGATCTTATACTTGTTTTGTTTTTCCAAGATACTTAGCATGCGTAACATGGCTATTTTGTATAAGGCAACCGAGTGGAGATACCCTAAGGGTGATTGTGTGCAAGTGTGTTTGATTGCATGCATGATTTTATCTTGAATTAGGATGTTCTATTTCATTGATTTTATCTTGCCATACATATCCTAATTGCTAGCATTTACATTTGAAAGCAATAAAATGCGGAAATGTAAAATCCTACGTTATTACAATATTTAGGGGGTGGGGGATACACACTTATGAATGGGGAATCCAGCGAGAAAAATAACAAGGGAAAGAAAAAAAGAAAGAAGGAGGGGGCCAGCGTGCTGCTGAGAGGAAGTCAGAAGTTCTGACCCAGGCCTGCTGCAGGATATCAACCTGTTAGTGAAAATGTATAGGTCAGAACTTCTGACCCTGGTGCGCTGCAAAACAGAAACCTGTTAGTGGGGAGGTCAGAAGTTCTAACCCCAATGTGCTGCAAAACAGATCCTGTTAATGGGGAGGTCAGAAGTTCTAACCCCGCTGGGAACACAGTAATTTTCATAAGTTCTGATATTACTGATAACAAAACAGGCCTCAGAACTGCTGGCATCAAATTCAGAGCTTGGTTTCCCCCTGTACTAATCAGAACATCTGCAGTTTGATTATTTTTCCACAAAACAGAAGGCATGCCTAGGACAGTCTCAGCAAGTGCCATAACTTTTCAGAAGACAAAACTTAAAAGGTCACAGGCAAGTTCTGTACAGATTTACTTCCTACTTAAACATACAGAGGCATGAAAATCTCAAAACGTGTACAGTAGCAGCATGATATCTACATTGTATTTCTTGGGCATACAAATCTGATGATGCTTAAACAGTGTGGTGAGAGTCAGCAGGTGCTTACCTTGATATTGGAAGAAATTATGTGAACTGGAGTTAATCTAAACTCTGATAGTGTTCTGGACAGGTTCTTTGTATTGGTAGATGGAGGGTATATATATGTGGTCAGAAACTGTATGGGCGTTCTTTAGTTAGGAAACAAATTGGGTGCAAATGAATGTTTGAGGCAGGAGATTGAAAGCTGTGTTTAAGGCTCTTGAAACACTAGGAATTTTGACAGAGTTTCAAGGTGTTTTCTTGCTAAAAAATTTCTGTTTCTTTTCTAGCAATTTTTTTGATGTTCCTCCTCCTTTTTAATGGACAAAGGTGCTCTATTTATAGGCAAAGCTTTGTGGGTTTTTTAAACGTTAAGTGACGCCAATATCATGCATTAGATGCTGACTTATTCTTGAAGAAAAATTCATAAAAAGTTGTGATGATTGACAGCTTTTAGCCTAAGCTTGGTTAGTAAGCGAGGATTAAGGAAAAGTGACACCTATGAGCGAAAAGTAGCACATGAACCCATACCTAAATCTTCACAGGAACGTTGTTATGCTGCACGTGGAAAGACCCTTTTGACAAATGTTCAAAAGTAGTTGTGAGCATTAATGAGCATTAAGTGGTGATGAGATTGGTCAAGACTAAGAAATCTTGTAATGTGAGATTTGCATCATTACTTATATCTGAGCCAGCAGTTCCTACTTCAGCATACAACGCACTCCAAACTCTGATCTTAGTATCCTGCTGCCCCAGCAAATTCTGAGGGTTCTCCAGACTTTCTAGCATGTTCCTTGGATTTGCTTCTGAAAATTCTGGACTTAGAGATTCTGTTTCAGTATAACACCCACTCTTCTGACCCCTTCATCTTGATTCCAGCATGTTCTGAGGGTTCTCCAGACTTTCTAGCATGTTCCTTGGATTTGCTTCTGAAAATTATGGACTTAGAGATTCTGTTTCAGTGTAACACCCACTCTTCTGACCCCTTCATCTTCTGATTCCAGCATGTTCTGAAGGAGCCTTCAAGCTTCTTTGCTTTCTTTGCATTCCTCTAGCAAACTCTGGCTGAACTTGCGTAACTGCTGAAAGAGCCATGTTCTATTTGAAGATTACATGCTAAACCACGTTTGTTGTACCCCAAAATTTTCCCTCCCATTTCCTCAACATTTTCTCACCACAAGACCCTTGGAGCTCAAGATCCAGTTAGGATTTGCTCTGCTCAAGACTCCTCCTTGCACTGTTGACCCAAATTAGGGTTTGAGTTTGCACAAAGATGTTTTGACCTAAAAGGCCCAAAGTGAATTTCATGCTTCATATTAGACTCACAAGTTTATCCATACCAAGTTTCAAGCCTTGATTCCAATCTTTGCCCAGTCAATTGGACAGTTGACCTAGAAATCAACTGTATTGGGGAAAAAGTCAACTGTGGTCAATTGACAGTCAAACCTCATGAAATTTGACTCACATCAACATTATGAACTCATATGGACCATTTGATCAAGTTTGGATCACAATTCCACAAGAAATTTGATCAGATCACCAAAAGGGCAAAATGGTCATTTTTAGGGTTTTGACTGCACAAAGGCAATTTTTGACTGTTTGACCTAGCCATTGGTAAACCAAGCTCACATATGGACTCAAGGACTCAATGGCATTGTCTTGACATGTTCAACAAGTTCAAAATATCCCAAATGCACAAGATTGACAGATGAATTTTCCAGTCAACTGAGCCAAATTTGACTGTATACTGAAAAGTCAAACTTTGACTTTTTGGTCAAAATCAAGTGTCAAGATTCATTTTTCATCAAGACATGTCAAATTATGAAACTTGTTCATCAAGAAATCAAGAATTACAAATTAGGGTTTGAAATGAAGAATTTTCATAACTTAGAATTTTTCTAAGTTATGAAAATTCCTAATTTTTTCCTAACTTTGTCCCATTTTTTCATCAAGATACATTTGGATTCAAGGAAAACTCAAAACATGAAAGTTGTAGTCCATTGCAAAATCTACAACTTTGATTCACAAAGTTTCCTCAAAAGAAGCTTGTAGCTCAAGTTATGATTTTTGGAACAAGGGTGCAAAACATTCTTAAACTTAGATTTTTTTTGACCTATTTTAGGCAGGATTTTTGCCTAACTTCATGACCATTTTTCACATACTTACACTTGGAATCTCAATTTTCATTTCAAAGATGGATTGTAGTACACATTCCAAGCTTTCCAAATTGTCCAAGAACTTCTCAAACACCCTTGTGGTTAGGGAGAATCGAATTTGTGAAGATGGGCAAAAGTCACTTTGTTCATAAGCCATGTACATGTTCATAACTTGTGCATTTTTGAAATCAGCATGTGCAAGCTACATTACAGGCCTCTAATCTCATTTACACTCAAAAATTAAATGCCAATCCATTGTGCCAAGATGTTATTTTGCTCATTTGGTCATTACATGGAAGTTTAATCCTTATTTGGAAAAAGTAACTTATCCATTTTTGTAAAGCATGGCTTTATGTCAAAAGCAAATCAAAGAAGTACCAAAGCATATCTTCTAGGCACAAGGTCAGGAACTAATCACACTAATCAAGAGGGATTGGTGCAGCATGTTTAGGGAGCATGCATAAGCTTGTAACTCAACTTGTCATTTTTTGCTTAAGATAGAAGAAACATTGCATAACTGATCACATCTCTCATTGCTGCAACAACAAGCCTAATCAAACATTGTGAACACATTCCATACTCCTCAACTGACTTGAAACACGAGCCAACTACCTTCAATACCTCCCTAAACATCAAAACACCATTTTGCTGCACAAAACAGGGCATCCCTGTAGATTGAGTTGCACAACTCAGTTTGCTCGTGCGTTTTGGCCAAAGCTGGTTCATACACACTCCCTACCATCCATTGAAACTATCCCAAGCCCTAGCTACAGACTGTAACACCTCTAACCAACTTCACCATTTTCACTTTTTCTGTTTTGCAGGTTGACTTCTATAGCTCGACTCATTTAGTTTCAAAGCAAGCTAAAGGTTGGAGAAGCATCCCTGAACTTCAAGCAAGCTGTACAAGTCCTCACATTGCCTTGAAAGTTCCTCCATTGTCATACACGAATCAAGCTGAACAGGTAAGTTTTTGAACTTCTATCTCTCTATCCAAGCATAGTTAGGTTTAAGTTTGTGAAGAAAACATGTTCTAATCATAGCCCTGAAGCCATCCATATAGTTACTTTTCATTTATATTATGTGTGCTAAGAGTATTTTGAATCTGAACATGGAAAAAAAACTAGGTCAGGAATTGGGGGAGAAGAAATTCTCTCTCATTTGAGAGTTAGATCAAGTTCTTGGTATGTATGGATTCGTGGTTTGATGCTTGACATTTTTTATGTTATGAGTTTGTGCTGAAAATCAAAGAATCAGGAGTTGTTGTTGAAGCAAGGAAGCGCGCGAATTTTCAAACAAAACTGTCTGGAGGTTGAAGACAACCTCTTTGGGCTGGGCCTGTGTTGTTCTTTCTATTTGCACCACTCATTTTCCACTTGCACCCCCTTGGCCCATTGTGTTTATTTTTATCATTTTTTGACTTTTTCTTTTTTATTCTGACTTGTTATTTTTTGATAAAACATAAAAAATATTAAAAACTTTTTTTCAACTATTTTTGCATTTTATTTGAATTTTATTTGTTTTATTTGAAGTTTATACATATAAATAACATATACATCCTTTTATTTAAAATACTAAAGATAATACAAAACATTTTTATTTTCTGGTCTTATTTTATTTTACCTTTTGAAAACATTTTATAAAAAATATACTTTTTTTTGTAAATAATAAATATTTTATTTTTGTACATATTTAATATATTTAGTAAATAATATAAATACTTATCTATATTTATTAGAATATTTAGGGAAAAAACATAAAAATAATACATTTTTATTTTTATTAATATTTAACTTAAAAAATTACTTTTTTACAATATACTTTCTTTTTATTTATTTTTTTGTACATAATTAATAAACATTGTATATATTAAATAATAAACACCTTTTATTTGCAAAATTAGGGTTTTGCCCTAAAATGTAAAAATATCCAAACTTATTCATTTTTATTTTTGTTTATTTGTCACATGAAAAATACCTTTTTACATACATATGAAAATCATTTTTGCATCTTGCATATTTATTTTATTTTATTTAATTATTGTGCAATTAAATAATTTGAATATTCAATTTGGATGTAATAGTTTAGATTTAATTTTTCTTGCTAAATATCCCCATTTGAACATTTGTACCCCCCATCCCATAATTTGTGTTGTAATAGTTTAGGACTTTTATTTTTCGCATTTAAAAGCTTCCTAAATATGCCATGGTAGACTTAGGGTTTGTATGCAAAAATCAACCAAAAATAGCTTGACCTAATTCAGAGATGACAAAGCATGAAAATGGATAACACCAATCACACTTGCACCCCTTAGGGTTACTCCACTTGTTGCCTTCAATAATGGGCCATATTGCATGTTGAGTGTTTTTGGCAAAACAAATAATAACAAATGATCATAGTCCCTCGATGACGCTTTCGAAAGTTGCCTAAAAATGATCAAGTCCCTTAAAGAAAAATTGCCCAAAGACACTTGGCACCATTGCAATCATGGTCTAAACGATGACCCGCGCCCGTCCCGTTCACATCCTAACACAAGATTGTCCACCAAATACAATGGTGGAACAAAATTGTTAAAAGGGTTAAAACATAGAGAAAACCTTTGAGTAAATTTAGGAGTAGACAACTCTTGGTTACTTGCCAACTTGCAAAACAAAAACACTTGCCTATTTTTCAAAACCACACATCACAACACACTTTCAAAACAACTTTCAAAAACATTGAAAACTTTTCAAAAGACATACACCTTTGTATACATCCCAACATGGATCATTACAAAGGTTGCCACCACATTGGCCTCTTTTCAAAACATTTTCAAATCCACACACAAAGCACCATTTCAAACAATTGAAAGCACCATTTCAAACAATTGAAAATCAAGGCAAGTTGATCTAAGCAAGTAACTAAGAGCCCATGGATAACCATGGATAGAAAGGGTGCTAATACCTTCCCTTTCTATAATCTACTCCCTGAACCCAAGAAAACATCTCAAAGGTTTTTGCTGTGCTTTTTAACCTTTCCTTAGGGTAAAATAAAAAGTCGGTGGTGACTCTTGCTCAACCGAAACATTTGCGAAAACAAACGCAAAACCTCAAGTCAGTTCTCCCACCGTATCACAACGTTTACAACCTCTGACCGAGTTGGCGTAGCTGCTGAAGAGTCACCTTCTGACTGAATGTTATGTGTTGAGCCAAGTTTGCAATTTCTGACCGTTTTTGCCCGGAGGTTGGTTCAGAAGTTCTGAAGTGCCTTTTTTCTTAAATATTTTAGAAAAATTCTAAGTATTTAGAATTTTAACCTTTTCAAGGTAAAATTTGACTTTTGAGCTTGTAAATGACTACTTTGATCTTGTAAATGGTTTACTTGGAAAGAAATGATAATTCAGAGCTTGGACTTTGTTTAAGAGAAACTTTGAGAATCCAGGATGATTTCCTGAAGAATGAGAGGGCAAATTTTAGGGTACAACACCCCTCTATAAACTTAAACCCCATACTATATATATATATATATATATATATATATATATATATATATATATATATATATATATATATATATATATATATATATATATATATATATATATATATATATATATATATATATATATATATATATATATATATAGTTTATTTACATTGCCACAAAATACTTTAAAAATGGGATCGGAAATTGAATTGGTGAAATTTTTGATTTAAAGATTAATTGGTTTAACCGGTTAAACCTACAGTCAAACCGTTTATTAAATAAATTAATAATATGAAACTAAATTTCATAGATATGTCACACATAATTATATGTTCACAATTTAATAAAATAAATATTTCACAAAGTTATTACAAACTTAATTCAACAATATCGATAGTACATAATAACACAATATAATAGTATATTTCATTTTAACTATCATTTAAGAATAATTTGAACAAATTAAATAATTACAATAAAATTAATTAAACTAATTCAAATCAAAATTAAAATAATAGAACATAATAAATAAAATAAATTATTATAAAAAATTATAAGAAACGACAAAACTTAGAAGTTTGTATGGTTGTAATAAACACATAATTCTTTTTTGTGGTTGGAGGAGAATGTATGTTAAGTTTTGAGATTGAGATATTAAACTTTTTAAAAATTTAAAAAAAAAGGTCAATTTGGTGCATTTTTCAAACCGGATGGGTTTACATAATCGATTCCGATTCTCTAGTTCAAATAATTTTAGACGATTTAATCTGATTTTTTTTATTTTACTCTGATTTTAACCTACTAACGATTTTAAAAAGTTAATCCAATCGAATTCATCTTCGATTCTCAATCCAATCAATTAAACCGTCCGCTTCAATCTGATTTTTAAAATATTACCGCAAAACATCGAATATTCCACCAACAAATTACATCCATTTAATTAAATTAGCTATGGATTGAACTAACTCACTCACAAAGTTCAATTAATTAAATATGTTTTATTTTCACATATATATTTAAACATTTTCATCATCTTTTAGGTCTTTAACAATTCCATTATTTATTGACACCTGAGATGTTTTTAGGTCAATTTTTTTATTTATTTTAATGTATATTTCTGTGAATTTATTAAGTCAAATAATACAACTTTCTCAAAATTATTTAGTTGTTTCTTTTTCAATTGATATAGAATAATGATCTTGTATATTCTAAATGTTCTAGTTAATTCCAATATATATGGAAGTTAATTTAATTCATTGTTATCCAATGGTTATTTATTGACTCTTTTTTCTTAAAAAATATATTATTATTATAATAATATAAATTAAACAACCCCCATTCAATCTTTAAACTATTTCTCATTTATAAGTTTGTTTAGTTTCACAAAATTGTGAATTTGTATCCGATTAACGTATTTTTCTCGTTGGTTTTTATGTCAATCTACTTGAAACAAAATGGCTCCATCAATTTGTGGTAGTAATATATGCGGCTCCTATGATCATGCTGGTATTAAGAACATTTGCGGAAAATGTTTTATGGAAAGTCAGAAAGAAAATACCATCACTAAATCAGATAAAACAAAATGCATGTTTCGGAGACTCTCTACAAATATGAAGTAAGTATCAATTATAAATTTGAATTTATAATATATTGGATAGGACATTATCATATAAATATGAGTTATTAGTATAAATATTTTTTATATTTTATTTTCAGACCAGTTGATACAAATAAGTTCACAGAATATCCTTCAACAAGTGGAGCAGGCCAGATACAAGAGCTAAATGATGAGAGTAAAGAGAAAACTACAAGAAAAAGCAATCGTGCGAGAAAGCTTCCAGGTTGGATGAAGGATTATCACCATTAGAAAAATCAGTTATCTACTTAGTCATGCATTATCTATCATATATTTTTTCTTTATTACTTCCATTATGTAACATAAGTTTGCTATGGACTGTGATAGAGAAGAAAATTAAAATTAAATAGATTATTTAAATGTTAAATTTGATGTAGAATTTATATTATTAGTTGAGCTTTTCATTATTATTTAGTAGTATTTTTAGTGTTAAGGATTTTTGTTTGATTATTATTTATATAATGTAGTATTTTTGATACATTCTAGAATTTTAAATGAATAAAAAATAATAAAAATTAAATTAAAATAAAATTTTATTTATTGAATATCTTTGAATGTGTCAAAAACACTATATTATATAAATTATTAATATTATAATAGAGGATGGGGGGAATTTGTTGGATTAGTTTTATTATTAAAAAGTGTTTGAGCATCAGAATAGAACTAAGTAAGAAAGAAGGAGAGGGATGGAAATGTATAAAGTGTAGATAAAACAAAGCAATAGAAAAAGAGTATGTAACAGGGGTTTATATAGGTTCAATTTAACCATTTGATCTACTTTTGTTCTTAAGAGTTTTTTTTTGGAAATTCCGATAAAAATATGAGTTTTAAATAGATTATGTCCACAATCTTCTTACAATCAAACCGATATTTTAAATGGCTAATCCTACGAACAAAACAAGAGATTTTAGTAGGCTAATCAACCAACAATTCATGAGATTTTAGAAAGTTAATCAACGAATAGAGCAAAAGATTTTAGCTGACCTGTCTCAAATCTAAACCGAGGTTTTAACTAGATGAGCTCAAAAGTCAAATACAAATTTTGACCGGCAGATTTGAAAAATCAAATAGAGATTTTGACTAGTTAATCTCAAGAGCCAAGCAAAAAATTCCTACAATGATTTTACAAAAGTGATAATTCCTGCTTTAGTAAATTATAATAACTCCAGAACACTAGAACTCATATATATTTTTTACTCTCAAATCACTAAGACAACTTTGTAAAGAAATATATTTGTCAAAAAAAAATTGTGAAGAAATATAAGAAGATTAAGTAGGAGAGAGTATAAATTAAAAAGAATAGCTAATCTCCTTTGCCATGTAGAACAATACAAGTTATAGATGCATAAATATGTTGTATTGTCTCGGTAATACAACTAATCCACCACCCTCGAGGAAAAAGACTGAGGAAGTCTCCCGTCAACCTTATTGTTGGGTTTCATTACCCTCAAGGAATCAACTAAAGATATCTCTTAATATCCTACTTTTGGGACTTACCTTCAAGGCAAAGATTGATGAAATCTCTCATCCACCCTAATGTTGGGTTTCATTACCCTCAAGGAATTAACTAAGGAGATTCCTTGATATCCTATTTTTTGAACTATGACTAAGGTAAGATTTAGTATTCATAACCTTCACAAGTTTCTGTAAACAGATTAGAATTTCTAACCTTCAGATTATTACTCGTTATATGGTTTTCCTCACTTACCAATAATCACCTTTAGGTAAGAAATCATTAACACATTATTAAGATTTCAATACTATCCTAATTGGGGACATTTAGAGGTTCACTATAATAATACCATAAATCAAATGATAAATATAATACTACGACCATAATATAAAGTGTTGTACTCCAAAATTTGCCCTCTCTATTCTCAAGACATTTCTCACAAAAGATCTCAAATGCTCAAAGGTTCTCAAGGGTTTGATCAGACAAGCTCACCTTCTAAGCACTGAGCCTCCAAATTAGGGTTTTGGTTTTCTCGATGAAAATTGGAATTTTGATGCCTCAAATGACTTTCATGGTTCATTATAGGTCTCCAAGATTGCTCATACCAAGTTTCAAGTCTTGCATCACAAATTTTCTCAATCAATTGCTCAGATGACTGAAAATCAGTTGTATTGGGTAAAAAGTCAATTGTGGTCATTATACAGTCAAACTTCATGATTTTTGGCCAACATCAACATTTTGAAGTCATATTCATCAATTGATCAAGTGATGATCACAAATCCTCAAGAAAAGCACTCAAATCATCAAAGGGGCAAAATTATCAAAATTAAGATTTTGATTGAGAATGACTGATCATTGACTTTTGACCTAGTACATGATCTAATGACTTAAAGCATGATATCAAGGACTCAAACACAATATCTTGACCTAATTTCATGGCTCAAATCTTTTCTCAAGATCAATGGATTGATAGTTGAAATTTGATCAACTGATGAAAAGTCAATTGATACACAAAAAGTCAAACTTTGACTTTTTGGTCAACATTGAATTTTAAAGATCAAGATTCATCAAGACATTCAAAAATATCAAACTTGGTCAACAAGAATCAAGAAATTTAAGAAAGTCCATAAAAAGTCAAAGTTTCAAGACTTAAAAAAATTTCTAAGTGTTTTTACCCTTGATAATTTCATTACTTCATGACATTTTTTCACCAAGATGCAAGATGATGCAAAGAAAACTTTCAACATGAAAGTTGTAGATCTTGATGAATTATACAACTTTGTATTATAGGTTTGATGTCCAAAAAATGCTTAGATTTGAAGATATAGGCTCATGAAGTCATGGCATTTTTACTAAAACACTTAGTGAAATTTTCATCAAGTTAGGCAGATTTTGTGTCCCAACTTCTTGGCCAATTTTCACCAAGCTCCAATTTTATTTATCCAAAGTGTTAAACATGAAGGTTGTAGACAATGTTTCAAGATTTCCAAAATATCCAAGACTTGAAGAGATCATTTTTGAGCTAGGAGATTCGAAGAGAAGAAGATGGCATCACAAACATGAATTATAGGCCATTTTGATGATGAACACATAACCAAATCTCAAACCTATGTTGTATAATCTTGCTTTGTAGGCCTTCTAACTTGCAAATAACTCCATAGTTTAATGTTTACTCAATTGATTGAGTTATGATCCCAGTGATTAAGCCATTGTCCAAAGCAATTTTCCATTTTTGGCACAAAGTTACCACTTCCATTCTTGTAAAGTTGCTTTAATCACAAAGTCAATTTGTCTTGAGCCTCTAACTTGTTGCTTATGAACACACTTAACCTATAAGATCATAAGAAACATGTTTAAAGTGTTCAACCACTCTAGAAGGCATGGTACAAGCATTATAACCATGTTCTTCAATGTTTCTTCAAAATTAAGTAACCTAGCCATAACATGTGACTTTGTGAACCAAGCCATCTCGGCCTCTAAAACCTTACCTCTATAAATATAGGAAGTATTTACAAGCTAACACACGAATTCACAAGCCCTTAAACTCCCTCAAACTCAGAATTGCATTCAAACCTCCATTGTTTATCATATTTGGCCAAAAACTTCAAACTCACAATCCACTCATGCGTTTCCTCTCTAAACCAATCACAAAGCTTCCATACTTCATTTAAAACACATCCTCACCCCTGTTTCATAACTATAACTCCATCTTCATCATCCTCCAATCTCAAAAACTCATCTCTGCAACTTGACTTCTCCAAGAATATTCAACCACTCTCAGCATGAAGTAAGAGTTGCATTAGCTTCCTAGGAGTCCAGTGAAGCTACCCAGATCATCAACACACTTCCAGGGTTGCTCAAACTCCATACACGATTTCCAGTTTTGAGGTAAGTTTTCTCAACTTTGAACTCTCTATACAAGCATCATTAATGGTTACTTTGTGAATAAAAAATGTAGACATCATAGCCCTGAAGCTAACCATGTCTTTAGTTTTCATTTATGTTTCCTGAGTGATGCGGATTTTGAGTTTGAACTTTCTGAAAAAAATTAGGTTTTATTTGGTACCAACAGAAATTAAGGTTCATCTTTAATTTATAGTTTAAGTTGTTTACATGGTTGAATTCGTATTGAAAAATGGAGCAAGTTTCATGTTTATGCTTTTGCAAATGGTTGAGAAATGAGCAAGATCATAAATTCAAAAATGTATCAATCGAGATGCTGGCGTAAGGTTAGGGATGAAATGCAATCAGGACTAAGTTTACTTTAAATTTAGTGGAAGTTGTATTACTACCGGATGTAACAGCCACCCTAGTGGCAGAGCACGCGCGTATAAGGCATTACTATATAGGGACCTGGGTTCGATCCTCAGTGGTACCCTTTTGTATTTTTTTATGTCTTCCTTGAAAATTTAGTGCACCAAGCCATGTGCGCCCACCATGAAGCCTTACATTAATACCATATGATCATCACAAAGTTAAAGCCAGCATTCCACATGAGCAATCCCATGGTATACTCATAGAAATCAATCACACTGGATCAACCTAGGCGATGAATCATTGTTTTGGGCCTGGTTTATTTTTGGTTTCTCACCCCTGTAATACAGTGGGAGAACTGACTTGGGTGTTTTGCGTTTTATCGTAATTGTTGCGGATAGCAAGAGTTGCCACCGACTTTTCTTTTATTCGATAAAGGAAATGGTGAAAAGAACAAGAAAGACCTTTTGAGATATTTTCTTGAGTTCGGGGGGTAGGTTATGAAAAGATAAGGTTTTAGCACCATTTTCATCTGTTGTTATCTACGGGCTCTTAGTTTCTAGCTCACTTTGAAATGCTTTTGTAAATGTTTTTGTGTTTTGTGTAAGTTTGAAAATATTTTTAAAACGCTTTTATTTCGGAAAACTTTATAATGATTCTAGTCTCTATAAGAATGTATACAAAGTGTTGGTTTTGAAAATAGTTCAAAGAGATGTTTGTTTTCGGAAAGATGTTTTGAAAGTTTGAGGGTGAAGATGGTTTTATTTTGTTTGAGAGCAAGCAACTACGAGTGTTTTACCTACTCAAAAAGTCTATTCTTTTCCTCCTCCTTTAGATATTGCTATCTTATCATTGATTGGTAAGGAGCCCTATCATTGGATGTGAAGGGACAAGCATGGGTAATCGTACAGTCATAGAAGGAAACATTGTAGGATATCTTAGCAATTTGACATAAGGGTCTAAGATCGTTTACCGAAGGCAACGTCGAAGGGTCATCGAGGGACTACAATCTTGTAATCGAGGGTCTTTGCTAAAGTATCCCACGTTCGAGGGACATGACTGTTTTAATTTGAGGCAACAAGTGTGGGTTCTCCTAGAAGTGTAAGTATGCAAAGTGTATTATTTTCATGCATCTGTCTTGAATTTAGGATTGTCTACTTCTTGATTTTAAATCTTTCCATACAAACCCTAATTACTATCAATAATATTGGAAGCGATAAATTGCGGAAATTAAAAGCCCTACACTATTACATCACTTTAGGGGATGGGGATTTACAAATTACAAATGAGGATGAAAGCAATTAAACCTAATTACTATTACAATCATATTGAATAATAGAATGTAAATTGTACAAGAATATAGAGATAGTGTAAAAGAGAAGCAAATTGTTTTTTATGGTTTTGTTATGAAAAGGTTTTTAAAGTTAACCTAATTAAACAAATAAAAAAAGAAAGAAATTAATTAATTAGTCTAAGTTGATTTAATTGGAAAATAAAATTAAAATAAAATTAAGTCTAAATTAATTTAATTAAGAAAAGAATTTAAATTAATTAAGAAAAAAATTCTAGGGTTTTATGTTTAAGGAAGTAAAAAATAAGATATAAATAAAATAAAAGATTAGTCTAAGTATTTAATAAAAAATATTTTTTTTTAATTTTTTTAATAAGAAATAGTAAGGATAATAATATTAAAACAAAATAAAGGAAAATAAAATATAATGTAAATTATAAGTCAGAGGGGTTTGAAAAGTAATGGGAGGTTAGTAAGTGGAAAAAAATCAGTTCTTTGTGTTGGGACCATAAATGATTTTTTTTTGTGATCGGAAAATAAAATTTAAAAAAAAAACAAATGGGCTACGTACATGAAGAAAACAGGGGGTAAGGGTGAGAAAAATGAAACAGACCCATTCGAGGGAGGCCCAAACGCGCTGTTAAACAAAAAAAGAATCCAAACAATATAAAAAATAACAAAACGGGCGTTGGGGCTCGAACCTAGGTCCTAAAGGTGAAAGGTGCGCGCTTTAACCACTGAGGTGGTGATACATATGTTAAGTTATGCACAACCAAAATATTATATTTTAAACGCACTCATGACTGTATCATCTTCTTCTTCCTCGCGCCAACTTCTTCATCACCATTTTTGAATTTGTAACTTTCTCATTTCTCAACCATTTCAGAAATTGCAAACATCAAACTTGTTAGAAATTTCACCATGATTTCAAATATGTAAACTAATTAATCTAACTCTCAAAGATGAACACGAATTTTATTGGTACCAAATTCTAATCTAAATATTTCAGAAAGTTCAAACTTGAAATTCACACTACTCAGACAATATAAATGAAAACTAAGGGCATGGTTAGCTTCAGGGCTATGATGTCTACATTTTTTATTCACAGAGGAACCACTAATGATGCTTGTATGAAAAGTTCAAAGTCAAGAAAACTTACCTTGAAATTGAAATTCGTGTTTTGATTTAGAACATCTTTCAAGGTGTTGTGATGATCAGAATAGCTTCAATGAACTTCCAGGAAGCTAATGCAATGCTTAGTTTTGATTGAGAGTGGTTGTATTGTCTTGGAGAAATCAAGTTACAGGTGGTTGTTTTTGAGCTTGGAAGGTGATGAAGATGGAGTTAAAGTTGTGGAACAAGGGCAGGAATGAACTATATTTGATTTATGGAAGCTTAAAAATTGGTTTAGAGAGGAAACGCACGAGGGAAATGTGAGTTTGAGGTGCAAGGTTAGAATATGCACAAAAATAGAGTTTGTGTGCAATTTCTGGCTAGATTGGGTTTGGGAGAGTTTCAGGGGTTGTAAATTTGTGTCTTAGGTTTGTAAACAATGCTTCAACTTATAGGAAAAGGTTTGAGAGCTTGAGGTGATCAGAAGAACAAGATCACATGTTTTGGTTCCTTGACTTATTTTTGAAGAAAGCTTGACAAGCATTATTCCAAGGCATGGTACAAGGCTACCTAGAGTGTTTAAAATCTTTAAACATGTTTATATGACTTTCTATATTGAGTGTGTGCTGAAAAAACAAGTTAGAGGCTCAAGACAAGTTGACTTTGTGGTTAAAGCAACTTTTCAAGAATATCAATGGTGCCTTTCTTCCCAAAATGGCAATGAAGCTTGGACAATGGCTCAATTGCTTGGACAATGGCTCAATATGTTGTGTAAATATTAAATTATGGAGTGAAATGTAAGTTAGAAGCCTGTAAAGTGAGATTATGCAGCATAGGTTTGAGATTTGGTTGAAGGTTCATCATCAAAATGACCTAAAAATCAAGAATGAAACCTCAACTTCTTCTCTTCGATTCTCTTTGCTCAAGAATGATCTCTTCAAGTTCTTAGACATTATACAAATCTTGAAACATTATCTACAACCTTCATGTTTACAATTTTGGCTAAATCATCTTGGAGCTTGGTGAAAATTGGCCAAGAAGTTAGGTCAAAATCCTGATCAAATTGATAAAAAATTTCACTAAGTGTTTTAGAAAAAAGTGCATGACTTCATGAATTTATAACTCAAAATCCAAGCACCTCTAGGACTTGATCAGTAAATAAAATTTGTAGATCTCATCAATATATACAACTTTCATGTTGAAAGTTTTCTTTGAATCATCTTACATCTTGGTGAAAAATTAGCATGAATTAGTGAAATTATCATGTACAAAAACACTTGGAAAAATTTTTAAGTCTTGAAAAGTTTGACTTTTCAAATTGACTTTTGAATTTCCTGATTTCTTGATGATCAAGCTTAATATTTTGAATGTCTTGATGAATTGTGATCTTTGAAAACAACTCTTGATGAAAAGTCAAAGTTTGACTTTATGCATCAGTTGACTTTTCATCAGTTGACCCAAAGTTCAACTATCAATCCATTGATTTTGAAAGATGATTTGAGCCATGAGATTAGGTCAACATGTTGTATTTGAATCCTTGAGATTTTGCTTCAATCCATTGGATCATGTATTAGGTCAAAAGTCAGTGATCAGTCAATTATAGTCAAAACCCTAATTTTGACCATTTTTCCCTTTTGGTAAATTGGGTGCTTTTCTTGAGGGATTATGATAAATACTTGATCAACTGATGAATAAGACTTTAAAATGTTGATATTGGTCAAAAATATTTAAGTTTGACTCTAGGTTGACCATATTTAAATTTTTATCCAATACAGTTGATTTTTCAATCATCTGGTCAATTGACTGAGCAAATTTGTGATTCAAGACTTGAAACTTGACAAGAATATTCTTGGAGGTCTATGATGATCCATGAAAGTCATTTGAGGCATTATAAGTCCAATTGTCCTTATGAGGATCAAAACCCTAATTTGAGGCATCAGTGTTTAGGAGATGGGTTGACCTAGTTAATACTTGTGCAAACTTGAGCCATTTGAGATCTTTTGAGGAATGTCTTGAGAAAAGAGAGGTAAAATTTTAGGGTACAACAGCTGCCCATGTTAAATCTTCTTAAACTTGAAGAGTTAGATTGGCGGGCCCGTCATTCGTGACTTGAAGGTGGAAGATGATTGAACACTAGAGTGCCCAGAAATTTGCACTCGCTGATACACGAAGTTAGTTGGTTGTGTCGAGAATGGGCTTAAAGATGCCATTTGGAGAGGTGATGAAGAGTTATAAGGGATGGGCTTGTAGATACCATCCAAATATAATTGCTTGACTTTAACTGGGAGAAGTGTCAGAATAAATCTTTGGTCGATTTAAATTGAACCAGAAAAGTGTTTTTGTCTTTAACCGAAAGAAGTATCAGAACTTTATCTGAGCTGGGAGATGCCTATGTCTGAAAGCAATATCAGAAATTAATCTGAGCTAGGTGAGGATCTAATGAAAGAAGTATTAGAATAAATCTCTTGGTTGATTTAATCTGAGCCAGAAAATGCTTACTGAGAGAAGTATCAGAATAAATATTTTGGTCAATTTAATCTGAGCCAGTAGAAAAACTTGATGTCTTATACCGAGCGAAGTATTAGAACTTAATCTGAGTCGGAGAAAGGTCTACTGAAAGAGGTATCAGAACTTAATCTGATCCAGCAGATAATCTTGATGTCTTTAACCGAAAGAAGTATCAGAACTTAATCTGAGCCAGAGAAAGGTCTACTGAAAGAGGTATCAGAACTTAATCTGAGCCAGGAGATAATCTTGATGTCTTTAACCGAAAGAAGTATCAGAACTTAATCTGAGCCGGAGAAATGTCTATTGAAAGAGGTATCAGAACTTAATCTGAGCCAACAGATAATCTTGATGTCTTTAACCGAAAGAAGTATTAGAACTTAATCTGAGCCGAAGAAAGGTCTACTTAAAGAGGTATCAGAATTTAATCTGAGCCAACAGATAATTTGTATTTGTCTTTTAATTTATCTTTCCTAAAATAGGTAAATAATTAGTTGCATGCGGATGTATACATTGCGTAATGATGTTCTCAAGATAAATGAGGTTATGCTATATGCATTTTTTCAAGTATATTCTATGATGTATGAATGTAAAATGTTATTGTAGTGTATCTTTGTCCAGGAAAATAAATCCTTGACAATTGCTGGGGAATTTTGGGAAGATAAATCCTGGACTACCACTGGAGATGAAGAGTATGTGTATCTTCATCCTTGTTTAGAGTGCTTCCGCTGGGAATTCTTGTTTGTTGTTTGAGGAAATTATGCAGGGAATGTCGATTTCTATTTGGGGAATAGAGTTTAGGAACCTTGGTTGTCCATTACTCTATTGGGGAATTTTACCATGACTGGGGATAAACGAGGTGGATAATCTTCCGACTTGTTTGGGGAGGATAAAGTTAAATAGTATTTGGTCGAATTCCAGGCTTTGCAGCAACTTTCTGGGGATAGTATCAACTCCACTGGGGAAAATGGGTTTTGTCTGTTAACTTGTAGTAGTCCGAGGAGTAAACTTAAGTTGGGGATATTGTAATCCTTTGGGGAAATAAACTTTGTCGAGGAAGGTATTTTAGAGACCTTACTGGGGAAATGAATTCATCAGGGGAAGAGCTTTTGCAAGATTTCTTTTCTGGTTTTGGAAAACTCGGCTGGGGAAGAGAAGTTCCAGGAAATATGTTGCTTGGGACTCTGGACGGAGAATGTATGAATTCACTTTGTAGGGGTAATATTATTGAAATAACTTTATGGGGATATCCTAAATCCTTAAGTAAATGCGTATTATTGTTCTTGTGTGTAAATTTGTTAACAGTTAATCATGTTCATCTGCATATGTTCATTCAATTTTAGTCATTGGACATTTTTACACTCAAAACAGAAAAACAAAAAGTTTGCACTTCAAAGTATATTTGTATTGATAATTTGCCTATAAACATGCGTTTTTGTACAGGGAGACAGAAATCCTAGTAAGAGGAAGTCTTCGAAAAAAATGAAAAGAATACAAAGTGAAAACAAAAATTATATAGTCATGTGGAAGTGATCTCATCGGGTTCCAACTTTGTTATTGCCCCTATGACTTCGAACATCATCCCTTACCTTCGAAAGAAGTTGATTGAACTGATCTTGTACCTTTGACCTTTGACCTTGGTACACCAGGATACCAATTTGTTTCAAAGTCGCCCTTTCAGGTTTTCAACTTGTCGGGTGTACAATTTTTTGTATATATCCCTAATTTTTGCCCGAACATTTTTGGTTCGCCGGGACACCCTTGTTTTTGCCTATGTATGTCAACCTAGTGGGTTATTCTTTATGCGTAGTATTTTTTGACTATGTTCGTGTTCACATGATGGGGAAATCTTCGTCGTCCATAGTGGTTAACATCATAGCACCACAAGAGAATACTTTTTGATAAAAAATGGCCCTTCATAAGTGGGAGTCACTTTTCCCCTGGGACCGCCTTGCGGTAAAATGATGCACTTTATTACCAAGTCGCCAGCTTGGTATACTCGAGGTTTGATATTTTTGTTGAATGCCTTGATCATATGTTTTTGATACATTTGACCATGACAAACACCATCCAGTCTCTTCTTGTCAATAAAATTCAACTGATCCAATCTTGTCTGAATCCATTCATCTTCACCTAAGTCTTCTTCTTTCATAATCCTTAAAGAAGGAATTCGAACTTCGATAGGCAGGACAGCTTCCATGCCATAGACTAAAGAGAATGGGGTTGCCCCAATTGATGTCTGTCCCGAGGTACGGTAGCCATGAAGAGCGAATGGTAGCATCGCATGCCAGTCTTTATAGGTCACCACCATATTTTTCACAATCTTCTTTATGTTTTTATTATCAGCTTCCATTGTTCCATTCATCTTTGGTGTGTTTGGAGAAGAGTTGTGATGCTTGATTTTGAGCTGCGTGCAGAGTTCAGTGATCATGGCATTTTTGAGGTTGGTTTCGTTTTCATTGATAATCCTTTCAGGGATGTCGTACTGACAGATGAGGTTATGCTTGATAAACCGAGCTACAACATTCTTGGTAACTGAGGCAAATGAAGTCGCTTCGACCCATTTGGTGAAGTAGTCAATGGCAACAAGGATGAAACGATGTCCATTGGAGGCAGTGGGCTTGATCTCTCCAATCATGTCAATTCCCCACATCACAAATGGCCACGGAGCAGTCATGACATTCAAAGGAATTAGAGGCACATGAATATTGTCGGCATATATTTGACACTTATGGCAAGTCCTCGAGTGATGGTGACAATCAATTTCCATTGTCGACCAATAGTAACAAGCCCTCAAAATCTTCTTGACACTTATCTCCACTGGAATGAGTTCCGAAGATACCCCCATGCATATCCTCCATGATCTTTTATGCTTCCTTCTTGTCCATACAATAGAGTAGAGTAGAATCACAGTTACATTTGTACAAGATCCCATTGCTTAGGAAGAACTTGGCTGAGAACCTTCACAGGAATTTCTTGTTGTTGATTGAAGCTCCTCCAGGATACTCTTGTGCTTCAAGGTACCTTTTTACTTCATGATACCAAGGCTTCTCCTCGTCAATTTCAATCTCATAACAGTACACGGGTTCATCAAGTATTTCAATAGTAATTATGGGGGCTTCGTTGTCCCAATCAACCTTAAACATAGACGACATAGTTGCTAAGGCATCTTCCAACTAATTTTCTTCCCTTGGGACATGTTCAAAGGTGACCTCCTCAAAGTATGGGATCAAGGTTAACACAAGCTCTTTGTAAGGGATCATATTAGGATGTTTGGTGTCCTATTCTCCTTTGAACTGACTGATAACTAGGGTTGAACCTTTGTACATGTTTAAGAATTTGATTCTTAGGTCAATGGCAGCCTTTAGACCCAAGATGCATGCTTCATACTCAGCCATGTTGTTTGTATAATTGAAGCAAAGTCTGGTAGTGAAAGGTGTATGGAAACCTTCGGGCTTGATCAATCACAGCACCAATTCCATTACCCAAAGCATTGGAAGCTCAATCAAAAACCATAGTCCATCGGGATCCTTGTTCATGTCCTTCATATGGTCCATGATTTTCAGTCGGTTATCAGCATGATATTATCGTCTGGGAATTCAAATTTCATGGATTGGTAGTCATAAATATCTTGATGGTCCAAATGACCCGCCATCACAGTTCCCTTGATTGTTTTTTGTGTAGTGTATTGGATGTCATATTTAGTCAAGATCATTTTCCATCTAGATATTCATCCGGAAAGATCTTGTTTCTCGAAGATATACTTGATGGAATCCATCTTAGAAATCAATAAGGTAGTATGAGTCAACATATACTGTCTTAGACGCCGAGCAGCCCATGCTAAAGCGCATCAAGTTTTCTCGAGCAGTGAATATCTAGTTTGACAGTCGATAAACTTTTTGCTAAGGTGGTATATTGCATGCTCTTTTCGGCCAAACTCGTCATGTTAACCCAGCACACACCCTATTGAATTCTCTAATACAGTCAAGTACATAATCAGAGGTCTTCCTTCAACTGGAGGTATCAGGATTGGAGGTTCTTGTAAGTACTCTTTGATCTTGTCAAAAGCTTCTTGGCAGTCGTCATTCCATCTAACTACTTGATCTTTCTTCAACAGTTTGAAGATCGGCTCATAGGTAGCAGTTAAGTGAGAGATGAATCGGACGATGTATTTGAGTCGACCTAAGAAACCCCTGCCTTCCTTCTCAGTATAGGGAGTTGGCATCTCTTGTATGGCTTTGACTTTTGAAGGGTCGACTTCAATACCTTTTCCACTGAAGACGAACCCTAGAAGTTTTCCAAACATTACCCCGAAGGTGCATTTATTGGGATTCAGCCTCAACTTGTACTTCTTCAATCTTTCAAGTAGATTGTGAAGATGATCAAGGTGTTCTTACTCAATTTGAGACCTTGCAATCATATCATTAACATACACTTCTATCTCATGATGGATCATGTCATGAAATAGAGCTACCATAGCTCGTTGATAGGTTGTGCCTGCATTCTTCAAACCGAAAGGCATGACCTTATAACAGAAGGTGCCCTACTTTGTAATAAAAGTGGTTTTCTCCATGTCTTCGTGTGCCATTTTGATTTTATTGTACACAGAGAATCCATCCATGAATGAGAAAACTTTATGTTGAGAAGTGTTATCAACTAAGACATTAATGTGTGGTAGTGGGAAATCCTCCTCGGGGCTTGCCCTATTCAAATCCTTGTAGTCTACGCACATACAGACTTTTTCATCTTTCTTTGGCACTGGGGAAACATTTGAAACCCATTGAGGATATGACGTCACTGCTAGGAAACATGCATTAAAATGCTTCATTACCTCAGCTTTTATTTTCTCAAACATATCTGGCCGCATGTGACGAACCTTTTGCTTGACCAGAGGACATCCTTCCTTCATTGGCAGATGATGAACCACAATATCAGTATCAAGCCTCAGCATATCTTTATATTACCAAGCGAACACCTCAGTATAGTCGTGCAACATCTGAACCAATCTTCTCTTGACATGGTCTTCCAAGTTGGAGTTGATCTTGACATCTTTCTTGTCTGCCTCAGTACCCAGGTTTATCACTTCAACTAGTTCCTCATTTGGTTGAATGGTCTTTTCCTCTTGTATTAGGAGTCTAGCAAGTTTCCTAGGTATTTCACAATCTTCTTCACCTTCATCTTCGGCTTGATAGATTGGATTTTCAAAGTCATAGATGGCGATAGCAGGATCATTGTCAATGAGATCCAGAGTGGATGTGGATCTGCAAATGTGTGTGTGGGCATGTAAGGTCACGTGGTTATTTTGAAAATGTAATAAAGTAAAGAAAGGCAAAGAGTGCAAAATTTGAATGCAAAATAGTCTAATGTTTTTCATTAAAATGAGCATATGGCATATGATAATGACAAACCCTTAATAAATAGACCATTGTACCGCAGGCAAGGCACATGGTTTAAAGTCATTATTTTAAAAGAAATTACAGACAAAGTTCTCAAAGTAAATAAAAACAGAAAATGTTAGTTACTCCTGGTTGAAGGAGATTGGAATGAAGTCCTTGGTCTGCCAGTTGTTGAGTCCTCTACTAGCAGTTGGGTAAATTCAGTCGTCGAAGTCACAATCAGTTTCAGAGTCTTCAAGAGCATTAACCTCATGGTTACTAATGCGGAGAGGTGGTTTCCCTGCACGAGCAAGTCAAACCTCCTTTTGAGCCTTGGAAGTGAAACCCAGCCCAAATTTATCTGATTTGAAAGGGATATCGGGAAGTTATCCCCAGATGGTGCAACCTCCATCTTCAACAACAGCACGATCATCTTTGAGCGAGGCCATCCTTGGTGTATCTTTAGCAGCTTCAGGAGTGTCAGGAATGGATTTGGCAACAGCAACTATGGGAGAGACTACTTCAAAGGCTTGACAAGGAGTCTCTATGAACTCGTCATCCATTTCAATATATTTGAATGAATTTAGATGACTAATCATAAACTCTTCTTCCCCGCATACAGTGAAAATTTTCCCTTGACCGGGTACTTCAACTTTTGATGTAGTAAGGAAGTTACTGCGCCTGCCCCATGTATCCATGGGCGTCCCAGCAGGAAAGAATAAGCAGGACGAATATCCATCACATAGAATGTTGAGTTGAAGACGATATCCAACCTTGATAGGGAGATCAACCTCTCTACGGGCCATCCTTTTAGAACCATCGAAAGCTCTTACTACAATGTCACTGGGTTTTAAACCAGTCCATCACAGCCTAGCCTATCCAAAGCTCATTTAGGTGAGACATTGAGAGAAGATCTAGTATCCACTAATACATGTTCCATGGTAGTGCCCTTGCATTCTATGGAGATGTGGAGAGCTTTTTTGTGATTCTTCCCCATCAGGGTCAAATCTGCATCAGAGAACCCTAAACCATTGTCGGCAGTCAAGCTTGCTACACAGTTTTCAAATTGATCGGTCGTAGTCTCTTGTGGGACATGTGCATTTTTCAAGAATTTTATCAGTGCTTGAGCATGCGCCTCAGAACATAGCAACAAAGACAACATACACTATGCCAAACAAGTCATTAGACAGCGTTTTTTTTTGCTTTTAACAGCGCTTAAAAGCGCTGCCTAAAGCAGCGCTGCTAAAAGTAAAGACAATGTTTTTTTCAATGTAAAAGCGATGTTTTATGCCCACTTTAGGCAGCGCTTTTACATTAAAAGCGCTTTCTTATGTACCCCCTTTAGACAGCGCTTTTGCTTTAGACAGTGTTTTATGTTATTTTTTAAGTTAGGCTTTAGACAGCGCTTTTCTTTAAAAGCGTTGTCTATTCCCCCACTTTAGAGAGCGCTTTCCCACTTTAAGCAACACTTTTTTTGACTTTTTACAACGCTTTTCTCTTAAAGCGATGTCTATTGATCACGGAATTTTTTTAATAAAATACCTATTTTGACTTACAAAAGCGTTGTCCAATATATGTAATGTATTTTAATCAGATTTTAACAATATTTGAACCAGGTTTTCACCATATTATGCACCATATTTGGTATCTTCGTTCCAATAAAATATGCATATGTAAAAATTCCACATATATATAAATTGATGATATATACAACAACAACTACAAAATTTATAATACAAGTTAAAATTCTACAAGTTGAAAATCCTAAAATTCAAAATTGATGTTACACCTACATCTTACTATCTTCGATAATTCTCATAAAACAACAACAACATGAATATCTTAGCTCTATCTTCTACACATGCACCTATAAACCTGGAAGGAAAAAAACCAAATGATCAAAATCCATTACATGATAATATTAATGTTGCACTTTATTCAAATTTAATTTATACTCAAAACTCGAAAGTTCTCATCAAAGGAAATAAGACAATATACCTTAGCTTATAAAATTCTCAACCCGATAATGAATTGACACCATTCCTCCATAAGTTCATCCAATTGATCTTTTGAGTAATGTGCACAATTGAATTCCTCAAAGTACTATATATATAATAATATAACATAGTATGTGATTTAGTTAAAACAATATGTCATTTTATGAGAAACACAAAATATGAAAATAGTATGTAATTCCTAAGTTAGAAATCCATACCGTGGATGGAATCTCTAATCGATCCAAAAGAATAGTTTCTTTCATAAACCTCAACATGAAATAGCCGCAATCTATACCGTTACGCTGGCGAGGATACTACACATAGAAAGAAAATACGAATATATATCAGGATATACCCCTTAAATTGTTTTATCAAGTATCATCACTAATGTAATAAAAAATGAATATCTCTTTGTGAAAATATACCTCCACTCTGATCCATGTAACGTTGTTGGCTCTACTTGTTGGCACTTGAATATCTCTTTGGGAGTGAAAAGCTAGTAGAATGCTATAATATAAACGATTGTTTAGAACAACCTCACATAGAAACATAAACATAAACATAAATCCAAATATATATCTTTGGGAGCGAAAAACTTACGTGTTAATCATCTTCTTCAAATCTGGATATGTTGACCAATCATTGTATAATGAATCTAGATAATACACAGTATCTCTTACAGGATTAATCGAGACCAATAACCAGTGTCCATTGTAACATTAAACAAAGATTAAACAATGGCCAAAAATAGAAAATTATAATAGATCAAGTTAGGATGAAAATCTAACCCGTTGTGAGTATTATATGGTAAAAATAACAACTTTTCAGTATCTTTGTTGGCCACGAATAAACTGAGTACATATGCTATGACATCATCTGTTCTTGTTACGATTAACCCTGAATTGATAGTGTTGGGAGCTAAGAAGTCAAATCTTGCTTCTAATCCACGAGGGCGCACAATGTTGTCATACAGAAACCTTAAATTAAAACATCATTAACATTATACTATATTCATTGAAATGAGGAAATAAATTGTTCATCTAATTAAACAAAGTTGATTGGAGTATACCTGATGTATGTACCGATAACACCGAGGCCTAATTCCAAATGTCTAAAAACTTGCTCCATATCCTCTCTACCAATTGCTTCCAAGTATTCAAAACCAAATATGTCTGCACTCATAGGTATTAGACGGGTACCACCATCAGGAATATTTGTTATTCCTAAATATGTCCGAAGGCACAACCTGAACTGAGCAGTAGTTTTTTTGCTAGCCACGGTCTTCTTACCCCTACTGACTTGTGCAATCTCAGGCACCTTACCCCTACTAACTTGTGCAATCTCTTTAGCATGAATCTAATTATCATATAATTAGTTAGGTGAAGTATAAAATCACAAATTAGCATTTTTATAGCATAAATGTCATATAATTGTGTTGTACCTCAATTGATGCAACTGACTCGATTTCCCGCCTAATCCCCTTATCTTTTGGAATGGATTTTGTTGGAGTCTAACATTACCATGTAAACAAAATGTAAGTAAAATTGCCTTAAAAATTTTGAATAGTAAACGGTTTTAAGCATACCTCATGATCTACATAAACGAGGCTTGACGGCCGTGCAATAAATGATCACATTGCATCTGCCACTAATGTTGCATCCGCTACATCGTCAGGTAGTGGTAACAATGCACCCCCCTCTAAAACAACATCAAACAATACTTTCAAAAATCCATTTGGGAGCGGTTTATGGTGAAGCATTTCTCCCAAAGTATTATACACTTTTCCCTTGCCAACCATCCGATAAGTCGGTGACGACAAATAGAGTTGACATTAGGAAATTCCCTATAACCATTAACAAATATGGTTATATAATTAATAAATATGGTTATATAATTAATAAATATGGTATATAATTACCTCGGGAATATTAGGTCCAAAGTTACCATTGATACTACCTTTGTCACTAGTATCTTTAAAACTTGTAGCTTGATCTATTTCTTTTTCCTTTCTCAGCTTATAAACTTCTTGTTGTAACTTTTCCAACTTTTCCTGAAGTTCTTTATTGCTAGGAGCGTTTGTCTTTGATTTTTTCTTCAAGGATGTTGGAGTGATCCCAAATCCCTTACCCCTCACCCGACCAGAATAATCACAAATATCTAATGCTCTTCTAAGTATTCTCATGCAATCATTATCTTCATATAGAGGTATAAACTGGGAAAGAGTCTCCTGAAATTCATATGAATATTGTAATTAAAGAATGATATGTTAATAAAAGAATGATGTAATTAAATAAATAAAATAATGATGTAATTAAATAAATAATGTTATACTTACACATCTCTCTAAAATTTGTTAAACATTTTCTTTAACAACTCCATCCTTACACACACGGGCTTTCTTCCACAAAACATGTTCCGAAAGAGATGTTTCGGAACTATTCTCCTTTGTTAACTACATATTAAGCCAAATAACAGATTGAATACAAGCGTGCATATATTATAGATATTTTACAATTTATAGATACTTACAATAGATTGTTGTAAGTGTGCATATCCCATACTCCCTTTTCTGTATGGATATGCGGGACTTGAAGCTTGTTGTTGATTTACGACACTTAAACTCTCAAATTTCTCGGTTTTTCTTTTGGATTTAAAAGTTTCCCATTCTTCAGGTGTAATCAAATCTGCATATTTATTTGGAAGCTCTGCATCAACAAAAAATTTATACGCATCCCTAAGAAACTTGTTTGATAAAAAAGCTTTAAACCCTTTATGTAATTTTCCGGCCAATTTGAGTATACAATCTCTCCTGGTATCCTCAATGTTGAATGACCTCTACGAAAATCATACACAAAGTGCGTTAGTATAAGTAATTTAAATATATAATCGTCATTAAAAACAAATAACATCACATATGGTACCTGTATCTCACTCCATATTTTATTTTAGCGTCGTTCAACACTTTTGGTCTCCCATCTTCACAAGTAATTGGAATTTCTCTCCTTGCCATCGAACCAAGATAACTCGTCAACATTGAATTGTTAGGCTCAATTAGTTGGCCTTCTTGACTCCAATGCACATCATACTTTATGCCTCGATCTCTATCTCGAATGATTCTCTTCATAATTGTTATTCCTCGTCTAATTTCCATTTCGGTTTTATTAACAGGCTCATCTCCATCATGCCTAGAATCATCATATGGGTGATCCTCGTTAGTAGCCATCTAACCTGTAATAAACATAAAGATAGACCCAATATAAAATTCCATAATCATTTGAATATATATAAAATGACAAACACAAACATTAACATAAACATAAACTTAAACATAAACACAAACATAAACATAAACATTTTAATACATTACCTCTTTCACTAACATCTCTTTCTTTTCTTGGTTGGAACATGAATTACTTGTTTCTTAACAATGCGGACAGATGGATTTATCCAAATTCCCTCATTATGATCATTTCTGATATATGATTCATCCTCTATAATATTCTCATCTTGATCATTTATAATATACGACTCATTTCGTCTAATACATGACTCATTCTCGTCATCAATATCACCTTGGTCTACACTGTTATCATCAACCACTTTATTAGATAAAAGCACTATAGACCATTTTGTACTAGTCGGGTCAGTGACATAGAACACTTGTTTAGCTTGAGAAGCTATAATGAAAGGCTCATCTTTGTACCCCCTCCCTATTAAGATCCACTTGCAAAAATCCTGACTTATTCATTCGTATGCCACTACTACTTACCCACTTGCAACCAAAGATAGGAATCTGAAACTTCTCGTAATCAAACACCCAAATATGCTCAATAACCCCAAAATATGACAGATTTTCATATTTGGGGTTTAGGTCCTTCATACTTGAAATGTGTGTTGCTTAAGCAAGCACGGTGACACCATTATTTTGCATAGTACTTTTATCATCTTGTTCTTTGGTATAAAACGTGTATCCATTAATTGTGTATGCACTATAAGAAAACACATGCAAACTTGGACCATATACCAAACATATCAACCTTTCTGTTATTGAAGCGGGATCTGAATGAAGCTTTAAAAAAATATGATCCTTAAACCATGGTATAAAAATATGATCAAAACACCACTATTCTGAATGAAGATTAACACACACAAGCACACTTGAAATCCTACAAATAACAAGAATAAGTAATGTTAAATTTGAACATGACTTACCAAAGAAAGAAGAGAGGTTATTGGTGGCAGATAGTGGATGATGTTGTTATGATGTTCTTCGAATCGGTGATGGTCTTCGACTAACTACACATAGCAAAAAAAACATTAGTGTTCCATACTTGTAAAAATTTGTAGAGTTTTTATCAAGTTTGAATAAATAACAAATAAAAATAGCTCAGTCCAAGTAAACTAGGACAAAAAAAGAAATACATAGACTATGTGTATGTGAAGTTGAAGTGTGCAGTCTAACTCTATTTCCCATTTAAAATTCACAGTATAACCGCAATTTAAAATCATCTAAGACAACAAATTTCTCATTATCCATGGCATCTCGAGTATTATATACAATTTTTATGAACAAAAATCTGAACTCTCTATTTCTATTTGTACCCAAACAATCCACAATCTATTTTTATAGCAAAATAATATAATAAAAGATTATTGATTCAAATAGTCATAAAGAGTTTTTGCCACAATCTCTCTATTTCTATTTGTACCCAACGGTTTCACAGAGATAAAGAGAGAAGAGAAAGAGAGAAGAGTACCTTGAAAGTGACAGTGGAGAACGGTGGTCAGCGGTGGAGAGAGAGTCTCGTTT